>CM076589.1:9702500-10902500 GCA_038430175.1 Ficus hirta
GGTGATTTTTTTTTTCCCTTTGGAGTACAGCTAGTGGTTTTGTTTGCCATATTTCTCTTATTTGTGGTTTTTTCTTTTGATTTAGACACATCATGTAATTTTCTTTTCTTTTATTAGTAATACGAATTGGGTGCTTAGTGTGAGATCATGAGGTTGTCAACAGATGACAATCTACTTGATATGTACTAGTATCCTTTGACTAGTTCTTCCCGCTTATTTTATATATATATATATATATATAAATGTATAATCGAGGAGAACAAGATATATATATATATATATATATATATATAAAATATGTAAGTTGTTAATGGATAAACAAAGACAAAAGCTGTCATAAATATTGTTCAAGGATTTGCATGACCAGCTCGAAGATGTTGGAGCTGGAAAAGCTTATGGTACTTGGATTCAAGTCCACTTAGGAGCGCATTGAAGAAGAAAGTTTTGCTGCATGTATTGGAAAAAGTTAATTAATTACACACACATATATAGATGCGGGAGCTCTCTTATCAAACACATTTATAAAACGGTATCAAACACCAATTGATTTTAATGAAACATTTTTCAGATATACTTATTCTTTATTTTAATAGGTCTAAATAGTACGTGTTACAATATTTTAAATAAAAAAATTACATGTAAATCAACTAATAGTTATAAGATGATAATTAGATTGTTACAAATGCCGTACAAGAAAGCTTTTCCAAATATATATTGTTTTTAATAAGAGGACTTACTAATAAAACAACAATCAGATCAAAGAATAAGAAGGTTAATTAAACAATATTGATTAGTTGCGTTGTTTAGAATTATATGAAGTTTAAGATCATTGGGAAATCTTGTGACCTTACATAACATTAAAATGTACTAATATCGGACGGATATTAACTTGTTTATGACCCAGAAAAGAATGCTATCATCTGAAAAAAAAAAAAAAAAAAAAGGCGGCTAACCATTGGGCTGAGCATCCATTCACCAACCCCGAAAAGCATTGCATTAATTTTCTTTCAAAAGAAAGTACTTGCTTAATTATGACTAATAATATGACAAATTGATAATATACTTATAAGTTACAAATTAAAGCATTCGTGTTTCCTAGTTTACAAGTACGTAATTAGTGAATATATGACCCCAAAAAAAAGTTGGCGAATATATGCTTGTATAATTAAATCCGTGTAGTGCAATTTGAGGAAGTAGTTATTTTCTTTCTTGAAACTAAACCATCGAGGAAATTGTCAGAGAAAAATGCCTTTATGATCGGACCACAACTCATTTATGGTTTCATGACGTGGAATTCACGTTATTTTTGGCATTGTTCACAGCAAGTCAATGTGCATATGATAAAATAGAAAAAGTCAACAACAATTAGCAAAGTAGCACGCGAGGGAACAGTCCTAATATAGCTTCGCAATTAGTGAGCGGTTATTTATATATTTCTTTTATTAAAAAAGAAAGGGGGGGGAAAAAAAACCTTAACGAAAACGATTTTAGTGGAATTTTGATAGACTGATTTGGTAGCCGATTAAGATATTTGAGGTTTTTTTTTTCCTTTTAATTTTAATATATAGTAGTTCTTTTTTAGAAATGCTGTGGCAAAAAGTCTTTCTTAGAGTAAACTATCAATGATGACTAATCATAGGATAGAAAAAGATAGTGTGGTGATGTGAACGATCATAATGTATATCGACTCTTAATGTAGACCTGTCTATACACAATATTTTCTTTTTAACTTCACATCTGTACCCTTCATCCTCCTCCTTTTTATTACAAGTTTTTTTTCCCCAATTATTAAAAAACCCAAGACTATTATTAGATCTACAAAATCGTTTGAACTCAGGCAATTTTTTTCCAACACTATACAGGCAAAAATCAATACTGGCATAAGAAATGCTATGCTATTGACCTTCAACTCTTCGTTCACGAATCACATGTCCATACAAAACTCAGGAAAAATAACTGTAAATAAAGAAGAATTCGCCTTCGTTGTTGTTTTTATTTTCCCTTTGGGTGGTCATTCACATTTATTGCTTTCCAAATTCTATTCTTGTTGCACATAACTTCTTTCATAAATTTTTCTCTTCTTGAAAGTGGGTTTCTTGGAAATACAATCCACGATGCGAGAGAATTTTGTAAAGAACCAGTTCGGAAGAAGAGTTGATGTTTTTTATTTCTCTGTAGATTGGTACTCTTAGCGGTTAAGAAAATGTAAAGATTCTTTGATTTGGTGAAAAAAGCTTAGGGGGTGTTTGGTGTATAAGTTTAGTTTGAGTTAAGTTGAGATTTTTAAGTTTGAATAGTAATTTTTGTTGACTTTTTCAGAAAAGATAAAAAACTTTTAGAGAAAAAGACAAAAAACATGATGAAAAAAGTACAGTTTAGTTTAAACCAAACTTACCAACCAAACGGACCCTTAGACGAAAGGACATGGATCCTTCAATATCTAAAATATGGGCTTGATTTTCTTTTGAATTTAAGCTTTTTCTTTTTTTAGGGAAATTGAAGGGACTCTACAATACTATGAGAGGGTCCATATTGTAACTATCCTACACAAGTAATTTCTATGCGAACGGATTATATTTTGACGGCTTAAAACGGAACCCTACCTGTAGTTGTTCTTAAAGAGATTCTATCGCTGCCTCTCCCGTTTTGTTTTTATTTTTAATATAATGGGTATGTGTATAAATTAGTCTTTGCATCCTCTTAAATTAATAGTTCTTTATATTTTATTGGGCAAATATTTTTATATTTTAATTAATAAAAACTATTACATATATATGTTGGTATAATATTGATTAAATTTTTTTTTATATGTAAGTATAATATTGATTAAAAATATTTTTTAACCCCTTATCAATAAATCCGGGTTCCGCACTGTGTACAGACAATATATATAGATTTAATGGTTATAAATATAATTTAACAATAATTTCACACATGATTTCGTGATAAGTTGTAGAGTTCGAATCATTTCATTTCAAATTTGAAAAAAAAAAAAGTACATAGATTTGAATTTCTTTTATTCTTCTTTTATTCTTTTTCTGAAGCGAAATAGTAGTTGAATTTCAAACCCAAGTTGTTCGTAATTAACAAATTTCATACAGCTTTTGAGCGGGTGGCGAAAAAAAAAAAGAAAAGAAAAACACTAGTCAAATATATATATATACATATATATATATATATAAAAGGAGCTATTGATAAAGCAAAGGCTGCAGAGATACGTGTCCAGATCAGGCTGTTTCAAGTTTTGTTGAATATGACGCACATTGTAGGCGTTCCGAATTTTAATTTCGCACATGCCATAAAAGTTTCATATTCAATTTTCTTTAATTCATATATATTTTCCACATATATATGTATAGTTATATGCATATAAATTTTTTTTAGGGATATATACAAATAATTTTCAAAATGTAGGCTACGAATAAACCCTTAAGGACGACAATTTTCTTCGAGGACAATTTTCTTCGAGGACCAAAATTCACCGAAATTATTGAAACTTGAAATGCCGGTTCAAAAAAAAAAAATGATGGTTGCCATTTTGGAAATTTGAGAGCAAACGGACTCTTTTGAAGGTCAACAAATTCCTTGAAGAATTCCAAGATAGGACGGAAAATATTAGTGCAAGTATTGACTTTGATTTTTTTCAAGATTTTGAAAAAAAAAAAGCTTCATTCTTGACAAATATTTTATGAAATAGCTAATATATTTCTAATATATAAGAGTATTATTTATCTCTTTGAAATCTATTCTATTACTATAACTTGTAATATAATAAATTTAGAATTCTTAGCACATTTGAGCACGTATTGTGAGGCATAATAATATTTAATGACCAGAATCTTTTCACATTTTTAGGGGGGGAAAAATGAATCTATGACTAATTATAACAGCTCCTCCTATAATAAGAGTTCTCACCATTTAATACTCGTATGATAACTATTTTTTTTTTTAATTCTCATATGATGTGATTTTAGTTCTACAATGATCGATATATAACTTTCAATTGTCCTGTTCAACCATGACACAATGATCTGAATTTAACAATTAGAAATAATGCAAAGTTTCTCATACGTAAAGATCTAATATGGAAAAATCAATAAATTTATATGTGGCATATATAATAAACGAACATATATAATTCAATGCCATGTAAAATTATTTTTATGACACCAATACTGCTTGTAGATCAGGATAGATTCCCAATCATTCTTGAGCTACATATAAGACTTCTTTTTAATTAGTAATTATTTCTTACGGTTGTTTATAACTATTAATTAAAAGTGTAATACCTACGTTTTTATTTAAATATTCCAAAATATTGCAAATAAAATTTATGTTTAAGGGAAATAGACATGATATTCCATTATCTTTTTCATATTTTACAAATATCGTTTTTCTGAAACCCTATTAAAAAATATATAAAAAAAAAGCCCCATTAAATTTGAAATACCAATACTTTCACTTGACATTCCAATATTTTCATCCTTATTCATAGATCTTAAATAAACAAATAATGTTACATAATATTAAGAGTATTATTGATATTAAATACCACATACTAACAATCAGATTCCTAATTATAACTCAAAAATAAGATATACTTTGTTTTAAAACATCTAAAATGCGTTATAATTCCACACTAAGTATTATATCATAAGATGTAAAATTTGAATTCTCTCATCTTTCAGTTCAAGAAAGAAAATACATCAAGAGTGCGCCATTTAAGTATTTTTCATAATTGACTATATAGTTTTTTTTTTTTGGTGAAAAAAAAGATCTCGGGATAGCCCCATCATTTTCAGGTTTGCAGCCCTTTCCTTAGGTATGGTAGGAAAATATGTTCTTTATACTAGTTTCTCTCAGTCGGTCATTCGGGATCTACCCTGCCGTCACTAAATCATGGTTCAACAGCTGAAGCTGGAGTAATGCCTATGGGGGGTAATGAGAATCGAATCCGGGAGGATGAAGGGGAGAAGCCTAACAAATGCACCTACCATTGCCAACCCATCTGTCCCTGTGGCTGTTGTAATTGAATATAATGTTGTATCTTGTGAATTCAAGACCTCTAATAACCCCGCAATGTATTCCTATGACGTTGACAATCAGTTAAGTAAGCTACTAGTCAATTTGTTGGAATTATTAAGTTTGTATTTGGTTTATAGATGGAGATAAAATTTTTAAATTCAAGTTAGTTAATTTTTAAAAAATTAGTTATAAATTTTATTAAATTTTAAGAAAAAAATAAAAATTAAGATGAAAAAATAAATTTAATTAAAATTAAACTTAAATTTCAAACGAACCTAATATTCTTGTTTGAAAAGTAAAGCCTAATAGTACAGACAATAAATACAACATATATATATGTGAACTCAAAGACAACTAACGCAGCCGAAGTGAAGCCAAAGACACGGGAAACACTAGCCTACAATTATTTATTTTTTATTATTATTATTATTTGTTTTTGTTTTTGTTTTTGTTTTTTTGAGCAAAGACCGCCTACAATTATGATTGCATAATTTGGATACTTTACTATGACCCGTCACCGTTAAAAAAACATGTCTCTCATGATCTCTACAGAGTCATGCCGGGAGTCAGATAGAATGGCATGGGGTTCTACTTTCTAGCAATATTGTCCTTTTATAAACTCGTCAGAGTTCTGACAAATTGTTTATAAAATTTGTAGGTTTGACAATTTGTTTTCCAGTTTTTAGATTTGTTGTTATACATCTCATTTTACTAATTTTCATTAAATTAAGGATTTGAATGTGAAATTTATAATTGATGCGTACGTATGCTTTTCATCATCAATTTAATAAAAAATTAAATAAAAAATAACATATTATAATAATTTAAAAAGTTTAGAAGGTAACTTGTCAAAATGTTAATAAGTATTTTGGGAGACAAGAATGCTAAAAACACAAGCACAACAGAGAAAAAGATACTACAATATATTTTGTGTGGAGAATATACTCAAGAATATAAGTGTCCATTTAGATCATGACATGACAATCTGACTTAAAAATCATACAAAATTAATGGGACTGAGTTTATTATATGAATTTGAGTCAAAGGTTATGGGTTGATAAGCGATAAAGTAAATGATCATATTTAAGTACTTAACCTGATTTTAACCCAATTTGACATGTAATTTACAGCATACTTATATATGAGATAACGTAAAGATTTATGTGATTGATTAAATACTAACGTGTAAATAAACGGTTGAAATGAAAACTATCTATTCACATAAATTGCTACCATATCGAGAGAGAGTGGGGACAGACAATTTTGGTGAAAAGTTTTTAGTGGAGACTTCCAATCATTATCTCGTTGCTGAAGCCAATGGTTTTCAAACAAGCTGAGTGAGGTTAATTGGATATTCAGAAGACAAGCTAATAATCCCCGTAAGATAACGAGATCATGAAAATATACTGTATCCCAGTTTCCATTTTATTTCGATTTTTTTTTTTTTAATATATGTCAAAAGTATGCCATTTTATACATATACGCTTCAAAAGTTATAAACTTTCTTATTTTGAGTTGTAATCAGATGATTCTTGTGTCTAAATGCTTATAAAGAAGAGAGAAATGAAATAAGTTCTATACTAATATTTTTTTCGATTGCATTTTAGTTTTTTACGTTGTCAATATTTAACTATTATAATTCATTTTCAATTTACAATTTAACCAAACACACATTTTTAAATATTTACTTATTTCCAAAAAAAAAAAAAAAAAAAAAAACTCTAACTCAATTGGTGTTTCTAATAGGCCCTGATAAACTAAAGAAGAAGTGGACATCAGAGAAAATATAATCTTACTTATTTATTTATTTTTATAATTATCTATATTAGATTTGAATGTTTATTTTAGTAAGGTGTTTTTTTTTTGTATTGGTGCACCATAAATTTATCATAGAGTTACAATTTATAGTCTGAATTTTTAATTCTGACAATTTGCATCATAAACTTACAAATCTATAGTAATTTACACTCCATTATTAAACAATGTTGATTTTTTAACGAAAATTAGTATTTTACTTGCATATAGATTGTTAATTAATAGCATGAAATTTCATTTTTAATCAATATTGACCCGAATTTATATTTGGAATAAAGTTAATTCAAACTTTTATATTTTGATAAAACTTAATCAAAGATCTTAACTTCAATAAATTGGGATTAACGTAGATAAAAATGATTATTTATGTCATGAATTAACAACTCATGTACAAATTACATATTAATTTCCTTCAAAAGATTGATATTATTATCAATGGGGTGTAAATTACAACAAATTTGTAAGTTTTGGCTATAAATTGTCAAAATTAAAAGTTCATTATGTAAATTGCAACTCTACGATAAGATTAGGGTGTACCAATACAAATCTAGTTAGTTATTAAGTTTAGATTTAGAATTTATTTGAATTGTATAGTTAGAGTTATATTTTAATTATTTGGATAGACTAAAAAGAGTTAGATTTGAATTTGGATATAGACTTGCAATTTATTTATACATGGAGCTCTATTCGTAGTGATACTGACTAATTATAATTATTCTTTTGATTCCTAGTAAGTGAATCTAGACACATCCATGACCACTTTAAATATCTACGTGTTTTCTTCTCCATGTTATTTGATAAAAGAGAAAGAAAAGAGAAAAGAAAATGTATAATCTAATATATTTTACAATTATACCCCTAGTATAAATTAAAAGATAAAATAGCTATTTTACATACCATTTTTATTTGTTAAACTTTTCTTTTATCTTATCTTTTCAAAGTTAAAATGATTAAAATACGTTGTCACAACTTCATTCCTTCTTTTTTTCTATTCTACC
Source organism: Ficus hirta (assembly GCA_038430175.1). NCBI lineage: Eukaryota > Viridiplantae > Streptophyta > Magnoliopsida > Rosales > Moraceae > Ficus > Ficus hirta. The sequence continues at coordinate 9,710,339 of CM076589.1, forward strand.
AAACAACCTATTTATTTTCCTCTCTAAAATCACTTCTCCTACTTTCTTCATATCTCTTTTTCATTCTATCAAATATAGGCTTTTTTTTTATTTGATTTCCGTAGAGAATTTTAGAGTTATTTAAGAGTACTTATTTGTTTTTCCTAAATAATTTATATGAAGCTTCAATGAAAAATCGAATAGGTATCCTGTAAAATAAATAAAAATAACAATGAACATTGTTTGGTTAATCTTTTAACCACGCGAAGTTTTGTTTGAATACATTACCAAAATAACATATAATTTTGTTCAAACAGAGATGATAGTCTTGAGTCTTTTTTGATAGTGGGCTTCAAGTGCGAAAAGGCAAACTGCCCAGCTCTCCACGTGAGAAAATGGGTGAGTTAGTGGAATACTCTATAGGTTTAATTACTAATTACCTAGGATTTCATCTCTTCTTTCTTTCTTTTTCTCCTTCTTTCTCATCTCACTTTCTCTCCTCTCGCCGCCACTGGACCCCTTGCCTCGCAACCACGCTCCGTCAATGAATCTCCACTCCTATGCAACGATGCAACCGAATCGGCTTCCCTCTCCCATGATACTACCTTGGAGGTCCAAATCTCCCCTCCGAATCATCAAATTTCCCTGTGATCTAGTCGCAGTGGTACGATCTCACAACGTTGTGACCATAAAAAAGTAATCTACTAGATTACTCTCCGTCTAAACAACCAGAGACCACCGAAGGTCACTGTAGGTGTACCGATGAAATCTAGTGGATTACCAATGGTAATCCATTAGATTGCATTTTTTACTAGAGGCACAATTTCAATTAAGTAGCCTGTTCATTTGGAGGGTTTAAAGCTCCAATACTCGTAGTGTAAATCCGAATGTGTTGTCTATGTGGGGGATTCCTTGAAATTGCCCGATGTTAACGTAGGAAAACGAAGATATAATTAGGTAATGGAGATGTAATTTAGTAGAGTTTTTACTTTCGTTTTTTAGTTAATAGAAGAAAAAAAGTAAAAATATTCAAAATCATATTTTTAAAAAAATTTAATAAGTCAAACCTTTACTAAAATGTAGAAATTTTTATTTATCTTCTACTAACTATATATATATATATATATATATATATATATATAAAGCGAAACCTCCATTAAAACAACATACTACCGGAGGAGAGAGGAATAATGAGCAATGTAATCTACTTGCGATGCCATTTTAGCTCACAATGATTCTTGTCGCAACACTGTAAAGCTGAAAGGTCGTGATGGCAAATAGTCGTGACAGGGAGACAAGTGCGACAAAGAGAGATGGAATTGCAACAGGTCTTGGAGAGAATTTACAAGTTTTGTACATAGACAAGGAGGCCAGCTTTCGTTAAAGGTAATTGTATGATCTCAGTTTTTGTTTTCCTCATTTAGTAGACTTGAAAACTTTCTATTTACTTCTATAAGATTTAGCTTGCGCCGATTTGAAATGAAAATTTTAAGTTAAAGTTAGTTGACTTTTTAAAATTTAGTTATAATTTTTGTTGACTTTTCAGAAAAAGACTAAAACTAAAGTGAAAAACTTAAGTCCGAATCTGAGAACCAAACGGATCCTTAAATCTGCTCTATATTTTAATTAGTGAGGTTAAATTATGGTATTTTTTTAATTGAAAAAATTACTTAAATAACCACTTTTTTTCATCTATTGACCGACATGATACAAATTCCTCATTCTTGATAAACAAGACATAAATTTTAGTCAATTTTAATTTAATTTTATGTTATATTGATCTAGTACTAATTTTTTTCATCATGTTAATACAATTATCTCTAAATTTATGTTATTTAGGTGTTTTTCCCTTTTTTTTTTTTTTTTTTCTTTTAATTTTTGGGTAATCCTACAATTTCTGGTCAATAAACGTTTCTTAGGAGGCTGGGCCTTAACTGGAGAAGACAAACAAGGCCCATTAGCATAACCAAATGGGCCATGATAAAAGCCCAAACTTCTTTTCGCAACAATCGACGAGGGCAAATATGTAAAATCACACAACCGCCATTTAAATAGCTTGCAATTTCTAGGGTTTAATCTACCTCCCCAGCCCAAACACTATACTGAAATTCTAGGTCTACACTCTCTCGCTGATTGCGCTCGGAGGCCAAAATCTCCGCCATTAGATCCGATTAACCTGCAAAATTCTCCAAACATGGTCGGAGGATTCGAAGTCGGAGCCGTCCCTTTCAACCCCGACGGTTGGGGCCCACCGGAATCGACCGTCGCCACCGCGGCCGCCTCCAACCTCCCCCTCAACGTCCCGTTCGCCCCCTTCTCCCGCTCCGACAAGCTCGGCCGGATTGCCGACTTCACCCGCAACTTCAACAACCCGGGTCGCCCCAAGAACCCGTCGGACTCCGTCTTCGACTTCTCGAACGACGAGTCGTTCCCGGCGTCGGGCGAGGACGACTCGTCTTTCCGCCTTGTCGACGGGAAGCCCCCGCCGCGTCCGAAGTTCGGCCCGAAGTGGCGGTTCCAGCAGCAGCGGCAGCTCCCCCAGCGGCGCGACGAGGAGGTCGAGGCCCGCAAGCGCGAGGCCGAGAAGGAACGCGCCCGCCGCGACCGCCTCTACCACCTCAACCGCTCCAACGCCAACGCCACCCGCCGCGAGGCCGCCGTTTTCAAATCCTCCGTCGATATCCAGCCCGAGTGGAACATGCTGGACCAGATCCCCTTCTCCACCTTCTCCAAGCTCTCCTTCTCCGTCGCCGAGCCCGAAGACCTCCTCCTCTGCGGCGGCCTCGAGTTCTACGACCGCGCTTTCGACCGCATCACGCCGAAGAACGAGCGTCGTCTCGAGCGCTTCAAGAACCGCAATTTCTTCAAGGTCACCACCACCGATGACCCCGTCATTCGCCGCCTCGCCAACGAGGACAAGGCCACGGTTTTTGCCACCGATACGATCCTCTCCACACTCATGTGCGCCCCCAGGTCGGTTTACTCTTGGGACATTGTGGTCCAGCGCGTTGGGAACAAGCTTTTCTTTGACAAGAGGGACGGCTCGCAGCTTGATTTGCTATCGGTCCATGAGACCTCGCAGGAGCCGCTGCCGGAGTCGAAGGACGACATCAATTCGGCATATTCGCTGAGCGTTGAGGCCGCTTACATCAACCAGAATTTCTCCCAGCAGGTGCTGATCAGGGAGGGGAACAAGGTGACTTTCGACGAGCCGAACCCGTTCGCGAACGAGGGCGAAGAGGTTGCCTCGGTTGCATACCGATACCGGCGGTGGAAGCTCGACGACGACATGTATCTCGTGGCCCGGTGCGAGGTTCAGAGCGTTGTCGAGGTCAACAAGCAGAAATCTTTCCTGACATTGAACGCACTCAATGAGTTTGATCCCAAGTACTCCGGTGTCGATTGGAGGCAGAAGCTGGAGACGCAGAGGGGTGCGGTTTTGGCCACCGAGCTCAAGAACAATGCAAACAAATTGGCTAAATGGACTGCTCAGGCGCTTCTGTCTAGCGCGGACATGATGAAACTGGGATATGTCTCGAGGGTCCATCCTCGTGATCACTTCAACCATGTGATCTTGGCTGTGGTGGGATATAAGCCAAGGGATTTTGCTGCACAAATTAACCTCAACACCTCGAATATGTGGGGGATTGTGAAGTCCATTGTGGACTTGTGCATGAAATTGAATGAGGGCAAGTATGTCCTCGTAAAGGATCCGTCCAAGCCTCAAGTTAGGATCTATGAAGTGCCCGCGGACGCGTTCGAGAATGATTATGTCGAAGAGCCGCTGCCGGAGGACGAACAAGTGCAGCCGCCGGTGGAGAATGCCGAGGGCGAGGCAAATGCTGCTTCAAATGATGTGGAAGATAAGCAGATTGATGCTGAAGCTTGATGGGTAGTTTTTTCACTTCAAGTTTTCTGCTTTTATGTTTGTTTTTTTATATATGCATTGTTCTTTGAATAGTGTTTTGATTTGTGGGGCTGGAGTCTTTGAGAAGTTATATGTTGATTTTTATTTAATTGCAATGGAAAGATATGGGGAAAGCTAGAATTTTTATTCATATTAGAGTTTGCATAAATACACCCAAAGAGGAGTTCTTGAACATCTTATTTTTTGGATTATGTTAAATTAGCTGCAGAAGATTATTAAAAAGCTAAGAACTTTGAGTTTGTCTAGTCCATTTTCACAGACGACACTCTTAAGATGTAATCAAGAGGCGAATAAAGTAGCGCGATAACTCATTTTCTTGACATTTGACAAGGAAGTGATTTCTTCGTTCAACAAAAATACTTGTTACAGATAACATCTTGTTGTTGCATCGAAACATATAAATCATACTTGCTGTTTGTATGTTTGCTAGTTTTGTTTAGAACAGTGCCTTTCGGTCTTAATATTTGATAGTTTTATCCATGGTTTGTCCAGTTTAATATGGAACTTGTCTTGGTATTTTGTTTTCTATTGCTCTTTGTTTGATAAAAATTTTTTAATTGTTTTTTATTGAAGTTGTCTCCAGACTTCAGAGAGCAAAAACCCACTTATGGCTAAAGACAATTGCAATAATGGAAGAGCAAATCCACAAGTTCTAATGGCAGAGTTCAATGGCCAATTGTTTTGTACTGGAATCTGATTGAACGTATGTGACTCGCCATTCTTTTTGATCGGTTGATGCACTGAAGAAGCCATGCTTCTTTTTTTCATGAGTTCCGGCAACATAAACCGAATGTTTTTGTTTCTTTTTTTATTATTATTTACTTGTATGTTCTTCTTTTACAACTTGACTACTGAGGTTTAGCTTGGAATGGGATTATTTCCCTTGTGTTTAATCTGACCAATAATCCCTTTTTTTTTTTTTGGTGTTTGTGACGTGAGTTTAAGATCATACCAATAAGAAATATTTATAGCGTGGGGTTTGATTTCAATCTCAGCAGAACAATCCCAGGTTGAAGAAGTGACAATTAGAAAGCTCGTCCAAACCAATGTCATGTCTTGTCTCAAATTTTGATTGTTAATATGCATCTGATTTGCGCAGGAAATGAATCTGATTTTTGTTCCAATTCATTCTCTTTTAAGCCCCAAATACCTATCGAATAGACCTAACCATCCGCTTAAACATAAAAATAGAAGATATAAACCAACAAAGGACTGAATAAAAAACAAAAGTTTTGACCCCCTTAGAACTTGGTTCTTGATAGGTGCAGTGTGAACTACACATTGATGTTGTTTAGTTCTTATAAATTAAATAAAGATTGACCATTATATATAATACATAAATCCCATTCTCTTTCTCAAATGGTTCGATTGTAATGTACAAGAAAAAGATTGCAATAAACAAGAGAGCCCCCGACCATTCCCTTGAGCAAAGTTATGCATTTCCCGAGCATTAATGTTCTCTAATAATACGTTAGCCCGCACCTTTATTATTTTATGGATATATTCTCTAAGGTCAACGAAATTACCGTTTGCCCCACATTGAGAAAATCTTGGTGGGGGTTTTCAATTAGTCATGAATACTGTTTTGGCGATGTGATGAATCAATGCGTTTCAATATGGTCAATGCACGATGTTCAAATAGATTTCATATGCACATTTGTGGATTGTACGTGTTATATATTTTTTTGACACATGCCACTCAGTAACAGAGCTAGAACATTTTATCAGGAGGAGCTAATAACTATATGAATAGTTATATGAGTAATTATATGAATAAAATTTTCTTTTTAGGGGGTTTTTATGAAAAGTTATTTAAGATTTTAGTGTAATTAAAAAAAAAAATTTTTTTGAGGGGGGGCCCTAGCTCCCTCCTTGATGCCACTCGAATCGAAAGTTTATTCTCAGTTTGAGTTCCCTGACTTTTAAAATGATTCAAAACATGTCTCTAATTGATCAATTTGTTCCAATTTTTTCTTGCTGGCTCAAGGATGAGGCAACTTAGGCAATGAGGCTAAGGTCATTTTGCCTAAGGCCGCACCCTTAAGCCAAAGCTCCGATGTTGTTCATCTTTAAAGCCTTCCTTAGCCTTCATTGCAATCTCCTGTGGGAGCACAAAGATATGCCCTCTTTTAAACACTTCTGTTCTTTCTTTTCCCCTTTATATCTACAATCTATATATGTAACATATACAGAAATATGAGTTTTAGTAGAGTAGATGCTCTCACATTGTACTATTCAAAACTTTCGTCAAGTTAATTTGTCTTGTAGTGTCATTTAAATTTTCTCAAACATTTTTTTTTTTAAAAGGAGAAAATTATTTAAATAATCACATTTTTTTTATCTATCGACTAATATGACACAAATTCTTTATTCTTGACCAATGTGACACAAATTTTAGTTAACTTTAGTTTAACTTTATGTTATGTTAGTTTAGTATTAATTTTTTGTGTCATATTGATACAATGGTCTTTAAATTTGAATCATTCAGGTGCTTTCTTCATTTAAAAGTTAAGGACTAAAATAAAATTTAGTTTATTTTTGAGGAACTAAAAATGAGATTAATCCCAATTGCTAATTTACAATCTTCAAACTTTCTATTCTATTTATATATATATATATAAATAAATAAATAAATCCAACGTTCTAGTTTTCCACCACCCCTTTGTTTATCCTCAATACTGAACATGACAACAAATTAAGCCATAGTCAATGTTTGTTGTTTCAATTACTATTTACTCGATAGTGTTTTGACAATTTATTAATTTATTTAAAAATTTTTAATATTTAATATTTTTTATGTTATTAAATTTTAAAACTCAGATAATATGACATAATAGTATTAGAGGATAATAGATAAGACAAAAAAATCTGGGACAGTAGATTTTGACTATAAGTGTTTGGTCTTAGGGTTCAAACATTACAATTTCAATTTATTTTTTATCTTTTTTCATCAATTTAATTATTCACACAGTTTTCTAATTCAAACTTTAAGAGTCCATAACTTTACATAAACAAGTTCAAATGAGATGATTTTTTAATAAAAAATTTACATAAAATTTCAAGACAAATGAAACAAACTTTATATTGATATTTTTTTTTCTAAATACATTTTAAGTTTTTATACTCTTTAACTCTAGCAATTCAAAGTCCTCAACAAATGTATAATTTAATTCAAACTTAAATTTTATAATTCAAATCTTAACATCAAACGCATATTAAAATTGGTAAGTTAGTACACTAAAATTGTATTCATAGCTAGCCTGACTAGAAGAAATCACGAGTCTACAGAGCAGAGCGATTCAAACGAGTTGTTTGCTTCCCTCCTCTTACGTTAGATGAGCAAGGGAGGACAAGTTATGAACACTGGGGCCCATTATACTCGAGAACCTACGATAGCCCCAGACACTAGCCTTGAAAATCATCTATCTTTCAATGCTGGGGCCCAATTAATCACAATGATTGTAGTTCTGATAAGCGTAAGGATAACAAAAGTTGCATAGGCAAAAGGAGATATGCCGATCGATGCCCGTTAACGAAAAGCTTCAGCTATACGTGTCCATACCGTGACAATCAGTAATTATTTTGACAGGACTTGTTTGATAATAAGTTTAGTTAAATTATTTCTTTTTAATTTTTTTAAAAATATTTTTTATCTTTTTTTAAAAAAAAATTTATCTTTTTTAAAAAATCAATATAAATTATTATTGAAACTTAAAAATCTTAACTCAAATTCATTCGCCAAACACTCCATAAAACTAACACCGATAACGTTTAACATTGTATACTTATACTAACAGAAGTTGGATCTTTCGATCAATAATTAATCCTTAAATGCATTCAGAATTCAATACTCGATAATCCTATTTTAGGACTACTCTTCGGCCAGTATTGTAATAACCCGAATTTTTATGACTCTAGATTTCCTTTAAATGAGGAAAACTTAAGTCTAGATCATGTTTGGAATAGAATATCGGTATAAGTTTGAGTTCTCGGTTAATTAGCTACGAGACTCAACGATAGATTACTGAGCCTAGTCTAGGGCATTTTAAGGAAAATGGCGTGATAAAATTTCATGATTCTATGTTGGTCAAAGTTTGACCAAGAAAGTCAAAGTTGACCAAAAAGTCAAAGGTATGACTATACAGTAATGGGATAAGCAGTATGAGAAATATACTGCGAAAATTATCTTTTTGGACAAGATAGTTGAAATAAGCTAAGAGACCACCCTAGAAAAATCAAGCACACTAAGTTGGATATCAAAGTCCTAATGACTTTCAGAAATAAGAAGGAAAATTTTTACAGTCCATTTTTATGCAGATAAATTTTGGACTGCAGTCAAGCAAAACAGTACTAAATTATATTGTGTATTAGTGAACACAGTATTGGATTTATCTGTGTTAGCTTAAAATTGGACTGCTTTTTCAAAAAAGTAGCCAAACGAGGCCTTAGGATGACATCACCTACCTTTTTGATTTATGACATCATCTTATTTGGATTTATGACATCATAATTCCATGAACCAATCCTTTAAAGACAAGTGTCTTGTTCTAGAAACTTCTTCCTTGTTCTCCAAGGTGCATGGCCGGCCACCTATGCCCCCCTATTGTGCAATTTTGTGTTTCTTCAAGGGCTTTTTAACAATTTTAAGGAATTTCCATCACCTATAAATAGGTGAAGCCATTGTTCACAAAAATTAGAAAATCTAGCAAAACTATGCCAAATTTCTCTCTCAAAAACCGAACTTGAGAAGGAAAGGAAAGAAAGAAAATTTTGCAAAACCAAGAGTAACAAGAGTGTGTAGGGTGGTCTGAATTGAGCTAGAACACAAGGAAAAGTTGGAAAAAAATTTGATACCCATTTTAGGCCAAAGGGCCGGTTGTGGGGAGGAAGAAGAAAGGAAGAAAAATCCAAGCTTTTGGCCGGATTTTTAGAGGCTAGAGGTGGCCGGAGTTGGAACAAGGGTGGCGGCAAATTTTGGAACTCAACTAGCCAAGGTGGGCGGTTGTTGGTGGAGGCAAAGAGAAAGGAAAAGCCAAGCCAAATTCTTGACCTAAAGTGAGGTATAAATCCCTTAAACCCTAAGTTTTCATTTAAATTTCATTTGGGAAATTTAAATGTATTTTAAGCATGGTTTGTATGAGCATAAGCTCACTTTTAATTGCTGCCCTAGTTAGAAATTTTAGGGTTTGTGCTTGATTAATTAGGGTTTTGGTTTGGTAGTTTAATTATTGCATGTTAAGTGTTTGATATGTTGATTAGGTGTTTTAAGGGTGGTTTGGTTCATTTATGTGCTTATGATGATTGAATATTAGGTTGCATGCTAGATTATGGTTATATGTCCCCAATCATGTGTTTGAGAATGTGTATGCATGTTAGGGTATGAATTGAAATGGTATGGCATGAATGGTTTGGTATGTGCTAAGTTTAGACCATGCAACCCTAGGGTTAGGAGATTGGGTTTAGGGCTGCATGGACACGTTGGGTTAGCATGATTGAATATGTGGGACGTTAGAAATGCTGCATGTTTGCTGTGTAAGCTCCCGAAGTGGTCGGTCGAGTTAGAATCCGCGAAATAGGACGTAAACCGGACTTAACAACCGAAACTGCCAATTCGGATTCCAAACTGGCCAGTTTCGGGAAAGTGGAAATTTAAGGCTTTTAGAGGCCGAACTGGGTGAAACGTAAAACATGAAAGTTGTTCGGAAGAGTTTTTCCTAGGGGACCTCGTGGACGGTTTCTCAAAATGAGGCTCCAATGGCCTCCGTTTCTATAAAATCCGAGACTAGTCTGCCCAGACCTAGTTTACACGACCAGTCAGTTTCAAATTAAAACTGACAAGAATAAAAGCAGAACTGGATTTTTCTCAAAACACGAAAGTTTTAGGATTTTTCGAGAGCTACAACTTTCGTGAAGACAACTTTTTCAAAATCGGAATGGATCTTTAAACTGACACGGTTTTATAAAGACTGTGCAGGGAACAGGAAATTCCTGCACAGGATTTTCTAAAAACAGTTCGGAAAAATTGTATCTTTCCCCAAAACCACTGTTTTGACTAGGGAAACTGTTCCAAAGGCAGTTTCCAGCCCTAAATGATTTTACAAAAAAACCCATTTCAAAAATATGAATTTTTACAAGAAGATTAAGGAAATTTTGAAGCTAATTTCACAAGATTTCCAAAAAGTAAGAAAATAGAATATTTGAGATAAAATTGTAAACAAGCCGATTACGGACCGTAACCGGGAATAATACCCGAGTTACTAGGCTTAGCCCCAAAGCCCAAGGTTGACCCTAAAAGGTTGACCATAGTTGACCAAGGGTTGACCAGTAGTTGATCAAATATTGACTTTGGTTGACCAAGAGTTTGACTACAATTAACCTTAAGGGTCAGTCAAGATAACCCTAAAGAATACCAAGATTAATTAATTGGGCTAAGATATAGGGTTAATTGAAGTAATCCAATGGTTTATAGACAAGGATAAAGCCCAAGAGGTTATCCAACGTAGCCTCTTAAGGAATAATCAAAGTTCGATTATTCTCAAACAATAGGATAACTAATTATGACCAAGTGAGATATCAGGTATCGGGGACATACAACTAAGATTTTGTAGGTATGTTGGTTAGGACACCAACATTCCACAACAAGAATTAGACTCTTACCTATGTCCATATTCAAGCAGGAGAAGGTCTACAGCTGTGCCAGTGGAAGGACAGCGTCAAGTAGGACATAGTAAAAGAGGTAAGTACAACTCCGCCTACAGCATAGGCCCTTTGTTGTTACTTGCCTAATGTGATGGTATGTTATGGCATGTGATGATATGTTATGGCGTGTAATGTTATGGTATGTTATGGCATGTGATACTATGGTATGATATGTTATGAATGAGGTTATGTTATGTTATATGTTGTAATATTGTGACATCATGAAGCATGTTCACTAATGTTAAACCACCTGGTAAGAACAAGACAAGTAAGATGTTGTGTCGTACCGACTTGCCACAAAGGCGGGTTTAAATGGTATGGTTCATGGTTTGAGTTGGATTGGATGGCTACCTAAACTACTCCATGTTAAACTTTGTGTTTCATGGTTTGAGTTAAAACGGACTGCCGCCTTCAACCATTCCTTGGCTATGTACCACGGTACGAGCACACATGATAAGTAAAGGAATAGAACTAACCTAAGTTATGAATCCATATTTGATTCATAAAAGGTCATAATTGGTTCATGCATAATGATATGTGCTTTGCGTCGCGGATGTAACAGTTGTACTTGCTGAGCGAAAGCTCACGTCTTACGTCTATGCTGTAGGTAAGCAACCTGCCAGCAATCTCTGATGCAATACTGTGGATGGCTGGTGCTGCGGACTGTGAAATGTGGGATGGACACTGCCACGGAATTAAAAAAAATATATATACTCTATAAAATATGTTGTAATGAAAAAGGGTTTTCATATTTTCATGATGTTTTAAGTATGAATGACAAAGTTTATGTATGTATGGCAAGCAAGTTGCCTCTTGTGGTACCAATCCGCATTAAGTCGGGTTTGGTCTACAATTTGATTTCGATGGCCTTCAAGGGGGGTTTGAAAGTTCGGTACTCGAGTAAGTACCTATCAGTAAGTATGAGTTTGAGGATGAAGTTCAAGTTGAAAGTTTTAAAATAAAGTTTAAAAGAAAAAAAAATTTCTCCCAAATTTTCCGCAAGTTTAAGTTCAGTATGTAAGTAAGGTGACGACCCGGCGTGGGAAGTCGGGGCGTTACAGTTTGGTATCAGAGCAGAGTTCCTGCCATCCAATTTCACAGTTCTGCTGCCAGCACCACAGTTTTGTAAGTTTGTTTTCTTACTTTGTTTTATAAGATTATTATAATGACATGTACCTGGTGTTAAATTTGGGTCGGACTAAAGAGAACCACGAGGCTCCGTTGGCATTCCAAGGAATGGAGGAGAAGCTTCGCATCTTCAATAAGACTCAAGGAGTGGATGCACGATATGGAGACCCTCCTCAGATTATGTCATGCAAGGACGTACCTTCAGGATATGCTTGCCAGTCGAGCCGACGTCTAGTCAAGGAAGCTCGTGCAAGGAGTCTTGGCCAAGAGGATCTTGAGAGGAGATTCCTAAATGGATTTCTTGACGACAGCAAGGATCGTCCATGTATTACCGCGATATCAAGATATACTAGGATATGTACATGAGACGATACGTCAGCTATGTTGCAGCCTGACGTGCTTATCCGAACGAGTTTATGGGCTTTTATTGCCAGTAAATCAGAGTAGCACAGTGAAAGCATGATGGATAAACTAAGCTTACGATATGATGATCGCTAGAATAGCAATAAGAAATGAGTAGGCTCTAAGATTAGATAGCCTATCGCCTCATTTTGAGTATAGTGATCTTTCCATTTAAGGAATTGGATTGAGATTATGGAAGTTAAGTTTCCTGATTGTGAAACTTTTGCTCCATAAGAGAAATATTGGACATGGGGAAAATTTTGAGGATGCCTTAGTTTGGGGTTAGCAAATAAGCAATATGCTACCAACAACAATTTATTAGGCTATGATTTTTTATGATAAGAATGATGATTATGAGATTTGATGATATGAAGTTAACGAGGTTAAGGTCGATGGCACCAACCCTGAAGTCGACATATAATGGATGATTAAGGTCGACTGTAGACAACCATTTAAGTAATGGAAATTATGAGATGATGATTGGGAGTTTTAGATATCCCTTAGAACTATGATTATGCCTTTGAGCTTTAAAGGGAATGCTAAAGGCAAGAAGAACGTTTCTACTAGCTAACAAGCAGCTAGTTGATACAAGGATACCTTTCATTGCATCACTTGAACAGTAATATGTTTTCAATAATACTATTTATTATTGATTTTCATGATTGAATTGGAAAAGATTTCAAAAAGTATCTTAAATGTAAGAACATATTAAGATACATGAAAAGACAAGTAACAGTAAGGTGTCGTACCAACCTCCCGTGATCGTGGAGGCTACATGTTTCAGTTGTGATCTTGACCGTCCGTGATCGTGAAGGGTCAAGACTATAAGACCTTTCGTAAAATCGTAAAGGCTTATAAAATTCCCAGAACTGTTAGGGACCTTGCAAACCCTAGCTTTGTCTGGAGGCTGCGCGCATTTGGTACGTACACTATGGGCCCACATGTTAAGACAAGATAATAAAACACAAAATACTTTTCAAATATGAAAAAGCTATGTGATATGATATGTTTTTTTTTAAAGTATGGAAAAGTTATATATATGCTTTTCAAACATGGCAAGTTATATGATATACTTGCTCAGTTTTTCATGTAAATAGTTCTTGTGATGCAATATGAAAGGAAAGTATGATGGTATGAAATGAAAGCATGAGAATATGAGGAATGAATTATGATGATGTAGAAAGAAGATTATGTTTCTATATAAAAGACATGATCCCATTAGGGTATTAAAATGGGAACATGAACAAGTTATTCAATCCATAGTAACTTGTTATGGATTGATGGTGGATTTGAAGAAAAGCCACTCAGGATTATTCGAATTTTCGAGGACGAAAATCTTTTAAGGAGGGTAGGATGTAATAACCCGAATTTTTATGACTCTAGATTTCCTTTAAATGAGGAAAACTTAAGTCTAGATCATGTTTGGAATAGAATATCGGTATAAGTTTGAGTTCTCGGTTAATTAGCTACGAGACTCAACGATAGATTACTGAGCCTAGTCTAGGGCATTTTAAGGAAAATGGCGTGATAAAATTTCATGATTCCATGTTGGTCAAAGTTTGACCAAGAAAGTCAAAGTTGACCAAAAAGTCAAAGGTATGACTATACAGTAATGGGATAAGCAGTATGAGAAATATACTGCGAAAATTATCTTTTTGGACAAGATAGTTGAAATAAGCTAAGAGACCACCCTAGAAAAATCAAGCACACTAAGTTGGATATCAAAGTCCTAATGACTTTCAGAAATAAGAAGGAAAATTTTTACAGTCCATTTTTATGCAGATAAATTTTGGACTGCAGTCAAGCAAAACAGTACTAAATTATACTGTGTATTAGTGAACACAGTATTGGATTTATCTGTGTTAGCTTAAAATTGGACTGCTTTTTCAAAAAAGTAGCCAAACGAGGCCTTAGGATGACATCACCTACCTTTTTGATTTATGACATCATCTTATTTGGATTTATGACATCATAATTCCATGAACCAATCCTTTAAAGACAAGTGTCTTGTTCTAGAAACTTCTTCCTTGTTCTCCAAGGTGCATGGCCGGCCACCTATGCCCCCCTATTGTGCAATTTTGTGTTTCTTCAAGGGCTTTTTAACAATTTTAAGGAATTTCCATCACCTATAAATAGGTGAAGCCATTGTTCACAAAAATTAGAAAATCTAGCAAAACTATGCCAAATTTCTCTCTCAAAAACCGAACTTGAGAAGGAAAGGAAAGAAAGAAAATTTTGCAAAACCAAGAGTAACAAGAGTGTGTAGGGTGGTCTGAATTGAGCTAGAACACAAGGAAAAGTTGGAAAAAAATTTGATACCCATTTTAGGCCAAAGGGCCGGTTGTGGGGAGGAAGAAGAAAGGAAGAAAAATCCAAGCTTTTGGCCGGATTTTTAGAGGCTAGAGGTGGCCGGAGTTGGAACAAGGGTGGCGGCAAATTTTGGAACTCAACTAGCCAAGGTGGGCGGTTGTTGGTGGAGGCAAAGAGAAAGGAAAAGCCAAGCCAAATTCTTGACCTAAAGTGAGGTATAAATCCCTTAAACCCTAAGTTTTCATTTAAATTTCATTTGGGAAATTTAAATGTATTTTAAGCATGGTTTGTATGAGCATAAGCTCACTTTTAATTGCTGCCCTAGTTAGAAATTTTAGGGTTTGTGCTTGATTAATTAGGGTTTTGGTTTGGTAGTTTAATTATTGCATGTTAAGTGTTTGATATGTTGATTAGGTGTTTTAAGGGTGGTTTGGTTCATTTATGTGCTTATGATGATTGAATATTAGGTTGCATGCTAGATTATGGTTATATGTCCCCAATCATGTGTTTGAGAATGTGTATGCATGTTAGGGTATGAATTGAAATGGTATGGCATGAATGGTTTGGTATGTGCTAAGTTTAGACCATGCAACCCTAGGTTTAGGAGATTCGGTTTAGGGCTGCATGGACACGTTGGGTTAGCATGATTGAATATGTGGGACGTTAGAAATGCTGCATGTTTGCTGTGTAAGCTCCCGAAGTGGTCGGTCGAGTTAGAATCCGCGAAATAGGACGTAAACCGGACTTAACAACCGAAACTGCCAATTCGGATTCCAAACTGGCCAGTTTCGGGAAAGTGGAAATTTAAGGCTTTTAGAGGCCGAACTGGGTGAAACGTAAAACATGAAAGTTGTTCGGAAGAGTTTTTCCTAGGGGACCTCGTGGACGGTTTCTCAAAATGAGGCTCCAATGGCCTCCGTTTCTATAAAATCCGAGACTAGTCTGCCCAGACCTAGTTTACACGACCAGTCAGTTTCAAATTAAAACTGACAAGAATAAAAGCAGAACTGGATTTTTCTCAAAACATGAAAGTTTTAGGATTTTTCGAGAGCTACAACTTTCGTGAAGACAACTTTTTCAAAATCGGAATGGATCTTTAAACTGACACGGTTTTATAAAGACTGTGCAGGGAACAGGAAATTCCTGCACAGGATTTTCTAAAAACAGTTCGGAAAAATTGTATCTTTCCCCAAAACCACTGTTTTGACTAGGGAAACTGTTCCAAAGGCAGTTTCCAGCCCTAAATGATTTTACAAAAAAACCCATTTCAAAAATATGAATTTTTACAAGAAGATTAAGGAAATTTTGAAGCTAATTTCACAAGATTTCCAAAAAGTAAGAAAATAGAATATTTGAGATAAAATTGTAAACAAGCCGATTACGGACCGTAACCGGGAATAATACCCGAGTTACTAGGCTTAGCCCCAAAGCCCAAGGTTGACCCTAAAAGGTTGACCATAGTTGACCAAGGGTTGACCAGTAGTTGATCAAATATTGACTTTGGTTGACCAAGAGTTTGACTACAATTAACCTTAAGGGTCAGTCAAGATAACCCTAAAGAATACCAAGATTAATTAATTGGGCTAAGATATAGGGTTAATTGAAGTAATCCAATGGTTTATAGACAAGGATAAAGCCCAAGAGGTTATCCAACGTAGCCTCTTAAGGAATAATCAAAGTTCGATTATTCTCAAACAATAGGATAACTAATTATGACCAAGTGAGATATCAGGTATCGGGGACATACAACTAAGATTTTGTAGGTATGTTGGTTAGGACACCAACATTCCACAACAAGAATTAGACTCTTACCTATGTCCATATTCAAGCAGGAGAAGGTCTACAGCTGTGCCAGTGGAAGGACAGCGTCAAGTAGGACATAGTAAAAGAGGTAAGTACAACTCCGCCTACAGCATAGGCCCTTTGTTGTTACTTGCCTAATGTGATGGTATGTTATGGCATGTGATGATATGTTATGGCGTGTAATGTTATGGTATGTTATGGCATGTGATACTATGGTATGATATGTTATGAATGAGGTTATGTTATGTTATATGTTGTAATATTGTGACATCATGAAGCATGTTCACTAATGTTAAACCACCTGGTAAGAACAAGACAAGTAAGATGTTGTGTCGTACCGACTTGCCACAAAGGCGGGTTTAAATGGTATGGTTCATGGTTTGAGTTGGATTGGATGGCTACCTAAACTACTCCATGTTAAACTTTGTGTTTCATGGTTTGAGTTAAAACGGACTGCCGCCTTCAACCATTCCTTGACTATGTACCACGGTACGAGCACACATGATAAGTAAAGGAATAGAACTAACCTAAGTTATGAATCCATATTTGATTCATAAAAGGTCATAATTGGTTCATGCATAATGATATGTGCTTTGCGTCGCGGATGTAACAGTTGTACTTGCTGAGCGAAAGCTCACGTCTTACGTCTATGCTGTAGGTAAGCAACCTGCCAGCAATCTCTGATGCAATACTGTGGATGGCTGGTGCTGCGGACTGTGAAATGTGGGATGGACACTGCCACGGAATTAAAAAAAATATATATACTCTATAAAATATGTTGTAATGAAAAAGGGTTTTCATATTTTCATGATGTTTTAAGTATGAATGACAAAGTTTATGTATGTATGGCAAGCAAGTTGCCTCTTGTGGTACCAATCCGCATTAAGTCGGGTTTGGTCTACAATTTGATTTCGATGGCCTTCAAGGGGGGTTTGAAAGTTCGGTACTCGAGTAAGTACCTATCAGTAAGTATGAGTTTGAGGATGAAGTTCAAGTTGAAAGTTTTAAAATAAAGTTTAAAAGAAAAAAAAATTTCTCCCAAATTTTCCGCAAGTTTAAGTTCAGTATGTAAGTAAGGTGACGACCCGGCGTGGGAAGTCGGGGCGTTACAAGTATATTGTGCGGCGTTAATAATCTCTTTTTCTTTTTATCTTTTTTTTTTTAACGAAAAAAATAAAATAAGTAGATCTTGCAACACAAGATCTGTTTTTTATTAGTTTGGTGCTCAATGCCAATAATGCAGGAGCATTTTTTTTCTTCGGACTATTTCCAAACTTTTTCAAAAGACATCAACGAGACTCTGCTCACGCTCACCTTGGCATGGGCCGTAAATCAGAGTCTAATTTGTCGGTTAGTTATTTACTTCTACGGAAATTCTGCAATGAAACCCATTTGCTTTTACCTATGAATAGGGTAAGACCTAAAGGGTGGAAAATGCATATGAATGAAGTCCCCCTCTTTTAGATAGAGCATGCTTGAAAAAACTTTTTAGTAAGTTAAGTTTTTAGCTTCTTTTATCTAAAAGCAGCTTTTTAAAGTATTTAGAAGATTTGTTAAAAAATGTTTAAACGATTTGTTAGAAGGCTTCCGGTCTTAGTTTCTTATCAAATTCAAAAAATTTATCTTATGATAAAAACTCTTCTGAACAAATTTTAAAACTTTAACAAAATTTAAATTAGATATTATAAAATTTTATTTTAATATTTCTAATACTTATTAAGAAAACTTTATAAAAATTTTCAACCTCATAAACTCCTTAGTTTCAAACATTTGATGAGAAATCATAGAGCTTCTTCTACCGACTAAAAACAAACATAAAAACTTGCCAAATGGGACTAAAAAACAATTTATTTTACTTCAAGATCACAAGTCAAGCATTTAGCCACCCATTGAACTTTTGTTTGCTGACTTTCGTAAGTATATGATTTCCATGGAAAGCGTACTAAGCATTTTCGGGGCCTAAAATCATAGCCCAAGGCCCCAAACCAAATATAAAATTAGGGCCCAAAAACCCATCAACGGCCATAAATATTTGAACTCGAGGAAAGAGGCAAAGACAAACGAAAGGGATCCAATGAACGAGGAGAAGTTGATCAGTAGTACCACTTTTTCACTGCATGAATTGCGTAAGGCAGAACCTCTTTCATGTCAGCCATATGACACAGACCACAGTGCAGTACAATTACGACCGTTGAATTATCACTTTCCTACTGCTACAATTTAATATATATATATATATAGAGCTATTTTACAATTTCAATTTCCATCACTTTCATAATTCAATTTATTGCTAAAAATAAATTATTATTGTAGTAGTAACTCAAGTAAAAACAAGTTAACAACACATAAAATAAGAAATTATGAAGATCAACTAAACCGTAAAAACACCAATAAGCAAATCTCGCCCATTACCACAAATTAAACGACACAAACCTTAACCCTAAGCACTAATTACCACAACACGAAACCCAACATGATTTTGATTCTCTGAACGCAAATATCTATGGTGGGTTTTTTTTTTTTTTTTTTTTCTCAGTTGGGGAGGTTCAAGCACGGGGACATTGGGGCTCAAAGGCAAAAGGGCCGACGGTGTAGAGAGTGTAACGACGTTTGTTGTAGTCTTCGTAGGGCTTGGGAAGCCTCAAGATGGCGCCCTTGAAGCCGCCGTGGAGGAGGGAAGGCCTCCGGCAGTTGGCCAGCGGCGAACTCAGCAGCGACACCATGCACTTATGGACTCCGTAGTTGGTCACTGTTTCTCTCGCCTTCAGGAAGAAATACCCGTTCTTGTCGGTCTGTTTGTAGTCCACGGTCTTGTACGCGGTGTTCTTGCACACCAACCTCACCGTTGCATCTGCATTTATATATATATATATATATAAGCCATGGTTAAAAACGTGGCATGCAAAAGGGAAAAAAAAAAAAAAAAACAGAGAGATTGGGAAGAGAGAGAAGACTTACTGAAGACGGGAGTGGCGCCGAGGAGAGTGTCTTTTCCTGCGTACTTGCATGACTTGCAGTAGACAACGCCCTGAACGGCTACTAAGGTCCTTTCTGGAGGGTGTGTCGGCGGCTTAGCTGGCGGAGTGGCTGGCTTCGGTGGAGTGTACGGCTTTGGTGGAGGCAGCGGAGGAGTGGCTGGCTTCCGCGGAGGGGTGTATGGTTTTGGTGGTGGAGTGGCTGGCTTCGGTGGAGGAATGTGCGGTGGAGTGGACGGCTTCGGCGGAGGAGTGGCCGGCTTCGGTGGAGGAATGTGCGGTGGAGTGTACGGCTTGGGCGGTGGAGTGGCCGGCTTCGGTGGAGGAATGTGCGGTGGAGTGTACGGCTTGGGCGGAGGAGTGGCTGGCTTCGGTGGAGGAATGTGCGGTGGGGTGTACGGCTTGGGCGGAGGAGTGGCCGGCTTCGGTGGAGGAATGTGCGGTGGGGTGTACGGCTTCGGGGGAGGAGTGGCCGGCTTTGGTGGAGGAATGTGCTCTTTTGGTGGAGGAGTGGCTGGTTTTGGTGGTGGGTGAACCGGAGGATGAGCCGGAGGAGGAGGGAGAGGGGGAGGAGGGTGATGGTGGTGGTGGTAGCGGTGATGGTGTGGGGGGTGAGCAGGAGCGGCGGCGGGAGGGTGAGGATGAGGGGGTTGGTGGTGGCGGTGATGGTGAGTTGGAGGGGGAGCGGGGGGGAGGACGATGGGGAGGTGAAGAGGGTAAGGAGGGAGAGCCTCAACTTCATCTTCACCATGACCCAATGCCAAGAAGCAGCTCAGTCCTAGTACTAGGACGAATAGTGAAAGCTGACAAACAGCCGAGGCTTTTGCCATCTTTGCTCTTTCTTTGTTTCTGATTTGAAGAGTGTGAATTGTGATTTGTGATGTGAGCGGGGTGTGTTTTTTTATAGTTGGGTTGTTGTTGTTTGGGGGGGGGGGGGGGGGGGGGGGTGGTGTGGGTGGGTTTTGTGAGGGGGTGTTTCTTTCTTATTGCTTAGGGCGTGATTCTCTGCGGGTTTTGTTGGTAAGCCCTGATTTTTTTTTTTTTAAAAAAAAATCTTTTTGTGGGGTGTAGTATGCTAGTACTAGACTACTAATAGTAGTATTAGAGTAGAGTAGATAGTAGACTTCTCTTTCAAGCATTAAGCATAAATGTGTTTTGGATTCATGTTTTAGAAATGCCTATCATGGGTTAATGCTGTTTTTGTTATTTGATTAATTTTTTAATAAATGAATTTATTTTTTAAATTTGATGATGGAAGAATTAAACTCTATATATTTAGATAGAATCAGATATAATATTATTGTTAGACTATATATGTAATCATTCAACAAGTTGATTTATGATTACTCATGAATAAAATCATAAAAAAAAATTTAATAACAGTTAAAATAATATTACCTATTAAAAATTTCATTTTAATTAACTTGGATTTGGATGAATGGGATGAACAACTGGATGATGCAGGTTCTCACATGCATACGGGCTTATGGGCCAATACTTGGAATTTTGCGCAGGTTGCGAGGCAATGTGGAAGTTTCCAAGGTCTTGGATTACTGAACTCCCTTTAATTTATTTCTAAGAAAATTATACTTTATAATACTTTTTATTTTATCTTGATTTGGGCAAGGCTCTTGATTCTAATTTTATATATAGCATATATATATATATTTATAAATGTATATAGATATTGGTACTCATCAGTCATCATCGTTAGTAATAAAGTAAGAGTAAATTTGAAAAGTCCACCTCAAAAGAAGGGCTATGAAAGCAACGGGGACGAGAGCAGTGGCCGCATGAAAAAGGAAGGGCGCCGATTATAAGGACAAGGGCTTTGTTTGGATAAGATTAAAAGAGAATATTGTATGTTACAAGATGCCCACCATTTCTCAAATTTTCACTTTAACCCCACCCCCCCAAAACACAAAAGCTAGAGCCTAGAATTTTTTTGTTTACACTTTCTACTATAGTAATTCATGGTAATGCACTAAGTACGGCTGTAATAATCGATTAACAAAACAAAAATCTACACTTATATAGCAGTTGGTGCATGGGTTCAACTCAATTTAAATCACAATTTTTTTTGTTTTTTTTTTGTTTTTATAAAAAATTAACATCAATTTCACTATTCACAATTATTATTATAACTTTATACCTCAAATTTTAAAAGTTCATAATTTTACATATACAAGTCCATATGTAAATTTTTTTAATTATATATAATTTCAAGATAAATGAAACAAACTCCGTATTATTTTTTTTCAGAACACGTTTTAAGTTTTTATACTTATTAACTCTAGCAATTCAAACGCCTCACGAAATGGCATACGACTCAATTCAACTCAAATTCAATCCAAAAAACTCAATTCTAACCCATGTACCAAATGCATGCTTAGTTAATTAATTATGGATTAGGAGAAAACAAAAAACTAACTACTTCTTCAACGGATCCATAAATTTTACCATTTTTTCAAAAGGAAAATTGATAAATTTAAAAAAAATGAGAGGAAAAAAGTTACAATTTTTTATATTTTACCAATACAAGGCAATGTCTGTAATGTGGCTCATACATCTGTGGAGGTTAATGTTTGGTAAGATGGAAAAAAGGGAGGAAGGATGTGAGAAGAGGGAAAATGGGATGGAAAATGGTAGAGTGAGTTGTTTGGTGAGAAGGAAAAGGGGAAGGATAAGAAAATAGGGTGGAAAAAAATTATAATTGGACTCTCACATTTTAATCATCCCAAAAGTGAAAGGAAAACTTAAATCTACCATATGATAATTAAAATAACTTTTTTATCCCTATTTCTAAACCAAAACAATATAAGTTTATGGATAAAATAGTAATTATACACATCTTTCATTTTCTTTTTTTCCTATCTACCAAATAATATATAGAAAAACTAATTTCTTTTTAATCATTTCAAATTTTCATCTTTTATAAGTTTTATTTCCCTTCTATTTTCTTTCATTCTGACTAAATGGAGTGTAAAGATTTCTCCAATTATAATGCCATTTTTTATTTTATTTGGTCTCATTTTGCATTGCAAAGTGCTATTCAACAATGCTCTACCAGATTGAGGCCAACAAAAGAAATAAAATATAATAAAAATAAACCTCCACCAGAAAACCCAACATGCAGTATGTAAACTGATGACTTTAACACTTTTTTTTTTTCTATTTTTATTTTCATTCTTATTTTTATTTTTTCCTGAATGTAAACTGATGACATTGATTATCCATAAAGAGGCCTGAATTGATTGCGAGCCACGCTTGCCATCCTGTTTGAGGGCAAGTTATATATAAAAGAAAAATTAATCCAAATAGTCTATAACTCTTAAAAAGTGCGGTTTGATTCCTATTCTATTTTATTTAGTCAAAAAGACTCTGAATTATTAAAATATCGATCATCATGGTCATTTTCATCTAAATTCGTTAAATTTCTAACGGAATGAATCATGTACAATGCATGTGATCTAATTTGTAAGGATATTTAGTAATTTAATAATAATTAATTTGACAAAAATTAAAAAAAATCATAAAAAATTCTCTCTCTCTCTCCCTCCCTCCTCTTCCCCCCCCCCCCCCAACCATTTCTCAAAACCCAGATCGATGACATTGAGGGGGGCTGATGGTGAAGATGGGGGGAGGGGGGTGCTAAGAGCTCGATGTTGGGGGTGGGGGCTTGGTGTGGGGGAGGGGCCAAGCTCGACAATGGCGAAGACGTCGGGGGAGAGGGGTGGGGAACTCGGCAACAGTGAAGGCGGGCGTCAGATCTATGGGGGTGGGAGAGGGAGGAAGGGGAGGCGGGGGGGGGGGGGGGGGTGCTGTGTTTGAGTTTAGCTTTCTCTCTCTCTTTTATTTTTTTAATGTTATTAATACGAATGAGAGTATTTTTTGTCTTTTTAAGGTTAATTGAGCTCATGTGTTGGTTTACGTGATTCATTCCGTTAGAAATTTAACGGATGTGGACAGAAAGGACTATAATGACCAACGTTTTAAGAGTTCAGGGTCATCTCAGCAAAAAAAAAATACATGGACCAAACCGTCACATTTTAAATAGTTTAGGGACTATTTAGGCCAATTCAAGCATTCAAGACGGTTCCCAATATAAAAACTTTCATTTTTATTTTGACTAATAAAAAAAATTCTCCTTTTTGAGCTCTCTATGTTAGAGATTTTCTATCGATATTGCATATTTCTAAACCATAAATCTGATCAAAATAATTTCAGACTAAATACACATATATAAAACTAATAAAAAAAACGTTTTACGTAATTAATAGTCCCAAACGGAACTTTTTTTTTTTTTTTGGGTAAATCCCAAACAGAACCTAATAATAAGGCTTTATATATGTGTGTGTATATATACATATATCATATGATAAAATTCTCTATTTATAAATCAAATTCGGCACAGCCTGGCAAATAATCCACTCGCTAAACGACCCAAAAGTCAAGGCCGAAGGTGTAGCTCTAAGCAAGATTAAATTTACTTGTCTCAAAGTTAATGTCCCAATTAATTATGCAATATTATATATATATATATATATATATAAAAGAGGCTCGTTTCCCACAATTTTCGAATCGTGTTTGGGGCGTTTTTCAGCGGTCCTTGAATTCACAAGTATAAGCATCAGTGATCTGCCTCCATTGGTTGAGCAACTTCCAAGTTTCCAACAAGCCAAGCCCAATAAATCCACTATTAATGGCTGTTCTATTTTCGCGAGAATTTATACATATATATATATATTACACTTTAGCGTAATTATGACAAGCTCATATCATAGCCCGAAGAGTGTTAATTAAGGCAATAAGAGAAAAAAAAAGAAATCAATTTTAATATTTTCATTTACCACCCACTCTTCATATTCGATTGCGTTTGAACGCCTAAAAAAATGCTGACTATTTCAAAAACCAATACGGTTGGGGTAAATGGTTGACCAACTTCGGATCATTATAACTTCATCATTGCATGCGTTGTATATATTTTACCAGTCATTATCATGTATATAAGTTTACGTATATGTAAAATTGTTGAGAATCATGGGCGATCCCACTTTGTCTCTTGGTCACAACTCATAAAGATCATTCTAGACTCGATATTCTGTGAATTGTACGTACGCTTTTATGTTGATGTGTTTTTAACCATATAGAAATCTTTGAGAAATGCGTGGACAAACATTTCAATTGCCATTTCATTTCTCATCAATTTAGTATGTCAAGCTCGTGATCCAAACATATAGAAGGCACATGTTCTACGGCAAAGAAACACCACGAGGGTGAAGAACGTGCACCATGTTACCAAAAAACTAGTTAACGTGCACGCAAATTTATAAAAATACAGTTTATAATTTTTCAAAAACTAGTTTTAATTTTTATTGAATTTTCAGAAGAAATACAATAACTGATATGAAAATGCTGGTTAGGAAAACGTGTGTAAAGTTCTTAATCAGCTATTAGCTAGATATTAGACAAGGTACGTATATATAAATATACTAGTTTACAAGCATGTGCGATGTACATGATTGAACATATTTCAGAAAATTTATCTAAATAGGAAAAAACATATACGTATAAAATAGACACAAGAAACCAAAAAAAAAAAATCAACAAAGTACCTAAAAAAAGGAGGCATGAAAAAAGATAAAAAAAAAGATAAAAGCACTAAAATAAAAAAAAAAATTGAGCCAAAAGCAAACAAAAAAGGACTATAATGAAAAAATAAAAAAGCGAAACTTTTTGGACGACTACAGTAGCTTTTTTTTTTTTTTTTTTCCAACTTTCTATCAACTATGCCCATGTTGGATATATTTGAGAAAAATTTTATAAATAAGGAAAAATAAAATAATAAGTTAAAAAAGTAAACCCACAAACTTAAAAACTATAATAAAGGACCTGAAAAGAAAAAAAGAGAGACATAAAAAAAAAAAAAGATAAAGAGACTAATATGAAAAAATTTGATCAATTCCAAAAAGGACTAAATTGTAAAAAAAAAAAAAACTCTTCAACAATAAATTTTTTTTCCTTTCTATATATAGTTATAAATATAGAAGGGATAGACAAACAAAGCAAATTAATAGCAAAAGTGTAAAAGAAAAATTCAAAAAATAATAAAAATTTAAAAAAGAATCAAAAAAATAAAAGGACTAAAACGAAAAAAAAGACCGATATAAGGGACTAAAATGAAAAATGGATAAATTTTAGGGCGGAAAAGAAAAAAAGAAATGAAGGACTAAAAAAAATAAAAACTAATTTAAAAGGGACCAAAATGAAAAAATAAATAAACTTTAGGGTGAAAAACAAAAAAAAAGAATTGAAGGACTAAAAAAAAGAATTTCGTTCAAAACGGTTAATTTTGGACGAAAACAGTATTTCACTTTGACACTTCTTCATAGTTTATATATATATATATATATATATTTGGTCGTCTAAAATTTGATATTGCCATTTAATTAATAAAGTAGGTACGTGACCTATGATGAAATTCATCTAAAAAGTTTCAAACTACATAATGTCAGACAGTATAATTGGCTAGGAGCTGGCAATAGAATCACTCTCTAATTTTATACCATAACAAAAATTGCTCTCTAAATTTTTGAAAAAACGCTAGCACCCAATATGGACATTTTTAATATTACTCCAATCACTTTAATGATTGTGACTCTAAATCTAAGTATCTAAATGTGATACGGCATTATGACCGTAATAATCTCGGTTACCCTACTCGGTCTCTTTCATTTTTGGATATGATTTTTTTGCACGGGGGGTTAGTGAGTATCCCTTTTCCCATTTCAATAGACAAAGAAGTAATAACTCATCTGATATTTTTGCTTATATGGGAATGGTTTATTGGGACCACATGAATCCGAAAGAAAATCACTCCATACTCTTCTTAACTATCCAAAAGATTAATGCGCAGGAATCGCATAATCTAACTATTTGAAAAAAAATATAACACGATGTAAGAAATTAAACCTCTAACGAATGGAAAAAAGAATTATAAAACAATCATCTCTCAGCAATCATGTCACCGTAACATTGGGTAGCGACTAATCTGATCTTATGCAGCTCCAATTGTCAAAAACATACGCCTAACAAACAAAAGCCTTTGGTGTGTGATGCGCCTCTCTTGCTTTGAATTCCCAATTCACTGCAAATCATTTTTTTGGTAATGATATTGGTATTGGTATTGGTATTGATATTGGTATTAGTATTTCTGAAGAACTGCAGTTTCTGTTTCTGCCACAGCAAAATTAAAAGGGCATTAAAATCCGACTTTCACTTTGGCAAGCTTTGTCCTACTTCTACTAGTCTTAGAACAGAACGTGTCATTATTGTTCCCATGCAAAATTTCTTTTATTCCCATACCGGACCCTGCTGTCCTTGCCCTTTTTCATCATTGTGCTTTTTTCTTTTACTTTCTTTTTCGATCACTTTAAAAATTTAATCTGGACAGTACTGTAAATCATGTTTGCTTTTTCACAATTCACAGCTCTAAGTCGGGAAACTTCTCTCTCACATTTCTTGGTTTTCACTAGTACTGATTAAAATCACTAGTTTGGTCTTCATGAAGCTTGCTTTCCAAACACAAAAAAAAAAAAAAAAAAAAAGAAGTCATTATTAAACTACTTTTTATTTTTTCAATGAATACTCAAATAATTAAACCAAATTTATTTCTAGCACCGCCAAAAATTAAAAAAAAATAAAAATAAAAATAAAAAACTACATTGCTTGACATGAAAACTATATTTGCTAGTATTTTCTAGTGCTGTTACGTTAGTGAAAAGAAGTATTAGTTACTCCAAGTACTATAAATTGTCTTTGGTATATTTTTATTGCTTGATAAATAAGGGTCAAATTGAGTTCACCAATTACAGAGGGACATGCATTGCTAGTTGTATGTTCTCCAAGGTCTTTGAAACGATTATTTTTTATTTTTATTTTTTTCCTTTTCTTTTTCATAAAAATAAAGGTCTTTTTGCCTATATAGTTGTGTCAAGTGTAGTTCATGTTAGTTTACGAATCTATTCTTTAAAACTAATAGTAATATTTTCTAACAATTCTTTTGACCAATTAACATCTTATCTTAGTCCAAACGCCAGCACTTGCTATATGTATAAGCATTGTTTTGTTCAATACATATATATATATATATATGAGAACTCTCATATGCGGTTTATGTATGAAACAATAGTTGTAATTTTTTTGTGCGCAATTAAAACCATTAATTGATTTTAATGTGATATTTTTCAATGATACTTGCTTCTTTATAAATAGTTTATCTTATAAGATTCTAATTAGAAAGGTACGTGTAAATACATTAGTGATTACAACATACCAAATAGGATTACAAGTGTCCTCTTTGTCTGACTGTTAGATAGAAGAATATTCATGTATGTGTATATATAGCTAATCCTATTCATATATATATGAAGAATCGTCGCAGCATGGTTGAAAGTACGTTAACTAGATCCGCAACTTCGGTAGAATTTTTAAATAATATGTTTTGTCCAAGTCATAGACCAATTCTAATCCTGTGTTCACATCAAACAATGATTTTCTATTTTAATTATTAAAAAATGCAGATCTCTTAGGATTGACTTCAAAGTCTCGAAAGATCGTACAATGAAGAGTCTTTGCATGTGCGATAACAAACGAGATTTGTAGTTATTATTATTATTTTTTAATCATGGGATTCTGTGTGAACCTTTTTTATTAATTAACAAAAAAAAAACCTCCAGAGTTCAGAACCTAAGAAATAAGATCCTAAAACCGTTTTCTTTAATGGGGTTAGATTAATGCAGACCCCCATGTTCCATCTTCTGCTTTCTTATTCGTCCATGAAATATGGAATAATTGATTGAATGCTAGTGAAGTCGCTTAATTTAGAATTTAGATTTTGTTTAAAAAATTTATAAAAAAAAAAAAAGAGAGGATTATTTATCTTTTTACTCTGCTATAAACTACTTGAACTATATATAAGCTTGGATCAAATGTTGAGAAGTTATCAATTATACAACATTGGGTCCATAAACTATGGCCCAAAATTTAATATTGAGTTGGAAAACCCAAATATACCAGTGTTGAGCTATAAAACCGAGTTGGGCCAACTTTCACCTTATTTGCTGAAAGGTTCCTTTTTCTTATTTAATATAGACGAATGATTTGAATCATACACCTTATAATAAAGTTAGGTGTAAAAGTACTAATAGATTGTGTCTGCAACTGAGGAAAGATTTCACTTATCTTTTCTTAGCATTTTATGTGTATATATATATATATATATTTGCAAAATTTCTTTCGGGTCCTAGCCAAGGGGATTAAGGTGGGGATTAATATTACGGTAAACAATGTATGAAATATTTTCTATTATAAATATAGGGAAAATGAATGATTATGTTTTCACATGGTATTTGATTTGGACTATAATGTTCAACCACATTTGCCAAGTTCTGAAAGAAAGAATTAGAGAGAAGAGAAATGTCATCCGTAACCGACAATGTTGTTACGAGTGGGAGGAATGAGAAATTCGATCGTTTTCAAAAGGCAAGAACTGTCGCCGGACACACCGAGAACAATATGGATGGTATCAAAAGCAGGTGTTTCTGACCACAGAAGGCGTCCATATATAAAAAAAAAAATTGGCATGCTAGCCTGGCTCAATTCTTAGTTTTTTCTTAATTTATCAAAACCTTCCTTCTTATTATGGGCTCAGTTTGTGGAGATTTTTGAAGTTTAGATATTAATTTTCAATTTTCTTTCTTTTTTTTTTATTTTTTTTATTTTTAAATTTAAAGTATGGACTAGAGTTGGTAGAGTTGTTGTGACAGATTTGGAGCTTTCAATGCGAGCTGATCTCTCTATCTCTCACTCTCTCTCTCATTCCAACAATTTAATGGACTGTTCAGAAGAAAGCATGGATTAAAGAAGCTACATGAAAGAAAAAAACAATAAAAAAAATAAAAATGAAAATTTAAAGAGTCACCAAGTCCAACGACTAGTTTTTGGAGCAAGTAATTGCTCAAACAAATAAAACGTAAGGCACTGGGGGGAAAACGAATCGAAAAGTTAATGCGGTTATTGAGAATTTTGGATTGTCTTCATATCAATTAGTATTATGTCAGATTCCACCAATAAAAATTAGATATGACATACTCAGCCTTGAATTTGAAATGACTTTTGCCCCTCCTTTCATTTCTATGGGCGGAAGCAACAAGATACCACCAAGCACTAACCCACCCAATTTTGACATTCTTCTTCAAAGTCGCTTAAAATTCTCCCACTAGTTAAGAATCCCATTTGGTTTTCCATACACTACTATCGCCTAAAATTATATGGACTACGATACTATCATTTTTGTTTATATGTGTCTATATTTATTTTATGTGATTCTGATTAAATGTAATGTTTAGAAATATGTAGTTTATTTAAAAAAAAAGGGGGGAGGGGGGGTGATTATCGCCTCGCTTCCATTAAAACACATTTTTTCAAATAGGTCAAGTACATTCGAGGCCATCAGACATGTTCCCAACACTAGTAGAAAAAGAGAATTCCAAGAAGGTTTTCTAAAAACAGTCGTAGAAAATCGAGATTTCACGTCCGTTTTTAGAAATGGTCGTGGCATATTGAGCTTCCACGACTGTTTCCAAAAATAGTCATGGAATCTCGACTGTTCTCAGAAACTCAGTTTCGTGTCGTGTTTTGTCCTATCTTACACGATGGTTTTTTAAAAAACGGTTGTGTCATCCAGATTTTGTAGTAGTGCAAGTCAGTGTTTGGTTCGTCGGTTAAAAATGAAAATTTTAAGTTGGAGTTAGTTGATTTTTTAAAAATTAGTTATAAATTTTGTTGACTTTTCAGAAAAAAAAAAAAACTGATATGAAAAAGTACAGTTTTGCTCGAGTTAAACTCAAACGCCAAGCCAAGCCAAGAGAGACACCAAACACTTATTGCTTAAATTACTATCAACTTAGATACTATCATTTTTTATTTTTTATTATTTTGATTAGATATAATGTTTTAATTTAAATAATGTAGTGTAAAAAAGAAGAGGTGAAAAAAATCTTGATTGCTTTCATTTGAAACGCATTTAGTCAAAACGGGTCAGGTACACTCGTAGTCCCAAGAGAGACACATTTCTGCATTCGTATCACATAAATCTGCTAAAGCCTTTCAGTTGGGCTCTTCGGATACTTGCTTGAAAACCAAGTTCTGTCTTGTTATGGCCTCCAAGTACATATACATATATATATATATATATATATATCAGGACAATATAATTGTCATGGTTTGTCAATATAATTGTCATCATTCACCAAAATATATATATATGGGTACCCTATATATACATATACATATATATATATATATGATTGTCATCGAAATTGAAGTTTTCGTAACGTTCCTTGTGCATTCTCACTCATAAATGTGGAGCCTCTACCATGATAAACCAGCACTTGTGAGCAGAAGATAAGCCTTTTTTATTAAATTGCCCGTTTGGTCTTTAATTTTTTTTTAATGAAATTACAATTTGATTCTTAATTTTTTTTGGTAATTAAAAACTGTCTTAACTCTTTAAAATATGCAAAATGGTTTCTTTTTTTTTTTAAACAAATTTAATAGAAAAACCTCACATGAATCATACATAATTTACAATAATGGTGATAAAGAAAAAAATTTACATGATTTAATTTATAAATGTCATACCAAATTTTAACATTTATTAAAAAAATGAATATTTTATATTATTTTAAAGAGTTTAAAAAACTTTTAAATTAAGGGTTAAAATATAATTTTATAAAAAAAAATTAGAGACAAAAACGAGTAATTTATTTTATTTCTTTCGCACTTTAAAACAAACAAGTGGTCCCAATTCCCACTCTTTATAAAAATATAATTTACAGCACTAGTGCTAGCTTTCTGTTTACATAAATGAGAATTGGATTCACCTCTCATTTTCTTTTTTTTTCTTTTTTTTTTTTTTTTAATTTCCGTTGTTGGGATCCTGCCATAAGTATCAACTTCAATGTGGGCATCTATTAGTCTGACTTGTGGTAAAGAAAGACTACATTTATTTATTCTCTTTTTGTAAACCAAAATTATTGGCAAATTCCCATCTGTCCAATTTTAATGCAACGGTTTTGGCAATCAAATTTAAAAAAAAAAAAAAAAAGAAAAAAAAGTATTATTAATGGCTTAACCGAGCAAGAGTTTTGATAAGAAGTGAGCTAATATGTCGTTGCTTTTGGTGCTTTGATTACTCGTGTGCATTATTCAATGAAAGGCATTAAACCATTTAGATTATTGTTTTTTTTTTTGGTATAATTGGATTATTGATTTTTTTTGCTAACAAAAAAATGATCAGAGATAGCACTGTCACGTCCCAATAATCCCCTCAAAAAACAGAATAGGGATTCGAATCTCAAACCTCTGTCTTAATCAAAGTTTTGAGAAGTGAACACAAGTCACTCCAATTATCCTTTGGAGTTAATTGGATTATTGATTTGATGTTATCAAAGCCGTCCTTCAAATTTGAATTTGTGCCAAGTGTTTAGAATATTATATATAGGACATTGAATCTATTTATTATATATATTGAAATTAATTAGGACATTAAATATTTTGATATTACATTTTTTTTTTAGAATCTTTCAATAACGTCTATATTTTATAGAAATATACAGAGAAAACATAAAGGACAATGGAAAAGAAATTGGATAATATTTCGTTTAAAGAGTCTCCTTTTTATTCGTACCACAAAAGAATAATAATTTGTACTAGATACCGTCAATATAAGATATCAACATGACCTTGTTTTAAACCATTAACATAAACTATGTGATTTGAATTTCCAAAACCTTTTTTTTTAGTTTTTTTTTTCCCGAGCTCAAAACTACTTTTTACTATTCACATATCAAAATGTTTATAATAAATTTAAACTTTAAAAGTCCATAACTTTGTTATTTAAAATCTAAATAAGATGTTTTTTTTAATTACATGTAATTTAAAAAAAAAAACGAAATAAGATCCATATTAATATTTCTTTTTAAGTATTTTTACACTTTCTCACTCAAAATAGTTTTTTTTTCCCCAACCAAATACACATTTTCAAAACCCATCTCAACTCTAATTTAAATATTTCCAAAACTTTATCTCTAATATCTCCCTCAAACGGGCCCTAAAACCTTATTACTAGAGTTACTTATCAAATTATCACAAAATTAACCTTATTTTATTATAATTAACAACAGCAAAAGGTGAATATTTGGTTCTATATCCCAGAGTCGTTGGACATCTTGGGTTGACTTTGGTTATTAAATTATTGTTTACAAAAAATTTTCAAGACTCATTCTTTGTTCAATTAATTTTTGTTAGTATTGCTCTGTTGATATGAAGAAGGAAGGCATGATCATGTAAATTGGATGCTTAAAAAATAAAAGATCCCCAGAACACTTCTCCATGTCTTTTTTTTTTTTTTTTTTAAATGAACTTCTGCATGTCTTTCGGTTTCCTATAGAAAACTATTTAAAAAATATCCACATTTAAAGAATTTTTGGTAAGATATGTTATAATATCTTTCTTCTTCTTCTTTTAATGGAAATGTGCTATAATGTCTTAATAACAATGTCAATGTTCT
The DNA here is from genome assembly GCA_038430175.1 of Ficus hirta. Taxonomy (NCBI): domain Eukaryota; kingdom Viridiplantae; phylum Streptophyta; class Magnoliopsida; order Rosales; family Moraceae; genus Ficus; species Ficus hirta. The sequence goes on from CM076589.1 coordinate 9,743,196, forward strand.
TTTAAAGAAAATAAATTATATAATATTTTAATTTCTTTACTTAGTGGTTGTTGCACCTGATTCCATATAAAATGTAGAATCCAAATCCTTTATTTTCAGGGAAAAAAATAAATAAATTTATGTGTCTTTTTGAATTTTGATACAAACAAATGACATCTACATGGTACAACATGATTTGAAGAAATGATTGTTAAAAAAAAAAAAAGAATGGAGAGAAAAAGAAAGAAGAAAAAAATAACATTGTCGTTTAGCATAAAGTAAGGCGGTGTTTGGTGAATGAGTTGAGTTTGAGTTGAGTTGAAATTTTTAAGTTTGAATAGTATTAACTTTTAAAAAAGTAGTTAAAAAAATTTGTTGACTTTTCAGAAAAAGATAAAAATTGAGATAAAAAAGTATAATTTAATTGAAGTGAAACTTGTGTTCCAAACTCTCCCTAAGTAATCTAATGAGATACGGGGGGAAGATGATTTTTATTTTTTAATTTTTATATAAATATCGTGAGTTTCGTTAAATTAGAATTTTTCTTAAAATAATCAATTAATAATTATTTATTTATTAATCGATATCTATATATGTTTTAATTAATCAATCACATGAGTAATGTAATATATATTATTGATTATTGATCATTTTTGTTTAAGGAAAAAAAATGTGGAGCCAATTTTTTGAAATAAATGTTCAAACTGTCCATGTCCTTTAATTTCTCATAATTCAATTGAGAAAAAAAAAAAAGGAAAATAAATCATTGTACTGACATAACATGTATCAAATTATTGGCCCATGATATCACCCCTATAATCCTATTTGATACTATTTGGAGAAAAATAAATAGTAGGTCATTGAGCGAAAGCATATATATATATATATGTATATATATAGGTGTTTATTTAAAAAAAAAAAGAAAAAAAATATATATATATAGTTGCTCATGAGACAACGGCAAATTTGCAAATAGAGAGCAAAGAGAACCTTTTTTTTATTTTTTGATTTTTTTTTTTTGTGAATAAGCCATTGAGAGCAAAGAGAAGTTGGACCAAAGACTGAGGACTTGTTTTATTTTTTGGATAGGAGTTTGGACTTTGGACTTTGGACTTGAAACTAAAAGGAATAATCAGAGTAGCAGACAAACATGGAAAATAATTAGGGATGGAAAATTATTTTAATTAGGAGTTAAGTAATGAGTTTTGAAGATTAATGCACCGCCTTTCAAACAGAGCAGTACACGCAATTATCAGTGTATTATAGTCTCAACTATCAAGTAACCGTAGTCAGCCTCAAGTGGTTCTGCAAGTCAATGAGAAATTTTTTGAACCTTATTTATTTATTTATTTATTTATTATTATATTTTTGACGATCTCTCCTCTCTCTCTCTCTCTTCTCTCTCTCCTCTCTCTCTCGTTCTCGTAACACAGAGCCTGCCCCACCCACCCATGTTGTCCAAAATTCCAAACTCCTCCAATGGCTTCTCACCAGCTGGCCCTCCCATTTCACAAGCCCACACGCGCGCGTGTGTTTCTTTTATTCTTTGTAATTATTAATAGACTATTTTACATAGACAATAAACTTTTGGAATTTCACAATTTAATAACTTTTTTCGTGGCAATAACCATTGAACTTATGGTACGTGGCTTTATCAGTTATTCTTAAAATTTAAATAGTTTTTTGCCCATGATTTGTACAATATCAAAGCTTAAGAAGGATATTGTTGATAATTTTTATTTAATTTCGATACAGATTTTTTTAAATATTTAAGCTCAAAAAGTTTGAGTCACAGTTAAATTAAGTTTAAGTTTTTTTTTAAAAAAAATTATATTAAAATTAAATAAAAATGATTAATAATGTTCTTTTTAAATTATAAAGTAAAAATACCATTAGAAATCACAGCATGCATTCAATATAAATTAAGGTAATGTTATTTTTCTACATTTTTATAATATTATATTAGTATGGACCAATACGTTGAAGATGGTCTAAGAAGTGTGCGACTTTCGTTTGTGTTGGAATCACAAGCATTAATTTTTTACGTTTTTTAATGAAAATTTTAATTTTATATTCCAAGAGTTGGATATGATTCACTATCTGACTTATCATTTTCATAATAAATTATACTAATAAGCATTTATCAAAAGATACGTATTGAGAAAGAAAATTCCAACATTTAAAAAAAAAAATTACGCCCCCAAATTTCTTTTACCATTACTGTCGAAGAAGGCTTGGCGTGAAGTCCAAAAATGTTCGTGAAAGTTCCAATGTAACTAATTTATCAAAATCATAATGCAAAATTGGCTTTTAGACAAAAACAAAGTCGTTACACTTTTATATATCCAAGAAAAAGTAAAAACTCTTTTAGAAAAAAAAAAAAAGGAAAGAAAAAGAAACATTAATGGGGAGTTTTGCTCTCCAACTTAAACTTGAGGTTTAAACTTAAATTTTTATCTTTTTCTGAAAAAATTTTTTGTCTTTTCTGAAAATTTTTTTTATCTTTTTTAAAAAGTCAACAAAAATTATTATTCAAAATTAAAAATTTCAACTCAACTCAACTCAAACACCAAACACCCCCTAAAAGTAAAAGTAAAAATAGAAGAAAATTGTCTAGATCAAAATGCCCATTTAGGGGGTGTTTGGTGTATAAGTTGAGGAGGTGTTTGGGTGATGAGTTCAAACTCATCACCATCAACTCAATTTTTGTCTTTTTCCTCAAAATTTTTTTGTCTTTTCTGAAAAAGTCAACAAAAATCACTATTTAAACTTACAAATCTTAACTCAAACTTCACACCAAACACCCCCTGAGTTTGAGTTGAGTTGAGATTTTTAAGTTTAAATAGTAATTTTTGTTGACTTTTTCAGAAAAAATAAAAAACTTTTTCAGAAAAGATAAAAAAACATGATGAAAAAAGTACAGTTTAGTTTAAAATGAAAGGGAGAACCAAACACCCCCTTAATAAACTCAATAAATAATCTAGTCATAAACCAGTACTTAATTAGGGCCTTTGAACAATTCCATGCTAGTAAGGTCCAATTCTAAACCGTACTTGAAAAAAAAAAAAAAAACCTAAACTGTATGATTCTGAGCTAATTTTCTTAAATTATTGTATTTTTCAATCTAATAAGTTTTAATATTTTAGTCTCTCTTAAAAATTTAAAACTTAACGTTTATAATTATATCTTATATGTGTTTTATTTTATTTTTATTTATAAATTCTCTTTATATTAATTGAAAAGTTCTATGATAAGATATAATGGGTTTTGTTTTTTGTCAACCTAAAGGTCCGTTCCAAATATCAATTCTAACCGAAAATTTGCTTACTTAACTCCAATATTCCTAAATCTACATCCCACTTTTTATTTTTTAAAATTTTCATAAAATTATAATTTTAAAGGTTTATAATTTTCTTATTTTCAGTCGAAATAAGATGATTCATGTGTCTAAAACTCTAAGGGCATGTTTACTTTGCATCGAAGGGAAAGGAAAAATGAGTGATCATTCCCTTTCGTACATAATCCCGTGTTTACTTACAAAATGAAGAATGGAGTTTTAGTGATCCCCACACACTATAGGGAATAATAAGGAAAATTTCAATCTTTACATTCCTTTGGTATTGATTCATTGTCAAAAGAAATACATATCAAATTTACTCATATACCCTTAATAAGTTTTCATGTGCTAATGTTATTTTTGTTATATAAATGGACATTTTAGTAATTACATTAATAAGATTCAAGGATGGTAATGAGACAGGGCGGGTGCAGGTGCGGGGGCAAGTAATACCCACTTAGAGTGTTATACTCATATCCTACCTATTTACTTTTCATGAATTATTAAAAAAATTAAAATAACTTATATTAAATATTTCATAAATTTTAATAGCATAGTCATAATTGAAAATAAAACTAAATTCATAAAGTAAAGTAAAACATTAAAATACTAACTTTATTCTTCTTTTTCTGTTATAAAGGAATATATGCGGAATGGGTACGAGTATGGGGGAGCTTCCCCCACCCCCATCTTGCATTCACGCGGGTGGTTAATCTTAACCCCCATACCCGTCTCCGCACCCATATATTATCCCTGTAAAATTACCATCCCTAATTAAATTTGCATTACTATGATTGGTAAAAACTACAAAGAAAACAAAATTGTTTTTCTTTACACCATCTAATAGGTAAGTAAATATTAGAAAGAGAATAAATGATCTTCCTTCATATTCCATTGCTTTACTTTCCAATCTCATTACTTTTCTCATTATATTCTTTTATGGTTTAGTAAACGTGCCCTAAATGTTACAATGACAAAAAAAACGATACAACATGTTTATTTCGAATACATTTCAAATTTTATCTTATTCCATATATAACAGTTTATTTTCTATTTACACTCAGTCAAACATATATTTCAATTTTAAATTACGAAACTCAAACTTCCATGATTGTTCCAAACATATCAGAAATTAGATTTTTCCAATTGTATATATTTATTTCAAATGATTAAAAATCTATTTAAATATGATTTTAATCAAATACAAGTATATATAAAACACGAATTCTTATGGTAAAAAGCTCATCAATTATTAAATTGGTGGGAAACTGAAACCAAAACCAAAAAAAGGGCGGACGCGCGTTTGAACACCGTACTCAAGAGAGCGTGGAAGAATTTCTTCCTCTGAGTAAAGTCCAAAAGACCCCCCACGCCAAAACATTTCTTGCCAAACCAAAGCTCAAAAGAGCAAGACCAAAACAAAACAAACAAACAGAGAAGAAGAAGAGAAGTGAAAAAAGGGTGAGGAGAGAAAAAAAAAGAAAAAAAAAAGGTCTCTTAACTCATCTCATCTAATCTCAATCTCTGTCTCTGTCTCTCTAAACTCTCTCCTCTTCTCTCTCTCTCTTTGAACCAGAGCTCAGAAGTCAGACCAAACCCATCAATGGAAACCTCACCAAAACACCACCAATTAAACAACCAAACAACAACAACAAAAATCCCATCTCCATCTTCTTCTCTGCTCCCTTCTCCGACCAGCCTCAGCCGGAGCCACAGCACCAGCACCACCAGCTCCACCAACAGCAACGCCGTCCCCCCCCACCACCACCACCACCACCACAACCACCACCACCACCACCAGCAGCTGCCGATTCCTACTCCGACTCCGACTCCGATTCCGACTGCCAAGCCCATCGCGACCAGATCCGAATCCGCCAACCCATACCCGACCACCTTCGTCCAAGCCGACACCTCCTCCTTCAAGCAGGTCGTCCAGATGCTCACCGGCTCGTCCGAAACCGCTAAGCAAGCTTCCTCCTCCGCCGCCGCCGCCACCACCAAGTCCGGACCCGCCAACGGATCCGACCCGGTCTCCAGGTCCGCCACCCACATCCCGCCGGTGAAATCCAAGTCCGGGTTCAAGCTCTACGAGCGGCGAAACTCTCTCAAGAACCTGAAGATCAACCCTCTCATCCCCGTCTACGCCGCCGCCTCCGGTTTCTCCCCCAGGAAGCCCGAGATTCTCTCCCCGAGCATTCTAGATTTCCCCGCCCTCGTCCTCAGCCCCGTCACCCCTCTCATACCCGACCCGTTCGACCGATCCGGGTCCGCCCATCTGGACAAGGCCGCCGAGGAGAAGGCCATTAAAGAGAAGGGCTTCTACTTGCACCCCTCGCCGGCCACCACCCCGCGAGAGGCCGAGCCCAGGCTCCTGCCTCTCTTCCCCACAACGTCTCCTAGGGCTTCTTCAGGTTCTTCTTTGTCTTCTTGAATAACTGCGTTTGGGTTTAATTTTTTTTTTCTTTTTTTAATTTTGGTGTAATATTTCATATATCCTTTTGTTGGCATTTGATAAAAGAAAAAAAAAATTGTAATGCGATATTTGCAGAGAATGAGAGAATCTTTGCTCCCAAATGTAAATTTTGATGTGTGCGTGCTTTTTTTTTTTTATTTTATAATTTGGGTTTGTGAATTATCATTATTGATGTGCTTGTTGCTAAGAAAATTTTCAGGGTAGGGAAGAAAATGAAGAAAGAAAGTTTCAATCTGACACAAACGCACTATCTCATAAACCAGTGATTGATTCCTCTGTTAATGTTATTGGGGTTTAGGTAAAAAGTCTTCAATGCTTTAATGACAAATTAGTGGTGCAACGTTTGGGCTTATAACTTTGATATTTTATATATATATATATATATATATATATTTATTTATTTTAATTCTCTTTTTGTATTAAATTTCTGATGATAATCTAAAGTCACTATCTTTGTTCGGTCTGACTTTCCCATTTTATTTTTAGCCCCACTCTTTTTCTTAACAAAAAAAAAAAGAAAAAAGAAGGTATTCTTTCTCTGCTGACCCTTCAACAATTGAGATCGTTGAGAGTAGGAGAAGACGTTGAAATACCCTCTGGATGGGTTGGCAAAGGCGTAAGTGTTTTTGTTAGGTTTTTCACATTCGTTCATTTGGTTTGATTTTTATTGTCTTTTCTTAGGTCTCATTTTAGTTTTGACTGTTAAAGTATGATTTGGTGATAATAAAATAGATCCGGATAAATAATTGAAAAAAATTAGTATAAAAAATCCATCTCTGTTATATTTAGGAAAAATGAGTTTCTGTCTATGAAGCAGAAAACTTGGAATTATCTTTTTTTATTCACCAAAAAAAAAAAAAAAAAGATAAGATGTTGAAAACTTTTATGATTACTACAAATTTTATTTTATTGTTTTTAGGTTTGGCATTTGAGAATCATTTTTCACAACTGAGGTTGTGTACCCACTTATTATTATTATTATTGATTAAATAGAGGGTGTTTGGTGTGTAAATTTGAGTTGAAATTGATAAGTTTAAATAATAATTTTTGTTGATTTTTTAAAAAAAATAAAAAAAATTTTCAAAAAAAGATGTGTAAGTTTAAACTTACATTCCAAACAGGCTCGGTCATTATAGGGGATCCCATTCAATTCCATTACTGTTGAGGCATTAATTAAGCATTGCAAGAAATGCAGATGAATAGCGTGAGAGAAAGGAGAAAAGATTTTTGTTTTTATGAAATCAAATGTCAAGGGGATTTAAAATATATATATATAAAAAAGTAGCTTTGGCTTAGTTGTCAAGGGAAAGAGTAGAAGAATGGGCAAGAATCTTGACCCTTTTGTTGTATTGCCTTTCTGAATTCTAATAAAATAAATTAAATAAAAAACAATAATCCTAAGTATGGCGGGTAGGTATTTCTTGTACTTGCGTTGTTAAGGAGATTTTTTTTTTTTTTTTTCAGTCCTTATTATATAGATATATACATATATTTTCTGATAGGGTACTAAAATGAAAGTTTTTATGTCATGTGTTGAGAACATGGTAGATCCGGAATAGAGTTTTGTGATTAGAGAGGAAGGCACAATTGGACCCTGCAATGGGGTCCCCCACCTCTCCCCACCCTAGAAAAAGGGCCCTATGAATGTGATGTCATGTTGCTGAAATTATGTTTTATTATCGAAACTTTAATCTAGCTGAGCACATGATGTTCTAGATCGATGTTTATGTTTGTTGTAAGTTGTATATTTTTGGAGGGTTGTGTTTTTGTGGGAGGTCAAAATGGAGGAGAAGAGGAGGGTGGTCTTTAAAGAGAAGCAATAAATTCCAGTATTATTTTTATTTTTATTTAATTTGAATAACAAGATTATTTATTTATTTATTTAATATTTTTTTTTTATTTTTTGGTTGGGTTCAATTTAATATGGGAAAACCCACTAGTTGAGTTTGATGTGGTCCATGACCTCCTTGAATGGAAAGAGGAAAGAAAGAAGTTTTGAATTGCTGTAAAAGCAATCATGCAAAGGTAGTTCCTTTCTTTCCTTGAATCTAACATTGTTTTTGAGTCTTTTGCTTTTTTGACCCCAAGAGAGACCAGAACTGTACTGAATGGAGACACATGAGAAAGTGAAAGTTGTGTGGGGATGGCAAAGTGGGACTTGTGATCATGAAAGGAAAGAAAAGAAGAGAAAATAAATTTTTATTTAAAAAAAAAAGAAGAAATTAAAGGAGGGCCAGTGAATGATGGGAAATATAATACAAATAAATTAAAAAAAGAGAAAAAAAAAAGGGGAAAGCCAGAAAACAGAAGGCCTGTTGTGTTATTGGCTTTTTGTTTGTTTGTTGTTTCTTTTTTTTTTTTTTCCTATCAAGTCTGGTTGAGTGGAGGGGTGTGTGTGAAATTGTGGACTTTGCACCTCATGGGTTGGTGGGTCATTTAATGGAAATGTAAGACTTTCTGGTTTCTTGTGCACTTCTTGGTCACTCCTTTGCCAATTATTAACTCTCTCTCTTTCTCTTTCTCTGCTCAAATTGCCAATCTTCTTTCTTCCCAATTTCCCTTTATATACATTAGTATCTATTTAGCATAAACTAAGAAATATCTTTCAATTAAAGACTGGTTGCCATGTCTATAGAGTATGGATATTCAATCAAGCGAATTGGTCTTGTAAAGTTTTAGAAAGCCGAAAGCCGAAAGACAAAAAAGTTGTAAATTTATAAAATCAAATTAACAAAAAATGAATTTAAAAATTAAAAAAAAAAATTTTCCCGATCATATAAAATATGAGATCCTACATTAAAATCTCCCTTATTCACTTTGCTTTATAGTTGGTACTCTTTGTCTATTCCATCACTTATCTTGAGTGCTTGAAATTCGGTTAATCTATTTGTGGAATTGTTCCAATGTTAACGTCATCTCATCTCATCCCATCCTCAATTGTTTTTTTTTTTTTTTTTTTTTAAATGTTTTTTCCCCCTCCCTCTCTCTTTCTTCAATGTTATCCTTTTACGTCATTTCACCCTCGCCCTTTTTAGGCCCAAATTGGGGTCCACGAATTGCGGCCACTTTATCATTTCATGTGAAAAGTCGAGCACTGCCCGAGAGAGCAGCCTCATTTTCAGCGGCGTATGTTTCACCCTGGCCTTTTTAAAACATGGTTTTTATTGTCTGGTACCTCTTTTTTTTTTTTTTTTTTTTTTTTTTTCTCTCTTTGCAAATTTGATTTAACAATAATGTTGATAAATATTGAGATGGCACCTTATAATTTTAAAAAATTTACATTCGCTAATAACGAGTACAAGGTGCTTAGGACTCAATTTATGAACTATGTTTTGCACTTTTATTAATATCAATATACAACGGATGTTTTTTTAATAGGTGACAACTCCATACATGTTTGTTCTTTTAATATAGGCAAATTCACTCTCAAATTGTTAAATGAGTCCAATCAAAGGAAAACCAATTATGTCTGTCAATTTTATAACGGATGACATCGAGTGTTGATAATTAAAGGTCTTAGTAAACGATAATATTGTATATATTTTGAAGTTAGTTAAAAATTGAAAATAAAAGAGTTTACATAGCCAAAAAAAAAAAAAAAAGTGCAAACCGGGAAATGCAAGTGCAAGGGGGAGGAATCGAGGAGGGAAGGACTCGACAAAGTGGCGGTTGGATCTTCGGTTACGTAGGGCAGTAGAACCAGTGGAGGGCAAGCTCAATGAGGCTAGGTTGGTGACGGAGTGGGGGGACTTGCGGCCACGAACCTCTTCTTTCGGGTCTAGGTTTTTGTTTTTTTGTTTTTTATTTTTTATTTACTGTTTTGAGGTCTCCAATAAGGGTATTTTTTGTATTTTTGATTCGAAAGTGCACAAGTGAGGCTTTATGTGATGAGCCGTTAAAAAATTTATAGAAGTTTAAGTGAGGCTTTATGTGATGAGCCGTTAAAAAATTTATAGAAGTTTACAGTCTTCCTTCAATTACAAACATGAATCAAAATATTTTTAAAACCTTTTACCTATTTTAAATATTTACTGAAAACTACAATTTATTCCTTTTTTTTTTTTTTTTCATATTTCTTACTAAACAATTCAGGGACCAACCCCCACTGATAAATTTGGCCGCTTTTCGAACGATTACAAAGGGAATCTTGTCCCATATATAATAATTAACTAGAATAAGATAAATGAAACTCCTGGGCAATGGTTGATGGGAAAAACGTCCACAAACACAAGTGCCCGTACATGCAAAGAAATTCACACCAAATAACGTTGCTATCAGGTTTTGTTTTTTGTTTTTTGTTTTTTTTTTCCCCCTGGAAAATGTTGCTATTAGTTGAAACTTGCAAGAAAGGTGTTGCAACTACATAATTAAACAGACAATGCGCCTAAAATCAGTGCCACACGTTAAAGCCCACGACCTTTGCAAGAAAAAAAATTCACTGTTCATGACCTTAGGATTGGCGTGACCTTTTATTTTATTTAATGTTTTAATGATCATTGGTTGCTTCTTAATAAAAATAATGGTAAGAATATTAATCTCAACATTTCAATACCAACAATCTAGTTACGTGATATATAGATTGTTATTCTTTTTAATTAGTAGTTGTTCAAAATACTAATACATCAGTTAAAATTAAAATATTATATTTATCAATAAAATGATGATAACTCAAAAAGTAAAATTAAAATTGGTGTTCCTAATATTATCCTAAAAATAATGGTTTGCATGAAAATTGGCAACCTCCTCAAGGGAAAAAAGGTTAGAGATCCGAGTTCTAAAAGCCTATTTACAAAGCTTATGAGCAGCATTATCTATCGATTTAAATCTCTCTAATTGATATCCAACCGAAGGAAACAAAACAAAAACAACATTTTTGACCAAAAATGTCTTCAAGCAAGTCAATCTCATTGATAGCATCAACACCAAGTTTGGCATCGCTCAAAGAGATCTTGCCTCGCACTTGTAGGAGAGATTGCCTTGTACTCGATCTAGCGAAGGGTGTGTCGTCCTAGTTCAAGATCATCGGTATCGACCTCACACACTGGGACGGGTATGAGACTGAATATGAAGTGATTTTTATGTTGTGTTTGGCAATGGTAATATGGTTTGAGTAATTAGGTGTATATTTTGGTTTTAACTATTGAATAAAACCTAAATCATGAGTGGAAGCAAGGTTTCAAAGGATACAATGAGGACTTAAAATGTTTTTCCCGATTTCATGTCCCAAAAGTTCGAATGTGAATAACGTGAAACTTTAAGAAAAAAGTGAAATATAAGGGTAAATTTATACATATATGAACTCTTAGTATATTTAAACACAAATTAAACAAGTTACATACTACATAAGTAAATAGATTCGAGCGGTCAATAAACATTGACCATGTGTGTTTTGCTGATAATTAATGACGTTAAGGTCATTGTGAGAGAAGCTGGTGGTGGTAGTTGCAGTCATATTTCTTGATAGTGCAATATGGTGGCCCACATACCTGTGCATCTAGCTTTTTCTCTTGATAGAGATCGTTGTTGGCTTGAAGATTTTCCGAGTTGCATCACTTGCTTTGTAAGCGCCAATATGACAGATACTATTGAATGAAAGTTACCCCATTTTCAAATATATATATATATATATATATATATATAAATACACTGTCATGTCCGATGCCATTTAATATATTTTTTGCTATCTCCCTTGGTGAAGGCATATACGTGAGTTTTGTTTTCCTTTTTCAGCCCCTTCTATTTGGCTGCTAGAACTGTTCCAAAGTTTTAACACCAAAAAGATGACAGTTGACTCCTTACCCTTCGAACCACCAACAATATAAATAGGATAAATCAGATGTCAAACATTTGGATAATTAAAGAAAATATTACCCTTCACCTGGATTATTGCCAATATTTTTGCCTGACTTTGTAGTCCATATCATTCGCAATCAGTACAGGCTTTTAGAGATAGTTTGATGCTGCGACTGGTGAGCAGACGATTTGGTGCATCTTCACCTGCTTGACATGAAATCTCTAGTTTAAATGGCGAAATCTAAGCCAGCTAATCTCGGCACGAGTTTTCACAATTAGATCTACTGGAATTTAATTTTCGTACTTGAATTTATATTACAGTCACTAATTTTTTACGTTCTTAATCGAACAGTCGTAAATTTTTTTTTTGCAGTGGAGATTATTAGCTTCAACTAACAATTGAAATTAACAGATAAAGTAAGCGATTGTCACTAATATTATAGTTTTCATATTCCTGGATCGGTTGCATAATAATCTCGTTGTATATCAACGTTATTTAAGATGTATGTACATAGGTAAATGCTAGAGTCTATATGGACCTTCTGAGGTCTCATCACGAGACCACATGATTATATCCTATCGGAGTTGGTTTGATTATGTTAAATCTCGTCAAATTTGAACAGATTTGTACAAGTTGATAAATTTTTTTGTTTTTTGTTTTTTTTATAGAAGAGAGTTAGATAATAGATAAATTTTTATCAGTTTCCGGCAAGTGTGTCAATCGACCAAGGTTTCAGAAGATCACCTCGTAAATTTACTAGGTGAGATTTGAAACAAGCTAAGTAATTGTCTTCTTCTTTTTTTTTTTTAACTTAGGGATGTGAGATTCGAACTCTACAAATATGGTGGAATTATGTGTGATACTACCGTTAAATTATACATGTAATTACGATAAAAAATTATCCTAAGAAACCCGAAGAGGCGTGAATTAAGAACCCGACACAAACGTCGTTGGAAGGGCCAAAACGTGGGACTTTCTTAAAATATCAGTGTCCGTCTACGATTTGTAAGGTTTTGAAATTCAAGAGTCAATATGAGATAAAGTGCATATTTAAGAGGCTAAAAATAAAATAGGGAGAATAAAATAAAATAAAAACAGCATGTTGAGCTGTGATGGCGTTGGCTCCGTGCCTGACCGAGAAATTTTCTTATATTTTTTCTTCACCCAACAAGTCAAATATCTTTTGATTTTTCATGGCTGGGAAATCCTTGAAATGTTTCTTTTCTTTTCTTTTCTTTCTTTCTTTCTTCCTTTTTTTTTAATCTTTTTTTTAATCCACAATCCGCATAATATGAGTTTATGCGTAATTGTTATTCCTTTGGTTAGAGTGGCAACTCACAAAATTGGCTTCAAGGTGTCATCTTCAGCAGCCCCGTCTTTGGTAAGGAGGAAAAAAATAGTTTTTAAAAAATAGTTAAAGCAAAATGCATATTTTAAAAATATTTAAAATAAATAATTGTAAATACTATATTTACAAAAATTTATTATTCACCTAATAAATTTACTATTTGCTTCATAAATTTACTATTTCTTTAAAATATTTCAAATCTTATTTTAATTTCGATTATGTTGGTAAAAATACTATTTACACAGTTTTAGAGAAGGATGCTTCCGTATGATTATAATATATATGGACCCACCATAGTCAGATGGCCGGTCATATTATTATCCTTAATTAGAGATGAGAAGTATTTTGTAAGTAGCACTGTCTATGTTAATTAATGTTAATTAAGGTTTTGTTTGATATTTGAGTTTAATTTTAATTAAATTATTTTTTAATCTTAATTTTTATCTTTTTTTTAAATTAATAAAATTTATAACTAATTTTTGAAAAATTAATCAATTTTAATTTAAAATTTTTATCTCTAACCAGCGAATCTAACCAGCGAATCAAATGAAAGCTAAGTTTGTTTATACAGGGAAACTTTTCATACATGGTACTTGTAATTTATGCACATAACGACTCGTTTTATATGAACCAATTTCGGCTGCCAAATTTTAAAGGTTTGTCTTGTTCATCTGAAAAGAGACAAGATTTGTATTTGTTTTTCAAATTAGCTGTATATATACAAATGGTCCATGGAGGGTCGTTTTTAGTTGAAATTTCTTTTCTTTTTTATTTACGCTTTTCAGGAAAATTTCCTTATTGGTTGGAATGGGGCTTATTTTGAATGTTGTTTTGACCTGTACTAGCTTAACCAATTAATAAATATCCAAGTATGCTTTTTGGCTAATAAATAAATAAATAAATAAATATATATATATATATATATATATCTGATGGTTTGACCATATATTGGATTTTTTTTTTAAAGATACATGGCAAGGATAATTCAGAATTAAAACTATTTCACATATTTATCACTCCTAACATTTACACAAATGAAAATTATGATGATTAACAAAAAATAAATAAATTAAAAACAAGGGAAAAGGGAACTATAGTAGTATATATATAGCTTCCACAAGCTTTTTATTTAATAGGGAGGATTTGGACGAAATTACGGCCTTATCATTATTAGTAAATACTATTGCTTTTAATGATTTTACTCAAAAGACAAAGAATTTCAAGATATAAATCCAAACTTAATGTTGATCATATTAACGTGATTAAAAATCAGGGCAAGCGTATTATTGTTCGCTACTTTCAACCCGTGATCAGCAATTATAAAGAACGGCTTTTAGTTACGATCAATTTTCTTGTCCCCATATTTTAAATTTGCTAAACATATACATAAAAAAAAATTTAAGACCTAACAATGTAAAAGTATTATTTACAAATTAGGGGAAAAGTATTATATTACAACAAATTTTCTAATCCTTTTTTTTTTTTTTTTAAATTTCCTCCTCGAAATACACATATATAAAGAACAACATCACAAATAAGATCAAGAAAAAAGACCAGAAATTAATTAGATTACACGAATAATCCAGCAGAAGATAAAAGACCCTTTTGGTTAAGTTTCACAAAGTCAACAAATGACACAATTACAGAACTTTAAAATAAATAAACAAAAAAACCGAATAAAATTGATCATCACACACATTAACACTTTAAAAACGAAGAAAAAAAAAACAAATAAAATGAGGAGGAAATCGTAATTAACTTAACCAATCAAACACATGATGAACATCCAAGAATTATATAATCAATATAATCCCCCTTTATTCATCAATATGCTCTCTTGATTAGCAGAAAACTAATTTAACCCTTTTTTTTCTTTTATTAATAGAACATGATCATATGAGTACGTACTTAAAATTGTTAAATCTTGTTCCCATGCATGCACGTACGTAGGTACAAAATCAAATTCTTGTTTTGTGATGATTGGTGATCAAATGATCAGCCGGTGTATCTAACGCAGTGAGTGATGGCGTTGCAGCCGCGCTTGTAGGGGTTGGCCCGCTGCCGCTTCTGGCAGTTGTAGTAGGAGTGGCCACGGCGGCCGCAGGGTACCACGTTGGCCTTAAGGGCGTTGTAGCCTACGTAGGTGCGGCCGCGGGCTAGGCCACGGCGGCTGGCCTCCGAGTCCAGCAGCATCTCGTTGTCCTCGCCAATGTAGTCCCCGACCGCTCCCCTTTCGATCACCACGTTGTTGAAGTGGCTTAGGCCGCCCCAGCTGTGCTCCGCGGGGAATGAGCTAGCCTTGTTGGCCATCATGGTCAAGGCCAGAAGCATGAAAACAAGGCTGAGCTTCACCTCCATTTTAGTAACTTAATTTGAGGAATATATATATATATATTTTTTCTTCTCCTTTTCCTCTTGTTTTCTTGGTTTTGTTTGGTTTGAGAGAGAGGTTGGCTTTTATTTTTTTGGTTTTGATTTTGTTTGGCCTCGGTCTCTGCCCTTCCTGACGGAGGAGGGGAAGAGAAGGATATAGAATTAGTTTGTGGAGTTGATTTGTTGGGATTAAAAAAAAAAAAGAAGAGAGAGAGATGTTGTGGGAAATGTTTGGCTCAACGGTAAAGCCATTAAAGCAATTGTCTAGGGCTCTCCTTAAATTAAGGCCCCTTATTCTTAGGATCATTAATTAATAACCTTAATTTACACCTTGAAGTTTGTTAGAACCCCCTAACTAATTATCTTTACACCTCAAAATATTGAGCATTTTAATTAATATTTTTGCTGTACCCCTATTACTTAGGGTAGTTTAATTTCGTAGAACTCATTATTAAATAAGATTAGTATCAAAAGAGTACATTGTTTGTAACGTTTATTCTTTTTTTTTTTTTTTCTCTCTTCTAATAATTGACTACTTAGTATTTATCTTTTCAAACTTCATTTGTGACCTATATGATATTCATTCTCAATATCTCTAAATCCTCTATTTCGAATAACTATTCAGTTAAAATAAAAATAACAAATTCCATAATTCTAGTAATTTTGTTTTAGCTACTAAACTTATGCGCTTAGCTTTTATGATTACAGCTGAATAGAACCCCCTTTTTTTAAAAAAAAAAAAAAAAGTATTGAAAAAACTATTAAATCACTCAAAAGGGATATTTACAAGTTTTTAAAATTAATTAAAAAATTTGCAGATTCAAGTAACAAATAATTGAGTCCCACATGACCACAGTGCAGAAACAAAATATGACTGACGATTTGACAATTTGTTCTTCTATTCAAAAGGTTTGTGAAAAAAGAGAAAAGATGCAAGTATAGTTATTAAAAAGACTAAATTAAAATTTCTCCTAAGCCCCCTAATCATGTTGAGGTGGCCTCTGGTTATGGCCTTTTTCTGGTTGTGTCTTTGTCTGTGGTTCTAACTCTCATTGTGGCTTTGTTAATTAGATGCCCGTTTTTTGTCCTTTGTCCTTGTCCTTGTTCTTCTTTCCTGTTTTTGGTTAATTTGACGTGTATATATATATATATATATATATATAGGTCTCTGACTTTGAGGATGTTTTGTGCATGATTCTATTTGGGAGTAACTTTGATGCCATTTCGAGGTTTGTTTTTATTCAAGTTTTTTTTTTTTAACCTCTAGTACGTGGATTTTTTAAATGTACGGCGCATATAATTTTGTCGTCTAATAATGAATGACCTATGATATGTTTAAAAATACGTTTAGAGGTATGCTGCAAAATAGGGGATTAAAGCATCTTCAATGTAGCATCGAATAGATGTGTCTGTGTCAAATTTTGATATATATATATGGAAGAAAAATTGCTCTCTGATGAAGTATTTTCTTTAATTTCAAATCAATTTGGATTGTTAGATTTAATGGTCAAATTGATATTTGGGCGAAAAACTACTCTACAAATGCATTGTGCCACTATGCTGTAACGATTGCAAATGCAACACTATAATGCCAAATATGATATATTGTGATTTTTCTTTAAAAATTTGAAATAGAGGATATGAACTCTATAACTGCTAAAATCAGGTTTGAAATTACACACGATATACTTGCAAAATTGAACGTCAACTATGATTGTAAAATGAAATAATGTACTTAGCCAGCTTTAAAGTTTTGACTTACGCGAGAAAAACGATGGTGAACCTAAAGCAATTCATTCTCAAAAAAATAAATAAAACAGTTCATTCTTTAAAACGATGGTGAACCTAAAACAATTCATTCTCAAAAAAGAAAAAAAATAAATAAATAAAAAAGAAAATTAAATTAAATTAAATTAAAAAAAGGAAAAAAAAAATGTCTTCTTGCAAACCGGTATTGGGGCTGTGTATTGGATTTCACGGAATGCAGTTCGGCCCAGCTTGAGGTCCAAACTTTGGACAAGGTGGAGGCTGTAGCCATTGGGCTCAATAGGCCATGCCCATGCTGGACTAGGCACATAGACTAGCCACTAGGGAAACGTTAGATTACTTCTAAATTATTTTAATATATGTAATACGCATAGGGATTTGAAAAAAAATAAGAGAAATTTACCTAAATAATCACATATTTTCATTTATTAATTAACATGATAAATTATTTATTATTAACCAGCATGACATAAATTTTAATTTTATTAATGTCTGATTTGTGTCATATTAATCTAGTATCAAATTTTTACGTCATGTTATTGAAATTATTTTTAAATTTGTATCATGGAGGTGTTTTTTCTTTTGAATAATGTGTCTCTCGTTCTTGTTTTCTTTCATTTCCCTTCACTAATGTTGTCGATTAAAATGTTTTTTTAACTAAAAATCATATAAGATCAGTAAAAATACTTTATTAATCTTATAGTATTATTAGAAAGGCACAAAAAGAACATGAAAAATCGAACACAAGATTCATTTATTTCGTAAATATAATAAATTTTGAGATGATGAAATTTGATGAAGATGATAATTTTATGCCTTCTCGTAAAGTTTTCTATTTTCTAAATTGTCTTCACACAAAATCAATTATATATATATATATGTGTATATATTTACATATAATATATCTATGGACAGATTATCAATATTATAATTGGAGTCTATATCATGTAATAGAAGTGATATGATATTTACATCTATTTGCATCATTGCATGACATCAAAAGTTGTTGATACCATTTGTCCCACTCATGGAACCGACTGGTTATTGCCCCAAACTATCACTGTTAAATAACATGATGAATATTTAACACTTAAAAGGAAAAAGAAAGAAAAAAAAAAAAGAAAAAAAAAGAAGAAGCTTTTGCGTAATTACCTTTTATTTAGAATATGACAAAAAAGTCGTACTCTATCTAATTGGGTACAATAATGTCTCGTGGTCAAGCCGTTAACTTAGGCAAATTGCCAATGTACCAAACTGTAGTTTTCTGTTCAAAATTTTCAAATGCTTTATCCTGTCCAGTCAGGACCCATGGACCACAAAGGTCCAAATCAAACACCAACTATATCTCACCAAAATATATATATATATATATATATATATAAGAACAATTTTCCACATGCCCGTCTTCTTAAGTTTCCATACTACATTCAACAGGTTATCCTAAAAACCGGGTTTTGATTTTTTTTTTTTTTTTTCCCAGTTGAAATAGAAAAGAAAGTAGATAGTATCTTCATGTCTTCATTCGATCAATATTTTTGTCAATAATTTTCAAACAATCATGAAATTGTATCCCTTATCTGTATATTACTACTAGCGACACTTAAATCTGTCAAAATTTACACCTGGGTCTATGACTGTATAAGCAATAGCCGAATCAAAAGGGAAAAACGTAGTCAAGGGTGTAACTTGGTCCCAAAAGACTAAGAATAGGGTTTGACAAATTCCAATCTTAAGTTTGATGCCTCTTCTATGGGATGGGGAAAACAATGCCAACTTACCTAAATTGTTAGTAATCCTGTTGAAACACATGGGAGAGAAGATATTCTATGAAAGTTCTCTCGTTGTTCTTTTTCTTTATTCCCAATGCACACCCATCAAAGAAATTTTAATTTGGAGAATTCTTTAAATCTGAGGATTATGTTTTTAATCATCAGATCTTCATCAGCTTTTATTAATTAATTATTATATTATTAAAAATGATATAATTCTGATTTCATCTAATAATTTAAAAATAAAACTAATTTGATATGACGGTTAAAAACTATCCGTTTATTCTTTGCCAAAAATTTAATTTTTCTTTGTCACTAATAAAATCACTAAAGTATTAACCCTCATTCAAGACTCTTAATCCAATTGTGCATCAATTATATAAGACAACTCCAGTATAATCCTATACTAGGTTCCATCTACTTTATCAGAATACTCTCATCCAATCATATGTAACAAATGCAGCTTGAAGAACCATTAATGGATTAGCACAACAGTAAAAATGTCTTTCACTATTCTACTCTTAATTTGTACTCAAGTTCGATATTCGATAGTCTCGACATAAAAAGGTCTTATTCGGTTAATGTATTGGACTCATCTTTTAAGTTGAATTGGATCAAATTCTTTTTATTCTATTGATCGGTTTTAAGATTTTTTTTAATAGACGGTAAAAATAGAGGCCGGGAAGCACAGTTGATCCCTTTTTTACGAAAGAAAAAGAAAAATGCAGCCCAATGAATTTGTTATCCAATCAAATGGCTCCATTGAAAGACCTTGGCAACTTTTGATTAATCTAATGCTGCGACACTAAAGACCTATGAATTTGGCTTGAAATGGTTCAAATCAGAAACCTAACAACAACTTCTCAGACCCACATCTGAATTCATTTTGTTGACCTTTTAGGCATTCTACTTATCTTTGTCTTTTGTTTTATTCTTGTAAATTAAATTAGTCTAAAGATGTCCATTCACATTATTATTCTAGAAGATATATACACTGTCGAATTTTAATTGTCGAGAAATTTCTCATCATTATGGTCCATTTGGGACCCAAACACTCATCTGCTTTCTGTTCTAGTTGCTTACACAACATTTTCCCTGGCAAGTTCTTTAATTTATTGAAATAGACAAAAAAAAAAAAAAAAAGAGAAAAATATTTTAATGGACTGCGAAATCTTTTGAATTTAATTGACGTTGTTGTTGTCTTTTGTTGAACAATTTCAACTTAGCTTTATTTCTTTAGTGGGGGAAAAAACTTGGCTTTATTCACCATTGTATGGGACGATCTTTTTTTTTTTAGTTGTTATGGAAAAATTATATATAAATTATCTTTCTTTTACACACAAGAAAACTTGAGGCTAGCTACAAACCATTTTTATAGTTATTTATCTAATATTTGTAACTTAAAGAATTAACTAGAAAATGCTGCTTTGTAGCTAGATTGTAGTTATATGATCCAAATTAAAAGGACCTGGCTACAAAATTTTTTTCACATCTGTAGCTAAATATAACATTATTAGCTATTTTAATTAAAACTTCAATATTATAGCTAAAGATACGAATTTTTTTTAGTGCTATTTTAGTTAGAAATTCATTTTGGTAGCTAAAATTTTTATAGCTAAAGCTACAATTTTGATAATCCTATAAACATATAGTACTAATAAAAAAGATAACAACTTAGATATCACATAAATTGCTATTTAAAAATTAGGATTAGAATCGGTCTCCTTATCCTTTTTTTAGACTGTGTCCCTACCATTTTTCTTATAAAATAGTTCATTTGAATTTCATTTGTTTTTTTTTTCTTCTCTATTTCATCATTGTTAGCTTTGGGCCATATTCGTTTTGAAGAAAACAAAAAGAGAGAGTAAATTACGGGAATACTCCCTTTAATACATATGTTTAGAATTTTTGTCTCATTTAGTTATTGGTTCGGATTTTTATCCTGTTAATCACATTTTACTTGATATTGTAAGAGGTAAAAAATGTGAAAATATTTTGGAGATGTGCTTTTTTGAAGAATTGCTCAAAAAAAAAAAAAAAAAAAAACCCTTATCAAAGACAAATGAATAACTAGTTAACTTGTGAGGATGTGGGCTGGTAATTGGTTTTATTGTTTGTCGCATAAAAAAATGGTTTATTACCATTTGCACTGTGATCAGTACATGAAATGCAGCGACTTGATGAAACAAATAGACTGCCGAATATTAATTTTCTTCTATATAATAAAGTAAAATAAAACAATAAACTTTGACTTTAGTGTCATGGACAATACACCAAAGTATGTATATGTGTGTGATATATTTATCTTTTTTGATAAAAATCTGAAACCATAAGTAACCTTCTAACTAATGAACTGTATATCGAGCTAGGAAAATGTAAATCGCTTAATATCATATAATTATTGGTGATATTACAATATGCATATATATATATATATATCTGGTAACTCAAAATTTTTTTTCTTTGTTTTTAAAGTTGTTTGCAAGAGATGCCAATCTACTGATTGATATATATCTGGTAACTCAAAATTTTTTTTCTTTGTTTTTAAAGTTGTTTGCAAGAGATGCCAATCTACTGATTGATACAATATATATATATATATATATATAGACTGTGCACTTTGAAATATAGTACTAAAGATTATATATTAATTGTAGGATAGATGTATATGGGCCATTCAACTTGTAACTATATACAAGAAAATTGGAATTCCAACGTGATGGTAGCTAGGTCTGCCAAAGAGAGTGCTAATAAATAAGAATATTTGGTCTTTTGTCTTTTAATACGTGGCCTTATTATTTATGTTTCTTTATTCTCATACACAAAAGGTTTTTGCTCATATTTACTCCCAAAAAAAAAAAAAAAGGTTTTTGCCCATAAAAAGCTTTTTTCTAATATTTCTTTTTGCTTGGAATAAAAGAGAGATCGTGACAGTACGTTTTTAACGGTTAACAACTCTCAGTCTTTAAAAACATATTATACATGGTTTTTTTTTTTTTGGGTCAAAAGTTAGTAGATTTTACATGTGTCATGATCCGAATTTAAAAACTAATAAAAACAATTTCTTTAATTTAAACTTCTTTATTATCAAACCACCACAAACCGATATTTTTTTTCCCTAATATTTCTTTGTCCATTACCCATTAAATACCCTCATGAATATAATAGTGCTATTGTTTATGTAACAGGCAACACATTAGAAATTTAAAAGAAAAAAAATACAAGTAGCTTACACAATTATTTGGTGATATTACATAAATAATTTATCCATTCTATGAGTGGCAATATGGGCATTTGAATATATTTATGTTATTATCAATGAGTGGACGTATATTTAATGAAATATCGAATATAAGTACGTACAAAGCATAACCAATGACATGATGACAGTTCAAGTATTTGGATAGGTACATAACTCCCCAACAACCCACACTCATCCCACCTCATCAGGGCATCCGCTAAAGTCTTAAAACCAATCCCCCTTCCTCAACTCCTTTACGGCTTTAATAAATTAAGGGACCAAAAAAAACAAAAAAAAAAAACAAAAAAAAAAAGAAAGAGGAAGAAATTTTGTCAATACTAATAATTTTTTAACTAAAAGTTTTGTAAGGAATCAGGATAAGCTAGAAGTTCATTTTTGTGGAATATTAATCAGAAATGATAGACACTTAAAAATTCTATTTTTTTTTTTTTTTCTTTTTTCCCTCTTAGTCCGTTTAAATAATAGAAAAAAAAGAGTGTGATATAAACTTTTAAAAAATGAATATTTAGGTTTTATTTAGTATTTCAGTTTAATTTTAATTATGCTGTATTTTTTCATTTCAGTTTTTATCTTTTTACGAGAAATCAATAAAATTTATAACTAGTTTTAAAAAAGTCAAATCAATTTTAACTTAAAATTTTCATCTTCACTTGACAAACCAAATGTAAGCTTAGATTTTAGATTTAAATTATGAAAGATTCAAATAATTTCATTTTTATAATGGTTCTTATTAAATTTAAATACAGTGATAACTATATTAATAGCTCATCGAAACGGAGCATTAAAAAAATCGAATTAGAATCGATCAAGGTGACAATAATAGAGTTGCACACAATAGGAGGGTGGTTCACAGAGTAGCGGACTAAAACCAGGACAAAGTTTAGCTTTTTCCACTTGTTCAGAGAGTTTACCTTCTTTTTTTAGCTTGGATTGCAAGCGACCCTATCATTTTAGTCAGAGAATTCGATTGTGTTTTTCCTTGGGAACCCAAAAGTGAATAAAAATAAAAACATAAAAATTCCCTTAAAAAAAAAAAAGAGAGAGAAAAAGAAATAGATTATATTGATAAGGGGCACTTTATTTTATTCTCTCCAGTCTTCCCTTTCTTCTTCAATGAGCCGAGATCTTTATTAATTTTCACAAAAAAAAAAAAAAAAAAAAGTAAAAAAAAAAAGAAAGAAAAAAAAGAAGAAATATAGGATTGGGTAAAGATAGTTACTAGTCTTGTTATTCCCGAGTCTCATCATCAGCAACCTTTTTCTTTGTCTGTTTCACAACTGAAAGTCCAGCTCCACAGTACAGGTGGCCTGAGTCTTTAATTCAGATCTCTTTCCCTCGCGCTTCTCTCTCCTCTCTCTGTCTCTCTGTCTCTCTCTCTCTCTCTCTTACATGTGTGTTCTTTTGCTTGGCTTGTTTGGCCTGAATTTCTGCTTCAAACACTGGATGTAAGTTCTTTCTCTTGATGGGTCCTTTTGTTTTTCTACTCTTTGTTCTTCAAGTTAAGTCTCTTGTTTACTTGTGTTTTCTGGGACAAGTCAAATTCTCTCTCTCTTTCATGTTTAATGATTACAAAATTGTCTTCTTTGCAGTTTCTACTGCTTAATTCCACATGGGTTTCTTCTTCTTTGTGGTTATATATATTATATATGTGTGTGTGTCGTTTTTGTCTATGAACAAAGTAATTATCAAATCCTCCCTCCTTAGATTTTTTTTTTTTTGACAATTTTTCGCTTGATCAACTAACTAAATATTCAGGATTTGAAGAAAAAGTAAAAGATGAACTCTTGGAAACAAATTATTTACAATTTTTGATCAACACTTGAGCAATTATTGCTCTTGGAGCAGTTTAATGTCGGCTGGGACATGAGAGTTTGTGTAGTCAGTGATGATTGTTGATCATTATCTTCTGAGTCAACAACTGGTCTACACATTTTTATTTGTAAGATGATCTTTAAAAATTTTCCCAAAATTCATCTGGGATGTGACTCCTTACATTAGGGCATAAATCCACCCCCAAATTTCTTTCAACTGTTTAACTGCATTGAAGTTGGGTGCTTTTGAAAGCTAAAAACAGAATTTTCTTTTTATATAAAATTTACAGTGTGTATAAATATATATATATATATATATATAGATAGATATATCTTGCTATTTGCAAGATCTATGATCATTTTTTTGCTCTGTTTCATCTTCTTTTCTAATGGATGGTAGTGGAAATTGATGAGTTAGCTACCCCTGGAAGAAATCGAAAGGACCATAGATACGCTTGACGAAGATTTTGAACCGCGAATATGACTAAGGATACAATTTCTCCCCTCAAAGATCAAAGAGAGAAACATAATTTTCTTATGGAGGTAATTTTCTGGAGCTACATTTTTGCAGGTTGGTTATTGTGTTGTATTAGTTCCTGACTCTTGAAATGGTTGGCTTGTTCAAGGTTTCCAACAAAGAAAAACAGCTGTGGGTGCTAATCCACACCAAGGGTCTATTGCAAAGTGACGTACAAGAGTTGTATCGAAAAGTGCGTTCGAGCTATGAGAAAATGATCCTGAGTGATTATGAACAATTCGAGCTTCAAGATGTGGAGTATTCTTTGTGGAAGCTTCATTACAAGCATATTGACGAATTTCGTAAAAGAATAAAGAAGAATTCTACATCGGAAAGCACAAAGTCGGGAGAGTTACACGATACCAAACACGTTGAAGGATTTAAGCTATTTTTGTCGGAGGCAACTGAGTTCTACCGAAATTTGATAGTGAAATTAAAAAGATTTTATAGCCTTCCAGAACAGTCCTCATTTGACAGAAAGGGTGGTAATACTAGTTCTTATGAGCCGAAGAAGATAAAGAAATGCCAATTCTTGTGTCATCGTTTTTTGGTTTGTCTCGGAGATCTTGCTAGATACAGAGAACAATACCAAAAATCTGATATGCAAAACCATGAATGGTCAATGGCAGCCACCCATTACATGGAAGCGACAGCGATTTGGCCAGACAGCGGAAACCCCCAGAATCAGGTTCTTGACATCTTTTCTTTTGCCTTATTACTTGTTGAATTTTTATAATATTCATATTGTGATACGAGGCAATAAAATTTGGTTGTTACATGGTAACCAAACTATCTTTATCTGCAGTTAGCTGTATTGGCAACATACGTCGGTGACGAGTTCCTTGCTCTTTATCACTGCATTCGAAGTTTGGCTGTTAAAGAACCTTTTCCTGATGCTTGGGATAACCTTATCTTGCTGCTAGAAAGAGTAAAAATCGTGAACTGCGTACTCCTTTAATACTTTTGGTAGTCTAATTCACGCCAATGAATCGTACTTGCGTGCATTGTTAGCTCTTAAGTGCTTCGTTTTTGGTCCTGCAGAATAGGTCTTCCTCTTTACAACCTCTTTCAAAAGTGGTCCAGTTTGATTTTTCAAAACCAGATGGGAGAAGCATTATGAAGGAAAATCATAATAATGGCTCCGTGCCAACCGCCTTTTGGTCTCTTTTCATCAGATTAATAAGTTTCTTTTTTGTAAAATCCAGGTATTCCTTCTGTTTGATTGAATTTTTAGTAAATAAGAAAAAAATGATACAGGATTTTATAATCTATTTTTGCATTCTTACGATACATGTTCATGTTTTGCAACAGTTTGGACGAGTTCCTTTCAGCTTTCACATTAACTATGAGAGAGTTGGATGCTTGGTTGGTGCTAGATGATACAGAACTAAAAGTCTCACTGGAGTCATATCGGCATATGGATTCCATTAAGGCAGGTCCTTTCCGAGCCCTTCAAGTTGTCTCCATATTCCTCTATACCCTGCAGAGTCTGATCAATAAACAACAAATAAAATATTTTGAAGATATGAATGATACACAGCTGATTGTACTTAGGCAATTGGCATTGACTGCTTCATTCATTTTTATGGGACGCTTTGTGGAGAGATGTTTGAAGGCGAGCACTGTAGGTTCTTGCCCTCTTTTACCTGCTGTGCTTGTCTTTGTGGAGTGGTTGGCAAATGTGCTTGATGAAGCAGAAAAGTACGGAGTTGACCAGAAAAGCAGTTGTGCTATGTTGTACTTTTTCGGTTCGTTTGTCGATCTTCTGAAGAGATTTGATGCCAACAAGAATGAGAGCAATTCTGCTGTTAGTACTCCTCTGTGGGAAGACTATGAACTGAGGGGATTTGCACCTGTCACTCGTGCACATGAGTCGTTAGATTACCCTTCTCATTGGGAGCACATAGACAATTTTGAAGAAGGAATTGAATCCCGTTCTTGCCGGATTCTCAATGCTGGTTTGAAGATTGCAAACAGATCAAATGATTCTCGGAAATGGATCGTCTATGATCAATCAGGAGGAAAGTTTCTGAAGTCATATGCAGCTGAATTTAGCGAAAATGTGGAGTCCAAGAGTTCCGATGTTAAAATAGATGCGTGCAATCACTACTTCCACAAAGGCGTGACAGAATCTGAGAGAAATACACTAGGAGAAAATCCAAGTGTGAATGGAAAGTCTGCAACAGTTGAAGAGGAAGAAGTAATTCTCTTCAAGCCTTTGACCAGATATAACTCAGCACCAATTTGTTCCAACTCAAACGAGACAACGTCTCCAAAAGAAATGGAGGATCCAGCTGCACCTCCTGACGACTGCTTACGTCGTGCTACATCACTTCTTATAGCACAAAACCAGGCCCAAGGTGGTTCTTCATTTATACAAACTGACATCAGCAATTTCAGGCATAACAAGCCACTTAAGCAGCAGGAGCTTCGCTTCAAGGATGCAGCTACGCTGTCGGCATTTCCAGACACCCCAATCTCTTCGGGGCCTCCCTCACTCAGCGCTTGGGTCCTTGAGAGAGGAAGTTCAATCAAAAACAACGAGAGAGCAGCGAGTGGGATTCATAATCATGTATTGAGCCCTATTGAGGAAATCGCCTCAATGTCTCTTGGTGGACTCTCCATGACCGAAAACGAAGATTCTTCCAATGCTCGTGCATTTTCAGCCATGCATTACTCTTCCTCACCGTATTCTGCTCCAACGCCTTCTGCTCCTCTGTTGCCAGATGATGCTACTTGGTTCATAGGCCTTCAGTCTAGTTTCGACGGCTGCAAAGCCTCGGAAGGCATCAACAGAACAGAAACTTTGTCCAGCGCATCACAGGCAAGCAGTAGCTTTCCAAATTGGAATGCCACACAAGGCCCAACCGATCATTACGGACTCAGCAGCATCCCAACTTTGGCAGTCAACTACACACCTCAACGGCGACTAACCTCCTCAGAGTGGCTTCGCCAGTACAGAGAAAATCAACACAATCTCGAGCGCGGGGGCTTCAACCATGCCTGGCCATGGCCATCTTCCTTGCATACTCCTGGGAACATGGGAAGCTCCAACACCAATGAGGCTTCGAGGTTTGACCCATTGGCCTCAAACCCGACGGTGTACATGGAGAGCCCACCGTTGTATCCGGCATTTGCTCCAGATTACAGCGCTGCGGATGCACAAAGGAGGGAGAAACTCTTGTATGGTTACCAAAGGCTAAGCCCATTTGTGTGTGGCGCGGTGACGGACATGAGAAGCGAGCCACAGCCGCTTCTGCAGTACCTAAAGGAGAGAGAATTGCAACTCCAGCGTGATTCTAATACCCTCATGGGGGGTCCTACTTATATGGGAAACTGAGATAAGAATATGGAATGATAGGTACGGCCATAGTTGTTTGTCAAACTGGAAAAAAAAAAAAAGAAAAGTTTGTCATGTCTGCTTGTGTATATGTGTATAATGGGTACATCTTCTGACATCTTGTCGTTTGAACAAACTGTGTAGGAAAATCCTGCCCCTTTGTTACTATAAATATAGTTATTTTCAGATAGAACGTCACTCGGAGTAAAATTATGAGCTTTTGTATGTGTTTGTTGTTTCAGAATCTCTTTTTCTTCATGTGACAATTTTCTCGTAGTTGAGTTTTACTTGTTGTCGTTTGTCAGATTGTTGTCGTTTTGTGGTGGCTGCCCCTTTTTTTCCTGCCGTCGTCGTTTTTTGGTTTGGTTTACGTCGTCTTTTGGTTTACCGACATTTCTATGTTTGGTTTTTTTTTTTTTTTTTGCTGGCTTATTTGAAGTAGCTGAAAATTTTTGTTCACGGTTTAAAATGAGGATAATAAGTTATTAAGTGAAAGAAAAATTAGGTTGGGTGATCTTTTTTAGTAATCTAATCTAATAGATGATTGAATTTTCTTTTTATTTAACAAAATGACCGTCTATCATTTTTTTTAGATTTGACCAATCAATAATAGATTATAAAATTTAGTGATTTATGTTATAGTCATTCAGTGATTGACCGTAATTATTGACCAAATCAATAATACAATCGTTGATTGACTATTTTAAAAAAATGATTGACTATTTTAGAAAAAAAGAAAAAAAAAAAAAGGCCTTTTAACCAATTTTAAAAACTTCTTAAAAAAATACTATTTAGCTATAATTCCTAACTAAAAAGAGAAAATGCTAGGGCCCTAATCTCAACTTCTTGCATCAAATTTGAGTTATCATTTTTTTTTATTGACGTAGCATTAATAAACAATAGAAGATTATATTTGCTACTAAAATGGTGACAAGTCAAAAACTAATATAAAAGTTTGAATTAAAATTAGCATTCTAT
Organism: Ficus hirta; assembly: GCA_038430175.1. Lineage (NCBI taxonomy): Eukaryota > Viridiplantae > Streptophyta > Magnoliopsida > Rosales > Moraceae > Ficus > Ficus hirta. Next base: position 9,771,944 of record CM076589.1, read on the forward strand.
ATATTTTTTTGAAATATCGTGTTTGTTAAAGTTATAGATTCAATATCGTTGTAGCATGCAGATAATAATTTTTCCTTAAAACTTTGAAAACTCCTCTTTTATTATTATTATTTTTTTTACGTTTTAAATTAATCTTGTTTAACCTTTCATATTAAAATTTCCGTTAAAAAACATGAAAAAAAATCTTTTGACTACATTTAACCCGTTTCTTTTTTGTTTAATGTAATAGATTTGCAAAAATAACCATAAAAGACAATCTGGACGCATTTGGCTCCATCTTTTGCATCAATTTGAGCATAAATTCTTATAGAAAAGATTAAGTGAGATTAATTCAAAACGTAAAGATAAATTTGGAGTTTTAAATTTTGAGAAATAAAATAAGAAAAATTTATAAAATACAAAAGTACATACAAGAATAATCCTAAAATAAAAAAAATATTTTTCTTCTTGCTTTTGAATTTTGTTTTTAAATGTTTGGACTCAAATTTTTTCTTTTTCTTTTTCTCTTGACATTTTTCTCATTGAACATTCACAATATTTATCGGAGCCAAGATATGTAATTGACATGAACTGAAAATATACAGACATACACTTTGATGAACCACAAAATAGATAGTATATGTTCTGAACAAACTTAAAATTGAAACTAAAAAAAAAAAAAAAAAAAATTTCTTCTAGTGGTTTTTAGGTTATTCTCGTTTTCATGTCGTTCTATAATTGTTTTATGCAATTTCGTCACTTCATTCGGTTGTAGTTTCTGATATTTCTTGTCGTTTATACTTTGTTGCCGTTTTAACTATAGTCTTGTCGTAAATTGTTGTCGTCTCTACCTACTTTCCAGTAAATAATAACAGAGATCCAACCCATCTCTCTCTCTCTCTCTCTCTCTCTAGAACTGCAGGAGCTCAATTTCCAGATCGAAGCGACCGAAATGGCGGCTGCTGAATCAAACAATAGAGAAGATGTATCTTCTGCAAAAGCCGTCTTACTTGGAGCTTTAGCTCCTGGTGTCAATGTCTGTATAGGTTTCTTCAAAAAAAAAAAAAAAAAAAAAACCTCTCTCTCTAAAAATCCACTCCTTCTGATGGAATTTCGATTTTTTTTTTTTGGGGGGGTATTGTGGAATTGGGGTTTACAGGGTCCCACATGGAATACTCTAAAATCGGCGTTTGTGTTGCTGGGTCTGTCTCTTGCTGTGATGCTGGGACTGGCCATCTCTTCCAGTGATTCCTCCTTGGTTCTTCATGTTGGCTTTCTCGTTCTCATCACCGCCACTCTCTTCTTGCTTCTCAGCTGGTTAGTTTTTTCCCTTTTTCTTCATTCCAATTTTGGTTCGGAAGATAATCTTCATTGTCTTGTTTGTAATTTTGTCTGTTAATTGGATTACTTTGAAGATAAATTGCTAAGAAAATTTCGATTTTTTCCGTTTTAATTGTGAAAAAATTAGGAATTTAGAGATGGGGTTTGAAGTTTATATATGGAGGTTGTTAGTTAAAGGTTTGTTTTGATGTCTGTTAATTGGATTGTATTGAAGCTGAATTGCTCGGAAAGTCTGGATTTTTTCCATTTTAATTGTGAGAACAACTAGAATTTAGAGATGGGTTTGGAGGCAATTAGTGAAAGGTTGGATTTTTTTTTTTTTTTTTGGGGTTTTTTTCTCTGCAGGTTTCTTGCAGAGACTGGCTTGGTATCAGTTGAACACCAAATGCGTGACTTGAACTTAGTGCCCAATGATGGTTCAGAGATGAACAATAAGAGCAAATGATTTTTTTCTTATAACATGGCAAACAAATACTTTCTCAAGAGAAGAGGAAAGAAAGACCCCCTAAGAGGTCACCTTATTACATTAAAAAAAAAAAAAAAAGGAGAAAAAAAAAAGAAAAAAGAAAGAATTTTTTTTATGCAATCCATCAGATATACGGTGCAGAGAGGTTGCAAAGGAACCGTCGGCAGAGCTTTCATTCAGTCTTGGCATCCTTGTCCTTTTGTTCGCTCTTGTTGGCTTTCACGAAGCAGAAGCATGAGCAGCATGGGAAATGAAACAGGAACTTCATTTTTTTTTTTTTTTTAAGGCTCTGGTGATTTCAAATGTTGGACCTTGTCTGTCTATATATATATATAGCAAGCTCGGGAACTTTTTTCTGTTTTTTGGTTCCTTTCTTTTGGATGCTATTTTTAAATTCCAGAGATAAGAAGATGCCTTGGCTTTTTCTCTCCATTTCTGATCACTGTTGTGGCCATTAGCTATCTTATGCTTCTTCTATGAAGTGGGTCGTATTGCCACTTACAAGTTGCATCCTTTTTTCTTCTTTTTCAATGAATGTAAATAAAAAGGGGACTTCTTTTTCAATTCCTTTTCCCTAGGATAAAGATTTCTGGGCTTACAAGCAATTTGAGTTTTGTCTCCTAGGAATCATTCATTTGTAAAGTAAAAAGAATTGGGTTACCTCATTCTGGTGGGTGACTTGAGAAAGAATCTGCACTACTTCTTCTTCTTCTTCTTTTATTTTTATTTTTTTATTTTTATTTATTTTTATTTTAATGACAGAATATTTAGATTATCAGAGGAATTGGATTCCCCACATAGTTTGAGAGTAACGTGACTAGATATTTCCCCACCTAGAAACCAGAAAGGAAGAATGCATATGCACTTTGTGGTCTTATAAATGTTTGAAATAGTTGCATTCTTATACTAGGTGTACCAAGATGCAAATGGTCTTATAAATGTTTGAAATGGTTACATTCTTATATTAGGTGTACCAAGATTACTACATTCCTATACTAGGTATTTATTTGGATGAAATATTGTAGTTGAATGTTCATTTAATTTAAACATTTACATAATAATATAAATGTAGAATTTGAATTGTACGTTTAAATGAAATGTGTGTTTGGATATTTTTTTTTGTTAAAGATAATATTTGAATGGTGTAAAGGTAAAAAACTAAGTGTGAGATTTATATTTGAATTAAATTATTGTGAAATAATGAAATATTTAAATGCTTGCACTCTAATAGCTGTATGACCAAATACATGTGGCATTCTAATGCAATAATAAACTACTAATTAGTGATTGATTAAGGATAAAAATTTTCTTTGTTAATCTATTAATTTGTTAATCTATTAATCCATGGGGATCTGTCTTAAATGGAGTGGAGAAAACCCAATCTAAACGGGTTTGGGGTTGTAATGGGTTGAAAGTTTAACCTGTCGCGGATTCGGGATATGGACGAGTTTAGAAGTTTCCTACCCTATTCCTCGTTTACCTGTCTCGTTTGGTTATTTATTATTTTTATATTATTGATATCATATATGATATCTTTTAATATATATAATTTTAAGTATTGAATCTTAACATATTGAATATATGAAAAAATTGAAAATTATGATTTACTTTATTCAACTTAAAGTTGTTTTACATTTTAAATTTTTATTTTTTGTACGATAAAAATAGTTAATCGGGTAAATGGGGTATTTGGGTACCCCAAACATGCGATGGGAAAAACACGTTCCTTTCCCGTTAATTTAAATGGATTATGGGGTGAGTATAATAAGTGTTTTTATTCACAGAGTGGGTTGACGAGAAGATGTCATGAATCCGTCCCGTTGCTATCCCTATGATTGATCAACGTTCATATGCATTTTTCACATGGTCAATCATGACCATTAATGCTCATTTTCCGTAATAAAATTTTTTATCATTCATTAAAATACTGTCTATTTACCCTTTAAAAAAAGGCTCGTAGTATTTTTTTTTTCCTTGAAAATGAAAAGGCCCACACATTTTTGGGCAATGAAAACAGTGACAAGTAGGACTCAGGCCTCCCAGGTAGAGCAGTTAGTGGTAAACAATTTACTGTACTGGTCTAATATGCTTTGGCCCTAAGACAAGTTATTAACTATCAACTACTTCCTTGACAAAGGTCAAACAAGTACAATGCTTATCTTAATTACAGAGTTAACAAAAATATGGTATGTCATTTAAGTACCTGATAATCCCTAATTAATGGTGTTTAGGCATGGTTCAAATACGGTAACTAATTAATGAGGTCGAACTTCCAACTCATTTTTGCAGTCAGAAAAAGGCCAATAAAAATTTCAAGTTGGCCAAAATTTACATGAGTTCTATGTCTCGTCACTTATACATTACCCAAAAAAAAAAAAAGGTCTGTTTGTGATGTTGGACTTTCCTTTTCAACGTGAGTTGGAATAGAGTAGAACAAAATTGGAGGGCTTAGTACATAATTTGCATATGTGAAGAGGTCGTGATAGTCAAAAGTAAAGTGATTGCGGAGATGAACTAATAGTAATTTATGTTTGACTTCATCACGGAATGTAGAGTTCGAACCTCCATTCTAAATTAAAAAAAAAAAAGAAATATTCTATTTTTATTTAGTGGAAATAAGGCAAATGCATGATTTATCATGCAACTTCAACTATTCAAAAACTAAGTTTTGTTTTAAAATCTGAAATCTTCTCTTATTTTCCTTTCAAATTTCAAGGGTGGCAATTTAGGGTTATAATATGAAGGTTTCCAAAAGTGGTATAGCTGACATGGTCCTGAGAAAAGGAATGATATACTGCTCATTTGAGATTTTGTAGCATGCAAAAGATATATTATTTTATATGATAATTTATTAATGATTGAAAAGAGCATATTGAGTTCAACCAAAAGAAAAGAAAAGAAAAGAAAAAAGCATATTATATGATTGTAAGTATAGTCTAATGGTAATTTTACACGCGACTTAATCATAAAATATAGAGTTCGAGTCTTCAAATTCAACAAAGAAAAAGAAAAAAAATATTACCACAAATTATATTTAGTATTTCTCTCTAAAAAGAGACCTTTGTCATACGTAGATATCTCATTAATCGTCACTGTTTTGAAACGTAAAAATCGTGTCAAATTTGTATCGGAATCAATTAAAACATCTAAGGGAAAACGCATGCGTTTCAAACATTTTTCTATATTCGACTAAAAGATAATAATTTCTCGAAAATTCTAATGGAGTAACGCACGAACAATTAATATATTTGTTAATATTCTATTATGTAAATTTTATATTAATTTACTTGTAATTTCGTATCTTCTTTATTTTATAAAAAAGTTGTAGAATTTGAATTTTTTCACATAAATTTAAATAAATTATATTTTTTAACTAAAAAACAGCAGTTTCAATTTCAAAAAAAAAAAGAAGAGAATTTTCTAAAGGCATCAAATACTTATAAATATTTATATATTTTATTTATAATTATAAATGAAAAAGAAAAAAGAAAAAAGGGTGTAAACCCATGTCAAGTTCATGTAGATACCGCACTGTATCCAAATCCCCCCCCCCCCCCCCCCCGCCCGCCCGCATATCTCTCTCTCTCTCTTCTCTTTATCTTTTTTCTCTCTCTTCTCTCTCTCTCTCTCAACCATTTTTGTTTGTTTGTGTTTTTCTGCTAATTCGGTTTTCTTTTGCATGGCACTGTCACTCTCAGCCTAACTAGCTTATACTAAGGTGTCGTCTCTCTCCCTCTCTCTCTTCTCGGAAAATCCAATCTGGGTTTTATATGCTTCGAATCTTTTTCTCCATTATTTCTTCATCTGGGCACTCGTATTTCTCCACCATAATTATTCACAGCCCGACTTATTAACTTCAAATATCTCTCTCTGATTTATTTTTATTTTTATTTTTATTTTTCTTTTTCGTTTTTTTTTTAATAAATTTTTTGAAGAGCTTGTAAAAGATCAGTTCTTTGGAGAAGGCTGATCATGGCGTCCGGTGAAGACTGGAATCCTGAACAAATGTGAGTGTAGTACATTCTTGGTCGACTTCTTTATCAATTTTTTATTTTTATTTTAAATTTGTTTTCCATGCTCTTTTTTTTTTTTTTTTTTTTTGGTGCAGGCTTCATTTGTATTTGTATGATTACATGATGAAAAAGAAAATGCATAAGGCGGCTGCAATTTTCAAGAAGGAGGTTAAACTTCCTGATAACCATAGCTTTGGTAATTATTTCTTGACACTCATTGACATGTCCTTTTACGTATCTATATATCTATATATATGTACGAAAGATTATGGAAGAGCTTTTATTTTACCCTTCGATTTTTTTTTTTTCGTCGCATTTATATGTACACAAGAAGTTATTGAAGTGCGTGCCTTTTGATGCAAACTCTGGTCAAACATAGTTCTGTATCAAAATTTGTAATTAAAAGTTTGGTCATTTTCATCTGTACAATGCTCTAATATTTGTTTCTTGAATATTTTCTTTTTCTTTTCCTTTTTGTTTGTAGCTATAAATGACTCTCGCCAGGGGTTCTTAAACGACTGGTGGTCCATATTTTACCCCACCTTTATTCATCAACATATGGAGAGTCAGGAGGACAAAGAAGAAGCCTCTCTTCTGGTATTACATATATATATATATATATATATATATAAACATATATTTACTGAAACAAAAGAATTTTTCTGGTCTTTTTGGTTAGTTTTCTCGTTGAAATTGTTTTGCAGGCAATGCAAATGGAAGAGATGAAGCAGCAACTAAAGGGCCAAACAAGTGTGCACCCACACATAGTACGGACGGACCAGCAATCAGCTGAACACTCTTCAAGTGCAAATGAGTTTGACAACCGGCAGATTTGGCCGTCAGAACCAGATGCTACTAATCTGATAGAGCATCTTGCAGGGCATTCCGATATCGACCTTGACCAACCGGCCATCAGAAATTCTGTTCCAACCAGTCCAAGGTTTGTTTCATCATATTTTAAACTATTTATCCCATATACTATGCTTATCGTGGTGGGACTGACTAGAGTCCATGACCTTGTTAAGAAGAACAAGCAGTCTCACTACCCGCCAGAAGACCAGTGGTTTATATTCAATTCTAACTGTGTAGAGTTTCATACATTTTACCTTCAATTGAAGTAGTACTGGTGGACTATTGGGGGAAAAAAAGACAGTCTTGGTTTTGCTCTTGTTGCCTTTATTTTTCTGTGGTGTAGCAATATTTCTGATCATTTAAATTTTTTTTTTTTTTAATGGTCAGCTATCTGGTGCCGCCGGGGTTCGAGCAGGATCAAGCACAAGGAAATGGCACCAGCTTGACAAGGCCTTCTTCACCTATGGACCCTGAGATTAGTAGCTTGCTCAACGACTTCTTCCCAACAGCAGAACTTCAAGATGCAGGTTATTTTGTCTCCCGACTCATGTGATCGGCCGCATGTTATGCGTTCCCGCTTCTTTTTACATTAGATAGGCAATGAGTGATGCCTTAGATCTTCTTCACGAGCCCAAAAGTTGAAGCTCTTACTCTATTCAAAGAATTTCTCATTCTTTGATTCTGGACTTGTTTGTACAATCTAGCATTTCTTGCAGTGCCCAAAATAGAAAAAAGTTTTTCACATTCCACATATATCACAGAAGTGTGACCAAACAACATAAGTCTTTCAATAAAGCTTTTCTTGTTATACGCCGAAAATGTGCAATAACTCTCCATCTGCCTATGGGCCTCCCTTATGAATGATATAATCTGATTTCAAAGCTAAGAGTGTGAAACAATGTTCCGTATGTTTTTTTCATGGAAAATAAATTCGTAAATAATGGAAAGCACTTTCTTTTCTTTTAATTCTTTTTAGAGTGTGTTTGGTAGGCGAGAAAAATAGAAGGAATGGGAGGGGTGGAGGGATTAGTGGAAGGATTTTGACAATTATGGTTGTTTGGTAGGAGAGAAGATAGGGAGAAAGAGATTAGGGAAGGGACTCCTAATCCTTCAAAAAGCCTCAGTTTTAATCCCTCCAAATTTGAGAGATTTTTGGAGGGATTTAATGTATCTCATTATAGTTATTTTATAAATAAAAGATATTATTTCCTTTCTTTTGTATCTCTAAACCAAACAAGAGAGATGAATTTTGCTTTCTTTCCTTCTTGTCATACCAAATAATATGAAATAAAGGACCTCTCCCTCCTTCTCCATCTCCCTCACCTAGGTGATCTACGACTCCCTCCTTCCACTTTTCTCTCCCTCCTACCAAACATAGCCTAATCTGGTCTCTTAATCATTGCAGAGATGAGTCAAGGAGTCAATCCACTGACACCGAATGGATTGCCTGAAAATGTAAGTAAAATGGAACTTCCTTGAGCATTATTCTAGGATGAATTTGATTCTTTTCGACGTTCGAAAATCTTTTCTGAATGTTCTAGTTCTTAAACTTCACCGACGAAATAGTTTTCCTTGGACACATTACTGATTTTACAGGCTAAAAATTACTTTGCAGGGGCCAAATGGTGAGCAACGGATTCGGGAACCGGCATTAACAGAACATCAGCAGCCTGTTTCCCTTCAAGGGCAGCCATGTACACCTGCAAGACAAACATTTGGACCTGGAAATCCTGCTAACTCTCATACTTTTAGTCGGAGGCATATCCTCACGAGCGAAACTGGAGGGAAAGACCAGCAGGCCAACTCTGAAACAACGTCGTCTAAATTCCAGGTTGAGGCCTTTCTTAAGATACACTAAAAGTGTCCTCCTCTTTATCGCCGAGCGTCAGATTCCTTTTAGATGTTTTTAGTAGAAGTTGTATCTTTCACAAGTTATTCAAATCCTTTACTTGATGAGCAAACATTTGTTCGTGGTACAGACGACGACCCCCTTGAAAAGAACTGCAGGGCAGCAAAACCAACGCGATCAGCCGGAACGGCAGCATATATTAGATGTTAGTATCAAAACTATTGTTTAGCCATTTTTGTTAGAACAGTTTCCGAGTTTTTAGCTTCTTACGATCAACTCTTTCCTAACATCAGAATGGCAGAAAGAAGAAGGGTGCATTTTGTCATTCGCTTTAAGAGAAAATACACATGAAATCCTTTGCCAATTAGCAGTTTAAATTTCATCTCCTTCCCGAAAAAAATTCGTTTTTGCCATCTTATCTTCATGATTTTACAGGACCATGTGAGAGCCAACGGGAATGGATTCGCGGCAGAAAAGGTCGATTATTTCGTCTCCCTTGACAGTGAAGATTCTAATAGTCCACACAGTCCTGTCAATGAACCAAAATCTGACTCTACATTCGGTGCAGAAACAGAGAAGTACAAAGGTAATTCCTTTTGGGGGATAAGAAAGTCCTATAGTAGCTTCTGTGAATAGTTATGTTTGTAATAATCATGATTTTTTCTATGCTTTGTACATCATAAACTCAGGAGGTTTCCGTTTTAAAGAGATTGCTTGTCACACCACAAGCAAGAAAGAGCTCTTTTGCTGCGATTTTTCATCAGATGGGAAGTTGTTAGCCAGTGCGGGATTTGAACAGAAGGTAGCCTAATGCTATATCCATTCTAGAAGTTTAGCTTTACCTTTTTCTTAAATCAATTTTCTGGTCTTTAGTACACAATTTCAAAGCTGATAACATAGCTCAATGGCAGGTTTTTGTTTGGAATGTTGAGACTTCATGTCATAACACTAGTTTCGAAAGGCATCGCGATGCCATCACAGATATTAGGTTCAAACCGGGTTCATCCACCGTCGCAACATCTTCCCTAGATCAAACTGTCAAAATTTGGGATGCAGCCAGAGTAAGTTCTTACCATCTCATTGCATACCAGATCTTGTAAGATATTTCTCATGTTCAAAAACAATTTCCGTTAGTTTTTATTCGTCTAAAATGGTTGATATTTTGGCCAACCAACACGTATGCAGGGATTCAACTCCTGTGTCTCCTTATTCATGTCCCCTCCATGTCCCTCCAATAATATCATGATATATCAACTAAAGATGTATATTTAATTGAAATATCATATCAAATCAATTAGAAGATTATATTAGTTGTACATATGTCATATTATTATTGGAGGGACAAGAACGAGGACACAAATAAAGAGACAAACAAACTAAATCCCGTATGCAGACATTTAGACTTGTACAGAAGATTCTCAAATCTTTAGGGACATTACTAGAAACTGTTTTGACAGTTGAATCCCTTGTTTATATTTTTATGCTATATTATTTTCAGTGGGGGAAAAAAAAAGTGGTGCTTTATGTTGATTTTACTTTCTTCTTCACGTTCTTTTGTTATTTAGTGCTCTTTGGAATCAATTTGATGGTGAAAATATCATATTGCAGCCGAAGGCATCTCATCACCATCTACGAGGGCATTCCGATCAAGTGATGTCGGTAGATTTCCACCCCAGGAGCATCAATATTCTTTGCTCCTGTGATTACAAGGATGAAATCCGATTCTGGAATTTGGTCGATTCTCCAACTTGCATACACACTTTCAAGGTCAGATCTTTGAGTGTTCAGTTTGGTTATAGCTTTACATTAGCAGCATCTTATGATAAGAATCGAAAACCTAAGTATGTTTAGGGAGTTAATCATGTCTAGCATTTCCTGGATTTTACTTCCTGTCTTGCAAACACTTTCTGCGAATGTCCTGAGTGCACAATCTAGACAGTTGGTCTCTGTAGGTCCCATTATGTGAGGCCAACTGCGAATAAACGAACCAGATTGTTTCATCTTTTCTTGTCATGATGATGAGTCTCTGGTATCATATATCCTCTCTCTCACTTTGAAGATGATATTAATCCAAATTAAATCCTCATCTGAATTTCCCTGGGGAGCAACTGTAGGGAGCTAAGAAACAAGTCCGGTTTCAGCCCAAGTTTGGAAAGCTTCTGGCCACAGCTTCAGATAACGTAGTCTCTTTATTTGATGTCGAGACTAAAACTCGCCAGTTATACTGGAAGGTAAAGAACTGGTTTGACAAATTACAGGTATGATGTATCTATGTCTATGGTTGAAGTTCGTTTAATTTGGTGGAGCCGTATCTTTCTCTCAGGCACATGACAAAGATGTCCTCTCGATCTGTTGGCATAAAAGTGGCAAGTATATCCTTTCCGTTAGTGTAGATGGTGCGCGACTCTGGTCGATTATATCGGGTGGGAAAATCATCCGTGAATTAACTGCAAACGGCAAGGAATTCCAATCATGCACATTTCATCCTAGAAACGAGCATCTGTGGATTATCGGCGGTTACCCGGTAAACAATTTGTTTGCACTGCCATTCAATGCTAGTAAATTGACGAAAATGATTGTAGTTGTTCTACTAACTAAACTGCGATTTTGGTATTTTCGCTTTTCAATGACAGTTTATACATGAGAGTGTTTTGAGAAGTTATGTCTGTGGCTTTTACCGAAAGGTCTTTTCAGATTTAGACTCTGGGAAGTCAAAAGCAACTTTAGTTTACTTGAGCAAAATGCTTATATTTTCCATGGTACAAAGGGTAGTACTATTTGGTTGGATCTGATGTTTGTATGTCTTAGCAGGTTATGGAGCTGTGGGATACTGAATGCCATTATTCGACGTTAGCTCCGAGTCACGATGGGCTAGTTGCTGGACTGGCACAATCGAAACAAACTTCAACGGTCGCCTCGGTCGGCCATGAAGGCTCTGTGAAGCTATGGAAATGAGAAATTTACTTCGGGCGAAAGAAGTAACCCTTTTTTCGGTTAGCTATTGTTATAGAAACAAGATTTTTAGTGTTCAGATAGGCAGTAGGTCTTAAACTGATAGGTGCACATTTTAGCTATGTCTTGCTTTTCGAAATAGAAAAAATTGAATGAGTGATTGAAACATGCAAACTTTGGTTATACTTGTATTCAAGTCTCTCACAAATTTACATACAACTCCAAAAAAATAAAAAAAGAAAATAAATGAATGAATGAATGAATACAAATTTCCCTTTCTTTTTTGTTTTTTGTATTTTGTTTTTCATATTATTTAGCAAACTGATTTAAAAAAAAAAAAAAAAAAAAAGATTCCAGCTTTCAACACTTTGAAAAGGAGATTTTTGTATTCAAATTCCGAAGAGAAATAATCAGGCTAATCAAGTTTTTGATGGTAAACAGAAGGAAAAAATAAAAGAGAAAAAAATAATGTGGGTTGGAGGAAGAAACCAATGAATTCTTACAAGCATTCATCCTAAAGGCGAGCCTAAATTCGACTTCCTTACCAAGTAAAGAAGCCGCGGATTCCTTGAACACATATGCATAAAAATCTGCACAATGAAACAGCTTCTGCTAGTTCCCATCACTTCCAGAGCTCTTCCATTGGAATCCCACGCTCACGAGCAACGTCCCGGAACTGCCTCATTTTCTGCACGGCAGCGACGGTGGCCCTGGCGTTGTTGAGAGCGTTGTTACTTCCAAGTTGCTTTCCCAATGCATTCTCAACACCTGCCATCTCTAGAACAATTCTCACAGTCCCTCCAGCAATCACTCCAGTACCAGGGGACGCCGGTCTAAGCATCACCTTTGCCGCTCCGTAATTTGCCTCGGATCTGCAACAAGCTCGGTTATTCAAAAACATTTAGATCAAAAGCTCTAAAACTATGATTTCTTCCTCTTTTAGAGAGTCAATGTTAAGAACCATAACCATTTCATAAATACTTGAATTTCTTCCATCTCAAATTGAGGTTCAGTCACAAAGAATAGGAGATTCATTTCCCAATTCCTGGCAGCCCCAAAAATCGTAAAAAATCGAAAACTCGGGTTTCGATTTCCACGATGATTACAAACCGGAATTTGTAGCCCGAAGCAGAGTTATGGCAATAGCAAAAAAAATAAAAAGCATATAGCTTGAAACAACAATCAAATTCAGCAAATTGAATTCTACATTTTATCCAATTGATTGAATCCCACATTCTGCTCAGTCAAATTCATCAAAAATCGAAAGTCTGCATTGCCTTCTTGACAGATAATTCAACAAAGAGAAAGCAAAAAATTTTCCCATACCTATGAGGGAAAGTCAAGTACTTGGTCATGGGAACGGTGATGATATTCCTCCGGGCGTTGACGGCCGACTTCTGGACGGCGGCGATGACCTCCTTGGCCTTTCCGACGCCGACGCCGACCTGACCCTTCTTGTCTCCGACGACGACGACTGCTCGGAAATGCAGCTGCTTCCCTCCTTTGACCACCTTCGTGACCCTCCGGACCTGGACCACCCTCTCCTCGAACCCATCTCTGACCTTCTCCTTCTTGACGCCGGACCCGAACCCGCCGATCTTCTTGACCTTCGAGTCCATGACGTAGATGTCGTTGCCCAGGACGCTGACGCCGCTGTAGGCCGGGCCGTACAGCTCCTCGTAGGCGGCGGCGATCTCGTCCTCCGTCTCCGGGGGGCCCTCGTCGAAGGAGGGAGGGGCGACGAAGTCCTCGGGGACCTCGGGGGGAGAGTAGACGGCGTCATACTCGTCGGCGTCGTCGTTGGTGAAGAAGAGAGTGTCGCTGTCGGCCGCTCCGGCGCCGGCGCCGGAGTCTGCGGCCTTGGTGATGAAGGAGCTGGAGGAGGAGAGGGAAAGGGAGAAAGTGGGGCGGGTGGATATGGTGGTGGCGGTGGAGGTGGGGAGGAGAGAGAAGCGAGGGGAGGAGTGGAGAGAGAGAGAGGACAGAGAGGAAAGAGTTGCGGAGGTTGTGGTGGAGGTGACCATTGCAGCCATGGTGGTTTTGGGATTGGAAAGGGAGGAAGGAGAGAAGAGGTGTCTGAACTGACATCGCTGATCTTATCCTCCTCTGTGTTTTTGCAGTGTGAACAATGTTAGGATAACAGAACGACGAGTCGTTTTTAATGCTGAAAGAACGACGAGTCGTTTTAAAATGAAGGGTGTCAAACACAGTGCACGAGTTGTATTAAAAAAAAATGGTTTTCTTTTAAGCCAAAAAAAAAAAAAAAAAAACGAAGAAGAAGAAGAAGAAGACGAAAAAAAGAGAGACTTGGTTTGGTTTGGTTTGGTTTCGTTTCTTTAAATGATTTGGTTGGTTTGAAAATCTCTAAATCAATGTATATTTGATTTGTTTTTTATTTCATCTTAAAATAAGTGATTTGATTTAATTGAACATCATAGGGCCGTTTGAGGTGAGTCTTCGGATGGTGTTTTGCAGTCTGGATTCTAAAACTCTCAATTATACGTCTTACTTTCTCTCTATGTTATTTTTAAAAATTCAAAACTTTAAAAGTCCATAACTTTCTCATTTCAAATCAAAATAAGATGATTCTTATTTCAAATACTCATAATGTCGAGATGAACAAAACAATATCCATTTTACATATTTATTTTTCTAATACATTTTAAAGTTTTACATTATTTTCTATATCACAGTGTATTTCTGAAACACCTCCCTCCAAGTGCATATTTCTAATCCAATCTTCAAAACTTTGTCTCCAAAAGCTCCCCCAAACGGACCCTTAATAAAAATGAGTACTTCTATTTGTTATCATATGGTATATGTTTCACAATTTTATAAATAACAATTATTTTTGAACTTTTTAAGAGAAAAATTGACAGACAAGTATAAGGATATGTTTGGAATAATAGTTAGTGCTGAAGTTTTACAGGTTAGAATTGAAATGTGTGTCTAATTGAAGTGTGAATTAAAAATAAAGTGTGATATAGGAAATAGTGTAAAATTTTGAAATGTATTTGAAACAAAATACAGTTTGGATCTTACTTTGTTTCTCTTATTGTTATGAACATTTAGATACAAGAATCATCTCATTTCGACTTGAAATAAGAAAGTTATGGATTTTTAAAATTTGAATTTCGTGGAAATTAAGAAAGATAAGTGAGATGTACATTTGTAAAATTTGGAATTAAATAGGTAAATTACACCCAAAATATAACTTAATTATAGGAGAATATTGTGGGAGTAACTCCTTTAATGCACATGTTTCAGATTTTTGCCTTTCTTAAAATTGGTCTGCATTTTTGTCCTCTTGACCAAATTTTTTTTATTTTTATTTTGACAAACAAATAAAAACGTTAATTTACCCTCAAACCCTATTTTCAATATTTCTCCCACCCTATATTTTTCTCTCTTCCTCCATAATCTCTCTCTCTCTCTCTCTCTCTCTCTATCTTCCTCCGTTATTTCTCTCTTTCTCCTCTCCCTCAGTTCTCTCCCTCTCCTCTATCTCCTTCGTTCTCTCTATCAGAGTTGCCTCGCCATTTGAGTCACATCATTGTTCGTAGTTTGTCTTTCTTCGTCTACGTTTGCAGTGATATCCAAGACCGTCTCGATCGTCGAAGCTCATTCGTTGAAACTTGGCCATCGGCAGCAGGGGTTTATGACAGAGAGATGAGATTTTTTATTTTTTTAGAGAAGGCGAGATAATATCAAAATTATGGCTTTCTTTGAAAAAAAAAAATGGGATTTTTAGAATTTTGGTGCTGAGATTTTTTTATCAAAAAATAACAAAAATTAATTCTTGTAATTTAATTTTTTTGAAACAGTAGTTTAATTTTTAATTAAATATGATTTTATATGGTTTTATGAATATTATGATGAAATAATAAATTAATATGGCAAATTATAATAATTATTAATATAAAAAATATTCTGGAAGAGAACTAAAAAGTATTCCGGTAGAATACTAAAAATATTCTATCATAATACTTTTCGGCAACCGGAGATCGACACCGGTTATCCATGATCATGTTGAATACCAAACAAACATATTCTAGTAAAATACCAAACGGCATTCTTGTAGAATACTTAACGACATTTCTGATTGGTTAGGGGGAAAGACATGTTAGGTTGACATTTGACTTGTTTAGAAAGAAGACAAAAATCCTTAATCTATTATAGATGTGATAATATTTCCAAAGTGTGCTTCTTTTGGAGCATTTTTGAAAATTTCCTAAATTTAGTATCTAAGTATATATATATATATATATATATCAACACCCGTTAAATTATAAATGTCTTAATTAATATCCTTACTAAAAGATTAAGGAAAATTTTATGTTTTCACCATAATACCTAAATTAACCTTTTTTGCTCTCACCCTCGTGAAACAAAAGGTATGCTTCTCCAAAACAATGTTAAAAGATTGTACTAATAGTAAATTTTGACATTTAAATAAAAAAAATGCTCTCTAATGAAGTGTTATATTGATACTAAGTTTTATCATATGCTATATTTTGTGGCAAATTTGACACAAGTTATAGCAAATATCAAATTTAACATTTCTTATCAATTGTTGACTTGACTTTTGTCATGTAATCAATATAATTTTTAATTTATTTAAATACTCAATATCACTTATTATAAGTTCCAAAGCATGATAATAATGACAAAAGGTAGGAACTAACATTAAAAATACCGTTATTTTTACATTTTTAAATAGCAAATGTATCATGGGAAGAGACCTATGCTTTCGCTTAATCTCATTAGTTCCCCAAATCCATCAATTGCTTTATAAGTAATCTCCTTCAATCATAATAATGATTGGTTTCCTTTCTTCTTTTTGGTATACAGCAAGCGCGCGGACACATACAGATTCTCGTGGGGCTAATCGATCCTCTTTGTTTATCTGGTCGTACTTTTATTGCTTTTGACAGACCAACGCTTTTTGCCTAGGCAAGTAAGACGTACAGTCTTATAATATGTGGAGATGATTTTTTTTCCCCTACTAAGAAATGCTTCAGGTTTTTTTTTTTTTTTTTTTTTCTCTTCCCGGAATGATGCTTCCAATATTTATAGTTGAAATTTAAGTGCATAGGCTAACGTAAATATGCATACATATATATATATATATATATGTACATATACACACAGAGAAGATAGTGTATTTTTCGTTCGTTTTATTGTATTATTATTAGTGAATAGAATTACGAAATATATTTATTATAATTTAGTGGGGTATTATTCTTATATATAGGGGTCTCAAATATTAGCGCTCTTTGTTAATTTATTTTCCATAAAACGAATTCAAATCAAAAGTGAGGTATATCAGGTTAAATATGATGTTATGTTAGAAGTATTTATAAACTTATTGATTTTTTAAATTTAAATTAGGAAAATAATTTTTGATTGTGGATATTTCTAAATTTATTAGTAGTAAAAATACTCACTCAAAAAAAATTATAGTAAATTTTAAGTAAAAATGAAATTGCATAGCATTTTTTCTTTTAAAAAAATAATAGACGTCAACCTAATTATAAGTTGAACTCACATTTTTGTACTTTTATTTTGTTTATTATTTTTTACTCTATTTTTATCCATACTTCTATTCAAATTTAAGATCATTCTTATATGTAACTTTTTAGTTTTAAGAAAAATTTCATCTTTTATTTTAAATATTATGAACTCTCACTCTACTTCAAGAATTTATATTTAATCTCACTTCACATTTTTTTGTTAAGAATTTTTGTTAAAAGCATAAAAAGAAAGAGGAGTTTAAGTATAGTTTTGTGTTCTTTTTTTAAATAGAAATTTTATTGGAGATGGTTCAGTAAAACTAAATTTGGTTCTTTTTTTTTCCATTCTTTTTTTAACGAAAATTTTAACATATATAATGCTTTAATTGGGACTAATTCAAATAAGAAGGTACAAAACGTGAAACATATCGCTCATGATTTTCATTTTGTTCGTGATAGAATACAATATAACGAGTTATGTGTCATGTGTCTTCTGCAGATCATATTGTCGATACTTTTACTAAGGGTCCGTTTGGTAAATAAGTTTGAGTTTGAAATTTTAAGTTTTAATAGTAAATTTGTGTTAACTTTTCAGAAAAGACAAAAACTTTTTCAGAAAAGATAAAAAAAAAATTTCAGAAAAAAATAAAAACTGAGATGAAAAATTTTGGTTTGAACCATTTCTCCAAACGAGGCATAAGCCTCTCTTGTGTCTATGGTTACAACAATTACAAGTTAAAATTATTGGTTCTTGTCGATACTCACTAAGCCTATCTCGTGTCAACATTTACCATCATTTTGGAGTTAAAATTGTTTTTTATCAATACTTTCGTTAAGTCTCTCTCGTGTCAACGTTTACAATCATTACGAGAAAAAATTGATTCTTATCGATGCTTTCATTAAATATCTCTCATGTCATCGCTTACAATCATTACGAGTCAAAATTGGTTCTTGTTGCTACGTTCATTAAGCCTCTCTTGTGTCAACGTTTACAATCAAAATCGGTATTATCTATATAAGAGCTCCATCTTATGAGAACATAATAACGAAAATCAAATTAAAGTCATAATTGGTCAGATTTGTTAGGCATTTTTGCATCGGTGCCCTTTAATTTATAGGACAATTATAATTTTTACCATGAACTTTTAATTTTTATAATTTGCATCTTAAACTTACAAATTTATAATAATTTACCCTTTTAATAAAATAGTAATATTTTAAAGAAAATTGACATGTCATTTGAGTTATTAATTAATATTATGAATGATCATTTTTACATTTTCAATTTAAATTTATTAAGGTTAAGATTTTTAATTAATTTTATCAAAAGAGAAATTTCGAATTAACTTTGTTTTAAATATAAATTTGGTCCTTTTTAAAACATATATAATATATATAAATTTGGGCTAAAGTGGATTAAAAAAAAAAAAAGACAGGTTGTGCTCTTAATTAATGACCTTTGTGCAAGTTAAGTGTCAATTTACATTTTAAAAAAAACATTGTTATCAATAGGGGATACATTTTTATAGATTTGTAATTTTAGACTGTAAATTTTTGAAATTAAAAATTCAAGGTATAAGTTACAATAGTGCGGTAAATTTAGAGGGCACAGGTGTAATTTAACCGATTTCTAAATATTCTTTTTAATTGTTTCTCGATCTTATTAGGAGATTGGTTGTGCTGCAATTATTCTTTCCTTTATTGTTTACATGCGTGCAATTGTAATTGTAAATGCTAAATATTCTCGTCAATGAAAAATCTTAAAATTCTCTCTAAATCTCATAATATGTAAAAGACTGAAAAACACTTAGATGGTGTTTTGACATTATAATCCAAATCCTAAAATTACAATCTAATTTTTGTTTTTTTCCCTTAGCTTCACTATTCAAACAGTTTTGTTTGCATAGATAAGTCCAAATGAGATGATTTTTTTAAAAAAAAATTATATAGAATTTCGAGACGAACGAAACAAGCTCCATATTGATACTGTTTTTTCGAACACATTTAAAGTTTTTACACTTTTTAACTCCAGCAATTCAAATACCTCGATAAATGCACAATCAATTCAAACTTAAATTCTACAATCCAAACCTTATCACCAAAGACATGCTTAATCCATCCAGAAATGTCACATCAATAATCTTCCTATCATTCTTTTTCCCTGTGCTCGCACTCTCATCTCTCAAACATGTAGGGGTAAAAGGGCAAAAAAAAAAAAAAAAAAAAAAAGGGGAAAAATGTCTTATGCTTCTTACTATTTTTAACCATGTCTAATTTTATTTCTACTCTATTATTCCAAACCCATGATGAGAGGGCACAAGGAAATGTGTCTACCAACAATATGGCCAGTGTTAGCTTTTGCACGTTCTATATGCTAGGGATATCATCATCACTCCATATCGAATCAAAAAAACTAGGACAACTGTAATAACTGTATCGGTCCACTTCGGGGAGTGAGCCAAGGCCTCGGAAGCAGTCGTCGAAGAGATCATCCTCCGACAGTTGCGCATCGAGCAGCGGTTGAGTAGTAGAGGCACTGCTTCCTTCGACATGATCATGAGAAGAAGAGCCCGAGCCCGAGCCAGAGCCAGAGCCAGAGCCAACCACATGGGACAAAGCTGTAGTGGCCGAATTACTGTTAGCTTCTTGCTGCTGCTGATCCATTTGGTCGAGTTGCTCTATTATGCTTGCAAGAGAGGACTCGTCTTCGTCCCTGGATAACTGATTTGCGATCTTCGCATACAAGCCGTCGTAGGTTTCCTCGGTCTTGTTGGAGCTGTACTCGGTCTTGTCGCTGGTCGGACTGTTGTCGTCGTCGTTCGACATGTTCGGGTTAGTAAGGTCTAGCTCATGTTCCTCTTCCGCGGCCTCGGATGGTTCTGCTGTTGCCCGTCTTTTAATGGATACGTACTGTTCCCTCAGCAAAAAAAAGAATTAGTTTGTAAGTTTTATGTCTAGTATTATTGGATAAATTCAGTGCCATTGCAAATAAATCCTATAGATTTATCTGTAGATGTGTCAAAGTTTCATAAATTAAACATGTTTTTTAATGTGGGGTTTGCGGATTAATGCCAAGTTAAACCGATGGAGTAAGTTTTGAATAGAAGTAATATTATAAATGCATGTTTCAATGGGCAATAATAATAATACTAGTAATAATAATAATAATGATAATAATAATAATAATAATAATGACATGCAATAAAAGAAACCCATAGTAAATGATAGTAATTAATAACTTAAAAAAGAGATTTGTTTAAACACTTGAGAGATATAACTCCCTTTTAACAAATTTCACATTTCCAGTGGTAAGCATTAATTGTCAAGCATCAAGCCTCTTTTACAATTGTAAAGTGGAGTGAGTGGCCCCATTTATTGCAATAATATATAAGATAATTTTTATCTATACCTCTTAAATTTTAGAATCACCTTTATTTTATTTCTAAACTTTAAAAACTCTCAATTTCTCCTCTAGTTTTGAATTAAAACTCCCTTTATCCCTTCTAGCAGGGGAAGTGGTCTTACTAAACCCATTTTATTAGAATTTATGCTAAAAACAAAAGTAAATAGACCACATTATTACACTTACTCACTTTTTCTGTTTTTTTTTTTTATTGAAATTCTGATAGAAGAAATAAGATGAAATTAAATTCAAAATTCATGAGGTAAAATTATAGTTTTTAAAATTCAGAGATAAAATAAAAGTAACTCTAAAGTTCAGAGACCGAGAATAATTTATAAATATATAATATAATATTATATTATATATAGACACAAAGGACAAAGTAAAGCACCACCAATGGTTTTACGGTTTGTGAAGCTCTACTCGTCAGTTAATCTATGACAAGTCCAGCCAAGAACTTGGAAGTGTTTTCTCGAGTTCAGAAGTGCCAAACCTCCGGGCTCTTTTAAACTCTAACACAGACGTTCATTTGTCTGTCTGTCTGGCTTAGCTGGCCGTTCAAAAAGCAACTGCTAATTGCCAACTCATCATACGTGTCATATAACACCTTTTCTCTGTTTTTTTGTCCATGTAATTCCAATTCTGTCTTATTATTCCTTTTCACTTACTTCCAAGAGGATACCCCTCATCCTAATATTGGAAAAAGCTCAGGGGCAATCTCGTATATATACATGCAAAAAGTCGCAAACTATGAAAACAGTTTTTTTTTTCTCTATTTATTTATTATTTCTTTTGAATTTTCAAACCCCACAAAGCCAAGTATAAATCGGAGACTTATTATTAATATATATTATTATTATTTTCGCATTAGCCATTTAATGCAGTGATAACTCACGAGGTTCTTCTGTTCATCCTCGAAAAGAGTGATGGAATCTCCACACCTGAGCCCGTTCGCCTTCACAAAGTCTCCTGTTACATTGCAACAGAGACTTGTTATTTTAACAATTTAAAAAAAGAAAAAAAAAACATTTTATGCACAACTAATATCCATATTATCACATAAAACGAAAAGATTGAACTCAGAGGCCCAGAGTGCAAGAATGTATCTTTTTAAGTGGGGTTTCACCTGTGTTTTCGAGTACATACATTCTGCTCTTGTTGTTTAACCAGTATCTGTGTTATCAAAATGCAGAAAAATTGGCTTATATATAAATATAAATATATGTATATGTCAGGCCAAACAAAAAAAGAAAAAAAGGTTCAAGCTCTCGCTTCTAAGTGGCATTTTTTTTAATTAATCAGAAAAACATGCAAAAAGGTACACACTTGAATTTAACTCTCCATTCCTGGTTGGAATATACGTCTCTGATCAACACTTGCATGCTGTCTATCTCAGCAGTTAGGCTTGGAAGTTTCTCCTCTGCCTGTTTCTGTAATATATATACATAATAAAGAAAATAAACGAGGACAAAAAAGTGAGACCAAATTTTTTCAGAAAAATTAAGGATAATAATATAATTTACTACAGGTATAATTATATATATCATCGCAAGAGGGATATGTTATTGGGCAGTCCAGATCACAGTCATGTTGATAAGAGCAATCAGACAGTAGATATTGATTTTTTTTCTTTTTCCTATATATATATATATATATATATTTTTTTTTTTTTTTTTTTTGTTTAGGAAAAAGGATAAGTGATGAGAAAAAACAGATAGGCAAAGTGTAGATAAGCAAGTTAAACATGTTAGTGAAAAAAACAAAAAACAGAAGCAAACAAAAGCAACAACCTTCGGAAGGACAATTCTGCCTAGAGCCCCAACGTCACTGTTCTTCAGCTCCTTCTTCACTAGTGCCTTCAGTTTCTGTTCACCAAAAAAAAAAAAAAAAAAACCCCAATACTCAAAAAATATACAGAAAAAAAAAGACAAAACCAAAACCAAAACCCAAAAAAACAAAAAACAAAAAAACGAAAAACGAAAAACAAAAAACAAACAAACAGACAAACCTTCTTATCAGAAGAACAGACGGTGTAGAGATCTCGGTTGACAGCAGATTTGTGATTATTCCCATTATTTTGCAAACGTGAAGAACCAGCAGAAACGGGCGGAGCTATTTCCCGAGACACGTTCCTTTGAGGAAAATTAACCCCATGGCCAGACCTTGAATTTGCAGCAGCAGAAGAAGAAGAAGAAGAAGTAGAAGAAGAAGACGAAAGAGAAGCAGCAGTAGTAGTGTTCGACCTGTTGGAATTGAGGCTTCTTTGGCGAGCCAATCTGCGCCTACTCCTATTGAGCTTGGTGATCCAGACTTTGTAGCGTTTCGTCTGTTGCTCTTCGGACAGCACAGCCGGATTATTCAGGTACATGCCGAGAACCTCCCCGTTGGGACCCACCAAGAAAGGAACGGCCGGGAAAGTCGAGTACTGGCCCGGCGCTGCAGCAGGGAATTGCACCTGCCCAAGTTGATGATAAACCGGGTTGTAATACGGCGGAGGAGGAGGAGGAGGAGGAGGATTCATATTGGAAGAGACCGACGAGGAGGAGGAGGAGGAGGAAGAAGACAGAGTAGTAGTGCTGTGAGTAGGAGCAGGAGGAGTGTTTTTTGTGAGGTCATGAGGAGAGAGAGGAAACTTCTCCATGAGAGAGAGAGCGAGAGAGAGAGAGAGAGATTTTGGGGGGGAGTGAAAAGATAGAGAGCGAGAATAAGGGGTGGGGGTACCAGTGGAGGGAGGCCAGGTGTGGGAAAAACGAGAGAAACGCGTTGAAATGTATCAGAGTGGCGTTGGTGTGTGTATGTATATATGTATACATATATATATATATATATAGAGAGAGAGAGAGAGAGAGAGAGGAGAGAGAGGCGATAAATATGAAATGGGTATTGGGTAGGAGGATAAGTGATGAGATGAAGAAGAAGGGAAGGGGAGGGGGGTTCCGATGGGGTGGAGGGGGCGACAGGTGGCCGGGGAGTGATGGTTTTGGGATACCCATCTGACCATTCTCAGCCTCTGAAAAAAAAAAAAAGAAAAAAAAAACCACACTACGAAGTACGCAAAAATTCGTCTTCAAAGTTGGCGCCACCTTTGGTTTAAATGTGGGCGGACTTGTTGTGCTCTTCTTGCACAGAACACCACGCCACCCACATATATATATATATATATGTATGTATATGTACACACACATGTACATCTACATAAATGTCAAATCCATTATCCATATTACATTTGCATGCCTCTTTTCTGTCGACCAATTAGGGGCTATAGTATTAGTTTTGAGTTGGAAGAGATTGAGAAAAATGCTACTTTGGGTGATGTGTTTTGTTTCAAAGATTGAATATGACTTCCACAAGAATGGCAAAGCACACACCTTGTCTCTTTGGTTGTTTCTTTAGTTTTGTTTTATCTCCACAGACATGCATCTTTAATACGATATATGAAAGTATAAGGGTTAAAAATCACTTGTTGTAAAAGTTACGTTAGGAGAGAATTGTTTAACGATATAGTTTGTTGTGTAAATGATCTTAGTACTTAAAAGTTTCATTAAATGTATTTGGGATGGGAGTGAAAACTTAAAATAAAAATAAAAACGGGCAACTTCAATATATATTAATGGCGATTCTCATCTTTGCTTTGATTACTGCCCTATGTCTTGTGTAGCCTTATTGTTCCCATTCTCAGTTTTGCCTTCATGCTCATCCTGCATTGAGAAAAGTTGGTTTTTGGTAAGAAGAAGAAGAAGAAGCATGAATGTTTGGACAAAATATTGATGGAAATTTTATTTATATATATATATATATATATATTTTTTTTTTGTATCCTTGTATATAACTGTTACTAACTTTAAGTTAAGTACAGCTCATGCTTACTAAGGTGGTGTTTATTAAATTTGTTTTGTCCCCTGATGTTTAAATTGGTCAACCTGAAATATCAGTTACACAACGGAAAAGGGGCTAAAGAAAAGTACGAATAGTTTTATAAATGTTCATCTAAAGGCAATTGCAACAAAATTTTTAATCAATCTAGTTGCAAATATAGTCTCTGAATAATTTCATATCATGACTTTATATATGTAAGGTATAAAATCTGAATCTCCCATCTTCAATTTCAAAAAAAGTATATATATATATATATATATAAAATTCTTCTACCATCTTTCAGGTGGTATGGTCCCTTACTGTAATTTTATTTTAAACAACTTGTAATAAACAGTTAATTTACTTGTAACTTTCTATAAAACTATATGTAACATAATAAGTTAGTGGCAAATAATAGCATGTTACATATAGTTTTACATAAAGTCACAAATAAGTCAACTAATTGTTATAAGTTATTTAACAGGAAATTACATTTCAGGGAACATCCCACCTTTAAAGACAGTAGTGTATATGTATATGTTAATCAATGTGATATATAAAAGGATACAATACAAGGCTAGTAGTATTATATGTCAATCACTTCACGAAGTAAGCCTACGCATAAAGGCACTTAGGCACAGTAAATACATATATGTCTCCCCATGTACCAACTTTATGAGAAAAAATGTTGACTTCACTCAAATTAAGAGTAATAACGTATTATCGAAGCTTATTTTGGAATCAAGAGTTGTTTATAAGCAATGTCTATGACAAAGGTGATTAAATGATTGTTTAAAAAAAAATATTTCACTTGTTTTCAGTACTCCCTACTCCATTTAATATATGAAGTTGATCACTCATCAATTTCCAACTCGGAATTGATAAAAGAGATTCCAATTGATCCTAGAGGGAAAATCCAAACACATAGAGAGAAAGAGAGATCAAAGATATACACAACAAAATGTCTCAAAATGGCATATATATTGGGTGTGATAATTACACATGTTTAGTGAATGAACTACAATAAAAACTATTGCATTTCAAAAGAATGGCATTCTAAATTAAGGAATAGCACAATCTAAACGAAGAATAAAATGCATTTTACTTAGTTAGTGTTGCCCAAAACAATATCAAATCCTAATTACTCCGTGCTTATTACAAATTCTTGTATATATGTGTGTGTGTATATATGTCTATGCATGCTTAAGTATTACTAAATCTACTTATGGGCATATATATACACAAATGCATGCTCTACCTCATGCACGTGATACATAAATGTTTTAGCAAGAAGTAAAGCGACTAAGATATATATATATATATATGTGTATATATACACACACACATGTATATACAGATATATAGTAGTTAATTTCTTCCCTGGAAACGAGTATGAAATTACGTACACACATATCTTTGGAGCTGAAGTCCTTGCAGTTTAGATGAAACACAGTGTACTGGTCGCAATGAAGGTACTAACAAAAATCTAACAAAACCAACGTTGCCAGATTAGAAAAATCTAACGTACTTCACTTCTCCCTGCAACTAGTTAACTCCTTTTTTTTTTTTTTTTATCCTATTGGAAAAATCTAACAAAACCAACGTTGCCAGATTAGAAAAATCAATAATAAAATGCAAATAATTATTATCCAAAATAAGAAAGCATGCTTTTCTGTGCCTCACAACTAGATTGGCCTGCACTAAAAAAAGAAAGGGGAAAAAAAAAAGAAAAAAGAATTGTTAATCCATCAAAAGATCATGTTGGTAGATAATCTTACCCAACTGTGATCAGATTCTTCATATCAATTTCCAACTTTTATTCCAATAATATACATAACAGTGTGAAAGGAAATTAAACTATATATATACCAGGGATATAGAATTGGGTGTGAAAGGAAGTTAAAATATATATACCAGAGACATAGAGTTGGAAGATATGCAATAATAGTTTAAGCCTGTAATTAAGGTACCCAAAGAAATAAAAGCACTGAGACTAGTTAGATATCCAAAATAAGAATGATTCAGTCCCCATGTATAAACAATGTCAAACCATAATTTATATAACGAGAGCGATCTGATCACAAGAGCACTTCTATTTATTTCAGAATCAAACATTCATAAATTTGAATACTTCTTTTCCAAATCTTTTGTTCGAAATAAAAAATAGGATCCATAGATAAGTGTTAATTTAAGATGAGTAGATTTTTAAAAGCAGAAAGGGATTATATATCATTTTCCTTATCCCAATGTCAACGATGAGGCCTAAAACTAAACAGTATTAAAGCATGAGTAACCCCCAAAAGAATAGGATTTTTAAAACTTTATGAGATAATACATAAATAGGACTTACAAAGCAAGCCACGGATGGAATCACTGTTACCACCAATTTAACAAGAAAAACTTCCCGTTATATTCATTATCACTGCAGGTAAAAAGAAATAGTATTTCATCCTGAAACATTCCGGTGCTTTTACAAGTATAGAAGAACAAATTATAAAGGCTTAATGACTCTAATACTAGAAAGAAAAACCTGAGTATGGTTGTGATAGATGGACTGTGAAATCTAGGACTCATATAGAAGTGAGAAAATAGGTTTAGGGAACACTACTAGAATTATGATCCGTTTCATAAAATATTTTTACTTGTTTCAATTTGTTTATCCCAAATGATACCACTTTCATTTCATCCTATTTTATGTTTTCAGATGATAAAAAAAATTGTTTCCAAAATATCTCACAAATACTATTAACAAACACGTTTTGAAAACACAAGCTTTGTTGGGAAGAAACATTTAGATGAAAACACCTAGGATGAAAACGTTTGAATGGAAATATTTTGGATGATAACATTTAGCATTGTTTAAAAAAAAAAATTCAAATAGTTTCCAAAATATCTCACATATTCTATTAACAAACACGTTTTGAAAACACAGGTTCTGTTGGGAAGAAACATTTAGATAGAAACACTTAGGATGAAAGCATTTGAATGAAAACATTTTGGATGATCTCATTTAGCATTGTAGAAAAAACATTCAAATGTCAAAATGGTGCCCCTCCCAATAGTTAAACTTCAGCCTAAAACTGCAAATGACAATATTTTACAACATTTCATACCATTTTAAATGTTGCTTCCCAAATGTCTATTTGAAATGTTGGGAAATGAAAACTTTTGAAATGTTAGGAAATAGTTCTCCCAAACAGAAGGACAGTTTCAATCATTGATTCTGAAATTTCAATACTAACATTAATGGTTCTAGAATAGAAGACAAATCACGAACCTAAAACGGTGTTGCACCTTGCTATAGGGTCATGACCATAGGTTGTAAAATTTTCCAAAAAAATTGTTAAAAGTCAACCTATAAAGTGTGTTTTGTCGGAGCGCGAGAGGTGGAGGGAGATGTCCAATCCCTTGCTTGGTTTGTGGGAAAAGAAGAGAGAGAGAAAAGAAATCGAGAGATGAACTCTCCTTCCTAGTCCACACAATATCATTCCTCTACCAATACAAGGATTCAAGAAATCAATCATGTAAACTTAACCCAAAAAAAAAAAAAAAGAGGCTATTTTAAAATAAATAATTATTCATCTATCATTTCATTTTCCCTTCTTTTCTATCAGACAATTCTAGAAGTTTTAATTCTCTTAATCCTTCAAATTCTAGGTCCTTCCAAATCTACCCTTCTTCTTACCCTTGATCCCTCCTACCAAACATACCCATTGACACCTTTACTATAGAATACAAAGTGATGGTCACAGACTTATCGTCCATAGTAACCACAGTGATTTCTAATGTTGATACATATATATAGTTTGAGTCCCTCAATTTTATTACAAATTAGAAATTAAATCTTTCACATTTTCAAATGTCTGAAAATGAACTTGTAAGTTGACATAGTACTTGTTTGATACAATTTCTCAGAGAGAAAGATGGGTTTTTTTTTATTTATTAAAAAAAAAAAAAAAAAGAAGTAGAATCTTTGAATATTTCTGGCGACAAAAAAGGTACGAAGTTTAAGTGATTTTTACCTGAAAATGGGTCACCATGACTGTTTCCTTTACCATGGCTGCCGACCATTAGTGGCTGTGGAACTTTGGTTAAAGCTTGTGCAGAAAAGCAAGAGAGACCTTTCTTTTCAGTTTGGCATTTTACGTAACTGAAACAATAGAACCAGTCCAAAGCACCCGTCTGAAAATCCAACATTATGGTAATTACTAATGAAATGTGGCCGATTCTCAATAATTAATTGCAATTATTTACAAGGTGTTTTTTTTTTTTTTTTTTTTTTTTACATGGTTGTGGCGCCTATTACTCATACTTATTACAAGGTGTTGACGGAATCCAAAGAGCACCCTTTACCGTTCTCTTTTCTCTACCTTCGGATTGAAAATCCATACCCGAACGGAGAAGGGCCGGTGGTGGGCATTTCGGAAAATCGTGCCAATCGGGTGTCTTCATTCAAGCAATCGATAAGATTCAAGCATTTACCTTTGTGTAAAATACACAAATATCTTCAATCTCATGAGCGCTTATTTGGTAACATTATATTTTTCACCTTTTGTTGGGGTTTTCCCAAAGATATCAAAAATATGACATGCGTCCTTTAACGTCAGAGATCAAATATACTAATTAACGATCGAGGTCGAGGTCAGGATTGATATCCCTGATTCGGCCTTTATGGCATGTTGGGACCACTTAATGGCCAAATAAGACAATTTTTTACTTTCGTAAGGTCTGTTAAGCTGTCAGATTTGGACAAAAATCACAATTTTTATGTGGAAATGGGTCAACGGATAAGGAACATTACTCTACCACGATGCCCAATGTTTTTTGGGTGGAAACATTCTCTTTTCTCTATATTTGGATTAGAACAATCCTATCTGAACAAGGAAATTATTCTCCTTTATATGGTGATATGTTATTCCACATTTATTTTTAAGAAAAACGTTATTTGGTAAAATAATTTTCCACCTTATATTGGGGTATTTTCCCAAGGAGATCGAGAATGTGACATATGTCCCTCAACGTCAGAGATCGAAAATGCTGACCGACAGTTAAGATCAAGGTCGAGATTGATATCCCTGGTGATGCAATGCATCAAGATTTGGATTTATTAGTCGTTGGGATCACTCCACGGCTAAATAAGACGCGAAATTATTCTCCTCTATATGGTGATACATTATTCTAAATTTGTTTTTAAGAAAAGCCTTATTTGGTAAGATAATTTTTCACCTTATATGTTGGGGGATTTTCCCAAGGAGACCAAAAATGTGACATATGTTCCACAATATCAAAGATCGAATATACTACCTGATGATCGAGGTCAAGGTCGAGATTAATATCTCTGGCGATGAGATGCAGCAAGGTTTGGTTGTATTAGGCGTTGGGATCACTCCAAGGTCAAATAAGACAATTTTTAGATTTATATTACGTCTGTTGAGCTGTTAGATTTGGGCCAAAAAATAAGTTTTTTTGGGGTGGAAACGAGCCAACAAACAAGACTCATTACTTTGTCGTGGCATATAATGAAATTCCATCGTTTAGACCTTAAAAAATATATGTATCTTAACTTTTTTTAGTAAGTTTCGTCTTTGTAACAAGTTGACCTATGAATTTTGGTCTCCAATTCCGATTACGTTTCTGTAATCCTTAAGTCTAATAGGTCCTAATTCCATTTCTTATTCAAAATTTTCCGTTCTTTTTTTCTTGGAAAATCTTGTATTTTATTTTTTAAAAATTATATTAGGCCGTTTTGACTTAATTCCCTTTGGATTTTGTCCTATAAATAAGTATGCTCTTTTGCCATGAAAACTAGATTATGTGGAATGAAATTTTGAGTCTTTACTCTTCTTTTGTAATCTTTGGTATTCTTGGTGAACTGGTAGTCTAAGCAAAATTTGAAATGATTTTCTCGGCATCTTGTGTGAACCAAAAACTAATATTTTCTCTATTATATTGTTTTTATATTAATAACTTATAATTCTACTATATTTATTTTCGAGGTTGAGATTGATATATCTCTTTGGAGTCGAGGTTGATATGTCTTGGGAGGTCAACGTTGAGATTGATAACTCCTAGAGTCGAGATCGAGATCGAGATATATACCAGAAGATTAATGATCGAGATCAAAAGTGAAGTTTAAAGATTGATGCAGCGTATTAGATTCCAAATTATAAGATGTTTTCGTTTCTTTATTTTATTTTTATTCATTTAACTTAATTCAGCACTATCAATAAGTTAAGTTTCCTGTTTCATTTCTAGTTTCTATAATTAGCATTAAGATTGTTTCCTTTTAGTTTATTTCCCTTTAGTTTTTTTTTTTTTTTTTTCACTTGCCTATATAAAGACTCCGTTAGTATTATAGTTTTTTTCAACTTTTGATTATTAATAAAAAAAAAAACCGAGATTATTCTTACCAATTACTTGTTTTTTGGTATTCATTCGAATCAATAAAATACTTATGCCTTTGATTTCTGGTATTCTATGCGAATTAGCGGATTTTCAAGTTTACCCTATGCTTCCACTACGCCAGAGATTGAGAAGGTTGAGGTCAAGGCCTTGAGAGTCGAGGTTGAGGTCGAGGGTGATGTAAATAAATCAGAACGAATCAAATGGATTCTTTCGTTTGATCACATCATCTATAAATAAGAGAACTAGCTAGGCTTCATTATAAGGCATCCCTAGACCTTTTAAAGGGATTCCTCTATATGACCTTTTATCATGACCAAAACTTTGCTTCTCTTTAGTTTCTATAACGTAATGGTTTGCCTAACTTAAGCGTCGGAGTGTCTTTTGCAGGTAACATTCTGGTTTCCCTAGTGATGAGGAGTGAAGGTGTGTGGCAGAAAAGATGAAAGGACCTTGATGTGGAGAAAATTATTCCGACACTTTTGGTACTTAAAAAACAAAAAAAAGGAAATTGATTTAAATAATTAAAAATACTAGTGACACTAATTCTAATATTAATTTTTTAATTGTAGATACGAAATATAAACTACCCTATGTGCTTTTACCCAAAACAAAAACAAAAAAAAACAAAAAAAACAAAAAAACAAAAAACAAACCTGTCGTATGTGCTTATTGGTTTACTGGTTACATGAATTTTTTGCAAGTAAGTTGGCGGATACTAGTCAGTAATTGAATCATTTAGGTAGGCAAATCATTAGACCAGATTAATCTTTTTTCTATTTGTTTTTCATTTTTTACAATTACTTGACTATTTTCTTTTAAATGGTAATGAAATTGTTTCTTTGTATATATATGCATATATGGATTTTGTTAATTACTTTTTCACTTTCGGTGTAACAACATCATCAGTATGATTTATAAAAAAGAAAAAAAAAAAACTATCTTTATCACATATATAAGCCAAGCAAAAATTTTCACTTTCCGTGTAATAACATCATCAGAATGATTTAAAAAAATAAAAACAAAAAACTAACTTTATCACATATATAAGCCAAGCAAAAAATTTCACTTTCCGTGTAATAACATCATCAGTATGATTTATAATAATAAAAACAAAAAACTATCTCTATCACATATATAAACCAAGCAAAAAATTTTGTATGCAACAAATATAAAATATCTTTTCTATACCTTTAATCATAATTATCCTATTCATTTGTTCTTTTGTGTATTCATTTTTGTTTTCGGTTTTATTATTTCACAAGTTCAATTTTTTTTTAATAATGGAATCTTTATCCTAATTACATAATTATTTAAATAATGACCATACTCTTTGTTGTTTTGACCTTAATGATTCTGTTTGGTATCGTAACCTATGAAACCATCATGTACAATATTATTTCTGAATTATGGGTGTGGTATTCTTTTCGTATCTCATGATCTTTGTGGCGATCTTTATTTCCATATATAATTTTCATTTTTGGATTTCTTTTTCATTATGATTTTGAAGAAGCAATTAAGGATACCAGTGCAATTATACATATTATAGATAAAATAATAAGAGGGAATCTGTTAACACCCTTCCGCTTATTTATTCCACATCTCTTGTTATTAATATATTTTCTTATTCCTAAAATATCCTAAAACAAATTTCCATTTAAAGAGAAAAATTATATAAAAGATACTTTTCTCTCACATGATCTTAATCATTAAAAATATATATATCAAACGCCTTTTAAATCCACTACAAATTAACATTAAAATTAGACTACTGTCATTAGAAACCGTACGCAATTTTCTTTTGAAATATCATATTGTTCTATGTAGATTTTTTATTTTTGGTTGTTGTCTAGATTAATTTTTAACTAATTAAGGAAAAGAATACAGTTAATTAGAAATGGGATGGACTGTGGTCGAAGGATGTCTTTTAAATTTCATCTGTTTGTAATATCCTATTGTGCATGAAGTTTTAAGCAACGGTGCAGATTTTATTTATTTATTTATTTATATTTATATATTTTTTTTTTGGTGACATAACAGATTTAGTTGTTGACTCACCTTGAAGACGATTTTTCTTTCCAATTTTACAATCTTGAAGCTCTTTGACGGTTTGGCATGAAAACAAGAAGAGGATGAATGATGAAGAAGAAGAAGACGGCCAAAAAAAAAAAAAAAAGGAAAAAGAAAAAGGATAACTTATTGATTTGGGGGTGAAAAAGGCTACAAGTTGTAGCTTTCTTGTGGGGACTTTTTTAGAAAAATAATAGGAATGTAAGAAATAATAATTAAAATTTAAGATTTTACTGGTGGGTGGTTTAAAAAAAATGTGGGAAAAAAAAAAGTTTGGAAACTAAACCAGTTATTTTTTCGAAGTAAGACGTTGTATTTAAATATTATGTCTTAATTAGTCCATTGTCTCAATATATAGTAAGTTACAAAGGAAATTTAGTCAAAGAAAAAAAAAAAGTTACAAAGGAAATCTGCTCGATCTGGGCAAACTTTCGCGATGCTATGCTTATAGGTGGGTAAATAACCCAACAATTATTATTATTATTTTTTTTTAATCACTGGTCATGGTGACATACTAATTAGGAGAACATCCTATTTAAAGTCTTTGCTTTCGGTCTAAGATAGTCATATCACATATAAAAATCTACTCCTTAGTACTGATCGTATACTAATTCTTTCTATATCATTTGTAGTCCTAGTATCCCTCTTTCTTAATATCTCTTGAATTTTAGGCTCCCACCTTTTCCTTTAAATTTATAAAATTCGTACGGTATTATTTGAAATTTTAATCCCTCTAAAAAAAATAATTCATTCATCCCCTAATTGAAACAAAAATATACGTTCTCGGGACAATCAAGTCCCTTTTATTTTAAGGCCTTCTACTGTTCATTTATTTTCAATCAAAATGCACGTTTTGGTAGGCTTTTTTTTTTTTTTTTTTTTGCTTTGTATCTAATCTAACTATCTATCTAATTGTTTTTGTTTTTTTTTTTTCTTCCCAAGAAATTTTATTTCATTCGTGATTACAGGCATAGCCTAACAGTCATACCATACCTAACTCGATCTAAAACAGCAGAGTTCGAATTCTCCCACCAAAATTTTTTTTTTATTCCATTCTTTTTGATTTCATTTTTTGGCTTATTCTTTCTAATCCATTCGTGATTACAAGCATAATCTAACAGTCATATCACACTTGACTCTACCTAAAATAACAGAGTTCAAATCCCCTACAAAAAAAAAAATTTATTCCATTCCTTTTGATATCATTTTTTTGGCTTATTCTTTCTTAAAAGTTCATATATTTCTATATTTGTCTTAGGGTTCGTTTGGTGTTTGAGATGAGATGAAATTTTAAAGTTTGAGTTGAGTTGACTTTTTAAAAAGTAATTATAAATTTTATTGACTTTTTAGAAAAAGATAAAAATTAAAATAAAAAATTTGAGTTGAGTTTAAATTAAACTCATTCACCAAACATAGGTTTATTCAAAATATATTTTCTATTATATTGTCATTATTAAAGTAATTTTTTCTTTCAAAAACGTCATCATCTAAATATTTTTTATACAATTGTAGGATATTAGTTTATTAAATATGATTTTAATAAATACTTCTTTCGTCTAATCTCTTAACTAAAATTGTTTTTTATTCTAAAAAAAAACTAAAATTGATTTTTCAAATACGTCCAATTGTAAACCTCTTTTTTCTTTTTAAATATAACTCTTAAGGATTTTATATTAGAATAAAGTAAATAAAAGAATTTAACAGATTAAAAACACAAGTACGTGTTTTTCAGGAAGGGGAGGGGGAGGTGACGAGTTTGAATATTCAGGTCTAACTTTAAAATCAAAATAATAATAAATGGATAAAAGAGAATGAAAAATATAAAAGCATTGACGGAATATCTAAGTATATATTCATTTCATATGTTAAAAATACATACAAAATTATTACTTATAAAAAAAATACATATAAAATTATTTGTAATTTGTGAAATGTGAGGGTCGTTCTAACTATTATCAAATAAAATTAATAATGGTTCACTAATAATTATTTTGTTTGTTGCTCCTATCCTTACATTTATTTGATTTGATTTGATTTGATTTTTGGTAATATGTAAATTCGTTGGGACTGAGTGTAGTCTAGAACATGTGTTGACTAACTACAAGGCCCACCAATGAGGGAAAACAAGAATCCCAACACGTGTCATCGCCTCTTCACGTGTCATCAATTCACGTTGCCACCTTGCTCATCTCCATCACCTTATAACATGCAGAGCTTCAGACCAAAGAGAGAGAAGAAAACGGTGGCAAAAACTCAAAACAAAACGCACGCACACACATATTACACAAACACTTATCCAATCGACAATGGCAGCCAAGTTTCTTGCAAAAAATGGCGTCTTCGGCTTCTCAAAGGCCTTCCCTCCTCCAGCCCTTTCTCTCAGATCATCGCGAAAAGTCTCCAGGGTCTGCTTCATCTCCGCCTCGAAACACTCCGAGGTACGTAATTATTTATAGTCCATTTGGATCACCGTTTTGTTACTGTCATATTTTTGCCATTACTTTTTAAATCTGTGATCCAAACGAGAGTATATTGTTCATTTTGTTTGTTCTTGCTAAATTCGTATATTTTCTTGGGATTTCAGGGACGAAATGCGGCGGAAGAGTCGAGAGATTCGAGAGCCGACAAAGCCTACGACTCGAGAGATCACAGGAGAAATGACGAAGCGAGAGTACGAGACCATGATGAGATGACGAACAGGGCGAAAGAATCCATGAAAGAGGGAGCGGAGAGGAGTAAAGAGAAGGCGAAAGAGATGAAGGACAAAGCTAAGGAGTACGCGGAGGAGACGAAGGAGAAGGCCAAGGAAGGAACCTACAGAGCGGCGGAGACGGCGGAGAGCGCGAAAGAGCGAGCGGAAGACTACACCGAAGCGGCCAAGGAGAAGGCCAAGGAAGGAACTTCTAAGGCGGCGGAGACGGCAGAGAGCGCGAAAGAGAAGGCGAAAGGAGCGGCGGAGACGGTGAAGGAGAAGGCGAAGGAGGGGACGCATAAGGTTGCGGAGACGGCGGAGAGCGTGAAGGAGAAGACCAAGGAGGGGACGAGCAAGGGGGCGGAGACGGTGAAGGAGGGGACGATGAAGGCGGCGGAGGCGGTGAAGAGCGTGGGGGAGAAGGCGAAGGAGACGGCCAAGAGCGCGTGGGATTCGGCGAAGGAGAGGGGGCATAAGATAAAGGAGACGGTGGTGGGGCCGGATGAAGAGGTTGGGGCGGTGAAGGTGGAGCCGGAGGAGGCGGAGGAGGTGGAGGTGGTGAAGACGCCGCCGGAGGATAAGACCTTGGACGAGGATGTTGTGGAGCTCAGGAAACGTGCAGGGAAGCCTGATGAGAAGACTTATTAAAATAACAGATTTCAAGTGTTTTTAATTGAGCTGTGCTCAATATCATCATAATGTTCTTAAATTTTCTTTTGTTGTGCTTAAAAGCAAATAAATTAGGCATGTACATCATATCAGAGACTCTTTTGTTGTGTTGATGTATTGCATCAAACCGCGCGTTTTTCCTGATATCTGACTTTGATATTTCTTAAAAAATTTTGAACATTAATATCCTTTTCTCAGAAAAAGAAAAGGGTGAACATGATCCAAATTAGTGATTTTTTTTTCTTCTTTTTTCTTTTTTTTTTTTGGGGGTAAAGTGAATTATTGTGCGTCTAAGATTGCATTCTGGACGTTTAGTAAGCATGAGACTAGGAATTCGTTTGGTGTTGGAGGGATGGAGAGTAGGAGAGATGAAGATATTGGAGGGATAAGGAATGGAAATGATGCAAAAATTATAAAAATCTTTCAAGTTGTTCGGAGAAATCCAGAGTTAGAAAGATATTAGATAATTATATTGAATTATTATAGTTTATTCTAGTAATCCTTAAGTAATTCCTCTACAAGGATAAAGTGGTTTTTGTAAAGTTGAATTTTATGAATTTGGTGGAGCTTTCCATTGTTGGAAGAAGTAGTTTATGTGGGAGAGCATCTTCTATCTTTTCTTTCCCTTCTCACTTTCCTTTAATTAGGGTGATAAATGATAATATGAATGACACTGAATTTTATGGGTTAGTTTAAAAAAACTCACACATCTTTCTATCTTTTCTTACCCTTCTCACTTTCCTTTAATTAGGATGATAATATTGTGCTAGTTTTTCTCCTTGTCTTGTATTCTTATTTGTTTAATTGTAATGGATATTATCATCTTTTAGTAAGCTATGAAATTTTAAAAATGTCAATAAGACAGTATTATTTTCTTGTTAATTACAGATTCACATATCAATTTCATATTAGGGATCATTTTTAAGTTACGTTGTGTCAACTTATCAAGTGCTCATGTTCGTATTAGGATTTTCAAAAAAAACTTTCTACCACGGATTGTATGACTCTTTTACGACAACCAAACACAAAAAGAAAACTAGGATATCATGGGCGAACAAATATCTCTGAGACCGAAACGTCAATTGGGCCTCCAAGGCTAAAGAAGTTAAAGCCCATAAATCAATGCCAGGTCCATCAGAAGCCCACAGAGACCCGTGGGCCCGTGAAGAGCGAAGGCCCCACCAATATAAAAACGTGGACCTTTCTGCTATACACAGTCAAACAGAGGAGGTGGTGAAGGGTGAACACACTACACAGGTAGGGTCGACGGGTCATATTTGAGAAAGCAGAAAAAGTAATGATCAAAATCCCCAATAGGACCACAATTTCGAGCCATGGTAAGACGAATTACACACACTTTAGAGTTCATACTCGTCCATGGGTGGTGATAAGCATAGCCGACGACGGATCGCCATCACAGGGAAGAGCCCCGACCCCACAACACAACTCGACAACTGGAGGTGAACAAAGAAACGGTAGCGTTTGACGCTTTTTTTTTTTTTAGAGAGAGAAAGTTAGAGAGAGAGAGAGAGAGAGAGTGGTGTGGTTAATGGTGTGGTGTGGTGTGGGAGGAGCAGTTGCAGTAACGGATGCCTTCGTCATATCATTCATCATCTAACCTCTTCTCTCTCTCTCTCTCTCCTCTCTTTCTCTCTCTAAAAGTGCTAACTCCGCTATATATCTTCAGTTACGTGGCTTGGGGCACGTGCCTCTCTCATGCTGATCAGATGTGTGTCCCCATTTCTATTCCTGCGTTGCCACGCACGGCACGCACACCATTTTGTTTATTGTTGGTTGTTGTTTTTCTTTTCTTTTCTTTCTTTCTTTTTTTTTTTTTTGGGTTAATATTTGTGATAGGTGGAGATATGAAACTTGGGGGAGAATTTTATCTGAGCACTCGTTTTGTCCAAACTTGATTTGACAAAACTACCCTTTGGTTGGCTAGGACTCTAATTAGGAGGATGCCAAAAAACTGTTTTGGAATTTGAGGATGCAACTGAAGGCACATTATCAGCTTTGGATATGAAACACTTGATTTGGAATTGAGAAAGGGGTTTTTAGTAGATGCATTGTGATTCTTTTGGAATTGTCAATGTTATCGTCTTTTTTTTTTCTCTATAAAATAACGTGGGATTTTATAAACATTTATTTTATTAATTTAAAAGAAAACCTCTTAAGTTTCGAATCTGAGATCTAAGATCCTTTTCTCATATATCGAATTAGTCCAAGCAGGATGAGAATGTTATAGTCACACAATAAGCATGAAAATTGCAATATACTAAAATTGATGAAACGGTTGATATATTTGTAATTTGGATTGTGATTGAAGGCGGGAGAAGAAATGTAACGGTGGAAACACACAATTTTGTCCAAATCAGTAGTCCTTCTAAAGGAAGAGAAATTTTAGTGCTGAATCAATAACTGTTCAATCTTTTTAAAAACTAAAGAGAAAATTATGACAATAACTCTTTTAGTGCATATATTTAAGATTTGTTGTCTCATAATTCAGATTTTAGTCATGAAATTACTTTTTATTTGACCTTATAGACGATACAAATCCTAACTATGAGACAACATTTTAAAGAGAAGTGTACTTTTTCAATAATTCTTAAATTCTTTTCCCTAAAATTTTGTGAGATGTCGTCGGTTTGATAACATTAGCCCAATTTCGTCATTGGCTTTCACCATACACCATGTACGATCAGTGTGGGAATTCAGTGACAAGAGAGGACATCAACGTCTTTCTACAGACCTGGAGTTATTAAAAATTCAAAAGCCAGTCCCAAATCGAAAGATGTCAGAGAGAAGCAACCCCCAATTAAAAAAAAATAGAAAAATTAAAAAAATATAAAAAGAGTATTGAAGACTCAAGATGAACAGTCGTCTGAATGAAAGTGGAATGTAAGAGAATCTAGAGAGAAAAAAAAAATTAAAAAAAAAAAAGGAGAGAGAGAGAGATAGAGAGAGAGTGAAAGAGAGTTGCTGAGGTCTGACACAGCCACCACCCATTTGACAACCGCCAAGCTACCTTCTTGGCCCTGTCCGCCGCCTGCAACCTCTCTCCCATCCTTCCCTCCCTTCGTCTCTCCCTCTCAAGCCTTTCCTAATTTCTTCTTCTAATTCTTCTTTCTATTTACTTTCTTTTGGAGTCAAACTCAAAAACTCCCCCCCCAAAAAAAAAAAAAAAAAAAAAAAAAGTTTCAGTTGTGAACTTAAAGGTGAAGCTAAAGTAATTATTATAGCCTTTGACAGTCCCTGCAGGTGTTGTGATCAGCTGAATGAAATTTTTCTGTTTCCTTTTTCATGTCCATATCTTATTCTGATCATGTTCAAAACCAATTGATTGATCAATAATATTGTTCTATTTATTTATTTATTTATTTTTCATCCCCCGTTTCTATTTCTCTTCATTTGGCCATATTGAATCTTAAAAATCATTTAAAACAACCAGTTTTTAGTTATGGTCTTTTACCAGCCCACGGATTATAATATATCGTAAGACCCTATATCCTTAATTTCGATGTTATCTAGTCAGAGAGAGGCTTTGAGTAACGAAAATCTCGTTAGATACCAATAAATGGGTGTGTTTTGTGTGGGATACTGATATTAGATTGGATATAATTGCATCTGGGGAGAATTCTTTTGATGATCTCTTTGTTCATGAGGGCTTTGGCTTGGGTGTTAAATGTTGAGAGGGCCATTGGGTTTTCTTTGGGTGGTTTAGTGGTAAGGCGAATCGAAACACGGTATAGATCGCATGCAATAAAACGGTAACGATTGATCGCCGTTGGTTTTACAATATTTATAGCAGATTCTCTTGACACGTTGAGCATTTCTACTCTTTTATCTTTATCTTATCTCATCTGAAAACCTTCTGAAACGCTCCAATTTTACCCCTCTCCTCTCTCTTTCCTCATTGTAACTCCCTTCATGTTCATGTTCATGTTCATGTCCAGCACCCCTTATTGATTTCGCATATAAAGAGACAAAAACCAAATTCAAGAAAAATCACACCACCCCAGACATAACAAACAAAACAGGTTTCTTATATTTATATTTATATATGTATAGAAATCAAAAGGATATGCAAGAAGGCTCTGCAGAGATGAATAATAATAACAAGCCGAACCAAGATCGAGGAATTGTGAAGCCGAATCAGCCGGAGAACCAACATCAGCAACCGCAGCAGCCTCACCAGCCTCACAAATGCCCGCGGTGCGAGTCGCTGAACACCAAGTTCTGCTATTACAACAACTACAGCCTCTCTCAGCCCCGCTACTTCTGCAAGGCCTGTCGGAGGTACTGGACCCAGGGTGGGACCCTCCGCAACGTTCCCGTCGGTGGCGGTTGCCGGAAGGGCAAGCGTGCCAAGACGACGTCGTCCTCCTCCACCTCCGGCGACAGCTCTCGCCCCACTCACCCGCAGCCTCCGCCGCAGCAGCCGCCTCCAGTAGTACTACAGTCGTCGGTACCGGAGAATCTGACGAACCCACAAGCGATGATGATCCGGTCAAGCTCGGTGATGGCCTCTTCTCAGTTCTATCCGGGAGGGTCTGGGTATCTGTCTTCGTTCGCGGCGATTCAGTCTTTCAACCAACCGACGTCGTTTTCTCAATCTCTGCTGATGAATTCCAATCAACTGGGGGGATTGGGAGGCTCTTCTTCGTCATCAGCTTCTTCTTCGGCTTTGAGTCTGATGCAGGGTTTCAACGACATCTCAGCCGCCGGCGCTAATTCTTCCTTCGCGTCGACCCAGTTTTATTCCAACCCGTCTGATCATCATCATCATCAGCAGGAGGGCCTGAACGTCATTAATCAGACGGCTACAAATTCCTCTTCGCATCATCAGCACGACTGGCCGGCTCACAGCTTCATGATGTCATCAAACAACACAACAGCTAATACTTCCGACGAAAGCGCAGTGTGGAACATTGGAAACGCAAACACTCCCTCCATCAGTGATAACATTACCGGTAACGTTCGCAGGAACACAACCAGTAGTTCTGATGACCATCATCAGCCTTCTTTTAGCCCAAACCAATGGCCTCATGATCTGCCGTGATGATCATCATCATGTGATGGTTCATTACCCATGTTTTTTCTTTCTTTTCTTTTCTTTTTCTTTTTTTTTTCTTTCTTTTTTTCTTTTGCATCTCCTTAGTATACAAAAGGAAATTACCCATATTGAATCTCATGATATGTGAAACATGTTTTTTTTTTTTTTTTTCGGTCTCATGATATTCAATGTGTACTTTGGGTTGTATTTATTCTCAAGTTTTTTTCTTTTCTGGAACACAGAGATTAGAGGGAAGTGATTTGTGATGTGGGTACAAATGTATGTATTGATCAGTGAGAAATAATATAATGGCTCTCATCAATATCACCTTTGTTGATCTTATATTGTAGTAGGAGAATTGATGTCTGGGGTGGGTTAGGTTTGAAACTTTAGTTTGATAAAAAGTTGAATGATCAGGTAAATGTTTTTTTTGCTTTTATAAAGCTCCTGGGTTTGCTTTTATTACATTAATATTTGCTTAATTTATTGCATAAATGTAATTACAGATATCAGACATGTTTATCTTTGGTTAATTTAATTAGTCTTTTGTGAGAAAGCTGGTCTTAAGAATAAAGAAATGTGTACATTAATGCATGGATTAATGGAGGAGAGTTTAATCAAATTAGGTGTTTAATCTTTAGAGAAGTTTGGGTGGACAGACATAGATGGTTGGTTCTTATGCTTGTGGGGTGACTGACGATTCAACTGCTTTAATGCATCAACTTTATATATATCGTTACTTTTTATATGTGTTTCGTCACTTTACTCTTTTCCCTTAGCTTCCTCCCTCTCTCTCTCTCTCTCTCTCTCTCTCTCTTGATGAATTGAACGACAATGATATGATCATACGGCTGCAAATGCATGCATGCTTTGTGGGTTGACGTTCAATGGCAAATTTTGCTTCAATTATATACATATAGAGGGCATATATATGTATATTTATATATAAGAGAAGATCTGCATGGTTTTTATAGTTTTGATGCATTAAAAATAGCACACTATTACGTAGTGGAAATGTTTGAAACCAAGGGATTTATTTGGGATTGCATATTTGCATGCACTCATTACATGGTTGAAAACTTGAAACTATCAACGGTTTAAATGTGGAGTACTATCGAAACTTATATGGCACTCCTATTTATACACGCATGTACACTAGATGCATAATATGCATGCTTGATAGATATCTTTTCTCGAGAATTTTATACAAGACATAACTTTAATTAAACTGTTAGAAATATAATAATTTATAATTAAATTATCTAAAAAAAATTTGATAATTCGATATTAAGTCCAAGGATATGATTTTTTTTCCCTTCTTTATCAGAGAATTAATCTTCAATTTTGGTTAATTAGAAAAACTATAATATCAAGAGGGCTTGTGGAATAATCAATGTTACTAATTAAAAAAAGAAAAAAGAAACAAAAAAAACCAAAATTGGGATGGCGTGGAGTGGGTATTGTGGTTTCCGAGTAAAGCAGATCTTTGGTCTGCCATAGTTAGATATATGTATATGTCTGTTGCAGAGAATAAAAGCAGTACTGATTCCTCTGGGGTTTACTACTCATATTACAAACTTTGCCGTACTTCATTCCACTTGGAAGAAAATTAGATGATATCATGACCCTATAGTGTTAGGCTTCTGTACTACTTTCAACTTTACCAGCCCCGGTTTGGGGCTTTTGCAGAATTTTTTAAAATTTCCCCCCGTTTATTGTTAAATATGTAGTTTAATATGCACTACTATTCTTTTGAAAAGCAATTTAATATGATAAGATATAAAAAGAGGAATTTCCTCTATAGTATATTTCATTTAGGAGTTAGGAGTTTTGTAAATATTTTAATTGGAAATAAATTGGAGTTTTGAAAATGTATTTTTGGTTTAATATTAATTGTTTGAACTTAAAAAGTGTTAAAACTTGAAATATGTTTGAAAAAAATAGTAATATGGATCTTATTTCGTTTCTCTCGTCATTTTATCCAATTTTTTTTCTTCTAAATCTTATCTCATTTCAACTTGAAATAAAAACATTATGGACTTTTAAAATTTGAGTTTTTTGAAAATAAAATGATAGATATAGAAATATAAATAGTGAAATTAATTTATCTTTGAAGAAAAAGATTTTTTTTTTTTTGAAAACTCTGTTTGAAATTATTGGCTCAAACGGTCCCTTAGTATTATTGTTATTTTTACAGTTTGATTAATTTTTCAATAATTTAATTTATGATTATGGATATTTTACGTTATGCGTTGTAAAATTTTAATATAAACACTTTTAATCTAATGATTAAAAAATTGTTTTATACTAATATTGTAAAACAAAAGATCCTATCATAAAAGAAACCCGTGATATTAGTCAGAATACTCTATCAATATTCAATAAGATTTAGTTTTTAAATTATCATAAAAAAATTTATTACTTAAATACCACAATTGGATAAGAATTTGATGATTTAACTGTTAAGATGGATGTACTTTTTTTTATTGTAGTCAGAAAATGTGTTGGCCTACTAATTTTACAAGGTTCATTGTCATAGTACTTGCATTATGAAAGTGGCAAGAGAAAGGTTCAAAAGTTTATATACATTATGAAGTGGTAAAACCAGTAATGAATCTATTTTGTGTCCGACAAAAACTAAAACTAAAACTAAAACTAAAACAAAAAGAGACCCCCCCTTTTTTTTTTTTTTATAAGAAAGAACCCAAATTGTTGAATTTAACATAAAATTGTGAACTGTGCCTTTTTCTGTTCATGAATCATGAGCAGAAATCTCATGACTTGAAAAATTTTTTTTTTTCTTATTTCTCTTTCCTCTTTCTATCGAAATCAAGTTAGCTGATCTAATCTTCTTCACTATACCGTCACAAGAAATAAGACAATTCAACTACTGATAGATCAGGAGGAGTTAAAAACAGAGGGCCAAAAAAAAAAAAAAAAAAAAAAAAAAAGCTGTTGGTGACAAATGCAGGAGAGGAACAATCCAGTGTCCCGCTTTAACACCACAGCCTGCATGTACATGATTCCCATGTGTGGGACCCCTTTTTCTTTTTCCCCCTTTTGTTAGTAAAATTTAAAAAATAAAAAATAAATAATAAATAAAACAAGTGAAATTTGAAGGGCATGCACAAGTGGTGGCCCCACTCTCCATCAAATATCCCATCAGTATGGGACTCAAGGCCCCCACTGCACCATCATTTGGTCAGTGCCTCTTTCAGTTTTCTGGGACGGGTTTTCTGGACTGAACAAAAAAAATAAATAAATAACCCCTTATTTATTTATCTTATGTTATAGGATTATTTTCTAACATTGTGTGTAATGTTATTATTTATAATTTTTAGACAAAATTTTAATATTAGGGGTAACGTTTTGACATATTTATTTTATTTTTTTTATGATGTTAAATCTTTCCATCTAAAATTTTTTCATTTAAATATCTTCATCTCGTTCAAATGTTTCTCTGAAACATAGTCTTATTAAATTAATTTTTTTAAGAATTCTGTCATGATTTACAAAAAAAAAAAAAAAAAAACAACCTTGTTGGCAAAACTTTATTATTATTTTTAATTTGGAAGTAAAAAATTCAAACTTTAAATTTATGATAAAATCAGATATAGAATTATTATTTAATTATATCTA
Organism: Ficus hirta; assembly: GCA_038430175.1. Classification (NCBI taxonomy): domain Eukaryota; kingdom Viridiplantae; phylum Streptophyta; class Magnoliopsida; order Rosales; family Moraceae; genus Ficus; species Ficus hirta. The sequence continues at coordinate 9,816,695 of CM076589.1, forward strand.
CAATCATAATAAAATATTATTTTTAATCATTAAATTATCTCAAACTCATGTCCAATTAAACTATATATTCGTATAACAGGTTGTAAAAATTTGATGAAAATTTGAAAACTATATCCGAAGGGTTTTTTTTTTTTATATCATATAATTTTTCTATCTTTCTCTCTCTGACTGTGTCTGACTCTGATCTCTTTCATGATCATTGCCATCCCACGCCCGTTCTGAAAAATCTTTTATTGCAGTAATAAGGACTTCTGTGCAACTAGTGTTTAAATACATTCACGTGGCACACTCTTATAGGGTTCTAATCATGATTTTCGACCAAAAAGTACTACTGTCTTGACACACCTTCACCTATTTGCTCATCACCAGGGGAAAAAAGGGCAAAAATGGTTTTTAGAAGTTCGTAATTAAGGTTTAACTCAATCGAGCAATTGAATTGACAATCAACCTTAAGACTTTGTTTGGCTATTGACTCTGTTTAAATTAAATTATATTTTTTTATTATATTTTTTATCTTTTTTCTCAAAAATTTTTTGTCTTTTCTGAAAAAGTCAACTAAAATTACTATTTAAACTTACAAATCTTAACTCAAACTCATACACCAAACACCCCCTAAGACATAGATAATTAAGCTTGCATTTAATTTGTCGATCAAATATAAAATTTTTAAGTTAAAATTGATTGATTTTTTAAAAATTATTTATAAATTTTATTGATTTTTCAGAAAAAATAAATAAAAATTAAGATAAAAAAATACAGTTTAATTAGAGTTAACTTAACTAACAAATCATAATATATATATATATATATAAACTTTTCAATCGGGCTGTATATGATGGAAAAACCCTTGATTAGAGCCATAATTACCATGGCTTGCATTATAGCATTATATATATATATATTATTAGCTTGGAAAATACATTTATTTTGTATTATATTTTGAAATAATATATAGAATACAATATATGTTTGAATTTTTTTTCTTTACATTGTATTCAACTGTGTGTTAGGCCGGTTGTTTACATTTCATTATTACAAAAATTGGATTATACGACAAAGATTCCATGACAGTTTTTTTTAAGAATTGTGAAAACTATGGTAAATATACGACACAAACACAGGTTTCCGAAAACGATCGTGGAATATATGGATTCCTTCCACAACCATTTAAAAAAAACGGTCGTGTAAACTTTCATTTAAAATATTTTTAAAAATTTTTAAAACAAAACCCCCTCCAACCTTAATCCGAAAATCCTCTCTCTCTTTCTCTCTCTAACCCTCGTGCCTTCCCACTCTCTCCTCCTTCCTTGACGCCACCACACCACCACCAAAGATGCTGCCGCCACGAACCACCCTCCCTCTCTCTCTATTAAATGGTCATTTTAATGTGTATTAGTGAGAGAGAAAGAGAAAATATGTGATGTGATTAGTAAAAATATATAGAAATAGTAAATTGATAAATAATAAAATGAGTGGTTGTATTTGTATTAACTTAGAATATATGAGTTACTCAATTACACATTACATTGCATTGCAATATAAGAGTAAAGATGTTTTTTCAAACACACTATTAGAAATGGCGGAGAATTATGTAAACAGTAATAGGATATGTCAAAAAATAATTAATAAGAAATAATTTTGAATCATCAGAAGAAAATTATGCTAAAAGAAAAAAAAAATCTGATAATTAATTCAAAATTGTATTAGTATTTTCTTACCTTAATAAAGAATTCTCAAAAATTGTATAAGTATGTTCACTCCATATGAATTGAAATAATATTTCACCCTATGACCTATATATTATACAAAATTAACTTTTTCAATTTTTGACCTTGATTGGGGACTTTAGAGAACATATTCAATCATTGTAATATACAACATCTTAGGATAAGTTATGATCCTATTTTTTTCTACATTTATCTTGTGAAAAAAAAAAGAGAAAGAAAAGAGAGAAAGAAACAATTATGCATAATATTGAAAAACAATATTTCAAAGTTAATTGAATGATGATTAGAAAGTCATGAGACATGAGAGATATGAGGTTGACTTCTAATAGGGGGGGAAAGGGACCTCACAAATTCCTTTTTTTAAGTTGCTTTATTACAAAGCTTTGACAGCATTTGAAAAAAAAAAAAAAAAAAAAAAAAAACCCATGATACAAACCTTCTTTGAACCTTCTGAGACATTGCGTAGAGAGATGGTATTTGTATTGTTTGGAATGCCTTTATATGTCACCACCAATATATTATTCTAATTATGCTTCTTCCAACCGCCCATTATATATGTATGGCTGTCTCGTGTACTTGTCATCTTCCACTTGGCTCGTCGGTCAATACGGTTCTAGTAAAAGGCTTCAAATAGAATATTTTGACAAAAGACTACCCCTTAATTATTTATTTTTATTTTTTTTAAAAAAAGGGATGATTCTTTTATATATATATATATATATGGTGTATTCGGTAAAGGTGTCAAGAACATTCATAGTTAAGAAACAAGATTAGTCATGTGCTCGTTTTCTTCTTGGACTATAATATTATTTTATTCAACTCTCACTCTCTATGGCCAGGTTTGGTGATTATCGGCAAATACATATATATATATATATATATATATAGATTTTTTGGTAATCAAGAGGGAGAGACGTCCTCTTGTAGATTTGTAATATTTTGTTAGATCACATAAGGTTGAAAAACAATTGGTCAAAAAATAACGTAAGGTTACGATAATAATCATATAGAGAAAATTACAAAGTAGGTTACTAGAAACAAATAGTACTGTAATAATTAATTGCTTGTTAGGGGTTTAAAAGGTATGAATTATTCTTATCTGTACATCTTAAAATTTAGGATCGCTCTAATTTTATCTTTTGAATATTAAAAACTCTCACTTTATGTTTTCTAAATTAAGTACAGTTATTTGATATTTTTCTGTTTGCTTTTAGCAAAAATACTAACAGAATGAGCTTACTAAGTTTTTATTATCATATTTTTCCGTCTATTTTTAACTGAAATTTCTGAAAAAAAGGGTAAAGTGGAATCAAATATAAAGTTTAGGGGATAAAGTGAGAGTTTTAAAAATTTAAATAATAAAATAGGAGTGACTCTAAAGTAGAGAAGATATAAACGAAAAGCATCCAAAAAAATATGATATATGATCAAGTCAATCACTTTGAAATACGTAGAAGACAAAGTTAACCGAAAAACTTTATTTTAGACTAAGATAAGTAATGTTAAAAGTGGAACCACGCCAACAATTTAAATGTGTATGCAAAAAATCAAATCTCTGACTAATAAAAGAGAGTCATTGAATAATCGTCTTTAATTTTTATGTCACCACCTACTAGTTGGTAAGTACATCGGTTATTCATTTTATTGAAGACCATAGCATTTTTATTTTCTATGTCGAACTTAGGTCCATGGACGTGACAAAATCAAACCAAATACAGAGCCTAACACTACTCTAAAACACTATGTATTTACAAATTTCTTCTGATGGTTTTTTTTTTTTTTTTTTTTTTGTCACGTAACTATATCGAGGCTAACTCTATGATATGTGTGTATTGTATATAAAATGTCTTTCTGTTTTTGAAGTTGAGAGAAAGAGACAATTTTATTTTTTGCCCTTCCTTGAAAAGAATAATGTCTTTCTCTTTTTGAACTAGAGAGAGAAAGAGAGAGAGAGAGAGAGAGAGAGAGAGAGAGAGAGATTAATTGCTATTGTTTATATCGATATCAAGTGAGGAAACGTTTTCTTTTTGTTCATGTTCCAGTAAGAAATGGTTGGTAACCTGGCAAACTACCATCGGTAAGAACTAGCACGTAGACGTAGGCTAACCTTTTAAGACAAACACCACAATTAGAGCAAGGGTTAAGCCAATGCCCGTGTCCATGGTAGTCTACCGTGCTGTCGATGATAATCGAGCGTGATACTAAAGGTAGTCTGTCGTGTTACTGAGATGATATGTCTGCTGTCGTATTATAATAGTGGTAGTCGATTGTGTTACCAGTGTATTAATCGTGTTACCCACTCCACTTTCCAGAATAACAAAAAAGAATTGTTTCGGTACATGAAAAGGATGGGGGAGATCCGGGCATCGGTGAAAAAAAAAAAAAAAAAGAAATAAAGTGTATTAAGAAATAAAATAGACATCCATTCATTTTTGTTGAAAATAAGAAATGTGATATTTGTTTTAATAAAATTAAAAAAAAAAAGCATGATCAGATTTAGTGTAAGTAGTTTTTATCATGATAAAAACAAAATTAATTCAAAAGATGAGAAAATTGGGACACATGCCTCTTTTTTTTTTTTTTTTGGTCTCTTTCTCTTAAAATTCTGTCCTTTTAAGTTTATGAAACATAAATATATAGCATAAGCTTACTGGTCATGTTGCAATATAACAAAATATTTAAAAATATTACATAAATAGAAAAACAAAATCATTATTGTAATTTCTACAACATTGTGTGGCAAATAAAACATGAAAAATTTTCCCTTAAATCTTCTTCCTCCGTCGGGTGGATTGACAGGATAAATGGCTGGCTACTGGTTTTGTTTGTAAAGATGCTGCTGGATCAACGCCAGTCCGGTCGACCCCCTGTCTTCGAGCGACTCGATTCGGAATAGAGCATGTTTGAAACCTACCTTTGGAAAAAAAAGATTTTTATTTACTAATTATACCCTTTCATATCTAGTTACCAGATGGAGAGACAAATTACAATACTTGTATGGTTTTAGCTAGAATCTTATTAAAAATGGAAGCGTCTTGATTGGTTCGGATCAATAATCATTACCTCATGCACATTCTATATTTTCTCCTTGATTGATGAGAGTCAACACAATTCAAATAATCTATGAAGCTTCAATATTTTCTGGTCAATACAATTTAAAAAAAAAAAAAAGAATAGCTTATTCCTCTTATTCCTCCGTATCTCAGTTTCATAATTATATATTTTTAATATAGTAGGTTTTTTTTTAAAAATATAAATTAGTCTTCGTACCCCTTATATATTTTAAGGTGGTTTTATTTGCACTCACAATATTGATAGATATCCCCACAAAATTAATAAAGATTTTTAATATATTTTTACCCTATAAGAAAACTGCCTTAAAACTATTAAGAATGCTCATACCCCCACATACTTATAAATAAAAATAATTTTTTTATAAAATAATTAATAAACTTACACCACATTTACCATAAATGGAAATAATATTTTAAAAAATAATAAGAAATTTTTCTAAATTGCTCTTCATCAATTTATTTTCTTAAAAAATTTTTATAACTACATGAAAATTTTCAATGGAGTATTCAAGTGAAATGAAAAAAAAAAAAAAGATGTCCCTTGAAGAGCCAACAACTATTGAAATAAGTGTTTTTTTATGTTTAATTGATTAGTAATATGCATTTTTTTTCTTTTCTTTTAGTATTTGAAAATGATTCTCTGCGGTTTTTTATATGATTATTCTTTTTACTTATTTTTTCTTGCTATGTTCATTTACATGATTCTATATTTATATATATATTTTAACTGCAGTATGACATTTCTTGATTTTTGATTTAGACATTACTTGAGTTTTTGTTCTTTACTATTTCCTCTCTTTTTTTTTAGAGATACTTTATGTTTTCTTTTTTAGAATGAAAATATATCTTTTTTTTTCTTGTTTAGATTTGTTAATTTATTTTTAACAAAATAAATTAAGTTTAAAATAAAAATGGGTGTACGAGGGTTAAATGTGGTATTTTATAAAAAGTATCTATAAAAGCATAGGCTTACTATGTTTATATTAGGAAACATTTATTGGATGAGGATATTTATTAATATTATGGGTGTAAATATAACCACTCATATTTTATTGGGCAAACAATTTAGATTTTAAGAAATAAAAGATTTTATTAAAAACATCAAGATTAGTAGGCCTACTGGTTTGACCGAATTTTTTTTTGGCCCCCTGTTAATAAAACCTGACTCCGTCGCTGATTATAGTAACGAGTATAAAATTTTTCTATTCATAAATATTTTAAAAAACATTTGTTATATTTCAATTTCATTGTAATATAAACATACTATGCAGTAGGATTTCTTAATTTAAGGGCTTTAGGGCCCAATTTACTAATAAGGGCATGGGTAATTTTAGCTAGATAGGTCCCTAGCGGTAAATGGAGGTCAGAAGACGAGTAGCTTGAGCTGTTTACATATGGACAACAAGTTGAGCTAGTTTACACATATATATATATATATATATATATTGTAAATGATAGTGATAGATGCACCAAGATATTCTAACTAGATCGATATTTTTTTAGCACCCCATCCATTATCCGTCTCATTATATTATTAAATAAGACAAAGAAATTACAAAAAAAAAAAAAAAAAAAAAAGGCCAATGCAAAAAGGAATGCAAAAAATAGAAAAACAAACCAAGGGCCAACAAGAAATCAAAGAAAAAGATCCCCTATATAACCGGTTTCCAATCTCAAAGAATTAAGCCCTAACTTATATCTTGTAATTTGGGAACAAATATACCTCCTTAAAACCTTTTTTAGTCAAAATCCAGCGGTTAATCCCATAAGAAATAATCCAAATTTCTGATACAAATATATAAAGGTTGGTCGGATCACTTTACAAGCAATTAATCACAGTTCATATATACTCTCTGATCACTTGATAAATTTCTGGTTTCTTTCTTATTTCATGTACTGGTTCAACCCTGGATTTAATTGGTCATCTATAGCATGCATCTTTAATTTACATAAAGTAGGAGACAAAAGCTGCGAAGTCTTGGAAACAGTTGAAAAAAAAAAAAAAAAACCATAACAGTAGGAGGGAGGTCTTTGGAAACCCAAAAATACATGTAAATACATATATATATATATATATATATTTGTTTATAATCCTTTCAACATAACGTATAAAATGAACATTATATCTATTAATTACGTAACACTTATTAATAATAATGTGAGATAATTATATTTTTTTTTGGGTGTTCCACCCCTCTAAGATTAATACTGAATTAGTTGATGTAATAATAGTATGAAAAGATTTCTAATATTACGTCCATCAGTGTTTATAAATTTCATGTTCCATTTGTTTTCCTTAGATATTACATTATAAGTATGTTAGAGAGGACGGTAGCCAAAACTTACAGTTATATATATATATATATATATAGAGAGAGAGAGAGAGAGATATATAAGATATATTAATGAATACACAAATAACAAGGCTTTGTCTCCAAAAAAAAAATAATAATAATAATAATAACAAGGCTTAAGTACTGAAAACATAAAATCGTTAAGCTTCTAATCCGCTTGGCAGAGTTGACAACAAATCTAGCCATTTCCTCCTCGAAAAGTACAGCAGATTGCATAATCTACTACTTTTATCGTAACCTCTTTTGCCTTTTTTGGGGGAAAAAAACGGGGGGAATATTTTCGTATATATATTTATTTCTTTATCAGCTCAACCATGCCATTTCCCTCGAGATTAATTGTACCGATACTTATAATCATTTCAACTTCAGAATGGGGTGAATAGATATAAAATATTTTGTCGGCAAGGAAAAAATTAAGAAAAACTAAGATGAGAACCCTTGTAGAAATTTCATCACAATTATGAAGCATATACATAATACCTTTAATTTTTATATATGCTTTTTTTTAATAATTTTTTGTACTAGTACAAAAAGAAAATTTCACGACAGTTTTAAACTATTGTGAAAAGTTAACACAACGTACTGTTGAAAATCATCGTGAAATTTACAGTCATGGAATATTTATTAATTCTACAATAGTTGGTAAACCGTTGTGTTATGTTATATCTTACGATGATTGTAATTGTCGTGGAGTGTACTTAAATGATTTTCCATGATGATTTTCATAAATCATGTCTATGCCTAAGGGTGGCAATTTGCGTCACGTGTCGAGTTCGCATCATGTTAGAGCTGTGTCGATTTTTGTCTTTCCCAACTTGTACATAACCCACGATACGAACACGACATGGACCCGTAATAGATTAACATGACACGAACCGAAATTAATACGCAACTTGAAATTGACCTATGACTTGAAATGAACCCGCGACATGAATTTGACGTAAATTGAACCCGTAACTTGAATTTGACACAAAAACCAATTCAACTTTAAGCAAATTATCCCAAATTCATAAAAAAAAAACCTACAAGAATAATAATTTACCTTCAACAAGAACATATCATTGACAAAACAACAAGTTTTAAGGTTTGTTTTCAAATCCACAATGAGAACTCGAGGTGCTATTGAAGGTTCATGCCAAATTTTTGAATATTATATAATTTATGTGATGCCTTAAATATATATATATATATATAATAAAGAAATTGTTGCATTTATTTTTGTAAGTTTTATAAAGCATATATATACCATATTTTGTTATACGGTTATATTATATGTTTATATATACATACTATATGTTATAAGAATATTTTATTTTTATATATACAAATATGGTATTAGAGCGGTTTCCTATTTCCTATATGTATCGCCATGTATTCACTTTAAACTTCTTCAAATAAGTAATTAACTTATTTTCTTAAATAAAAACTGTAAGAGTTGTGAGGTGATGTTCTATTTATGGAAAGTTTGAATCCTAACTCGTTATATATATATATATATATATATATATAAAGTCTCTTATTGACTATATTTGCTATTAATAGACGACTAAGATAAGATGGTACATGGATGAGGACGTGCAGTTCGAGGACGTGGTAACGGCCGAGTGCAAGCCGAAGATGAGATTGCTACATAACCTAATTTGGTAGAAGTTATGGCGCAGTTGCATCAAGATCAATGAAGGGATCATGGGCAAATTGAAAATGAAGCGGTGGCAAAGCCTAATTTAGCAGAAATAGTGGTTTAACTTCAGAGATAAGTTCAGGAACAACAGACCCTCATTAACAATTTACAAACTAATGCCAACAGAGTGGAAGTTCCCATTGATCCACCAATTGTACAACCAGTGCAAAATAGAGGTGTTCAAGCATAAACAAATCATGACCCTCTATATCTACGGTTCAAGAGGATGAAGCCTAAGGAATTCAATAGTTCAACTGACCCTTTGGTAGCTCAAGGATGGTTAAAGTCTATCGAGTTAGTACTTAATTTCAAGTGCTTAACTGAGAATGAGAAAGTGAAGTGTGCTTCCTACTGTTTGATAGATGATGCTAGAATCTAGTGGGAAGGAATAGAGCTGAGCAGGAATATGAGTCATATGACATGGGAAGACTTTATCCAAGAATTTAATGAGTAATATTTCAACATATCAGTGACCAAGGAACATTATGATAAGTTTAATAACTTTTGTCAAGGAAATCTATCGGTGACATAAGCTGTTAAGCGGTTCAACCAACTAGCACACCTTTGTCCCCACATGGTGCCAAATGAAGAGGAATGGCTGAGGAGAATGATCGGGATGTTAAGACCCGAGATTGCAGTGATTGTTGATAGTCGGATTACTCCACTGACCACCACAGCTGAATGTGTCAAGTGTGCCCTTCATGTTGAGTATCATCTGAATAAGAAAAAGGAAAGCCAGCCTCGTTAGAGCGAAGTCCTTAAGAACAATAACAACAACCAGAACCGTGGAAACTACGGAAATCAAGGCATGTCTCAAGGAGGTCAGTGGAACAAAATCTACATTTTTTTTTCTTTCTTTTAGTCTTGTCTCGTATTCCTTTTTCAAATTTTCTGAACATTAAATGGTATTGTTGTTACTCAGAGCATCATCATTGTGGGAAATAGGATTTGAAAGATATCTCTAAAGGACCTTGTAACGGCATAAAGCTTTAGATTTTTTTGTTAATTTTCTCTAGATATTATTCAACATTCATCCATTTATAGTTTTGAGTTAGCCAAAATAAAATAATGAAAAAGAAATAAGTGCAAAGCTAACTGCATTACGTATTGTAGTTCGGATTGTCTCCCATGAGAGCACGTCCCATGAAAAAGCATTGAACTCGTCCAAGTTATTGGCTAGAGCAAAATATTTTGAATATATCTTAATGGAATTTGCATTTGCAAGAGAAATGCAAAATATCATGTACAGTAAGCCAAGCTTGATAGCGTTGTCGTCGTTGTCAAATTTTGCATTCAACAGCTGCACCTCCAAATGTTCTCTCGACACGGCTCGTAATGTAGAAAAATATCAACTTATTAATCGGTTATCAACCACCGGTGCAAGATAGGTAAACCCTACATATTTCATGCCAGTTATTAGGCAGAACTCTTTGATGGAAAATATGTCCAGGTCTTCGCCAACCTTAAACCATAGAGCATTACACATTCTTGAGTGATCTGTTAAACATAATTATTATGTAGTGCAAGACCTGCCCAGCCCAGTCAAGCGTCTTCAACTTTAGAAATTTCTTAATACATGGTTGTCAAATCATTCCCTTGTACTGTTGGGGTAGCAATCACTTTTTCAAGTTTTTACAAGTCTATGTAGTGTTAATGCAAGTATTCATATTCACACGGGTAATTTCAGTATCCGGTATGCATCGAACATAAAGAACATCTGATAATGGTATCATAAGAGAGTAATTATATTTATGGCCAACAAGTAATCATGCAAATGACCAGTAGAAAATAACAAAACTCTGAGTAATTAAATTGATGACCAACAAGTCATTATAAAAATAACTTATGAGTAAAATTATAACATGATCTCAGATAAATAACCACACAACCGTATTTTTTAATATCACTAACAATTAACCAAAATCAACACAAACCCAAACACCTTTGGCAACTATAAATTTATATAAACCAATACACTTAATTTCCCTGTTAATATCCAAATACCAAACCAATAAACTTTTAGTTTATATCATAAAATCAAATAAAAATACAAACTTTAGGTTTTTTATGCAAACTTTTTTCAACAAATCAATTAGAAATGCAGAGTCTCATCAAAAACACATATAAAAATGCAAATTTTTTTTTATAAAATCAATCAAAAATGCAAATGTCCTCATAAAAATGCACATTTGTATCAAATGTCTATTAAAAATGGAAACTTTTAAAAAAATTAATTGAAAATGTAAAATTTTTACATGTTCAACATCCGCGTTCTTCTCTTCTAGGGTTCTTTTTGCCTTTTCGGATTCCTTAACTTCGTTTTCCCCCTGTTTTCTCTTCAACCCTTCCTCAGGCACCTTTCTTTTTTTTTTTTTTTTCTCTAGTGCCAGTTTTCTAGAGTTTTTCTCCTTCGCTGGCCTTTTCTCTGTCGAAGCCATTAGTCAGGGAGACCTCCTTTCGAGAGTAATGTTTTTCTCTACCAACTTCATGGGTTTGGACATGGGAGACTCAAGAATTTTCGATTGAGTTTGGGTAGTTTTTGAAGATTCTACACCCATTACAGAGTTTGAAAAGCTTTACAGAGGGCGCGGGTGGTGGTTTTTGACAGTTTCGGACTGTTTTTGAGCAGATTTGGAGTGGTTTCCAATGGTTTTCTTACGGTATGTCTCTCTCTCTCTCTCTCTCTCTCTCTCTCTCTCTCTCTCATTCGCTCTCTTTCTCTCTCTATCCATGAGTTTCTCTCTCTAAAATATTGAAAATGGTTTGAAAATCAAGTTAGGGTATCAGAGGGAGATTTGGGTGGGTGGGTGGGTGAGAAGACTGGGGTAATCCCAGAATTTGACATCCTTTAAAAGCTTTTGGGTCCCACAAATTAAAAAATAATAATGGCATGACAGTGCTAACAATGAAAAGAAACAAAAATGTGCTAGTTTTGATAATATTTTTCTCACATGTGTTATTTTTAAAATTAACCCATATTTAAATCATAAAAGTCAGTGGGGCCACGTCACATAGTTTTTAAATTTAAGTGGAAAAAAAAAAAAAAAGCAGACCTGCATCCACTGATTGTGAGGGCCACGCATCAGTGGTGGAGTTCTCTTATGATCGCCACATGTGACGGGGTGAGAACCCCGTGGGGTTGTTTAGGATTGCTCCGCAATTAGTGATAAAAAACCTACAAGATACGTACATTTTATGGCTATCCATGTAAACAAGATAGGACACTCGTATTGACAATTTTGCAATTTGAAGACATTACGAATTAAGGGATCAATCAACAAGAAAGAGATTTCTTATCACCTGTCACAAGGTATATATATAAATATATATATATACACTCTAAACACGAGTAAAACATTATTGACCGCAAAAAGAAAAACATTGCAGGAATCCAGAAGTTGTAATTCTCAACTGTTAAACCAACAAAAAGTTCTTCAAACAGGCAACATTGAGTAAAGAATCCTGTCTCTCTCACACACAGACACAGGTGTACTATATAAAGAATGAACTGAAAGACTACTTAAGAAACCGTAAAATTAAGACAGATAACAAAGTTTTTATTCATCTGGAGGCAATTGTACTTATTTTGATTAACTTCTTAATAGATTGTGTGTGTGATTTTTTCATTCTAAAGTTTGGGTTGGAGAATTTGAACTCTATAACTTATGATGGAGTTAAATATAAAATTATTCTTAAGCTATACTTACAATCATAAATAATTGTATGATATTATTGATAGAGGAAAAAATGAATAAAAACAAATTAAATAGACCTAATGAATAGCCTAAATTTGACAAAGTTTAAGTTTTTATTTTTATATGATGCAACGTCTATCACATTATTGTTGTTTTATATCCTCCATGTTGACTTCATAAAAAATGTCTATCATATATTTTTGTATTTACTTTTAAATTTCCAAGTTGTACCTTGTTCAGGGTCATAAATTGCCCTGATTTGACGAATTAATCTTTTGTAGTTTATTTCAAACTAAATTTGCAATACATAAATCTGTTTGGTTAACTAATTAAATACCTTAATTGGAGGATCAAAGTCGGCTACTGACACCCCAAAAAATACAAATCTATGTAGTAAGAATTTAATGTTAGAGATTTATATGGTACGATCTGAGAAAAATGCACTATCAATTAGACACTGCTAGAATATTCGTACATTATTAATATGAAACTCTACTGTTAAAAGATCTTTTAAAGTTTAGAGGTATAATCTTCGGGAATTTCTTCAGTAGGGTTTTCTATTTTATTTTATCGGTAGGAACTGCTAGTTTAACCATTTAATTAATTTTTCAACAGGATGTTTAATGATTGAGAATCGCGCTGTAAATTATATTAAAAAGAGTTTCCCATCGATGATGCTAATGAAGATGTCTTATTGTAAAAAGATTCATAATCTTTAGAATATCATAAACAAAGTATATATAGCAATTTTTTAAAACTCAAAATTAATGAAGTGAAATGTTAAATGTCCCTAAAATATAATTACTTAAGATAGGAGTGTTTTTCTGCCAAGAAAACTCCAGAAACACTGATTTCCTCAATCATTTTTATGGGCAAGAATCTGAACTCATCAACCCACCGGCATGGAATGATGTTTCTCAGTTCAGGTGCGCAGTGTCAGCTTACAAGCAAGAGAATAAACTCCTCTTTGCTACTGGTTTACACTTTAAACCAGCCAGCAAACTACAAAACGATACATATCTATACATATATATATATATATACAAAACTTCAAATCGAATTGTACGTAGTCTCGATTTTTGAGTAGATGCAGCCTTCTTAGGAACTCACATATATAAATATTTCACAAGCCCCGAGACACTCAAAACTACTAGTATTTTTTGTACATAGAAATTAGGGTTACTTACAATTTGACCAATCTTCTGAGCAGAATATCTCTTTCTTTGAGGTTTTAACAGCACTTCAGTATTTGTCCCACATGCAGTATGCCTACTCTACGTTTACACATAATATTGTTGAAATAGATGCGTGTTCATATATTGTGATCTGGTTTCTGTATGTGTTTGAAGTTTTTGTGTGAATGGTTTGAAATATATATAACACCAGAAATATACCAATAAATATAAACACCAAAATAAAGCAATTAATGAAATCAAACAAAGTTAAAACCAACCACATCATGAAACTAAAATTAAAATACCCAGAAAGTTTGCAATTACAAAATCTCCCTCACTCTCTTCTATACCATTTATACCCAATATTCCCCCAGGTTCAAAATCAAAAGACAGCAGAAATAAATGAAAAAAATTATTAGTTCTTCATCTTCTTCTGATCATGATTCATGAGGACCAGTACAACATATACCCCCCCAAACCCAATTCCCAACCTACTAAATATAACATAAATAGTACATCGGAAGGACAAATTAAATTAAGGATGTCATGCATATATATACATACAAAATAAACACAAACTTACTGAAATCAAGGAATATATATATATATATATATATATCCTTTCAAAAGAAAACACCTTGCAAACTCTGATGATGCCCGAGTGGATGAGATGAGACCAAATCATAGGATCCGAGGTTCCTCTCAGCGCAAATAAGGAATATTTTCAGAGATCAACCTTGATTAACAAAAAAAACAAGAGGCTGATGAAATTTCGATCTTTTTGCTGCTGACATGATCGCTCCGATCCCAGCTCTTCCCATCTTCTTCGCTTCTGTATAAAAATTTGTTTTTTTTTTTTTTTTTTTTTTTCCTTTCTTTCTTTTTTCCAAAGTTTCTGAAACCACACCAGTATGACCCATAAAAACCTAAAGAGAAACTAAGAACTCCCAAAAATGACTAAAAAAAGAAACTAAGAGGCAGATATGTAGATTTTGAAGAATGAAGTTTGGAATATGTTTTACTGACTAGATCAGAGAAGGGACTGAAGACCCAATACTCGCCGGATCGTGCCAGGTGGCACCGCCGACAGCCGTTGGATTACTCCAGTAGTTAAGAGAAGAAGGATCTGGTGACGAAGATGATGATAAGCCTCTATTATGCTCAACCGTCTGATCAATCTGAGCACTACAATTATCAGCACCACCGTTCCAGTTCAACCTCCTTTGCCCATCTTCCGACTTCACATGCTTCATCAACCCCATACCAGACTCGCCATTGTTGCCCGTTATCTGAAGCTCCTCAAACGGTGACGTCAACGACGGAAAATGGCCGTTTGACCCTCTAGCAGACAGTATATGATCTTTCAGACCAGTTCCACCATTGGTGAACTTGGAAGCCAGCAAGGAAACTATCGTCGTCGGAGAAGACGACGACGGCGACGGCGACGGAGTGCCGAAAATGGAGCTGTAGCTCGAGAGAAGTAGAGAGGAGTTGTTGTTAAATCCGTTGATTTGGTTATAGTTGTCAGTAATAGTACTATTCCCAGTAGATGAAAAGCCTAACCCGAGAGCATTATTCAACTGAGGCTGAATAAGATCGTACCCGGAGGAAGCGGAACCGAACCTCGAAAACGGAAGGCTGAAATGATGATCAGAAGAGATATTGTTGTTGTTGCTGTTGTTAGCCAATCCGTAGAACAGAGGACCAAGATGATGAGTATGATTTGTTACAGACGATAAGTCGATCTGGCCAGGCGGTACCGAAGACGGGTTTGAGGTAATTGCACTAGGGAGCAGAGAAGGAGGAGAGGAGGAAGAGGAGGAATTAGAAGCTCCGATGTTGTTATGGTGATGATGGTGGTGGTGATCGGAGATGGAGGAGGAGTTGTTGCTGCTATTAGGCCTCTTGATGCGCTTATTCTTCCGACAGCCACCGCCGACGGGGACGTTGCGGAGGGTCCCACCGCGGGTCCAGTATCGCTTGCAGGCCTTGCAGAAGTGCCTGGGCTGAGACAAGCTGTAGTTGTTGTAGTAACAGAACTTTGTGTTGGAGGAGTCGCAGCGAGGGCACTTTAGCGCTTGTTGCTGCTGCTGAAGCAGCTCTTGGCCTGGTTTCTCCATTATTCTAGCGGTTGATGAAGCCATGTTGTTGTTGTTTTTGTTGTTGGTGTTGTTCAAGGAATTTGGATCATCTGTGTGATTGTTCTGCGAGAGAAATGAGAAGGAAAAAAGAAAAGAAAAAAGAAAAAAGGAAAAAAGAAAAGATCAGAAACAAAAAGAGAAAGAGAGGTTATAAGAGGTGGGTGTTGTGTTATTAGGGTAAAATAACAACAAGAGAGAGATATTCTCTTCCAAATGCTAAGCAACAAAAAAAATGGGGTCATGTTTTTGTCTAATAATTGCTAGAGAGAGAAAGAGAGAAAGAGGAGAGAGAGAGAGAGAAATGAACCTGTGGCCATTCGTTAGTAGCTGAAGAGGTGACCACCATCTTCTCATCAGAACAGTTGCCCATTAACATTTTTTTTTTCTTTTTTTAAATTTTAGCTGATCTCTTCGCAAAGGAATCGTTGAAACAAAGAGTAAACGGACAAAGAGCAGGTGGTGACTTGAGTCTTTCCCTTGACGGGGTTGAAATATTTAGACCCGGTATACTACATTATATGTATGTCTAACACTGTGGTTAATTAATTTGCAGTTAATTATAAATTAGAAGAATTTTTTTGAATTTTAAATCCATTTTCACGTGATGGGTTCTGGTCCAAAATCGAATTTGAGTAAGAAAAAAAAAAAAAAGGATTTCTTAAATGGGATTAAAAAAACGAAAAGAATATATATATATATATAAGTGAGGACATTCGAAATCCAAGAAGAGGACAGAGAGGTAAAGTAGCATTACGGATGAATCTTTGGTAGGTTCAAGAAAGGGCAGAAAAGAAGAATTAGCAACAGTTAACATGAGAGACTACACATTCCCACACACACACACATATATAAATAAATAAATATATATATATATATATATGTCACTACGTATAACATTCCTTAATTTGTATAGAGATTTAGAAAAGAAAAAAAAAAAAAAGATGAGTAGAGGGAATCCCTAGAGCTCCAGCCCAAAAACCAAAGCAGTTTCACACAGCAAATCCCACTTCCACATTTTCCTTTATTTTCTCATTTAATTATTCGCCAATTTTTGTGTCTCTATATATGAGATTATTTATTATTCAAATTTCATCCCTATAATACCAGTCGGGTTGCCTCAGTCAATTCGATGGGACATCAATAAGAAAAATGGTCTCATATGAAGCACATATAATTAGTGGAGGAAACGGGCTTAATTTGATCGCATAATCTTCACAGAATCTAACTCGATTGAGACCAAAGCCTGATTTGTGAGAAAAAGACGGTCAAATTGTGTGTGTGTCAAATACTCCTTTCTTTCCCCATTTTTCTAGTGAAGACAAAAAATACATATATATATATATATATTAACAGAAACATGTCTCGCATAACAGAATTCCGGAAGTCCGATAATATTAACCATGATATCTGTTTAGAAGTCACTAGGATTTTTTTTTTTTTTTTTTCACAATATACAAGTTTCGAACACTACATATTATAATAAAATCAGGTATATATATAAACACATGTGAATGTGTATATATATATAACATTAGAGGGGAACTTACTGCATATTCACATATATATATATATATATATATAAAAGAGATATTGAAAGGGTGAAAATTCCAAGAGAAAGGGACAAGAGGCACTATGTGGCGGTCTACATCTCAGGCCCTCAAACGTTACACACAACAGAAACGGGAAGACCACGCTTTATTCTCAGTCTGGCCGCTCTTACTCTTCTCATATTCCCATCTCGCACAAATGTTTGGAATTTCGCATAATAATAATTTATAAACTTATATAAAAAAATTTAAAAACAAAAATCCTAAATATTTTAGTGTCAGAAATTAGAGTCCATATATATATAACTATACGTTAATTAAGGTGCAGACCCATGTGGTGTGCACTGGGGCAGCTTAGCCTAAATATTTACATATATATATATATATATATATATAAAGCAAAGAGAAAAGCAATATAGTTTGGGGAACAAACGGATTTTGTAGTGTCCCAAGGGATTTTCTCCTCCTTCCCTGCTACGACCCCCCATCATTATTCTTGCGCAGTCCCTCTTGCCATTACCAATATTTGATCTCTGGTAATTAACTAATTAAAATATTACCACTGTGTTGCTCTTTTACAAGACCAGCCACTACATTTTGGTTATTATTATTCTAAATCTATCTGATTTGTGCAGGACTGCATAAAGTCTGGGAACAAATTAAAACATTTAGTAATTTGTATTAGCATGTTAAGTTGATTTAATTTATTAATTAGCAGAAATAAAGAAGCCTATTACACCAAGCACACCTTGAGAGATTATACTTTTTGTTAGATTCTTCTTTTGGGGTTAATAAAGATATTAGTTTATCTTCCAGATAAGATTCACATTTATCTAATCAAAGTAGAAATAATGTGCTTCTGCATCAAAGTTGATTAATTAACCAAACATTTGAAGGAAGAAGTAAATAGTATTTTTACTTAAAATTGAAGTAAATAACAGGTTTTGAAAAGTATATAAAGTGAATAATGGTAAATAACAAATTTATCAAGTAAATATTTTATTTACTTCCTACAAATAAACTATATTTACCTAGTAAATTTACCTAGGCACATAAACCACCAAGTAAGCTCAGTCAAATGGGTAGAGTGTGAATCCAATTTTATCTGTAACATGATTGTCTTCACGAAAGGCATGAGAAACACAGTCGTTATTTATCCTTTCCAAATAACTCAAAGCACGATTCCATCTCCAAGAAACTTTCATGGGACATCTCTACTTTTAGACCGAAGAAGATTAATCACATAAATTGTATTGCATTTGAACCATTGAAGCGTCCAATTAAATTTGATTGCAAACTCAGTTGCAGTGATAATACTCGCTTCAAAAGCGTAAAAGATACCTAAAGATTTAGCAAAACAACCTTTGTAAAAACGTCTACAAGTTTGAAAAGCTCACATACATATAATCAATTAATTGATATAGATGAGCATTTTGAAAGGTCTAAAAATGAATTTGGTCAAGATATGCGATCGGTTGGTTCGAAGAAAATAAAAAAAAAAGAGACACTTATCATTTAACTAGGAACTATTGCAACTCCTAAATGATTATGTCCAGGAGTTGGTGAAAGCAGAGTGAATTAAACCCACCCATTGTTTATCTAAAACAGGACTGAAATATATCTACAGGATAATCTTAAATTGAAATTAATTAATTTGATGTTTGTCCTACTCGGCTAATTGAAAGAAAATGTTACTTGTGTCTAGGAGGGCTATTATTGGGCACTCGTCATATATTTAGATGAAATATATATATATATATATATAGTTTGGAAGTGAACATAACTGTGAGTCTGGTATGAGAATATATATATATATATATATATGTGTAGAGAGAGAGAGAGAGAGAGGAGGTGGCAGGTGGGGCCTAGTCACGACACCATTGATCAGTCACAGAGAGCAGTGACCACCACAGCACACCACGACGGGACAAAGAGATTCCAAATTGGCAAACAATGAAAGAAACCCAACGCGCACGTTAAAGCCGAAGACCTGTTTAAATCTAGCTCTTAGAGAGAGAGAGAGAGAGAGAGAGAGAGAGATGGGAGATTACGGGGACCAAAGTATCAAAATCCAACCCAACTGCACCCATCAAAAGCTGCCCAAATTGCACCCCAAACTATGTGCAGACAAAGATCTCACTCCCCATTTGTTATAATTTCTTGATTTTCTTTACTTAATTTCTTATTAATATATATATATATATATTTAGATGTGTACTAATTTTTAATCACGCACTTCTCTTCAATATAACAAGTACTTTCTTAATTAAAATTTACTCTCCTTTTCTTCCTACTTAATTTCCTCTTCATCAACATTTCATTTTCAGTCTCTAATTAAATATGTTTTTTTTTTTGTTGGGGGAGGGGGAAGATACCCCTCTCTCTATTGTAGTCTTTACACCTTTTGTGTTAGCTAGTCATAACTACTTAAAATTTTATTTTTTCGCGAGTGATTGTAGTGTAAACAAACATGATACAATACGTATTTAGATTCTAACATACGCTTACGTGTAACCAAAAAACCATGTAACTTTTTTTTTTTTTTTAAATGAAAACACGTACATATAACTTTACATGTTAGTATTACATGTAAGGACGTAACAATTTTAATGGATAGAAAATGTTACATGCTAATGATGTGAGTGTTTCATGTTAATTATTGATCTAAAGTTAGAAATAATTGACTTTAATTCTTATACATGCTGGACAGATCTGATATTTATGATAATATGAGATAAAATTTTAAAATCATTCCTATATATATTTTGATAATGATCTACTGATAGAATTTTATCTTATTTGTCACATTCGATCGGTTTCTTTTTTTTTTTTTTTTCCCTCTCTGTCTCTTATTATTATTATTATTTTTTTGGGACGAGAAACACAATATAGATGGGTTTCTTGAAACGGATGTTTCATATGTAATGTGTAGAAATCTAATAATGACGTGGTAGAGGGGATAGTGGATGGACTCTTTCTGGAAATACATATTCCATTACGATGAGTTACCTATCATGTACTGGTTTCTGTACTAATAATAATATTTTTGTAGTATATATGTACTGACATGATGAATGTAAACGTCAAGCTCTCTCTTAGAGATTGGGTCCAGTGGAAACACACACATGCTGTGGTTCATGATGACCCATGTAGTCAAGTTTCATGATAACAAGGTGGGGATCGAATATATATACTATTTACATATATATATATTTATATATTTATATATATATTCTGAGGTGAACTCTAGCTAAGTAATCTCCAATCACATTTTTTCCACTAACTGACAAAACAGGATGGCAAAAACAAAAACTCTTTCTTTTTTTTTTTTTTTTTTTTTTTTTTTTTGGGTTTTCCCTCTCTTTTTGCATATTATGTACCTGATTCTGTTTGTATGCCATAAAGGGTCTTGAGAACACTAATTACAGCCTAGCAATTAAAGTGGGATGATGATGGTGGGGGATTGTATATTAGTGTCAAGTCTTGAGAAGATGATTTCATTCCTTGTATGTGTGATCACTTTCCATGCAGATAATCAAGGGATATTTGGCCTTAGTTTCTCTTGATCACAGTACATGCAATTACCATTCACAACCACCCAAAAAAAAAAAAAAAACCATCTAAATTGAGATAAAAAGAAATGAAAAAAGGACCAATGTGTGATATTATTTTGCAAGTAAACTAAGTGTAAGATAATAATTTACTGTTAATATCATAATTTGGAGTCACAATTCGAATAAGATTGCAGCTAATCTCATTCGCTACTCTCAAATTAGCGTTGAGCCCACCTTTTTGCACTCTTATTTTAGAAAGGAAAAAAAAAAGAACAAGTAAACAAAGGATTAATTCTCACTGGACTCCACTCTCATTCTCCAATTTTAGCAAGTAAAACATGTCACTAATGTAGTCTTATTTTTGGGCATTTGAATAATATAATGATTAATCCCACTTATTACTTTTTAGATTTTAAAAACTCCCAATTTGTTCCTCTCGAATTTTAAATTAGTACCATCTAACTCTTTTTTTGTTAGAATTTTTATTTAAATCAAATTAAAAAAAGAACCACTTGACTGCACTCCCTCGTCCTTTTTCTGTCAGTTTTTTAACAGACTCACAAAACCATAAGGAAAATGATTTTTGACCGTACTTAATCATTGTCATTTTTTTTCATCTGTTCTTAAATATAAGGGGTAATGAGAATTTTTGAAATTTGAGGTTAAAAGAGAAAATTTGTTAAAGGTCAAGAGGTACATATAAGAAAAATCCATAATATTATATAGTAGAAGAGAATTAAAAGGAGAGTCAAACTTGGGGAATGGGCTATATATATATATATATATGTATATATAAAGTAGGAGTTAGCACACATTATTACATGTAAATGGGGAAAATTCCAGTGAGGTACTGGTCATACATGATCTTTTAAAATAGAGAGAAGAATCTAAAACTTTTATAATATTACAACTACAATTCAGGGGCTTTTTTTTTTTTTTTTTTTTTTTTTTAATAAATAGTTGGAAGTAGTGGACTGTAGCTTATGGAAGTTTCAAGTGCCGCCGGTCCTGTGGGGCCTTGAGAATGTTGGCCTAGGACAATTCCCGCTCTATTTTTTTTAATAATTAAATGCATGTGCTTTTAAAACACATGATTTGCTTAGTTTTTTATTCTATCCGTATTAATTAAATAATACAGAAAAATCTAGAGAAAGAGAGAGATCATAGGTGTGCACAAGTTGGTAGGGCTCAATGTAATTATGTAACGGATATCGATTAAGGGAGTGATTATTTAGGATCTTCCACTTTGTTTAAATACAATAACATGTTGATTATTTTAGTAATCTGACAAGGATGTATCAATAAACACAACTAAAAATAATATTTATGTTAGCCTATAGAAGACTCATTGTATGCCAAGTTGTCTAGGTCACATTTTTTTTAAAATTTTTGTACAAACATCTGAATTATCAAGAGGATTTGAAAATTTTAAATAATGATCATGCTTTCATAATTTGGTGATCTTTGTGTCGATCTGCTTACGCTGCTGATTTTTTTTTTTTTTTAGACAACCTTGTCATTGTCAATTATCGGCGTGATCCTTTGAAAAAAATAATAATAATTAACAAACATAAAATGTCATTTCAATAATTAAGCAGCTTACATATATGTGTAATTCATGTGATTTCACCTACTATATATTACTGGTTTAAGATTTTAGGGATGCCAACCAAATAGGGCTGGTTCAACACCAAATCGGACAAAAGAAAATTTTCTAATTAGTTATGACTTTTGTTCCCATTTAATTAATTTCTTATATATACATACATACATATATATATATTTATAGAGAGAGAGAGAGAGAGAGAGAGAGAGAGAGAGAACATTAGAGTAGCTTAACTTGATAATTATCATTTTGGTGTAGATGTTACAAGTAGTTCAAATGTTGGAAGGAGTGCCAATAATATGTCAAAATCAATATATGCATCCCATTGTTCATAGCCATATAATTTTAGATATTTTGCCAAGGACCCTTCCGTGAGCTTTCTTGTCGAGATGAAAAGTCTAAAGAGCACTACCAGATTAGTTAATGTGTGTCAAATTATTATAGGTGTAGATAAATTATATACAATTCTTTTTTTTTTTTTTTTGGTTTTGATTCATAAATTTAACTATTATACATACATAAAAATGGTTCTAAGAAATCAGTATTTAGTGGTTATATATTTATCAAAACTTATCTAATTAAGCTTGCTTTTAGTGATTGGCAACATATATATATATATATATATATATATATATATATCAAGAGCCCCGTGAGCGGTTGCGAAAACCTTTCAATAAATTTAAAACAAAGCTTGTGACAAATAATTAAGAACCGTAGAAAAAAAAAATGAAGCTATTAAGTCTATGAAACATAACGACTAAATTTCCTAATTAACATGGATTTTCTAGTATATTAAGAGCTATACGTGGACGAGTAACACCTTATTAATTAATTCCAATTATTTGGGGATTTGGTGGGAGGATGAGTGTGAAATATGAGAAGTTCTATTAGTGTCCAACATGATAATTAGCTCGAATAGGGAAAAATAATAAGCTAGAACAAAATGCAACATTAGATTAATATTTAATTAATCCTTTGAACTAGTTCTTAATCAATTAGTTTTATTATTGTATCTGTTTCAAACTAATTATGATCTAATTACCACATGTTTTTAATAATTTTTTAGAGACCTAGTATCCTCATTAATAATATTTACAGCTCTCTAATGGTGCTTTTTTTTTTTTTTTTGGCTCATGAAAACTCTAATGGGATTTATTCATCTCCAATGGAAAAAAACTATAAATACCCAAAGTTAGTTATCTTCACATATTAGCTACCATGTTTGATGAACTGACAAAGTCCACATATTTGCTGAGCAAGCCAATGCCGTCAAGAAATTACCTTATATGGATATCATGATATCATATATATATATATATATACACACACACACACACAAATACATCAATATATATATAGTTCCGTTTTTTGAGTGCCATACATGCTATCCCTAGCTATAGGCTTCATTACTCATGTTGTACTATCGGTAATAATATAAATTACGACAATATGTCAAAATTTGTCCAGACATAGATATAAATATATAATTAGGGCTTGACTTCTTGCTATGTATAGGTCCTTCCCCTATGTACACCAACAATCAAATAATTAACCAGATATGATTAAGACAGTGGCTCTCTATATATTCCACTAAAATGACACGAGATTTTTTTTTTTTTTTTCCTCGTTGATTGGCACCCTTTCCTATAATAATTGTAGTGCAGCACTGTAAGTGGGTATACAACACATCGCCAATAGCAATCATGTTATTACTAGAGGTGGTGCCAAACCCTAGGCAAAAATATTAGCTTTGATTCTACTCATAATTATTATAAGTTGAGCTCTCTGCATTAACATGCAAGCTTGGACCATATTTCTTTTTTTTTTTTTTTTTTTCCCCTCTCCTAATCTATAATATTATTTTATCTTTTGTTAAGGTATGAGACCATGCTTGATTAGGGTCAACCTCAAAATTTTTAATTTAACTTCAATTATAACTAGCCTCTCGCAAAAGCCATTAATCAAGCCGTGTAATTTCCCCTGTTTATGTATGGGGGCCACCCTAACGCATTAGTCCAAAATAATGTAGTCCCGGTCGGCCTTTAAAATATATCTGCCCTTTTGTGGTTTGTTGTACTTCTATTCTCAAGTGTAACAGAAAAATAAACTCGAACCTCCAATCAACAGAAGCACATATAAAATATAAAGATTTACATAATTCGGTAAAATTGTTTAAATCTACATAAGAGGAAGAATATATTATGAATATTCACACATTCAATAAACTCACTCAACTTCTCTATATCCAAAACCCCTTATAGAATTAGCCTATCTCGTTTCTCATTTTTTCTCAAAATGAAGCCCTCTTTTTTACACATAGCCCCCAAGGCATAGGCATTAAGGCCAAGGGGGCCCCCTCAATCTTTTCTTAATTGTGTTTTTATGTGTCTATTTGATCAAAATTTACGAAGAGCCTCCCTAAAAAGATAAAAGACTTCACCAAAAATTAAAAACTTGTAGTTATTATCCCCCTATCAGAACTCATGACTCCGTCATTGCATAACCTTAGACAAAAAAGATTTAGGACTTTGTTTTAAGAATTGGCTTTTTTTTTTTTTTGAATGTTTTTTATCAAGTTTTTTTTTAATGATTTAAAAGATGCTGATGAAGGAAAATAATACATTTACGGAGTTAATTAGCTGGATTAAAATCACAAAGCACAATATAATTACCAAGTTAATTATGTTTTTAAAGTTCAGGGACTGACAATATTAAAAGAACCAAATTATAAGGGAAAAAGTAGCAAATAACAGGTTTTAGTAAATGATTAAAATAAATAATAGGATTTTTAAAATATTTAGAATAAATAATGGTAACTAGTACATTTATTAGCTATTACTTAATAAATTTACTTAATAAATAAAAATATATTAGAAATTACCTATTACTATTTATCCCATATATTTTAAAAACTTATTATTTAATTTAATTATTTACTGAAAAGTACTATTTAATACAATTTCGATACTTACATTATGGCAATGCCACCAACCGACTTCCTTGACGGTTTGAAGCATTGGATTAAGGCTAATGGGCCAAGCTGATTAAAGAGCATTGTTGGGCCTTCTCTAAATGGAGTCTACATAACAACCAGTTGGGCCCAAAGCCCATTCGACCTTGACATAGACCCCTTTGGTGGGCAACGTAGAATGACTAAATCAGTGAAGGGTTGTTAGTTGTCACTGAAAAACTAGAGTGGTTTACTAGGTTACCTGAATGAGGGGCCATTTGGGACAGTAACTCTAGACGGAATTTTCTAAATATTTTTTGTCTTTTTATTCAAAAATAAAGTAATTTCACTATTTAAATATCCAATCTCTTTTTCATTTTCAAAAAACTTAAACTTTAAAAGTTCATAACTTTCTTATTTCAAGTCAAAATGAGATGATTTTTTTTTCCATATAAATTACAGAGAATAACAAGAAACAGGATCCATATTGCTATTTTTTTTCAGAACACGTTTTAAGTTTGTACACTTTTTAACTCCAAATGGTTTATTTTGAACCAAACGCACATTTTGAAAAATCAACTCATTTTCAATCAAAAGATTTTCAAAACTCCAACTCCAGTTGGTGTTTCAAACGGGCCTTGAATGCTATTTTTAGCAGTTAAAAAAAAAAGACTGAAGAAATACTACTAGTATACTAGGTTACCAACAGAATCTCTTTGGCCATTTTTGCACCAGTACCTACGATGTTGTGTTACTGAAGGTATCCAGCTACTATAAAATGTTACTAGAACTAAAAACAAGAAACACAAATTGAAAGGAAATCTCACTGAGATACCTTCGGATAGGATTACCAAGATCTTGCTAGATCCAGCTACAAAGACTCACGCACACTACAATTCGGACCAAGTCCTAAAACACATACAGACAACTAATCCAAGCAGTGTCTTTTTGGTTCAGTTTTCTATCTAAGACCCGTCGGTTTTGACATGGCACCAACGAGGTCGGTTTTTGGGCGGTCAATTGTCCGGTGGTAAACATTCTATTTTGATTCCTCAGGTTTTATTACATCCCTAATTTGACATCACTCTAGTTCTGCATCATGGCTAGGGATGGCAACGGTACGAGTTTGAATATATATATATATATATATATTTTTTTTTTTTATGTTTTAAATTAATAAATTGATAGTAATACAATTGTATATGATTTTAAGTTGAAAGAAAAGAAAACTATAGTATTCGAATTTGATACAAGATATAAAATTGAATACTTCTTCTTTAAAATTACATATATTTTGACATAACATATCGTGCATAATGTTATTAATGCAGATATATATAAGATAAAGTTAAACGGCACGGGTAAAAGGGATATAATTGAGGATCTCTAAATCCATCCATGCCTTTTAACCCAGTGACAAGTTAAAAAAATTAACTTGTTTACAACCCCAAATCCATTTAGATAAGGTTTTCCCCACCCTATTTAAGATGGGTTATTATGGATAAGTGAGTTCACGGGTAAAATTATAAATCCTTAGTCGTCATGCAGGGGAAGAGTGCATTGTGCCGGTGTTCATGCACAGTCGTTGCTATGTTTGTGCCCCACTATTAATGTCATTCTTCCGAGACGTCTCATTCACTGCCAATCATCCCAGAGCTACCAAGAATTTATCCACATATTAATAATAATTAAAAAATAATAATCAGAGAAATCGTGTCATTAAGTGTAAATTGTTTAATTTTAAAATGACAAATAGGGATAGCCAGTTCACTCGCCAATTCGATTTCCCACCTTCTATGGGCCATGATAAATTAAGTCTTTTTTGGGTCGGGGTTTAGGGTTCCCCTCTCCCTCTCCCTCTCGTAATTTGAAAACATATATATACTTACTAAATTATTATGTTGTAATCTGTATTATTTTAATAATGTTTCTATTTAGATGCTTATTAGTTATCTAATGCTGAATTATGTGGGGTTTTTGTTTGTTTTTTCATTAGAAATTTTGGGTATATATGTGAATGATGAATTGAAATTCGAAACAATAAAATATATGTTTTAATCAATGAGCAAACATGTTGCGTGTGGGTTGTCGTAATTAATTATGTGACGGGATGAGTTTTTCTCGATGGACCGGGGGGGGGGATAGGAAGGCCGCCTTACCTGAAACTCGCTCCGTTACCTTCCCTGGCTAAACAAAAGTTAACCCGGCATTCCCCATCATTTCTCATGATCAGTGTTCGAGTAGATTCCTCTCAATATTGTATTAATTAGTTGGAAAAAAAAAAAAAAAGCCTATACATACAATGATGCATATACGTAGTGTTTCTCTGTTTTCCTCTTGCCAGCAATGGAGATGGTAATTATAAAGGCATAAGCAATTTATAGGAGCCTTGCAATACTCAAAATGGAGCCATTATTGACATTAAAAAATCAATCAACACCAGAGTGAAAAATATGGGGAACTTTAGAAAAGAAAAAAGAAAGAAATAAAAAGAAAAAAGAAAGGAAGAAAGGAAGAAACACCCTTTTAGTGGGTAGAGTATACCCACATTATATAATTTTGAACAAACAAAATCTTGTGCGCACTTTATGGAAAACTGTACGGCCTGGCAAATGATCCGTACGGTTTCTTAGTACGTATAACTTCGGTTACATACGTGCTATATCTACACGTATATAAAACACATATATAGGTCATATGTATAAATGAAGATATTTTTTTTTTTTTGTTTAAAAAAAAGAAGATCATAGACGTAGAGAATGACGTATTTAGATAATCTAAAAATCAGAAAAATATCTCACGTAATATATAAATTTCTCTCAAATTATTACCGTAACAGTGATAACTTGAATCTAAAATTTTTAATTGAGAGAGCAAGCGG
Source organism: Ficus hirta (assembly GCA_038430175.1). Taxonomy (NCBI): domain Eukaryota; kingdom Viridiplantae; phylum Streptophyta; class Magnoliopsida; order Rosales; family Moraceae; genus Ficus; species Ficus hirta. The sequence goes on from CM076589.1 coordinate 9,845,080, forward strand.
TTTATCCTCTTATTCCTCGGCAGTGATGTGAACAGACTTCTGATGTTATAAATCTCAGCTCATGAAACGAAACCCTTGTTGGAAGGAACCCTAGAAAATCATGTAGGCTTGGGGAAAAAAAAAAAAAAAAAGGGAATAATGTTGAAGAGAAATTGGAAGGAAGCATAATTGTGATGACCCGTGGAGGTCCCTGATAGACTGCCCATGCTTGGGCCACTGATTTCGTTCCGGTCTTTGCAGAGTACGGTTCTTTCTCCATAGACTTTGTAGCTGACGACCCTGCTTTTATATATAATATATATGTGTGTATATACATAATTTTAATATACAGACTGAGCAAGTTTAACTGCACCCGTCAAATCCCACTATGCAGCATGCCCTACATATATAGTGAGTCCAAAACCTTGCCACACTGGCATTGGTCTGCAACAACATGCTTCCTTTTGTACGAGATATCTATATATATATATATATATATGAGCTATTTATCTTCAACTGAAAAGAGTACCAATTATTAAAAAAATAATAACAATAAAAAAAGAGGACAAGAATGAGCGAAAAAAAAAGTCACTTTCCAGAGGGGAAAAAAATTAAAAATAAAAAAAAACCCAACAAGAAAACCCAAAACAAAACAAAACAAAAATGTGGCGAGACTACATAAATTAATGAGCAGTTTAGACGTTAATTTCAGGAAAGATATAGCAATAGATCACATCTTTGTCAAAGGCTTGATCCATATCCTATATATACATATTAGTTAATCACATATATATATATGGTTGCAGTAGCAATATTGTTGTATTGCTTTTCATAGAAAGATATTTTGTTTTGGCACTTAATTGATCTCTATGACCCGGCCTTCTTTCCTTTTCAATGGCGGCTTTTTCATACATGTTCTAGAACAGTTTCTTAATATATATATATATATATATATATACATACAGTAGTTCAAATTTGGATATATTTGAAAAATTTTATCTAAATAATAAAAAAATCTATTAATAAAAAAAAGATTAAAAAATCAATAAAGTACCTAAAAATATAAAAAGGAAGCATCAAAAAAAGACTAAAAAGACTAAAATGTTAAAAATAAACCAATATATAAAAAATGACAAAATAAAAAAAATTTGGGTGAAAGAAAAAAAGAAAACTAATTGTGAACTTTTTTTGAGAAAATTTATCTAAATAGAAAAAAAATATATATATATATGAGTAAATATACACAAAAAAACAAAAAAAAATCAACAAAGTACTTGAAAGAGAGAGAGAGAAATAAAAAAAAAGACAAAAAAAAAATAGAATGACTAAAATATTAAAAATAGACTAATATATAGAAAATGATTGAAATGAAAATGCAAATAAAATTGGGGAGAAAAAAGAAAAAGAAAACTCAAGAACCAAAAAAATAAATAAAAAAGTTTTTCAATCCTCAGTACTAAATAAACAAATCAAAGAAAGAAGAACAAAAAAAAAAAACAAAACAAAAGACGACCAAAACGCACATTTCAACCAATATGTGCGTTTTCAACGAAGGCCCATGAACAGTATCATTTTTGGTACTTCTATATATAGTATAGATGCACACAACTATATATGTATAGTCATTTTTGAAAAATAGGTGTAGACAGTTTCAGGTCTTTTTTTTTTTTTTTTTCGGGGGTAGTCTCACCAATTCTGACCACTTGGGATATGGATTTTTTTTTTTTTTTTTGATAAACGGATATGGAATAGTTATTGGATGTGCTACTTCGATTAATCAAATATTCCCTTAGCCTATATTATAACAGTGATTTCCTTTCTACACTCACAGACTCACATAGATGGATGAGTTGATAAAGGTATAGGATACTTTTATTAGGTTTTTTTTCTTCGTTCATTTGAGTTCGATTCTTATTATCTTTTTTTATGTCTCGTTTTAATTTTAACTGTTAAAATATAATTTAATAATGATAACAAAATAAATCACAGGTGAACAATTAAGAGAAACTAAATTAAAAAATATGTTTCTGTCATACTTAAAAAAAAATTCTTACATATAACACTAAAAACCTAAAAATAACGGGATTATCCACCGATCCTTTTATATTCACAAAAAAAAAAAAAAAAAAGTGATTTCCTTTCGTTTTCCCTCCCTTGGTCTCTCTCTCTCTCTTTCTTTTTCTTCTTGTCCAGATACCATTATTCAATAATGAGCATTACTAGTCTCCACAGTGGCATTGTACTATATATTCACCTGTCTTCCTTTTTCTTCCTTGCAGTTGCTGGGGCAGGTTATTATATCGTTCCATTTGGTGCAATGTATTTCTGAAAGATCCGCGTGAAAAAGATATATCAAAATAAAAAAATGGAAAACTTATGGTGGAACTCATGTATATTGATTTCTAATTAATTTTTCAATAGTCTTATTTATCACAGAAAATAATTTTATATCACATATTTTATATTTTTAACATATATTCTCACATATCTAATAATAGAAATAGTAGTATTACCTAACAATAGAGTAAAAATACAGTTTTTATAATAAATTTTTCTAAATAAAAATGTATGAAAATGACAAACTTGAATAAAATATGATAGTTTAAAATATGACAAAATGAACTGAACTGTACTTTTAACCAATCAGAAAGTACTATTATTTTAGTCACTAGATTAATTTTTAATGATTTGATCTATTATTAGAAACAGTTTTGCGTTGCACGCTGCAAACTTTTAACATCAGACGCTCGTAAAATCAGATTATTGGAAAATTAATCTAACTGTTAAAATAACAATAGATATTGATAAGGAAAAAGTATAATTCCTCTCCCATATTTTTCCTTAAAATAGTGTACTAATAATGGGACATATATATATATATACATTTTTTTTCATATCTTTTTCTTCTTATTGTGGATAGAGCTTCAACCGGTTTAGGGATTTTTATTAATATCTTGTTTTTTTTTTTTTCACTGCAAAAATTACTCTACATAGGATTTTATACGTTACTTGTTTTAAGTTGTTTTAATGCTTGTACCCTGCATTTTGAGGTTGCTAAAAATTTATATTTTATATTTAGAAAATTTTTTTTTTTTTGGTGAATGAAAAGGATTTGGAGGTGGTCCCATCATTTCTAGGTTTTCAATCTCACAGGCAAGAACCCCTTTCTCTAGGTATGATAGGGAGACATGTTCTTTATACTAGTTTATCTCAGTCGGTCATCCACGGTCTACCCTGTCATCACCAAATCATGCTTCAACAATTGAAGCTGGAGCGATGCCTTAGAAGAGACAATGTGAATTGAACCTGAGTGGACAAAGGGAAGAAGTCTAGCAAAGGCACCCATCCTTACCAACCCATCCACTTCTATAGGTATGATATTTTATATTTAGATTGTATCATATTTATACCATCACATTATAAAATCATGTTAAATTCCTACATTTGCTCTGTTAATGTTGATTTTGACTTAAAAAAAGGTCTAATTATCCCTCAGATTTTTTTAAAATTTTTTTTCTTATTCTGTCTTTTTTTCACTAAGGGCTTTTAGGTAGTTTTTTGTGGTCAAAATCGACGATTGATCGAAAAAACATAAGAATTTAGTGTAAATTCAAAAAATAAAATCTGATAAATAAAAAGTGATTATGATTTTTTGATAACCTTTTAAAGTACATGATATTAAAATGAAAGAAAAAAACATTGTTTTATTTAGATTCCAAAACATACATTTGCGTTCTCTATCAATTTGTAATTTATTGGTATTAATGACAAGGGAATTAGTCCTTTCCATTTTTTTTTCTCCTTTAAATATCCTCATCCTATCAGAAAAACCAAAACTTTTTGTAACCGCTCGAAAATTAATCATCTAAAACCGAAAATTTCGATGCCACATCAAAACTGAGAAAACTTAATCAGAAAATTGAACAAAGAAGAGCTTTTTCAGCTCGATTTTTGGTCTATGATTTAGGACTCGATTTGAAACGAAATCCTAAATTGTATATATTTATTTTTCATATATTATTCTACTGTGTATATTAAGAATTAAAAAAATGGACGAACTGAAATGACTTTGTTTCACTCCCATTATTTTTATATATATAAATATATATATATATATATATATATATAAACCTAAGGTCCTTTTTTCCCTCTCTTTACCTCTCTCTCACTCTCTTAAAGTCTCCTCCTCTCTATCTTTGACGCTCTACCGAAGCCAAACCCCCCCCTCCCCCAACCGTTGCCCTGCTGAACCAAAACCACCCCCCACCAACCCCAAGCCGCCCATCAATCCGATTTTGCATAGTAGTCGTTTGTTTCCCACGTGCATAGACAAAGTTGTTACCAAGGTATTTTTTTTTTTTTTTTTTTATGACTTATGAAATTTTACGTTTATGTATCTATTTTTGTGAGCCGAAATTAGATACCGAATCTACTGATTTGAAGTTACGGTGATCACTACCAAAAAGAATGGAGATTAGATTTTTTGGTTTTTGTTTTTTGTTAGTGTTCAAATTATATTACAATCATTATTATGCTTGTGAGAAGAATTTGGGGTTTTGGATTCGCATTTGTTTGTTTATTATGTTTTATATTTGGACTTTGGTTTTTTAATTTGGTTTGGCAATATGTGGGATGTTGTTAAACATGAATTTATAATTTTTACTCTTTAAATTTCGGGGGTTTTATGCCTCAACCAATACATAATGTATGCCAAAAAAACACAGAAAAAAACAAAAACAAAAACAAAAACAAAAAAAACATACACACAAAAAAAAAACTCATGTTGTTAGCATGGATACTACCCAGTTATTTTCAGATTACCTTCTCATGAAATCTACGGGAACCATTGAAAGAAAACCAACCATCAATGATTAAAAAAACAGATCGAGAATTCCAACAACGGCTTAATTATCAATTTTTCACACTTAAAAATCAACAGTATTCAATTAAAAACCGAACCGATAGAAACCGATAATTTTTAACACATAAACAGCCCTAGACGTGACATATGCATAAATACTGCTGCATTTTCCGGGCACCATTGAAAGTGCTATGTCGACACCACTAGAAGAAGCTTAAAACATATTTCACTTCGAATGGAATCACTTCAAAGACAGAATTGAAGCTGAAAACGTCGGACCGACTCGAAGTATACCCCACAAAAACCAACAATTTATAAATATATATATATATATAGGCCATAGGACGAGACTAGCTATGGGCAGCGCTACCTAAAAGGAAAAGCCCTCAGCGTCAGGCGCTGTATATTTAATAGTAGCAGTAGTACTACCAAATGGGGACCAAGACCAACCCCACATATATACACACATATATATGTTTTAAAAACAACCAATAATAATATTGTGAAAAACACATAAATGTGATTCGGAGGATATAGTTGGCCACTTTGCTGCAAACCAGTTGGCCACACCCAAAATGCAGTAATACGGGCCAAAACAAACTAGGAACATGACAAAAGTTGTATTAAGAAGTATTTATAGATACACATATTTACATGTTTTTATATAGATATATATGATATGATATGATATATATATATGTATATGATAGTCTGATCCAAGGACATGAGATTGTAGACAAAACTGGTACATATGTGTCGAACTATGATAGGCCAAGCCTGTGACATCACTGGGGGTCCTATCTTAGTTTTTCACATTTAACCTTTCAATAATACATGTCGAACGGAAGGAATCGTTTTTCCCTCTCTCTCCTTTCCTCTCTCTCTCTCTCTCTCTCTCTCTCTCTCTCTTGTAACAAAGAAAAGGACTGTCAACTAATGAGAGAAAAGTTCCACCCCCACATGCATCGATCCTTTCATTATAATATATACATACAAATAGATATAGAAATTGATATGGAATTTATTTATATAGCTAAACACCCTACTTGTACTGTGAGTCACACATTTAGAGTAATAATAGCAGAGTGACAGATAAGTTAAACTAATTAAACCATTCCTCCAACAATTTGTATTTTTTTTTTTGAAAAAAAAATATTAACTTTTATTCTCGCAGCATGATTGGATTAGAGTCTTGGGGAGAAGCCCCACAACGAAAGCGATGGTGCAACCGAAGCATAGGCGAAAACTAGCCAGTAAGAGAACTGTAAAATTAATATTGGGCATGCACTAGTTATTATTAGGATTAAAATTACAATTTAGCCACTTATATTACAAATGCTCCAAAATTCGTCATCCGACTGACGTCACGCTTCTTAGCCAATAAGTTTACCTTGACCAATTTTGTTTTGTAAATAGAAAAATGCCTTTGAGTATTGACATTATGTTGATCAAGATTGCTACAATAATTCATAACAAAAATAATTATATTTTTTAATAAAAAGATAATAATTCAAGTTGATAAAAAAAATTAAGATTAAAATCAATATCTTTATTACTACTTATGTTAATAATCTAACATTATCTTGAATATATAAAGACATATAATTTTTTTGGTAAGGACTGAGGATTACTGAACGATGCCAAACACCACCCATGAATATAAGGTATTTATACCTTGTAAAAGAAGACTTACAAATAAAATTCACTTTTTGTTAGTTTACAATTAGCACGTTGATGGTGGTTTCAGATATTTTCTTTTTTAACTAAAAAATAGGAGTAAAATATATATATATATATATATATATATATATATTGGTAGGAAAAAACAAGCAAAAACTATAGGTAAGGAATGAAGTTCTAATAGTTTGACTAATTTTTAACAGTTGAAACAATGAATGTCATGTGCAACATTGAATTGTTCACATATATTCATCATCAAATTATTAAAAAATTAATTTATTAAATTATTAAAATTACAGTTTTTATCAACAGTGAAAAAGAAGTGTTTCAATCATAAAATCTCCACACAAAAAAAAAAAATAATGAATTAGGTAATTAAGGTACTTTGTACAGCAAGACCTCCGGATAAGCAAAGAATTTGTTGCTTTTGTTGTTGTTTGTTTTTTGTTTGTAGTCTTGTCATCCTAATAATGTGGTTGTGGTCTCTCGGAGCTTTCTTTTTTTTTTTTTTTTTTTCCTTTAATAAAAGAAAAGCCACAAGAGGGAAAAAAAGACAGGAGGGAAAAAAAAAAAAAAAAAAAAAACCTTAATAAGAATTTTAGCTTTTCTTACCCTTCACTACTGTTACCCTTACGCTGACAAGAGATGGGGAAAATGGTGACTGTGTGGTCCTCACACACATATAATTCTCCTCCTCCTTCTTCAGCTTTTTTTTTTTTTTTTTTTTTCTCCCCAAGGTCTTTTATTCTTCCACTTTGAGTCCTACAGTCATAATATAGATACAGCATTACATATGTACCTACATCTCTCTCTCTCAGAGTACTCACTTGAAATTTTTCACTTTTTTTTTTTTGGGGTTTCTATTCTTTTTTTTTTTTTTTTTTTTTTTTTTGACTCTTCCTCTAGCTAGGGAAATGGAGCCCAGCAAAGCTCACGGAAAGAGAAGCCTGATCAGATGCAAGAGCATGGAGGAGGAGGCTGAGGAAGAGGAAGAGGAGGAGGAAGAAGAAGACGACGACGTTTCGGGACTAGGGTTTGCTGGTGACGACGTGACGACGGTGATAAGTAGAAAGAGACCGATGACTAGTAGTACTTCTGCTGGTGTTACTACGCCGGCGGCGAGCAGTACGCCGACGACGGGAAGGAGAGGAGGATCCGGTGCGGGAGGGTCCACGAGGCCGAGCTGCCAGGCTGACGGCTGCAGTGTTGACTTGACCGATTCGAAGCATTATCACCGTCGACACAAGATCTGCGAGCTCCACGCAAAGGCCACCGTTGTCCTCGTCAGCGGTCAACAGCAGCGCTTTTGCCAGCAATGTAGCAGGTTATCTAAACCCTAATTTCTTAAATCTCTTCTTCTTCTACTTCTTCTTCTCTCTCTCTCTCTCTCTCTTTTTTTTTTTTTTTTGGTTACTGGGTTGTGCATATATTTTGGGTTGGTAAAAATTTTTGTTACTGAATTTTAGATTTTATTAGCCAGTTAATAATTAATTTATAATCTAGTTGAGATGTTTAATCTTTCCTATATCAGTTATCCGTTCTACTATTCTAAAAAGTAACAATAAACTTGGTTTTATATGTTTTGGACATATAATTGATAAAAACAAACAATTTGGTTAAGTGGGTAGCTAGAGAAGATATATTTCGTTTTGTGGTGGCTATACAAAGATCAGATGATGTTTGTCATGGAGTAGAGCCGATGTTTCTTTCTCTGGGTGTGATGAATTGATGCATGTGACTTAATTAGTCCTAAATTGATTTTAATAGAAAAGGTAATTATGGACATACGATCTCTTGGATATGTACTGCACACCTATGATACATTGAACTTTATAATCATTAACAGAAAAAATAAAAAGGAAAAAAATAAAAATAAAAATTAATTTCCCTTTTCTACAAATGGGAACCACAATTGTTTGCGCTTTCTCCAATCCAGTGAACCCTAACCACTCTTGTCCAGTCCTAGAAAAGTAGTAGTAGTTGTTGCTGTTGTTGTTAGAGGCTAGCTATGACTGGCTAATGGGTTGGTTTTCTTTTCTTTTCTTTCCTTTTCTTTTCTTTTCTTTTCTTTTGTTTTCCAATTAATGGTTGGTCGCTTGGTGCATGTGAGCTATAGCTGGAGGTTTACGCAATTAGTAAGCAGCAGCCATTTGGGAAAATGGGGACACATCAAGAAACAATAACCCCACTTAATTGATATTCCGGTTCTACATATATTTATATATATCTTATTATATATATCATATTTATCCTCTTTGATTGACTAATTGGTACTCATATAATAGTGACCCATCTAAGATATCGCATCAAACCAACAAGTTTCTAACTTACATATATATCTAATTTCTTCCTCACTACTATGTTAACAATGATATATACATACCAAGAAAAATTGTTGGAAAAAAAAAAACTTACTTAGGTTTGCTGGAATTGCGTAGGATCAAATATGTTACTCCACTTACAGGCTAGTATATATTCCAACATTTATAGATAGCCGAGGTAAAAAAAATAAAGAAAATTAGTTATGTGATGCAGAAGATCCTGAGAGAAGCCTCTCATAAATTGGCGCTCTAGAGAGGGGGCAAAAAAAAAAAAAAGTATTTGTGTAGTTTTCTTTAAATTTATAGACGCTCATCGTTTGATTGATTGTTTGGGTTTTGAAATGGTGCATGAATTACAGGTTCCATGAGCTACCCGAGTTCGATGACACGAAAAGGAGTTGTCGAAGGCGGTTGGCCGGTCATAACGAGCGGCGGAGGAAGAGCTCTTCTGATCTTCATAGAGAAGGCTCCAACTGAGAAGTTATGAGAAGAAGCAGAACAACATTAGAGGGAGAATTCAATTAGCTTCTTTCCCCCCCTATAAATTAAACGATCATATGACTATTTCTAAAACTATATTAGTCTGACCAATTCTAAAGATCCTATGTGATCCTCTCCATGCTTGCTCTCTCTCTTCTGTCAAACCCTTAATTAGCATTTATATATATATATAGATATATATATATATATATATATATGTAAATAATTAAAGCCTACCGGCATTGCTCTTGATCGATGTTTGTATCTGATCATGATGGAGATTTGAGACTGTGTTATGATCAAATGATTGTTATTTCTATAATTGCCAAACAGTTTAGGCAAATTTTATTATTCCTGTGCTTCAACAATGACATCTTGTGATCATGATTTGAGATCCTACTCGTGCATTCTCTACATGAGTTGGGATATATTTTTTCTCAAATACTATGTGTATATAGAAACTATATATATATATATATATGTGTGTGTGTGTGTGTGTGTGTGTGTGTGTGTATGTATTGTGTCTTTTCTTCCATTAACAGGAATTTCTTGCCAAAACATATTTAGCAGGGCTCTGACATGTTACGAAGCAAGATTTCAAACCTCAAAATTGAATGTTTTGATTAATGGCCATTATATATATGGCTCCTACTCCTTCAAGCGGTGAGTAAAAGATCATATAGTTAAATTATATAGGTACATGTGTATATATATACACCTCTATGTTGTTCTATGACCTGGTATAATGGTTTGTTCTCCGTATGTCATTTCAATTTGGTATGATGACATCATGTGATATTTGTTTATATTTGCTGAGCTAGACAATTTTACCTATATATATGTTTATACATACATATATGTGTGTGTGTGTGTGTGTGTGTGTGTGTTTTTATAATTGCTAAGCTAGACAAACTGATCAAACTCTGAAGAAATATGCAGTAAACGGCACTAATACTCTGAGTCTGTAGTATAAACACAGTTCACAGCATGTATAAGAGAAATAGAGAAAATAAAACGAAACAAAAAACAAAAAGAAAAAGAGAGAGAGAAACAAGAAAACGTAAACTGTGACTGGAACTTGACTTTTGTTTATGATACGCAAAGCTTTAAATACAGATACAAGAAAAAATACTTTGTTGAGTACGACCTGTCATATGCATATTTTCTCACGAGCGTGGATTGTAAGCAATTATTCTACGAATATATATATAAATATATATACTCACGTAGATATATAGATCTTGTTTATGAGCTTGGACAGAACAAGAAGTAAAAAAAAAAAAAAAAATTGTAGTTCTAGAAGATAAATAAAGTGGTAATACAAGTAGTAACTTTATACTGTGTTTGTCATGTTTTTTTATCTCACCGTAAAGAGAGAAAATGACTGAATATAAAGATGCATTTCTGTGATCTCTATTTGTTGTGATATGAAAAAGGAAGTGATGTGAGGGGGACCAGATAAAACAGAAAAGATGGATATGTACTATGTTTCTGCTAGATTATATGCATATATGTATATACGTCAACTCTCATCCGGCGGTCCCTTTTTTATCGAACACGTACAGTGGGACGCTGGGGACCGTTGAATGCGAAAATAAATGGTGATGATGGAAGACAAGATTATAGGGATATAATATTTTGGGTTGTACCATCTCTCTCTCGTCGGACTAATATGACCGTCAAATAAGAGAGTTATTCATATATATATATATATATATATATATCTTTATCTAACCATACATACATATAAATACATCTAAATCTTCTTTTTATTTTGTCGAAATATCATATTTTATCTTGTACTTTTAAAAATGTTACCATCTCATGTATAATTTCATGTTAAAAACCACCTTTCGCAAAAAAAAAGTAAAACTTTAAAGTGTTAAAAGACCTCAAACACGAGAACAACTAAATTAATTAATCGTGCTAATTAGTGTTTTGAAGTCTGTTAAGATAACGTTTTACACTTCAAATATGAGTAAATTTGTCAAAAAAGAGGTTTTTAATTTAAACTTAAATATAATAATTTCTGTATTTTATCGCATTTCTATAAAATACATTAGATGTTTAGAAACTTATCCCATATACATTTAACTGTATGGATGTTAGGATCGAATTAGAACAAGTACAGATTAACGTAGAGAAGCATGTTAATAGTGATTTGTTAAGATGGATGTGTAAAATGTTTCTGCTAGATTATATACATATATATATATATATATACATCAAATCTCATGTCCGATAGTCCTTTTTTATCGGACACGTACGGCAGGACGTTAGGGACCATTGGATACGAAAATTGTTAGAGTTTGGAGACTCAAATTTTGTTTTGCTCGTCTCAAAAAGCTCTCAGTACAATATATATATAGTTGAGTTTTTATTAGTAGAATTTTTAGGGCTCTATAGAAGTAGCGGACGGATCGGGCGGACCCAGTTTTCACCTTATTCACATTTAAGGGTTTTGGGTATATATATGATATAATTTTAGGTTCATCATTATGCTCTTTTTGCCATAACCGCTCCTCTTATACTGATATTTGATTAGTGGATTTTCTTCTCCTTTACTCATGGTTTTTTTCTGTCTAAGGTTTTCCATGTAAATCATGTGTTCTTATTTTTCCGATTTTTTTGTTGCCTATTCGTTCCTAATTTCGTGACAAAAATGAATGGTGATGATGAGGGACAAGATGGACATGGATACAACGTTTCGGGTTGTACCATCTCTCGCTCTCTCTCTTGCCGGACACGTATGACCGCCGGACAAGAAAGTTAACCGTATATGTGTGTGTATATATATATAGGTCTTAATCCAACCATACATTCATAGTTACATCCTACATATAAATACATCTAAATCTTCTTCTTCTTCTTCTTCTTCTTCTTCTTCTTCTTCTTCTTCTTCTTCTTCTTCTTCTTCTTCTTCCTTCCGAAATATCACATTTAATCTTGTGCTTTCAAAAATGTTACCATCACCTCATGTATAATTTCATGTTAGAAACCATCTTTCGAAAAAAAAATATATATATGTAAAACTTTAAAGTGTAAAAAAACCTCAAACACGAAAATAACTAAATTAGTTAATCGTGCCAATTAGTGTTTTGAAGTCTATTAAGATAACGTTTTGCACTTCAAACATGAGTAAATTCGTCAAAAAAGAGGGTTTTAATTAAAAATTAAGAATAAATGATTGCTGTATTTTATCGCATTTCAATAAAACGCATTAAGATGTTTAGAAACTAATCCCATATACATTTAATTGTATGGATGTTAAGATCGAATTAGAACAAGTAGATTAATGTAGAGAAGCATGTTAATAGAGCTTCTTAATAAATCGATCTCAGGTCATTTTCAAGAGTTGGTTTACTTTATTTTGTTCCTAAATAATGGATTTACTATACAAATGTACAGGTAAGAGAACAATATTGAAAGTATGCAACATCGCTTTGGCTAAGATATAATTACATGCAACTTGACCATAAAAAGTAAAGACCCTAAATCCTGTTAATGGAAAGATGAGTAATCGGATAACACAAACACGTTAATTTATTTATATAATTAAAAAAAAAGAAAAAAAAAAAAAAGAAAGATCGACATCGCGCGAAAACTATGATAATATTGGACTTATTGTTGTTATTATTTTATAGCACTAACAAAAATATTTCTATTTATTTTTCTTTTTTGGTCAACAGTCGATAATTGCAATAATTATAAAATGAATCATTAAATATAAGTAATCACAAAACTATTAAAATAACTGGACGGGATGATAACACAAAAGAAAATAATTAAAACAATGTTATCTGTAATTAGTATTAAGGCATAGAGTATCTTTAATATAATGTTAAATCCTTATTTCGATGTCAAAAATTGGCATTTGTGTAAGAAAATCATTCTCGAATTCTAAATTGCTATACTTAAAATTGTTAAAGTTGACATATGCTATACTTGGTGACAAATTTTGTACGTCTCAAATTTAATATTTGATTGTTAATGATTGATTTGTTGATATTTTTACTTAATAATTACCAATATATATATATATATATATATGTTCTTAATTATTGTACAAAAAATCGTTTAAAAAAAATTACTGTACAAAAAATATAGCATTTGGAAAACATTTTACATCTAAGCCCAAAATAGAATAACTTATTACAATTTTTTTTTTTTTTTTGGTATTAAAAACCATAGCTTTGTTATCATATGGTATTACCCAAACCATTGTCACGTTTGAGTTCTTCAGAAGAACATACAATTAGGGCTCAGATCACTTCTGATCTTTCAAGCGGTCCATTAGGTAAAGCAGCTACTGCAAACCCTGAATCTTCAGAGGGAACTCTAGTTTGAGGAGTTACTCGAAATGCTGCCAATATATCAGTAAATTCGACTTCTTTTTTCACGAGTGTAATGAGTTAATTTATAATCTTTAACACCATCTTTGAATCCAACACTTAAATCTCAGTTTGTGGTGCAGAGGTTCCTCCCTACACCGCATGAATTAAGAATTCTCGCAATAATATGGTTGATTAGAGATGCATGATCAATCTTTTACAAAATTACCAACTAACATCAACATTGTGCATGTTCAAACATTTGTCAAGCTAAATGCAACTTTAATTACGTAGAGAAGCATGAATGAGTATAGAGTGCAATTTTAACTCATTAATATTTATTAATTATTTAAAACGAAAAAAAAATGTATATATGTGTGTGTGTGTGTGTAGACACACACAAATAGAGAGAGAGACAGAGAGAGCATCCCAATGAAATAAAAGAAAGCAGCAGACCCAGAAAATGCGCAAAAATTGTCCCAAGACATTCATTTCTCGAAACTGATCCATTTGCTGTTAACATTGTGTGTCTAAAAAAATATTTTGATTCCAACAAAATTCCCTCAATCCCAAGTACGGACGCCGGAAAAGAAAACGCAAGGAACGAGGCCATGTTGTTCTGGACCTTTCCTCGGACTCTTCACAAGAAACTGTGCTGGCTTTGACCAAGCTTACACTTTGCCTAATTGTAATAGCCACTAACTTCAAAACTAGATCAAATTTAAAGCCTAAAAAAACAACCAATTTTTGTGCTCTTAAGAATGGTTAAAACAGAATAGAACAAATGACGCTAACGTAATTACTCCCGGTTGATGCCTAGTAGTTTTATGGCAAGCTCCCAGGTGACAATGGCCGCTGCATTAGCCGGAAATGCCCGGAGGATGGTAGGACCCAATCCTGTATAGCACCCTTTGATTCCATCCCTCATGTAAATCTACCACAAAGAAGAAACAAGAATTAGCCACTTAATACACTAACAAAAAGGAAAATGTAAAGGGGACGTCAGAGGATACTTACTGAACTCAAGATCCGAAAGGGGTTTCGTGTCGTGTTCTTATCTAGGGCGGTCTGGATTATAGTTTTAGCCACATCCAGGGGCAACACAACAGACCAAAACTGGAGTAATGCAGGGAAAAAGCTTATGTAGTAAGAAGTTTTAGTGAAAAGTGATAGTGATAAATAGACGTGTAGTTTTTTATTTCGTTTTTTGGGAAACTGCTGAGGTGAATGAGGACACATACCGCTATGCCACCAAGACCGCCAGTCACGATCCCGACTCCTACGTCAGCCAAGTTGCTGTGGTCCGATGAAGAAGATCTCAGTCGTGAATGGATGTGATAGCGGGTATACTCATAGACACTAAAAAATACTGCATTTCCTAAAGACTCTCTTAGCAATGTTGCAAAGCCACCGCGGAAAATCCCCTTAACCTGAAAGGCTTTCCATTAGCTCAAAACTGTAAAATGGATTTGGTTTAGTTAGAAAGCAGAGGATTTTCTCACCCCTTCACTTTTTACAGTTTTAATGGCACAATCAAGAGGACTGCTGTATCTGCTCGATAACGGAACCGTAGAATCCGTGCCCTGAACTTGCATCCTACACTGGAGACTTAATGCCATAAGCATAACATGAGAAGCCATTGCAAAAAGCCATCTGATCCTAATGTACCTTCACCAGCTCCGATGGACACAAAATAAAACTGATTATAGCTCCCCCATAAGCAGCAGATGGAATTATCACTTGGGGTTGTGGCCTACTACTCGGTGAACTTCCCTTCACGAGCAAGAAAAATGAAAGAAAATTACATCCATTTCTTAACTCGCAATAAAAACAAAAAAAATATACACCGATGATGCAATAAAAAGTTAGACACATTCTGTATAAACGAAAAGCTCAAGGCAAAACCAAGCCATACTTAACCAATGTACTTCTGCTCTACCTGCAGTTTCTGTTTCATCTGAGAATAAATGCCAAAGACGAGGGAGCTTTCAAAAGCCACCCCCACGAAAGACGAGGTAGCTCCTCTATAAAGTCCTCTGATCTGTCAAACACCTATATCAGTTAGTTTTCTGGACCTCGGAGAGGAGGAGGTGAAAATTACATAAAAGGAGAAAAACTATTTCACAGTCTAGAGAAATTTAAATCTTTATGACACTAACGGCACTGAAAATTATATGAGGCATTCATCTCGACATGTCTAACAAAATAAGATGCAAAAGAGAGACATCTCTGAGCTACAGATCCGTTGCTTTGCATTTGGAAGGCTTGTCAACAAAACTACCCAGCAATATATGTGTATATATCCTATATTACTACTTCATCCATGTGAAGTGGATATATATATATATATATATATATAGGAAAATTAAAAAATAATAATAATAATAATAACTAGCTAAAGAAAGTTGGGAACCATACTCCTTCAGTGCTTAGTATCCTAGCAGTACAATGCAAAGAACTCCTGTACTTGATCCCATGTGCTTCAGTATTGTGTTTTTGCAGCTTCACCTAAAGGATGAACGAAGATTACAGACGCAAGCAAATTGTATAAACCAGAGCAATTAGAACCACGAAAGCACATGTTGTACAAAAAGAGAGAAATCATTTTTGGTTCACAAACTCAGACTTTATAAGATCTTAGTATTTGTCTACGGTCCATTGCAAGAACCGATTGTAAAATAAAAATTTTTCTATATAACAATGATTCAGAAAAATGCAGCACTGGATTAGGATATAGATGAATTCTTTGTTGTTAAAAGTCGTTGTTAGACAGAATGATATAATTTTTACATCCTCGACATCTACATATTTCCTTCACGAAGTTCTACATTATTATTGCCCCTGAAATCTACATAAATTTTACATGCTAGAACCAACAGACACAAAAGGGTTAAAACAACATAGGAAAAATAGAATAACCAACAATGTACCAAAACCAGAACTAGATTCTTGAAAATTGAAAGGTTCTGTTATAAGATTTAAATCCCAAGTTTACACATTTCACTGACAATATTATCATTAAAGAAAATCCAAGAATTATGAAAAGAAAGAAAAGAAATTTATGTAAAACCCACAAAAATTAAAGTGACCCACAATACAAATACATGAATATAATCATTGAGATTGCGAAGGGGTATCGTTTAAAGACAAAAGAACCTTAACAGTGTCGAAAGGATGGCCGGTGACGACGGTGGCGACGCCGGCGAGCAAGCCAGCCACGTACTCCTTGTAAACGGGAGATTCTCCCATCTGGGTCTCACTCTATTTGTCGTCGACTATCGTCATTCTCTCCCTAAACAGAAGGAAGTTTTTCTCTCTTTCTCTCTCTAAACAGGAGGAGGTTTTTCTGTTATATTGCAAATACTGCTGCGAACAAAAAAAGGTCGAGTATGACTCTGCCTAAATTTATATACTTTTCTCGGAAAAAGACAAGAAAAGAAAAGAAAGGAAAAAGAAGACGGAAGGGAAAGGGAGAGAGTGAAAAATAAAAGAAAAAGAGGAGGGGAATTTTTTTGGGATTGAGAAGCTGTGTCTGAAAAGAAGAATGTTCGTCGTTTATGAGAGGGAGACAAAACTTGTTTGTCGTTTAAATTCATCAAACATATTGATTGTCGTTTGAAATTTTGCTGTCGTTTTTACTTCATGATACAAACGAGATGTTACATATATATATATATATTTGTAAAAAGAGACAAAAAAAAAAAAAAAAAAACCCCTATTAAAAAGGGAGAAAACGACATGAAGATGAAGTTGTAGTCAGAAATTTGTCATCTTTCATATAGTTTCAGAAAATTTTTGTCCTGTACAAATTACAACAATAGAAGATTTTCAGTTGCTATGCTTTCAAAAGTTTGTTCTCGTTTTAGTGGGTTAGAGATATTTTATGTTTGTCATTTTTGTGACTGGACAAATATGTCGTTTATTGTATCAGAGTTTCCTGTCGTTTAATTTGAAAAATAAAATAAAATAAAATATGTCACAGCATTATATAAAGTTTGTTGTCGTTTAATTAATCATACATGACGATTGTCGTCTCGAGTTTTGCTGTCGTTAATTTGAATAAAGAAAATATTTTTATTGTATTTTATTTTATTTATTTTCTGAGGAAGAATAAATGAAAGATTACTTGTCGTATAAATTTCAAATTATTTCAGAGTTTTTTCTGACGATTTTTCATGCATATACGTGATGTCGTTTATCAGAAACAGAAGAATGGACAAATCCTAACATCGTTTGGTTTTGTAAACGACACCTTGTCGTCGTCTGTTTTCTTTCTCTTTTTTGTCTTCTTCAATGAAACGACAGGTCATTAGTAAAGGATTTACTGAAACGACGTGTCGATTTTATTTCAAAAGTTTAGTCTTAGTCTAGTTACCGTGAAGAAACCAATACAATGTTTGTCGTTTATTCAGAGTTTGTCGTCGTTTAAACATCTTGCTTTTCCGAACCGTTTGTTGTTGTTTATGTTACAGAACACGTCGTTGTCGTTTCAAATATTTCTGTCGTTTTTATTTGAAAAACAACAAACATTTTTAATCTAAAATTTACTGTCGTTTTATGCACTATCGTTTTATTGTTTCAAAGTTTTACAGTCGATTTCTACGAGACAAATGAGATGTCTATCCAGGAAAATTTTAGATTATGAATTTGTACATCATTAAATTATTAAATTGTAAGTTTGTAACATTAATACATGAATTGAGCTTTATTTTCTTTTGAATTACCTATCCAAACTCATCTAACATAACATCGGAGTCAGATTGTGAATTTGTCTTATACTACTATTACTTATACTATTCTAACTATTACGGCTAACATCACTTCCAATTGAATATACCAAAAAACAGCAAAGACAGTATTCATTTTTATTTTTATTTTATTTTCTGTTGTAAGCTTTTGACAATGTTCACATGGACAGCCAAACGAAACGAAGATGTAAAGCAGATACACGGCCTAGGATTCTTTAGCATGGGGGGAAAAAATTATTCACACGTTTTAAGGTACAGGCTCTGAAAAAAGTTCTTAGTTGTGATGTCCTCATGCTTTTTTCCAAGAAAATTGAACTCCGTGGTGCTGGTATAAAAATACAACGATGTGTTTTTTTATTTCCTTCGTACATCCCAAGCATGGGTTCTTCAATCTGATTTGTGACGTTCGGGAAGCCAGATCAAGCAATGCGCAAGATGGTGCAGTGGAACTTGGTGGCAAATCGTCGGTTTTACTACAAGAAAGTCGATGGTCATAACTTGCTGCGGACAATCTCATCCGGCAGCTTTGCTGCATTGCCTACTTGGGCTGGCTTCTTGAGCACCTGTTGACTTTCGGCTATAAATTTGGCAAAACGGGATCCTTTGGCTTCTTGATTGTTGTTGTTGTCTTCCAGAAGCGAACGTGGCAGGCCAGGCAAAGGAGGCGGTTTCGGAGATAGCGGCGGCATCAACGCCCATACAGATGAAAGGTGTTTGTTTGGTTGGTCAAGAGCTTCCAGCAGTGAAATGTCTTGCATGTCTGTTTGGAGGAAAAAGCAAAGTAATTAACTCCAACTCGTCACAACTACTTGAGCAACCGAATAAAAACGAAAAAAGTGTTGATGTTTTCCCTGTTGATATCACCACATGATAATTCTCATCTGATTTTCATCTCTTGTGTTAAATAAAATATATTTATTTTATTTAAACAGAAAAAAAAAAAAAAAAACCCGACTACCTTTTGAGAACTTAAAGATTGGCGTAAGAGCCAAACAGGGAATGCTGAAATTCAGATGTGGAATGACTGTTCCTCCACCGTGCCTGGCATTGCTGTGCCAAGAAAATATTCGATTAGATATGGAATACATCCAATATAACATAATTATTCACATGATTATTACTTGATGTATTTCCTAGCGCTTCATGTGATTCTAATTGCATCACGACAAACCGACAAAGATCGGAGGACAACAACCCTACCTCACAATTCGCCTATGCTAAGGAGTAGTTCACATGCATATTGCCCTTTTTTTTTTTTTCTTTTTTTTTTTCTGCGCATGGATTGGTGACTTTTTCTTCTCCATCTCTCTTGTTAAGGATTAGACGCACTAATTCTTTACTCCCAAGCACAATAAAATCACAAAAGAAAAATAAACAAAGATCACACAAATATATAATACATCAATCGCACACCTCTCAAGCTCGATGTGTTTTCTCTCTCTCTCTCTCTAACCTAATCCTAAAAAGGCTCACCTAATCGTAAAAAAGACACCCCCTCAAAAAAAAAAAAAAAAAAAAAAAAAAAGAGACAACCGAAATAAGAAGTGAGAAATCCCTAAAGTACCCTTATTGAAATTTTGGTCGGGGGGGCAATCTCTGCACCACTCTCTTGCTCTTTAACATGCGTATGATACAAATAAATTAAAATAAGTCAACTTCATTGCATTTCATACGGATAAATTAAAATAGGTCAATTTCATTGCAAATACAAAACCCCATGGTAGCTTGCATGTGAACCAATCTAACTTTGTCATACCTTGTAACAAGTCCAATCATATGACCGTTTGAATTTACAACAGCACCACCACTGCCACCAGGATGGACGGCGGCTGTTGTTTCAAGCATCACGGGAAAATTCCCTTCAGTATTTCCTAGTTCACCGAGTTGATAAGAGAGGGGAAGTTTTGCTTGGACAACTTTTGCTACCACACCAGAGCACACCGATGGGAAGAAGCCTAATGAAAAATGTAGAGACGTGTGAGAGACAAAAGCATCATAAAATGAAAATTAACGGTCAAAATGGCTTTCAATTCAAATAGAAATATTAAAGGTGAGATTCAGATGGAAATATAAAAGGAAAGTGAAAATAACATATTGTTAACATCTATTGAAATAGAATCGGTTCTCTTTATCTAACATAGAATTATTATGTGTTGGCATTTTTATGAGATGTCATGTAAAGATAGTGGAATGGTTCTTTTTTTGACATCCAGACAAGTTAAAACAGGAAAAAAAAAAAAAAATAATAATAATAATAAAAGAATGGGTCGCAAGGCTCATACCACATCTCGGTCCAAATAATCCATGGCCCACAACATAAGCCTTGGATCCTATGGATGGCCTTGAAAAGTCCATGATGATTGGACAAAGCTGATCTGGAACAGACTCGAGCTGCAGTAGGGCAACATCCAAAGGACCTTTGCAAACAAATACTACTTTAGCATTACACCAGATCCAGGGATCCCTGTGATCCAGGCGGACATGTATATTTCTGCTGCCTGCGTAAGATGAACTCCATTTATTTCCCCTAGGTTCACCACCAATAAAAGGATCGGCATTTCTTTTCCCAAATCTCCATGGTTCCAACAGATGTGCATTGGTGAGTATCAGGCCTTGATTATTGAGCAAAACACCTGATGCCCAAACTCCATCATCGATGGTAATAAGACAAACAGAAGCAACTGCCTTCTCAACCGGTAAAGGGGCGGAGCAACAAGAATTTAGACCTTGAACGAGTCCACCTGGGCCATGGCTGTTTGCGATTAACTTTTCACCATCATAATAAATTCCTTGTTCTGTATTACGAGGTTCCTTGTGCAGCAAATCACTGCTAGCAGTAACGATAGCTTCCCATGGAATCACCAGCTGTTACCCAACACTAGAGTTGGTATGACGTGTCAACTAGAAGAAACTTTGGACAACATAAAATAGGAGACAAATGTTCTCAATCTTCACCTGAATTTCAGCTCCACTGCTCTTCTGCCTTACTGGTCTCATCAAGATACCAATAAGTTGTCCCCGCTCATCAAAAACTGGACCACCTTCTGAACCTGATAGATTTAGACTCTTCAGACACGGTACCCAAAATCAACAATTACAAAGGAACGATCTATAATTTAACGGAAAATTGCTCACACCAGGAAGACATCGAATGTCAGCCATCAGCAATGATTTGGAAGATGAATCGGGAGGATAGCAGTTGGCAATGGATCCCACTGATATACTGATTTTCAGCATCCAGAAGATAAAATGAAACACTAAGACGACAAACAGCTATATTCAAGTGCCAAAGTAGTTTCCCTTGAAGCCCAAATGCTATAAAATTAATTTTCGGGCAAACAGAGGTTTTGATATGGAAATTTCACAAGGGCTTGGTTACATCACCGAAAGCAATAATATGAATACTTGATATTGAACAATGACAAACTACTAAAGCATCAACTGATTTCTCTGAAAAACAGACATGCTTAGAAATACACAGCGTAAGATACTCATTTGCCATAAGCCTTAAGAATTATCTGCTACAGTATCTGGTGAACCATGCTTTATAGCAATTGAGGGATCTCCACTTTCTTGCAACAACTAATTAGATTTCAACTCAACTTGAAGATACAGAGTACAATCCAGTTGGTTGGATAAACGAAGAGCACAGGAGAAATTGGAACAATAACTTAATACCACAAAATCAAAATCGTAATCTGTAAAAATGCTAAATCTACTCCAAAACAAATTACAAGTTAAGGTAAAAGTAAAAATAGAGAAACCTTAATATATTCCAATTTATTATTTAGCCCAATTAGCAATGACAAAGTGCATACTCCAGAAACAAACTCGTTGCTTACGAGATTAATTTGGTTTCAGAGACAAAATATAGTACCTATTAAAGAAGTGCATCGGTGAAAGGATACCGAAAGGAGATGCCATGGCAAGAATAAAATCTCCTTTTCTATTGGAAGGTGATATTCTGATCTTTGGCAAATCCTGTATGTATTAAAAATCCCACTGATCATTCTCGCGATTACATAGATAGCATGTGAAGCAATGTTGCTGCCACTTGTTCATTATTTCGATTAAAAGATTACTGTCAAATAGGATTACAGTTTGATAAAAGGTCAGAGTGTAAAGTTTACCTTGGGAAATAACGAAACACCCAGAATAGCAATTCTAGTATTTGACTTGCCCATAACACTTAAATTGCCCGACTCTGCCAGATGCACCTGGTTTCCAGATTGTGACAGACACTCAATGTGAAGAGATCAATTAACAAATCGCTCCCTTTCAAAAACAAAGAAAAAAGCTTTGACAAGTCAAAACAGAACAATTAAATTCAAAGATCTGTATAAAAATTGACTGATGCAGCATTTCATAACAAACAAACAAAATAGCATTGCAAAAGGGTGACCATACTGCTCTATCTTTTTTTTATCTTTTTTTTTATAGTTTCTCTCCAAGGAACAAACTCCTTGCTTTCACATGATAAATGATTCTATGTACAAAACTAAAAAAAAACCCGAAAAACTAACCTGTGTCTGGGTGACACCTTTAAGAGACTGAGAACCATTATAGAGTGAGGCTAACGACCAACCAACCTCCCATCCATGCTCTGTGGAGCCTAAAGAAGTTTCAATAAGTGATTGGACTGCACGAGCAGATGCAGGAACATCAATCTGCATTATGAGCAAGTATTTATATGTCTTACCATTCTCCTTGAGGCTTGAATTTATCAAATCAAGTATCAAATACCGTAATCTTTAAGCCGATCCCTGATGTTTTAGTCTCATCTGACTTACTATAATTTAGCAAGCTAAAATGTGACTAAGTATAGTAAGCTAAAATGTGACAAAGTGTTAATGATCAGTTTGTGTTCTCATGAACATAAAAAGTTTACGTTCAACTGCATAGCATCTAAGAAAAATCTTCAGATGGTTAAATTCATCATAGATAGAAATACAAGTACAAATGTACCAGTTCACTTTCAAAATTTCAAGAATTTCTACGTTTTTATATAGTTCGTCATTATTTGCCTCCCTCCATATGTTTCACGTGTTTACACTCTGTACCTTATAAGTTTTACCGTTTTCTTTAGTAACCACATAAATCATTCGTACAACATGGGAAAATCGTGAAAGAGTTAAAATTGAAACTGGTTTGCAGAAACAATAGCTCCACATTAGAACTTGAGCAACTTTATGTGCCTATTCATTCAATCAATGCCCAAACCAACAAAAGGTGTAATGAAATGCATACTAGTTTTAAACACTGTGTAGCATGCCAATGAGAAGCTACTTCATCCGAATCTTCAGAGTCGTTTTCCAACATCATCTCCTTCTGTTAAACGAAAACAAGTTACTTAAATATTAATCATTCCCCTACACTAGAAATGGATACTTGTAAGTAGATACATAGAATGTTAGGAATTAAAAGCCGTAATTCCTGCTACCCGAGAGCAAAGACAAAAAAACAAAAATTCATGAAGCACACACAAGATTTATAGCGATTCTGAAAGCTACATCCACTTATCACTACAATCAAAGAAAGAAGTACTAGGTACAATCACATTCAAAATGATCTTTGTCGATCCTATGTCTACGTCAGGGCGATAATTAGGCTCTAACTCAACATAGAATAGATATAGATATGCACATATTATGTGTGTATATAAATACCTCTATCATTATATCAATCTGAACACCAGGAATGAACTCAGGCCGGCCCTGCAAAGTAACAAAAAAGAAACAAAACCCAACAAAATGCATTGAATACCAATTCCACATTCACAGTCAACAGAAACAAAGCAACACAATTTGATAATTCCAACCTGGGAAATTCTCTCTCTGTGTTTCACAGAGAGAAACGGCTCAACAACCGACGCAACAGTCAGAACCAGCACCTGAAACCGATCGCCGCCGCCGCCGGATATCTCCTCGGCGGCATCGGAATCGTAAAGGGTACGAGGTAATAGCATTCCTGAAGCTGACAGAGTCGTTCTTCCGGAACTAAACAATACACAGACGGAATCAATAACCCAAAAAAAAAAGCAGAAAACAAAAAAATATATCACATAAATTAATAAAATTACATTCTTGTTAATGGAAATTCTCATTTCACTCACTGGTAATGGTGGAAAGCGTGGTTTCTCATCTTGAGGCCCTTTGGGTCCTGAAAATACAAGCTTAGCCAATGGGTTAGTGATGGGTCGGTCAAGAGGAGACAAAGGAAAGGAGAGACGAGAGAGAGAGAGAGAGAGAGAGAGAAAGAGACTTACAGGGCCTTGGATTCTGACCATGACGGCCAAACTCCGAGCGGAATTCACGGTCTCCGGCGACCCCATATGGCGGTGATAAATTAGAGCTCGTTCGGAGGGTCCGAATCCGATTCCGGCGAAATTCGAATTTCTTGAGGACCTTCTTTCTTTCTCCTTCTGGGCTTCGAAATCCCGATTTTGGTACGCAATTTAAAATTTTTCATTTAAAAAATTTAAATTAAAAAAAAAAAGAGACAAAATTGGCACTGCTATCGATGCAGATAAGATGTAAAACGACGTCGTTTCTTGCTCTTTCTTTTATTTATTTATGTTTATTTTATTAAAAATGATTATTACGTCATTACAAGGCGTGCTATGAAGGCTATCATCTCATGGTCAATCAACAACATTATTATTAGTCATTTTTCAATTTGTTGTCAACCAAGTCATTATCAAATTTGAGACGTATATTTTTGTAAATTTCCATTTCTGATAATTTTCTTTTCTTTTTGCTTTTTTTTTTTCAATGCAAAAATGAGGTTGGATTCGATGCTTCCACTTGTGTAAGGGAATTAATCCAAAATGCATGTTTAGCTTAATTCTAGTTTTCCTTAATGAGCTTTCTATAGTTGGACAAAGAAGTTTAGCCGTTTCAAAAGTCTCTATGGATAAGTGTCTCCTCTTTCCCCTCTTTAATTCCCTCTTATCATCAATATTATTAGTAAATTTTATTCCGTCTTTGATGATTATTGAAAAATGAAAATGAAAATAAATAACATTTAATAATTAATAACAATGATTTGAGTGGTTACATGCATAGTTTAATAGTTATTTCACACTTAATTTATAAAGTGTAGATTGGAATCCTCATATATTAAGTTGTTTTTTTATTGAAAAAAAAAAAACCAGATTAATCCAAATCATACATTTTGGCTTGGTTTAGTATTGGTTTGTAAACTTGGACTTTTTATACAAAATCGAGATTAAGCATGCCATAAAAAACAAACAAGTATAATAAATTAGTTGCAACCTAATGAATCCCACAAGAAACAAAATTAAGGCCAAAATACCGTCCATAATTAGTGTTACCCAATTTTTTATCTGACTATTGTTCTTCCAAACAAAAATCAAATATTCATATTAAAATTATTATTTAACTACATAAATAGAATTGTTTGATATATTATGTATACATTCAATAAAAAATTACATAAATAAATAGGTTCGACTTGGTTTATATTTTATTTATTTATTTAAAAAAAAAGCATAAAACCTCAAACTAATGAAAATAATATCAGCTTGTGAAAAATAGCAAAATTCAAATTAATTAAACCGTACAAATTGGTTGAATTTGAGCAATTTTATTTACTATTGAAGCCAAGGATTTAAATTCTATACATTATGATAAAATCAAATATAAAATTATCAATGTACTATATCATATTAGACAATCACAAGTTAGGCGATTTACTTGGTTTCATGGTTTATGTAGACATCCTAACTAAGAAAAAGAAATAAAATTTCAGTCAAATGGAAATATAGTAATTAGGGTCAATAAGATCTCATTAATTAGCATTTAGCACAATATAAATATATATTATTGTCAGAATCCCCAACTAATATTTATTTTTATGCACATTCAAGCTGTGCAAGTCACATGCAAATATAGACTTGTTTTAAATAATCACAATTCACTAACAATAGATCCAACTTTTCGGACCAAAAAAGAAAATAAGGAGAAAAAAGAAAAGAAAAAAAAAAGAAAGGAAATAGATCCAACTACGAGGCTAAGATAGATTGTATAATTAGTACGTTATTTAAGGGTCCGTTTGGTGAATAAATTGAGTTTGAGTTGAGATGAAATTTTTAAGTTTAAGTTGAGTTAACTTTTTAAAAAGTAGTTATAAATTTTGTTGACCATTCAGAAAAAGACAAAAATTAAGATAAAAAAGTACAGTTTAGTTAGAGTTAAACTTTATTATCAAACAAAGCATAAATTATTTGTTTTATGTATTTCCAAAATTGGTCTTCCATCGAGCGGCTTACTATAAATGAAATCTTAAGATGTTTAATTATGCCAAACAAGACATTTGGGACCTGTTTATTATTGTTATGCTATTAAAATATATTTATTACAGCTATGTTGTCAGTCAAAAGTTATTCTGAAAACCAGCTATCTTTTTTTTCTTCTTCTTCTTCTTCTTCTTCTTCTTTTTTTGGGGGGATTTGAATGTAACCACCTAGCATGGTATCTTATTGTAAGAGGTTTGATAGTCCATGGCTTGAGTTTGAGGTTTTTTTTTTTTTTTTTAGTTTGAGATGAAAAAAAAAAAAAAAGATAACTCTCCCCACCACCACCTTTTTTTCATTTTTTTTATTTTCCTTTTTTTCTTTTTCCTTTTATATTTTTTATGATTACATATAGAATATTCATATACACACATTGATACATGGGAGTATACACATATAGTGGTATTGAAAATTAGGCCAATTTGCGTTTGGTAAAATGAGGTATGGTATGGTAATGAAAATAAGCAAGTTCTTACGTTTGGTATAATAATTGGTCTCTTCTCTAAACTTGGGATATCAAAGTCTATGAGTGTCACTTTATAACCCAAAATGTTATTCACTTACCTAAGAGCTTGTTTGGGGGATTTTTAGAGACCTAATTTTATCATTAGGACTTTTTAAGTTGATATGAGTTTTGAAAATGTGAGTTTGGGATAAAAACTTCTTCTTTTTTTAAGTTGTTTTGGAGTTTTGTGTTTATTAAAAGAATAATTAGAAAAATAGGTGTTCTTGTTTGTGTATTTTGTTAATTTCTATATAAAAAAAATTACGAAATAGTAAATTTTTGAAAAAGATTTTTGGAAACCAAAAGTCCCCAAAACATCCATTTGCAAGCTAGAAGGTGGAGCACCGTCTGGAAAAGTGCCCCCAAATGGGGCCTAAGCCTACATTTGGTATTTAATTCATTTCATATTGAATTAAACTGTATCTTACAATTGATTTTTTTGTCTTTTTCTAAAAAAATCAATAAAAATTATAACTAATTTATGAAAAGTCAACCAACTTTAACCTAAAAATTCAACTTCATTTCAAACTCAATCCGAACATCAAACGCTATTCCCCATCACCTAATAGGTTGTCATGGAGGTGGAGCAAGACCTCCTCCTGCCAGCTATTCCCCCACCAAACCTCCCTCTGCCCTCTCCCCTCTCCCCTCTCCTCCAATATCCATCGTCGTAGCCTCCACCTCCCCTAGCGATTGCCATCGAAGAAGTCCGTCGCCGACCTTGTCAAAGACTCCTTCATTGAACCTCGCAAAGGATTTTGTGAATTCAAGTCGTCTCTGTTTCAAGACGAAGTGTTTACCTCTTTTAGTTTCAAATTTTTACAATTAGTATTATTCTTTCCATCACTAGTTATACAATCTAATTGTTGTTATTAATTTTTGACTTTTTTATATTGATACACCATAAACTTATCGCATAATTATAAATGGCACCCTAAATTTTTAATTTTGACAATTTACAACCTGAACATACAAATATATACCAATTTACATCTCATTAACAATAATATCAATCCCATTGTCCTAGAGTGAATGAAAGATAAAAAGAGCAAAAAGAGAGAGGATTCAAGGAAGTGGTTTGATCGGAGCTTTGGGATTGAAGTACCAACCAAGTGTCACTACTTGGGAGGTGCTTCAACTACACCGCACGTCTCTCACACTAGTGAGCTTCTCTGGTGGCTCTTTCATTAGTCATCTTAGGTGTTTGTCAACGTTGATTGGAAAATTTTTTTTTTTTTTTTATGTGTTCCGGTTCGTAATAATAATTGGTTTTTATCCCAATTTGATGATGTGTTTTCCTTATTTTTAGTGTTAGGTTGTGTTTTCAATCTACTAATACTAGATTTATTTTAAGCGGTGTTTTGTATAGCTTTGGTACTACGAGTCTCTCAATTTTAATGGATCGGATTTGTTATCGATTTTGAAGTTTTGCTAAAAAGTTATTTCTATACTCAATTATTGATATACCTATTTGGGTGTTCGTTTTCGGAACCAGATGCACGTTTATTTCCTTTTTTGTGTTGCAAGCGAGTTTATTATGGGACCTGATTGCCTATCGAGTCATTTAATTTGAGACCGTATGGAGTATCATTGTGTTTGTAGTTTATTGATATTAAATATATTCTCTATTTTACTTAAAAAAACATTATACATAAAATATTTATGAAAATATAAAACATATATAAATTAATGTTTCGTTTGATGTTTAAGTTTAACTCTAACTAAACTGTACTTTTTCATCTCAGTTTTTGTCTTTTTTCTGAAAAATCAACAAAATTTATAACTAATTTTTAAAAAATCAACCAATTTCAATTTAAAATTTTCATCTCCAACTCACGAACTAAACGCAAGCTAAGTTTCCGTTTGATTCTCTATTTTAAATGTAAAGTTTTTATTTCAATTTTTAAAAAAAAAAGTCAAAAAAAGAAATATAATTAATTTTTAAAAAATTAATTAATTTTAACTTAAAAATTTCATTCCAAATGCAAGCTAAGATCCTAAAAGAAAAAAACGAATAAGTTAATACCAGTAATTATTAGGTGTTTGTTAGTTGAATCTGGTTGTTACCATTATTCAGTTTGTCATTTCACTTGGATTTTCTCCAAACTCACATGCTATGTATATACACGTAGGCATATACACAACTAATTTACTGCGGTTAAATTCCATTTTCATACCTTTTCCACTCCACTCCCAAACATCCACACAAAAATTTTAAAAAAAAAAATCCCCCCTTAAAACTCCTTTTTTATTCTCTCATAATATTTGATCAAAAATTTACAAATTCACCAAAACCAGTCAATTCGTGCCGGCGGAAGAAATGAATAAAAAGAAAAAAAAAAAAAGAAAAGAAAAACCTTCAAAGAAACGAAAATACTTAAAACATGTGCAAAACTCAGGTCCTTCCTAATAAAATCAATTTCCATAAAAGAAAACAAAAAAAAAATAAGAAATTAAAATCACACCCAAAGAAAATTTGTGTTTAATTCGTTGGTTAAAAATAAATTTTTTTTAATATTAAAAAAATAATAAAAATTAAAATAAAAAAATATAATTTAATTAAAACTAAACTAAACATAAATCCCTGCAACTTTCAATTTACATCAATATCCCTGACTCTAACACGTGTCGGCAAAGCACCCCCCCATATTCCCTCCCAGCAAGGCAAATATTTTTGCAGATTTTTTTTCCCATTAAAAAAAACTAAAGTTATAGAAAATAAAAAAACAAAATAATAACAAAAAAAATCAATTCTTTTTTTTTTTTTTTCAATTAAAGAAAAAAAGGAAATAGAAATTCGGTAAGAGTAAGACCACGAGGCTCTCAACACCTCAACTCCTCCGCCTCTCTCTCTCTTCTCTCTCTCTCTTCCCGGCCACCACCACCGCCCTGCACCTCCTCCTCCTCCTCCACCCTGTCTCTCTCTCCTCATCCTCTTTCTCTCTCTAGAATTACAGAGCAATCGCCGGGGCCGCCGCAGCACTGCCCTTTGTTGCCAAACTATTGTAAGTCGTTTAAGGCGTCCGAAGAGCTTGTCGTTGGATCCTGTCGTCGTCGAGAATTTTCGGCGCAAAAAGAGAGAAGCAATGCCGGCCCAGAAGCGCTCCCACGACGCCTCCGACGAGGACGATCCCGTGGACGACGCCAACCTCGACGAACCGCACGACCACCCCCACGAAGACGAGGGTACGTGTTATTTCTCTCTTTCCTCTAATTTCTTCCTCTCTTTTTACGGTTTCTATCTTCTTCTCCTGATTCTTGCTTTCGTTTTTCATGGCGTTTCTGGGTTTCTCAATGGCGTCTCTAAGAATCCGATCGAAGCCCTTCTCCCAGCGACGAGAACAAAGACGAGTGAGCTTCTTTCTTTCTTTCTTTCCTTCTTTTTTTTTTCCTTTCCTTTCACACACGCACTTTTCTTCTTCCTTTCTTCTTCTTGCTCTTCTTCTTCTGATTCGTACACGGTTTCCCCAAGTGGTTTACGCTTGAATGCCGAGTTCGATTCGCGATCCGCCATGGTTTCTCTCCGTCCAAACTGCTTTGCTTATTGTATAACTACGCGGACCGGTTTCAGAGACGAGCTCCGTTATTCTGAGTTCGTCGCCATGTGCTTTCATCGGATATCGGTCTTCTTCTCTGCTGGATTCTCGTGCTGGAGTTTAAGGTTGAAGGTTTTTGACGAGTTGGGTCTGTGGATCTTTCTCGTTTATGGTGACTTCGTGGCTCAATTATTCCTGTCTGTACTTGTGCATGAATGTTCGAAGCATGTTCTTCGCTTGCGGTTGGATATGTTTATACATGTATATATGCATAGTGCTACAGTATCTTGTACCCGCTTGGCTTTTACGGAACTTGCATGGAGTTTCTGATCGGAGATCGTTGTTGGTTATGTTCATCGAAGAAATTGTCATCCGAACGTCGCAAAGTTTCAGAGCAGAAAATCAGCAATCCTACGCGACGGAAATCGGTGAAGAACAAACCGTGTCTCTTAAGCATTATAAAATAATGGTTTTTTTATGCTGTTTGTTTGCTCAAGATCGGAGGAATGTTTCGGTGATTTTGTGATGGGGATATTCGGATAATTGTCTTTTAAGGAAGGGAAATGTCGAAACGATCTCAAGTTCACTGAGTTCCCTTCTCTGCGGAAAAGTGTTTAGAGAGCAGTGGAATTTTCTGGTTCTCTGCTTCGTAAAATGTGATTACCATAATGACAAGAGCATTAATTTTGGTTTGTAATTTTGTCGTTAGTATGGGAGTAATTATGTTTAGAGTTAAATTAAGAAGGGAAAAAAAAAAAAAAACATGGTTGAGCTTCTGGGGAATTGGCAAATCATCACCTCTTCTCGTACAGGCCAATATATATTTTAGAGTAAATAAGTATGTCAATCTTTTTGGCATACATACATCAGTACGACTGTGTGTTAATGTTCTGGTGTTATGATTTATATGCAGATTTATTGTTGTAAAATTGGCAGAAGTACGCAAGGAAGTTCAATGTCCCATCTGCTTAGGTATGATTGATTTTATACACAGACTTTTTCGAACATCAACAGGCTCAAGAGTTCGATAAAGTGTTACGGTTTCCTTCGAATTATAAATTGTGGAAGGCATTACGGTTTCTTTTACAGATTGAAATGAGTATGGATAATGTAAATATATTAAAACAGATCATGCATGTCAAATATTCTGGTAATCTCGTTCTTCCAGTTGAACATTTAATTCAGGAATCGTTGTCAAGTTTAACTTGTGATCAAGTGCCATCTTGTGCGTAAATATGTCAAACTCGTCTCTTATTGATATGATTTCGAATCTCGTGTATGTCATGCACTTTTAGTTTGATGGTAGTATAAATTATTGATTGTTTAGTTACCAGTGAATTCTGACATAGACTGATGAACTTCTTTGGTCAATGCATGAAATTGTTATGCATGTTTTTTTATGTTTTAATATAACTTTCTTTAACCTTTAACTAGGTGACACTGCCATTTCTTGTACAGTCAGTTTCTCGTATTTTTGTTACTGAATGCTATATGTTGACTAGATACAATCTCGATGCAAAAATCGTCCTCGTCGCTTCACCTTGATCATTGATTTATTTGTCGTGTTTCTTATAGGAAAGAATGCTATGGTTACTAGATGGAAACTCATATTAAAAGTAGTCCTCTTAGATGGCATGTTTTATCTCCAAGCACTATCTTTTTGCTGAAGTGGTAGTTGTTCAGGTCTATAGGAATCTTTGCTAGGCACAGTGCCTTGTTAAACATCTCCTAGAGTGGCCTGCTGATGAAAAGATGTCATTAGAATCTGAAATTCAAAATCCAAGACTTAACTTTCTATTTTAGGTCTAATTTTGTAGTCACATTTTCTTTAATCTTAAAACAATTTAGTAATCAGTTTCCGCGATAACATGTTTCTGATTTAATACTGGCCATTATACAAATTATTCCGTTCACTCTTGTATACCCATTACAAAATTTCAGAGCACTGCATTTTGTCTCCATTCTATGTTCTGTTTTTAGTGCTTATCCATCTGAACTACGGAAATAAAACCAAAATGAAGTTCTTGATAAAGTTGCCCTGATAAGAACTACATTTCGCCTCCATATTGTTTCACGTCATTGAAGCATAATTAACAGGTTGTAAGACCTCATATTCATATAAGCATAAGAGAACTTTTTATTCCCTTTTCCTATGTTTGACCTCCACTGTTAAACATTACTGCTTTGCGAGTCAGGCTAGTGCTCATTTCTAATAGTCATCTCAATTGGGAATATTTTATTTTTGATAATTATGCAATAAGTAGTGTCCTTCATCCAAAATGAGGAAACAACTGCCTTCTTTTCATGTGTAGGCATTATTAGGAAAACAAGAACGGTGATGGAGTGCCTGCATCGCTTTTGTAGAGAATGCATAGACAAATCCATGCGCCTGGGGTATGTAGTCGGACTATTACATCTTTTCTTTCTTTCCTTTCCTTTTTTTTTTTCCTCCAATTTATATTGAAACAAATATATTAATATCAAATGTCCTTACCTGGTCTTTTGATCTAAAAAGTTAGTTGAAACTTGAAACTTGGATCTGTTAGCCGATAGCTCTGCTTTTATAGATAGATGACTTCTTACCCTTAACTGTAGGAACAATGAATGTCCTGCTTGCCGCACACATTGTGCTAGTCGTCGATCATTGAGAGATGATCCAAATTATGACGCCTTAATTGCAGCTTTATATCCAGATATTGACAAGTATGAAGAAGAGGTATATCGTAGTTTGATCCATTGCATATCTTATTGGAAACTCATTTACCATGTCATTTTTTTTAAAGTAAGCTCTTACTGTTTAATATCTGCTTCAGGAATTAGCTTTTCATGAAGAGGAGAAAGCTCGCAATAAGCAGGTGAGATATTTCAAATTTAATTCCTAGTCTTTGTGCCTAATTGAAGTAAGCTGCTGCGTGAAACTTACTAAATTTGTCCGTGAATCTCATATGTATTCTTCGTTGAAGATTTACATTACTTTTTCATGATATAATGTGCCTTTTTGAGTTTAAGTTTAAGTTTAAGGCTTCATTATGCATTTTTAACGGTAATGGCGCCAGAGATATTTTCTTTAGTTTTAATGCGTTGATTGAATGCCTTAATCTTTAAGTTTATTTGTACAGATACAATCAACAATTGCCCAGACCTTAAGACGACAATCAGAAGCTCTTGGTAGGAAAAGACCGCATTCTAAATCCACAGCAGCTGCATTTGTGAGGAGATCACAGGTTACCTATCGAAATTTGAGGGGGAGAAGAAACTTGCGGAGTTCTGTTGAGAATCAAGGGTCTGATGAAAATGAGGATGCAAATGGTAATGATGGAAGCAAAGATTCATCCTCTGCGGATGAGCGAACTGAACCGAGACCAAAAAGACCCAAGAGATGGACTGGATCCCGGTATTCTCATCCATCTTCAGCAGGAAATGGTGCAGATGGTGATGACAATGAGTCTGAAGTCAACAGAGAAACCTTGGGTGCATCGGTAGGTCTTGTTGGCAGCTCAGAAAGACTTGCATGGGGAAAAGGTGGTATGCGTAGTCACACCCGACATGGTAGTAACAGTGGTAGCAATGGTAAGCATGCCAGGAACAGCCGCCTTTCGAAGTTGGGAGATTATCTTCGAAACTCGGAACAAAATAATACTGAGGTAAATTATGCTTTTCGCTGGCTTTTGACTTTTTTGGTCAGGAGGAATCTTTTTCTTCTCTCTTTAATCTCTTCCAATCTGAGGAATACTGTTTGCATTTTCACTGGACTGACCGGATCAATTATACCTACGTGTTATTTCAGTTGGATATCCACCTCATGCTTGTTCCTGTTGATGAAGAAACAGTTCCAAGCTTGCAGCGGCCATATCTTTGCTGCAGGCCTACCTTGTCGATTAAACGCTTATCTGAGGTGATTCAAATAAACCCCCCAAAACCCTCTTTCGTTTTTCCCTCCATTTTGTACTAAAGTTTCCTTTAGAGTTTCAATCACCATGCTGAAATCGGTTCTCGTGTGTGTACAGTACATCGCTCTTCAAACTACATTGCAAGCTGATGAAGTTGAGATATACTTGGTAAAACAGCTTGATGAAAAACTTAATCCGTCAACCTTTGCGAACATTGAAATCTTGAAGTCCAGTGTGTCAGAATGCAAAGAGAAGTTGCAAGTATTAAAAGAGCAAGAAACTTTGGCAGAACTTAAAACTCACAGTCTTTCTTGCGGATATATGGTAAGCACTTTGTCCAAAATTCGACTCACACTGACTGATCAACAAAATATAGTCTCATCATTTTTGTTTTATAATTTTTTTTTTTTTTTTTTTTGTATGTGTTGTTTTGCAGCTTCTCGCATATCAGAAGAAGCGGAGCTCCAAGTGGCAGTCCTGACTAGTATTCTGCTGCCTTTGTTCGGACGACAAGTCTCGCCCATTGGTACATAATATATTCATACTTGCTTTGGAGGATGTCAGGTAGGTTTAGTATTATAGCTTAAGCACTCTAAAATATGTCAGTGAATACTAGAAACATAATGGATTTTAGGAGCTTGCCGTGTAAACAGAGATTTTAGAACTAGGAAAATGGCTTTCATGGTCAAATTTGTTCCAACTTAATCAAGCATCTACAGCTTACGATTTCCCTTGAATTTATTTATTATTTCTCTCAACATTTTGGAGGCAATGCACACGTTCTCTTTTCCCGCCTTTTGTATGAAACTTACGTTCGCAAATGATAAGCTTGTCGTTGCTCGTTTTGCGATAATCAGTAGTCGGATTGCATGCAAAATCATGTTGTGGCTCATAAGTGAGAGACCCCCATCAAATTTTCAAGGCTAGAATTTCGTTTCGCTTTCTATGATTTTGGCTCTGCGTCCATATATACTCGAGGGCTGGACTTTGAAATTTAAACCAGCTTAGACATAATGTCTGAGGGGAGTCGGTGGAAAACAACGCTAAATTTCTATGCATTACTAGCCCCCAAAGGTGGACGGGGTGATTGCGGGCTCACTGTAACGGCGAGGTCTAATGGTGGTGTTTTGAGTCTCGCAATTTTCGTATTCGGCTACATATCAAATATACCGTTTAGCTTAAGTTGTATAAATACATAATCGAGTGTTCCACGGCATGTAAATTCTCTATTAAAATGGTCCTTTTCTCCTCTCTCTCTTAACTGGTGCATATCACTATATATATATATATATATATATATTAAAAAAAATTTGTAGATTCTGACTCGTCCGTCAATCCCCTTTATGGGTTGTATTTTTCCTTGTAAGAAGAGTCATCTAGACATACAAGAACAGTTTAGAGCTTGGAATCTTCTGATTTTGTCCAAGTCTCCCCTCTCCCGGTTCAATTTGGATAAGAAAACTTAGAAAAAGAAAGAAGGCAAAGACAATTTTGTGGCAGATACTTGAACCGAAGATGATTGGATATATTTGTCCAATTCTGCTCGTATAATGTAACCGAATTGACTTTTATGAATTGCTAATCTTTTCCCTAGTTTTGTATTTGGATAAAACATCTTTAAAAAAAAAAAAAAAAAAAAAAAAAGTTGAGGGTGTTGCCGACTTGGTCCCAAGCGACCAAAGTAGAGTTGTCATATTATTAAAATATGAACGGGTTCGGATTGTAAAGTACTATCATCTATCAAAGATTCAATGGTAACGTAATTGTAAGCATAGTTTAGTAAAATATAATTCCCCATCCCAAGTTCAAAAATAAAATAAAATAAAATAAAATAAAAAAGATTCAAAGTTCACAAGAGACTCCGTAAAGGTTCATCCATGAATGTCCATTTTACATTACTAGGCACTAGCTCGGAAAAGGGGCAGTATAAGAATAATAATAATATCTTCTTATCCAGACTATTTTGTATGCGTACGTGTTATATACATATTATAGTAATTAACATTATAGATTTTATAATTAATATAGATTGATAAAAACTATCAAATATATTTAATTTAACATATGTGTACGAAACTAAAATTAAGATAATTAATAATTAATATTTTTTGTAGTGAGTTTTTTCAAAAATAGCCGTTCAAACATCTCATAATCTACATGTTTTAAGGTCTTCTCCATGCTTGTATACGTGAGAGAATTATATCCACAAAAATGTTTGTGTTGGTATATTTTCACCTTGGAGAGAGAAACAAATAATTATATACATAGAGAGAGAGAGATAGTGAGATAATGCGTACCAATTATTTGAGCGAGAGATTGTGCGGATAAGTCTAAGTACTTATATATATACGAATTTCACAAACAAAAATATGATTCTCCTATAGTTATTTTAAATGATTGAAAACTGAACAACACACAAACACACTTATAAGTGTTGTTTAATATAAATATTAAATAGTTGTCTTGAACAGTTACAACCGAAAGACGAATAGATTATGAATGATTAAAATCTTTCGTAAAATAGAGTTGTCTTAAATAATTACAACCGAAATATGAATATATTGTGAATGATTAAAACCTTTTATAAAATAGACATCTTTTAGTGAGAAGTTACAATAATAAAACATGATACAATACATATATCAAATCATTTAATTTGCTTTGAACAATTTCAATTGATAGATGAATAGATGGTAAGTAATTAAAACCTTTCATAAAATATAATTGTCTTAAACAGTTATAACCGAAAGATAAATAGATTATAAATTATTAAAATTTTTATTAAATATACTCACTTTAATAAGAAATTGTAATAATAAAATATGATACAATATATAATACAACATTTAATTAAATTTATGAATATTATTTTAAACGACCTATAAAGAATAGAACATCTCACAATATGTTTTTTTAGTATTGTTTGGAAAAAAGAAATGATAATATCTGCCGAAGAAAATATTGTTCTGTGAGGTGACTTTTCCTTTCCAGACTGTTGGGGAGTTTTTCTTAGACAAGACGCAATTAAGACATCCCACCAACTTCTTCATTATCCCCACCTTAAAATACAAGATTCCAATCTCATAATACCACTAGTAATATTTGTAATCTATAATGGTGACTTCAAGATTTCTTATGTCACACATGAGGACTGCTGCATAAAAAAACTCTATAGTAAAGCTATAAAAACAATTCTATCGGTGTGTCAAATATCAATAAATTTTAATATTTTTCATAATAAGTATTTATATCTTAAAGTATATTTGATTAATATTGTAATAAATGTTACATCCGCACCTCTGTCAAGTTTGTGGACGGAAGTTAATGGATGGAACAATTTAAATGATTTTGTATACTTCACGAGATACAATAAACAGTTTTGATAATTTAGAACATAAAATAAATAGGTACATAATTCACAGGATAGTCATAAAGTTAATCCAAAATATAATTCATTTTTAAATTATCAAATAATTATGTGGATAATAAATATAAGATCTTATTAAAATTTAGATCTCATAATAAAGATAAGATCTTATTAAAATTTTGCTCTCATCAACAATATATCAAAATATAAAAAAAGAATTTTATCGAACAACTAACAACAAAGTTCTTTATATTTTTTTCCTATCCTAGCATAGTATTCTCAATATATGTGGAAGATTATATTTTTTGTATATATATATATATTTTTCTGAAGAAAAGTAGGAGATAGATAATGTCATCACATTCTCATTTATTATCTATTTCATGTAACCAACAATACTAATACCTGGCACATTCTTTTAAAGTTATCCACTTCGCTACAAATTCATAGTTTCCCATAAATAACGTCAATTTTTAACCTAACACCTTAAAACAAAGACATGAGAATTCAACTCTAATACTCTTTAACACTTAAACTTTATTTAATATTTAAGTTTAATTTTAATTAAATTATATTTTTTTTATCTCAATTATAAAAAATCAATAAAATTTCTAATTAATTTTTAAAAAATCAACTAAATTCAATTTAAAAATTTTATTTGTAATTAACAAAACAAACATATACTTAAAAGAGATTTAAAAAAGACATTACTGTCGATATATATATATATATTTTTTTTTCCTTAGTTTATCCCAAAAAAAAAAAAAAAATCTCCAAAGAAGAATTAAACCAAGTTAAAGAGATTGCTCAGGTCCGAAGGTAAAGTGAAGCAAGTTTGATTCAAGGGACATAAAGTGACGCAACCAAAAAATAATGCAAAACACTTGGGGACCACCCTCACCCAAGACAAGACCCCCTCCCCAACAATTACTCTTACAATAATTATGTTTAACATCAGGATTAAAGAGATATCTAACTCTGGTCTCACGTCGGTCCCACTTTTACACCCTTTGCCTTATCCATTCAACACGTGACTCCACTATCCTCAAATGTCCTCATCCACCAAAGCTTATCCTTTTTTTTTTTTTTTTTTTGTCCTCCATTATTAGTCATACAAAATTACAAACAAGATAAGAACAAAACCATCATTTAAGTTTACTATATGGAAAAAAAAAGACATTACAAAATACATTTAAGTTCATTAATTAAATACCCATCAAGAAGGCTCATCACCACCGTTCAAAGGATACAAAATCATACAGATTCATAATTAAACACCCCAAAATTACTCATAACTATAGGGGTCTCTCTCTCTTCTTTTTTTTTTTTTCTTTTTTTCTTTTTAAGGAAAAGACATCAAAGTCTAGTTAAAACGACGCGTAAACACGAACCCAATAAAACCAGACACAAACGTGGCGGGTACTAAATGAAAAACGACACTATTTACATGTGATTTGTTGATTGGGGGGGCTTCTCAGTCCTCACCGATGCTTGCTCCTGGTCTCCCCACTGTAAAGCCTGCGATCAAAAAAACATTATACCAACTATTAAAACCAAATCTAATTATCCCAAAAAAAAAAATAAAAACAAAAACAAAAATTAGAGAATTCCACCGTTATTAATAGGCACTCCTTTAAACAATCAGCTCTATTTAGATTTTATCCATTTTGTATCTATTTTTTTATTTTTAGATCCAAGTAAAACATGCAGAAACTTTCTTCAAGAATTCCTTAATACATTATTTATATTAAAAAAAATTCTCATTAACCATAACAATTCCTTAGAACACCAAAAAATAAAATTAAAAATTAAAAACTTGTATGCATTTTATCCTAGCGCGTGGCTGTCACGCGCCAAGGGGGAAAAAAAGGTACGTAGGTATAGTGTTGTGTGTGTGTGTGTGTGTGTGTGTGTACCAGTCGTAGACAGTGGGAGAGTTGGGGGACTCGGGCTTGTCGAAGAGGGCGGCGCCGATGCCCTTGGTAGCGAGGTTGCTGCCAGGGTGGAAGACGCTCCTCCACACGTTGTCCTTACGCGCCGACAGTGGCGTCGACGGCGTCACCGGCGTTCCTGGGCTCGCCGGCATCGACATCGACCTCTGGTACACCTTGCTGCTGCTCACCGTCGCCACCTCCCCATGTTCACCTGCAACATCTACAAAATAACACCCCCAAAAAAACAACATAATCAACAACTAACCAAACATATACATATACATATATACACACAAATATATGAATATATTTATATATATATATATATATATATTGATGTGTGTGTGTGTTTATTAAGAACCTTTGATGATCAAGGGAGAGGGCTTGGTGGTGAGCTTCCTGAGCTTGCCAAGACCACGTTCAGGAGAAGGCCCAGCCACCACATCATCCCACAGTTTATCTAGCAGGACCATGTTTCTTTTGCTCTAATCTGATCTGATCTGATCTCCCTCTCTGTCAACTCAGCCTGATTATAATATCTATTTAACCTAAGGGGCTAATTATTAAGCCTCCCTCTTTTCTTTCTTCCGTCCAAAGGGGTCTTTCCTTGTAAGCCTCTATGTTCTATATATAGAAGTTGATGATCATGGTCACCCTAAAATATCTCTTTAATGAATAAGTCATTTTTACCGATTCACTCCTTTTTTTTAACCCCATCAAAGAAATAAAGATTAAAAAAAAATTACCACTAATAAAAAAATAATTTACCTTCTCTATAAATCTTATATTATATACACCTCCGTGAGTGTTCTCTCATTCATTTATTTAGGTTTGATTCATGTGATTTCTCCTTATATCTCGTTCTAATTTTGATTATTAAAATATAATTTAATGATAATTAAATAGATTTTAACGATTGATTGAAAAAAAATAAATATAAAAATATATCCTTTTATCATACTTAAAAAAAAGTTTCTATTTATGAAATTAAAACTTAAAAATAATAAAATCACTCCAGATCCTTTTATATTCACAAAATTTTTTTAAAAAATCTTATATTATATAGCTTATTTTATATGGTAATGCTTTAAAAAATACCCTAACATATTTTCTGTAACTAGTGGGTTTTTCTTGTACTTCCAGGTGTCAGTTGTTAATTGTATTATTATTGCTTTTTGCTAGTTAGTTGTCAGTTTTTTTTTTTTTTAATTATTATTATCTTTCAACTAGTATAGGGATAAAGGAAGACAGCTGATGAGCATGGAGTAGTTTAGATCATCAAACCATCGGTCACAATGGTAAGGTGGTAATGAAATCTTAGTTAAAGAGTTTGTGTGTTTTTATGAACTCACGTGTTCAACTTCTGACACGTATGTTTTGTCACGTCTTTGATAAAAAGATTATATTTAACCGTTTTTAGGGTATGAGGATTTGTTAACTGTTAAAGATATAAAATCATAATCTTTTCTCATTTCACCTATAATTCTAGTGTGACTCTAGATCAGAATTTCTATCCTTTCATTTGTGATTTCAGTGAATTACAAAAGTTAGAAGAGGGAACGTGAATTCTCTAGTATGAAAAAAATATAAAATGTAAATTATTTTAGGTGTCAATATTACTACTGGCTACCGGCGGACGGGAAGTAGGAAAAGTTGGAGTGGAAAGAGACAGACAATGGATAAGAATAAAGACCTGGGAGTGGCGGGGCCCGCTAAATAATATCTCTGTAAATATCTTACGAATGTGGACTACTGGACTACTGAGTAGGTTTGAGGCCTGGTTCACCTTCCCTAGTGTACGCTTTGGCTTCAAATATAATACTAGTAATTGTTTTGTCCAATTCATTGCTGTGATGTGGGGTCCACAGACATGGGATGACAATGCTATTGGAAAGCGACAACGCACGTGGACCCCATCTTTGAATGATTGGTTATCTTGGTTTTCTTTTTTGACAACATTTATAATTTTAAATTAATAATATCGTTGTTTTAATAGTTGGACTAATTGGTTAACCATCTTAACCCTGAATGTTGATCTTAAAATTTATAATATAATATTAGATTAAAAAAAAAAAACAGTTTCTTTTAATATTTCCTATATATGATTTTAAGTTTTTCTCCTTCCTCTTGCTCTCTTTTTTCTTACAGAACAAAAGGAACAGAAGAAAACTTGTCACCTAGTTATAAGTGGCATTCTGTTTTATATCTAATTTCTTCGTTTAAGAAGAAATTTTAAAGAAACTACCATCTAAACAAAAAAGACTTCACCTAAGTAAATGAAATAATAAGTTCAGTTTTATGCTAGTACAATCTACTACCAAATTAAAAATATTAAAATAAAATTCAAGGAGGAGATACATGACAGAATTGCAAAACCAATCCATTACTGATTAGTTGGGTTTTTATTTTTTATTTTTCTATAAAAAT
The DNA here is from genome assembly GCA_038430175.1 of Ficus hirta. Classification (NCBI taxonomy): domain Eukaryota; kingdom Viridiplantae; phylum Streptophyta; class Magnoliopsida; order Rosales; family Moraceae; genus Ficus; species Ficus hirta. The sequence continues at coordinate 9,887,453 of CM076589.1, forward strand.
GAGTGCTTTTAACTTTCTTTTGTTATTTTATCTCAGTGCCAAATTCAAAACCATGTCAAATCTCTCATATCGATTTCCCTATAATTAAAATTAAAAAAAAAAAAAAAACTCTCATATTGATTATTGGGTTTTGTCTTTGTTGGGGATGGATGCGTCTGGAAGGATCTGGAGTTGGCCTGTAGAATAGTTGAGCATATAATAATGTGTTTTTTATATCTAGTTGTCCTTTGATAAATTTACCGTCTATAAATAGTGATTTTATTGTGTGATTATTTTTTTAAAAATTTCTACGTCAAATCTAGAAGATTTGCGCATTTCTTCTTCACACGAGCACAGACAAATGTGCTAAAGCATATGTTAAAAGAAACTTTGCCAAAAGAGAGAGAATCTAATCGTATGCGTTGGAAAAATTAGTATCAGAGGTCCACGAAAATCAGTTTGTAACACACTACGTTGATCAACAAGATCAATTTTTTTTCCATTTAAAAAATAAAAAAAAAAGCCTAATAAAGATAGAGTTAGAATCTTTATCTTTAAATTAAAAAAAAAAAAACAAAGAAAAAGAATCAAATTTGAAGCTCATAAAAGAATATAGCTAGTTTTTAAATGGGATCTGAAGGGAATAGGTGGTTTTTTTTTTTTTTTTTTATAACATAAACCAAGCTCATCTCATTTTTGATAAATAAGATCATCCTAATGTAGTTGTCTATGTTAGTGTTATCTCTTTACTAATATTTAAAAGTGCAAATCCAGTTTTTTGTCACCCCTTTAAAGGTTGTCACGCGGTGGCCATATCATCGCCACATGGTTGTTTATGTGACTACCTAGTTAACGTCATGTGGCCATATCATCGCCAAATCCAGTTTTTTTTTGCTTTGTTTGTCACGTGTGCTGCACAACTAGTTTATTATCAAAAAAAAGTGAAAAATAGCAATTTTTATTTATTTATGCATCAATACATAATGTTGTATCTAATACTATTTCTATTTTTTTGTCATCATTGTAATGTTTTGGAACTTGTAAAAGTGAATATTTAGTATTTAAATGACTTAAAGAATGAAAATATTGTAATAGTCACATGAAAAAGTCGGCAAGAACCAAATAAGAAGCAGATGTTAACTTTAATATATGTAATACTTTATGATAAATTTATCATAAAATTTAGCATATGACACATTTGATATCAAACATATCACTCTATTAAAGATCATATTTTTAATTCAAATTTTAAAATTTATCATTGGTATAAGAATTTAGCATTACAATAGAGAAGTGGAGTGGCTTTCTCTGATTGGGCTACTCTTACACAAAGAGCAGGTCCAGCTTTGTCGCTTCTTAAATTTGAGCTCCTAGTCCTGGTCCAAACTAAAACGATTGTTCTTTTACCTTTTACTTTTTATATTTTTATATTTTATATTTTTTGTTGTTGCTCTGAAAGTGTCGTTTTACCTTGGGATGGAGGGAATGGGAAATCTAAAGGGAATACATTTTCTCTTTCATTTTTCATTTTTTGTATCCTAGAGGAATGAATTATGTTATTATTTGCACACTTAAGAGTTTTGCCCTCATTTTTTTTTCTATCTTACATCAACTTTTAAACGTTAGAAGTCTAAGTGGAAAAGGTAAAACTAATTTGGTTAAGTGGGATATGCTTCTTAAGTTTGCTCTATGGAGGAATTTCCTTGGTATATCTATGGCTATCATTCTCTCTTATTGTTGCACCGTAAATCATAAGCTCACTAGCTCATAATCATTCGCAAGCTCCTCTATCATGTCACGACCGACGTTATAATCTTCATATTGAACTCTTACAACGAACTCCTATGTTTTTTCTCCGGCATGATTTTCTTTGTTGATGAAAAGGAGAACTAGGGGGTTAGGTTTAGATCTAGGGTTTATATGAATTAGGGTTTTCAATTTAAGTTTTTTTTTTTTTTTAATTGGGGTAAATTAGGTGTTTATTAGATAAAATGATAAATATAATTTACTAATTAGAAAAACTTGTAATACCAGTAATAATGTATTAATTAATTAAACAAATTGGTAAACATTATGTAAAATATTACGTTAACAATGTATTTACCAAGCAAATGTAAACTAGTATAGTTAGAGCCTACTCCGGTATCCGCCATCGGAGGTATCCGTCGCTGACTTGGGGTAGAAGGCTACCGCCATAGGAGGTATCCGTCGCTGACTTGGCGTAGAAGGCTACCGCCATCGGAGGTATCCGTATCCGTCGCTGACTTGGGGTAGAAGGCTGTCAGCCGTCGCGGTGTAAGGAAGGAAATTTTACTATAGCTGGCGACAGATGGAGAGCTAAGGACGCTGTGCAAGTTAAAGAGCTGTACAAGTCAAGACCAAGCTCAAGAAATGTAGCATTGGTAGTCAAAGTTGTCAGCAAATATGGAAATTAACCAAATCCGAAAGGAAGAAGGAGCTAATTTTATTAACTTTGTTCTATATACAACAGTGATACATGCTACTAGTTACAAGAAATCTGATAATGAGTATAATTAGGACCCAATGACAGCAATCCCTTTTTCCAATTTTCTGATTCAATCACCTCCAAACTTACAACCGGCAACCGGCAACCGGCAACCGGCAACCGGCTACCTACTTGTCAAACACATCTCCTCCAACGCCGTCGTCTTCTAAACCATTCTTATATTTCCAGTCCTTCCACACAACCATCCACCGTTTTCACTACTTAATCCATCTGCAAACGTAACCCCTGCATCTGTTGACTTGATCCACCGTTTTCGGCAACTCTCATCGTAGCCGTCCGTCTCTATTTCAACGGCTACGATTCACACACCGCACGCATCCGTTGAGCGTAGGTAGGACATCCCTTGCTCACAGTTTTATGTGCTTGGTCCAACGCTTCAAAGTTTTCTGGTTTTCACCAATTAACTTTTAAAAATTTTACATTTTACTCCTTTTATCCTCACTAAAAATTGATCATCACCATGTAAGCCTCCTAAAACTATATCCTTTAACGTGCACCTTCTCTTAAATAATAAACTGACTCCACACTGCCCTTTTGTGAATGCCATTTTGCTCTCTGAGCTAACCAGCTTTCGAAGCCACCAAAAAAAAAAAAAAAAAAAAAAAAAATCTGAATACATAATTACTTTCTTAGTTTAGAAATTGTAGTAAATATTATTTTTACGGAACTATTAGATATAAATAATGAGATTTTAAAATATTTAAGTAAACAATAATAAATAACAAATTTATCATGTAAATAATCTTATTTATTAAAAGTAAGTAATGGTATATGCTATTTAATTCAAATATTTTTAAAGCACCTAGTTGCTTTAATTCTTTACTCTAAAAAGGTTATTTAGTTGCTTTAATTATTTATTCTAAAAAGTTATTTAGTTCTTTTTCCCATTTAAATTATATCTCAAAAGTGGTTATTTTTCATCTTCACTCTCACTGATCCTTTGCTAGCTGATTTGGGTAATGGTTACAACTGAAAAGAAAGAAAAGAAAATCCCTCCAAAAAAAAAAAAAAAAACGAAGAGAGAGAGAGAGAGAGAGAAGAATAATACCCTAATTGCCAATTAAACCTTCCACTTGTTCACAAATATGGGTCAGTTTCACATGTCGTCTTCGTTTGCATCGGCTACCTAAACAAAGGTAGGAATAATACATTGTCAGGGAACATATTGAGATCAGAAGCAAAAAGATGGAAGTTAATTCCAAAATTCTTTGGCATATCCCCTCTTACAAGTTACAACCTCTCTTATCATTATTATTATTTTTATTATTATTATTATTATATTTTTAGCAAACCGGCGTTACTTTGCTCATCCCAGCCAGTTGAAGTCGCCTGCATTGACAAAGACACGGCGAACATGACAACATTGTACTCTGTTCTTAGCTAAAAGAAAGTACATGTTGCGTTGATTAAAACAATGTCAAATATCATATGATCCAAAATCATGGTATGACAACGACTATCGCGGGCTTTCAACTCGGCAAAACTAACCAAGGAAGAAATAGCAACAAACACAACACAACAAATTGATTGAAAAATATAGAGACAATACATACATAAGTAATTCTATATATAGAACTAAAATTTCTGGATTATTTGCAACCAGAGTGCATAAAATCTTCAATGGCAAGCCTCCCGCAAAGCAAGAGGTCTTTTGACGATGCGGAGGCAGATTACAGCTCGCCTGAGTCGATCTCCTTTGCTGGTTTGCTATGCATTCAAGATCAGAAACTGAACTCCCCTTCAACTCACAACCACCGAATCCGTGAACAGGACCAAGATTTTGCATTTTCTCAAACCAGGCAAGACCCAACTGCAGCAGATCCGAGCAAGTATACTCCTGCAGATCTGTTGATCTCCAATGGAAAGCTTGTACCGCAACCTTTGGTATTTCAACCGAAGCGGCGTCCAAAGCACAATCAGCCCCGCCGGAAAGGCTCATCGCCTGCAACTCTTACTGCCAGCAAGAGATCAGGGGATAAAACAGGTGCCAGGGAAGTGTCTGACAAGCAAAAGCAAAAGAGGAACCTGGTAAAAGAGAAGAATACCACATCAAGATCAGGGTTTGGCTGGAAACTTTTCAAGTCATTTGCTTCTCCTTGTCAAGAATGCAAAGCTGCTAAGCCAGCCGTGATGTCGCAATCCGTTCCAGGAGAAAGCTTAAAGTTCTATTAACTTGAAGATCTTTTTCTCCCTTTCCAATATTCAATTTCAACCTGAGATTCATTTCAGTCACATGAGAATAATAAATAGCTTAGGTTTAGGAGTGATAGGCTTTTAACTCAAACTGAGGTTTTACAATTAGCTACTTGAATAAAAGTTTTTTATTTTATTTTTCTTTATTGGATAAACGCTACTCGAATACAAGTCATACAACGAATTATAGCTTTTATAGTTTTATTTACTGTGATAAGATATTAAATTATAAGCTTTGTCTACTCAAGCACTGTTGACCACTGACAAAATCATACACCTCTTCTGCAATTCTAAATCTCAAATTAATAACAAACGCCTGGAACCGCACCTGCGACTATATTTTACGACTTATGTACACTATAACTCACCAAAATACAGTTTTAAAAAAATATGATACCAAATAATCACTTGAAATCTGCTGCATAACTGCTAAATTCATCTTGTAGGAACTAAGAGAAGTTCTGCCTTCTCTATATGAACTGCAAAATCCTTTATTCGTATTTCTATACAAACATTGTGGACCACAAAATCATTCTACGAGGGTAACTAATGAAAGAATCGATTCCCCCTTTTTTTCCAAAGCACAAAACCATGTCTAGGCACAGTTTGTGAAGTTGCCTTAATCTCTCTCTTGTGAATCAACCAAGGACGCAGAATTTATCGTTACCAAAAATGAAGCAGAGTTAATCAAAGAAGGAAACAGAGATTGTGATTCTGTAAGCATGATTATTAAACTGAGACTAATCCTTAAAAATAGTGAAACCTAAAGACAAATATCTACCTCAACATCCCAACAGACCAACCATTGCTTGATCTATTGATCATTACAGCAATCTAGAACATCTAAATTAGCCTAGTGGAATCTACATATTAAAACAACAGTAGACACCAAGCATATCAGCCAAAGGGATGCAATAATGAAGAGGAATGTACCTGAATCAACAAATATGCCTACGGTATGACAACAACATATAAAGTGGCACGAAAAAAACCAACTGTAAGCACGAGAAGTTTTAAGCCACAACAGTTAGTTATGATGGTCAGATTCAGCTTAGAAGTCTACGGTGTAATACTCAAGTTACTAACATCAAGTTTGTACATTTGATCCCTGGTGGCTCTTCAATGCAGAGAAGAAGTCTTCGGGTGGGTGTTCACCGAGAGGATCGGATTGGATTGAGGGACTAGATCATGATTTTGCCAATCCGAATATTATGTATTGGATTACAGTGTAAGGATTTCCCAATCTATAAAATCCTCGAATCCAAATTATATATATAAATTTTTTAGATTATTCTCGTCTATGCCCCTGAACTTTAAAGTCATTTTCACTTTGTTGTTTTAACTTTAAAAATTCTCATTTTGTCCCCTAAATTTTGAATTAAACCTATTTAATAAAAGTATTTACCAGTTCCTCAGGGAAATAATGATCTAGCATAAACAATTTAGAGTGTTGAAATTGATCGTTTCTGGTGAACTAGATGGTCTTAGCTCCTTTCATTAGAAAATCCGTAAAAGACAAACCAAAAAAAAAAAATTAAGTGCAATTAAATGATCTATTTTGGTTTGTTTTTAATAAAAATCAGACTAATTACCCTCTTTTTCCATCCGTTTTTAACCAAATTTCTACGAAAAGAGACCAAGGGCATGTTTGGATTGCATACTCATTTCTGAAATGGAAAATTTTCTTGTTTAAAATAAAATGTTATTTCATTTTGAGAATGGGATGGCATTTGAATGTGTAAAAAAAAATTTCCTTCTTGAAAACAAGAGTCTAAAATTTATTTAGAAAGTTATGAAATTAGAAGAAATGATGTTAGGAATTGTGTATTGGGAGATGAATTCAAAAAGTTTTCAAAAGGATTCCAAAAGGGTCCTGTACAAAATTTGTTTAAGAATGACAAGTCCACCCTTTATTAAAATGAGAAGAATGATAGAAAAAATTAAGAAAAACACTTTTTCGCTATTTTTCCACCCATTTTAGAATGAGCATATAAACAAACTGAGGGTAAGTGGGACTATTTGAAAGTTCAGGGACAAAGTGAAAATTTTTAAAGTTCATGGCCAAAAGGAAAACAACCTTAAAGTTCACAAAGTATAGATGAGAATAATCCTAAATTTCATAAAATGTAATATTGATGAATAATGAACACTTTCTTTTGAGTTTATAATCATTTTTAACATATATAATGGATTTTAATGCTCCAATTTAATTTATTGTTAAAGACTTGAATTTGATTGTTGTGACCAATTTTATTTCATTGAATCATGTTTTGCTTTGATATATTTATTTTATTTTTTAAGGGCTACGATTGAACACACGACTCTAATCTATGAAATCTGACGTATGTGAAAGGGTCTAACAGATTGAGATTTTTTCATTCTGAAGGTTACAGATTGGATAATAAACTGAGACATAATCCATATAATTCGATCAGTGAAGACCCCTTAAAAGAACCATGCACATAGAATGAGGGTCCATCGAATTGGTAGCAGATTGAGGTTTTTTCAACTTGAAGGTTACGGATGGATAATAGACTGAGGCATAATCTGTATAATTCAATCAGTGAACACCACTAAGAAGAACCATGCACGTATCAGTTCATACCATGACCGTGTTACGAGCCCATTAGGTTGAACTCACCCTTGCAAAACCGGGCTTATAAACCCACTCATCATCTTATATTTATTTCATTTTTGACATTTGATATCTAACATTCTACCATGCTCCACAACCACCCTCCAAAGCGGTCCCTCTTCCCAGCTAGGTGACTTCGTGGATCCCGCCTTTTATCAAGTAACAGCTCTCCCCAGGTCACCCCATCCGAAGAGACAAACACAAAACTGTAGCTCATACTACGTCCCCTCTCATGCTCAATATGGTAAATTGTAACAATCCACCACGTTTGGGCTCATATCAATGGCATTCCCTATCATCGACACTGACCCAATGATAGCTCTTTCCTCTTTGGTGGCTTCGCTCGACTGTCAGTATTCAATTCATACTAATCGTTATGGGAATTCGCCCTTACAAAACTAGCTTACAAGAGGAGGGAACTCAAGGGCTTATAAACCCACTCGTTATCTTTTATTTTATTCAATGTGGGAGTATCTAATACAACCCCAACCCACCAAAAAAAAAAAAAAAAAAAAAGGAATTTATTTTCACCGTCCCAGAGGATTTACGAATCAACATCCACTGAAGCAGTAAAAGAACTTTAGAGAAACCGAAGATGGACTAAACTTAAAAGCTAGGCTACATAGATAACTTAAGAAAGCATCTACATTTTTAGGTAAATCCTTGTATTGGGAGAGCTAAAAAGGTGTTTCTGTCACACAACTAAACAGGGAAAAGATTATTGTTTACTTCAAATAAATCAACTGACTGGGAAAGAAAAAGAACTTTAATAAAACATAACACCAAAAATTCATAGCATCATACTTCTGTAAGAGGCGCCCCAAACAAATTGTTCTTGAAGTCCAGGTTGCAAACTTTACAAAAGAAATAACACTCGGCCTAGCACTTACAGTTTGCCATATATTTCAGCATAGCCCTGCAAATCAAAAATTAACTGTCAAATACCAGGCAGATACCAGAATGCATCATCTCTAAAATCAATCGCTCACCTCAACGAGCTTGTCTATTTTTGTACGGGACAAAGCAAGATATTGCGTGACTAATTCCATGGAAGTTGGTATCTGTTCTGGCAGCAAGGTGCTAAGTACCTTCTCAACTGCTTTTTTAACAATCTTGTTATGTGCATCCTTGCTGAGAAGACCTTCACGCCATTTTGGTTTCAGTGACTCTTTCACTGAATCTATGAGAGCAGCTCGGAATTGCCTCAGCGCTTTGGATTCTATTTGCGCACCCCCTTCCACGATTTGCACAGCATCCATTTTGTTTTTTTGTCTAAAGCTATCTACTTTCACATCTAAACTATCCCTTGGACCAAGCCTACGGTGTCTACCATCACCTGTTGCTCCTGAAATATCTTTGACCGCAGATGAGCCCCCAGAATTCTCTTGTTTCGGCACATTCCTATGTTTCCAGTCGGTAGAAGTTCTCACCTCTTTTTCAGTTGACTGCATATCTTTCCCATGGTTTGTATTGTGAGAAGATACGGACATTGTATCATCATTACCTGCCAGGCCTCGGGTCTCTGAAACTACATCACCATTATTTTTTTGGTGTGACGTATTTACAACCGATGATCCTTGGCTGTGGATAGAAGCTTTCAAGGATATTTCATCCACCTTGGGTGACTCATTACTATCACGAAGAGGATCATACTGGTTTCCTGGACATGCTATTAGAGAACGGAGTAAGAAAGATGGTCTAAAGGGGACAGATGGCTCCCAATCATTTGAAGAGACTTTACGCTTCACTGAAGTTAAATCATCCGGTGCAGAACCAGAAAAGTGAGAAGAGCTTTGAAGCAAGGAAGATGATCTAGAACCAAGATGACTAGCACTTAAGGAGGAATTACTAAATGGCAGTGATGATCCTGTCCATGCTGAGACTCGCTTAGATGAAAGTGTGCCAGTAGCTAAAAGAGAATTACTTGAGCTTGAATTTGGAGGATGGCTTGATAGTTGTGAAGGCAAATAACTGTATGGCCGTTGGCTTTGTATGCTAGCCAGTTCCCCCAAGCTTCTAGAATGAGAAGACGGAAATGAATGACTCATAGAAACTGCATAATCAGGACACAACCTGTCTCTAAACACAGAGCCATCTCTGTTAGTCAGAGAGCTATGGTCACAATAGTCATTAGCAGACCCATTTTTCCTCTTACTCTCACTTCCTACATCCCTAAACGAGAAGGGAAATGATTCGTCTCTCTGAAGAGACAGAAACTTAGGTATTTCAGGCAAATGAGGCAAGGTTTTGCTTTCTATGTGTTCCCATGGCTGGATCCTTTGAGATGAGAGATGCAAAGAATTAGAAAACGAAGACTTATTTCCAACTGAAGCAGCAAGCGTGTCATCAGCCGACCTTGCTCTCTGAGTAGTTTCGTTTAACCCTGTTACAGGAGAAGGTGGTTATTTGGAAAATATCTTCAAGAAGGCTCTTAAGACACACTAGAAGATGACTGATATACCTTCAATTTGGACTTTTCTTTTATCATTTGCAGCAACATCTCCCTCACGTTGTGGAAGATCATTTTTCTGATGATCTTTTACATGAAGAAACCTACATGAACTACCTTTAATGCACCAGCCTTTTGCATAAAAGTCACAGACGATTGCCGGGCGTTTGTTTTGATCCTTATTCTCAGCACCAGTGGGGAGACTTCTAGTTTCTGTCCCAGATAAAACAAAACTGAAAATCGTAATGGTTAGGAACAGGTACAACTACAATTTTGGAACAGGTAAATGGGAGAGTGATAAGAGGTAGAAAACAGCCCAAGCTAGTACTTTGGTTCTTTGAAAGAAAGGTTCAAGAGCAAACTGGAATAGTCGAATCCAACCTTAACACTGTTCGCTTTCTATCATCACCAGACTGAATATCCACTTGCTTAATTTCGCCATGTGCGTGCAGCACATCTTTCCTTCCGGAGAAATTATTCGTCCACATAGCAGCAACCATCTCTTTATCATCTGTGCTGGATGAATTGGAGGCTTTAGCATTCAAAATCCGACTAGAAGTCAAATCCGCATTGCTATCCGAATTTGGATTTATGCAGTGCGCAGAGGAGCTCCTTTCTGAAAGGGTTCCGGCATCTTTCTTATCAACCACTGATTGTTCGCGTCTGTTATTCTCAGCAAAAGCCACATCAAGCCCAAATTCCCCTCTGGTAGATGAACCTGATACGAAGCTCCCATCACCTCTATGAGGTTTCACGTCTTCTCTTGCATCTACATGAAGGAAAATTTAATCAAGAACTAAGAGAATCTTAGTATCTGAAGTTTAGTATTGGAGCAAATATGTCCTGGCATGTCTCCAAGAGGTTTTCAAAACAGAGTTATTCCTAAATATCCAGTCTAGTAGTTTTTAATAGTAAAAGAAAGTTGTGTTACACAACTTGGCAATTATGCAGCAGTGCACAACCAAGCCAAATATTAAATAGAGCCTGTGGAATAAGAATGTGTACATCCTCCTACGCTTATAATATATTGGTTAATGCAAATCGAAACAAGATTATCATGTGCTTCCATGTAGCTAAAGTACCCATTAAAAGTTAGGCTAATTCCTTTCCTTGCAAACTAATCTATATTTTTTTTCTCATCTTCTTCTCAACTTTTAGCTTCACTTCCCCTTCTATCTAGAATCTGTTAAACAACGATCTAGGGACTGGTTGCAGGTTTTGACAGCTACAATAGGAACGTATATTACTCTACTGCGGTCATGCAAACTCTGTATAGAATTGTTCAGTCCTAACCAGCCAATTTAAAATCTTATACATGGTTGCATGCTCCTATCAGCCAATTCAAAACCTTACACATGCATACCCCTATGATACTACTTGAAGAAATCATCTTTGACTTCAATGATTATTTTGATCTTGACAAGTCAATTTTCATCAAGGATTCTAATCTTGCCTGTAGGTTTACCACTAGAATACCCATAAATCACTAATAAACAACTTAATTAGTAACATTAAGTGTAACACAGGAGGAATTGTTACTTCTGTCTAACATCTGCGGAGGAAAAACATGAGTTACTAAATAGCGAAAGAACTCACTTTGGATATTTTAGGTTTTATAGCTGGCATCATGTACTGATTAAACAACAGTAGAAGTTTGATTAAAAGATCGGGATATATTCTGTTGAAGATCAAGCAGAAGATCATGGAATTTCAAACGGACAGACCAGATCACCACCTGTCAGGTCAAAACTTGCAGGTGCAAAATAAGGAGAATCTTCAGTAGACTCCGAGCAGATAATTGCTCCGTTAGGGATCGAGTTTAAAAGAGTGTTGTTTTTGTCTTCTGCACAAAGTTCTACGCACAATTGTGTTTGGTAAATAAACTAATGGCTTGTTTGGATAGCATACTCATTTTTAAAATGGAAAATTTTATTGTTTGAAATGAGAGAGTCATTTTATTTTGAGAATGAGATGGCGCTTGGATGTGTAAAAAAATTTTCCTTCTTGAAAACAAAAGGAGTCTAAAATTTGTTTGGAAAGTTATAAAATGAGAAGAAATGGTGTTGGGAATATTGCATTGGGAGAAGAATTAAAAAAGATTCCAAAAGGGTAATGTACAAACTACAAAATATGTTTGAGAATGAGATGTCCACGCTTTTCAAAATGAGAAGAATGATGGAAAAGTTGGGAAAAACACTCTTATACTATTTTTCTGTCCACTTTGAAAATGGACATACCAAAAAACATCCCCTATATGTGATTGGCACAAAAACCAATCCACTTTACAAAAACCAAAACACTTCTAAAGCATTTTTAAGAAGTAAAAGACAGCTTTTGGATTATGATAGACTCAAAAACCAATAAAACTTCAAAGCAAAATCAATCCCAAACTCACCTATGATTAGGTGAGTTTGGGATTTTTTTTTTTTTTTTTTCTCAATTGACTTTCAATTGGAAAAAAAATTCTGTTTCTTATGTTATGAACTTGATGTTGTGTGATCGTGCAATTGAATTTCAACTTAGCAGCTGAGGTAATGATCACAAGATGCATAAAAAAGGTCTTGGAGCCAAAAAAGGTGTCCTTAGAGCTTGTAGCAAAATATTAAGAGAGAAAGTGTAAGGATCACTCTACAAAACGTGAGTAGACAAGAATTGAAAAAAGTGTTCTCATAAAGATATTTGCCCTGCTATTAGAGTTCATTTTTCAACTAATTGATTGATTTCTTGTGACCACTTCTGTTGTTGTTTTGACTGTCTGGAGTAAGTTCATGGGATTGAAGATAGGAATGGCAAAGAGCAACGCTGTGGACTTAAAGGAAAGCATGGGGTGGAGTAAGGTCATGGATCTAAAGGCAACCATGGCTTGGAGTAAGGTTGTGGACCTGAAGGCAAGCAAGCTTGTGAAGACTTAAAGCCGGGCACTAAACACAACTCAGTTGAGCCTTAAAGACAAGAGTTTTGCATATTTGCTATAACATCTATTGGGGAGTATGAAAAATGCATATAACATTCTTCTGCCTATGGTGGTGGAGTATTTAAGTAGACGTTATTACTTACAATTCCATAGGGGGATTCTATGCTTGGAGTTGTTTACTATAATTAATACTCTGATGAGATTGCACTGAAGTTAAGCACCAGTTGTTTTTCTTGTTGCATTTTGGCCACAATAAATAATATTTGGTGTTCTTTGAGTGATAACTTGATTTACTTGTAATAATTGTTACCAAGACTGTGTGACAATGAGTTTTTCACACAATCTTAGATGACTGAACCACTAAAAATGAAATTCAGGCCCCAAGTCCAATAAATTGGTCATCAAAATTTCAAAACGATGTAACCGTCCCATAAAATTCATAAACTCCAACCCTCACGGTTTATTAAAAGGACAAGATGGTTCACTACTCTGACGTCTACTTGTTGAAGGCTCAAGGCAGTGACTATGATACTAGGCTAAGCTGCTTTGTTTGGATGGTGAAGTTATTTGTATTTATTTACCCAATAGAAATCAATAAATAGCCTTGAAAACAAATCAAATAACAATTAGGTTTTGTCTTCTCCAGGAATCTAGAGACAAAAGCTATTCAACTCTTATTCTACATTGAGGAAATGGGAGTGAATTCTGTTTTGACATAGTGAAGGCTTGGTGTTCCCCTGGATTTATGCATACTAGGCCAAACCACATAAACATCTTTTGCCCCTTTATGTGATTCTGTTTTTTCTTGATTGAATTTTGAGTGTGTTTAGGTCTACTTCTACTCTAAGAACTACATTTGGTTTCTAGTTTTCGAGGATAGTTCACTTCCAACTATCGGCCTCCAAGGCTTTCTTGTGATCTGATCAGAAAAATACGCCAGTGAGAAGTTCACAAGCAAGACTGACTTCGGTTCGGACCTCACAGGATGAGGACATTGATTGTACAGCGATGCCTTGAAGAAGAAGCTCAAGCTACATTGCATCAATCTTGAGTGCTATTGATAGTGAACAAGGCACTATGTGCCACAATCTTAAGTCTTGAGCAAGGCATGTATTGCCATAGTCCATGAAAGAAGCTCAAGCCACATTGCATCAAAGGAGTTGCAAAGTAAATCTCAACAAAGAGATGCAATCCAAGCGAAGGATTCACGATAAAGGGAACATCAGAGAAAGGAACTTCATAAACAAGTACTGTCTTCAATCTAATTTAGTAAGCAAACATATATATATATATATATAACATACATATACATATATATAATCCAAGGGAATTTTATGGTATTTTATGGTGATCAGCTCCTATTCACGACAAAGGGAACATCAGAGAAAGGAGCTTCATAAACAAGTACTGTCTTCAATCTATTTAGTAAACAAACATATATATATATATCTCATACATATACACATATATAATCCAAGGGAATTTTATGGTATTTTATGATGATCAGCTCTTATTCAATAATAAACACAATCCAATTCCTATTCTGATCCAAAGCAGCACCATTTCAACTAGCTCTTCTCTAATTCTCAAACTAGCAGTCTCAGTTATTCTAACGACATGACTGAACAAACCCTAGGACATTAGAACCACAAAAGCTCCTCGACTCAGCCTGAATTTCCCTCAAAAGACTCGATATTTCACATAACAACGAAATCAAATCAACAAAAAGTACCAACGACGACAACAAAACACGAAGATTAAGCAAATAATACATAAGCACCATAAAATATATATATATATATATCATATTACAGGTCAGGATTCAGGTCAATTACCATCACGATCATCGCCATCATCGGCTTTTTCCGGCGAATCCGACTCATTTCCTTCTTCCTCTACTTCTTCCTCCTCTTCATCTTCGCCATCGTCGCCGTCTTCTTCCTCTTCTTCTTCTTCGTCGTCGTCTTCGGCTTGAGCGCCGTCGTCATCGATGTAGGAATCAGAGACTTCTGGAGTGGCCGGAGATTGATCTCCGACGGAATGAGGAGCAGAGGAAGGCATTTGAGGTTGGTGAGAGAGAGAGCTGGATGATTTTCGGGTCCGTACCGTACGGTCCGTTTCAGAGCCCTTTCTAACGAGGAAGACCAGGCAAACTGGCCGTGTTTGGAAGACCGTAACCTCGTCCTGTCGCTTGCTGCCAATGGGATGGGTCGCTTTTGGACTATATATAATAATAATATCCAGAGATTTTTAAATTTTCCATTCGGATGACAATTTTCAGCATTAATCTTATCCGCTTTGATTTGGGGGGTGTTTGGACGATGAGTTCAAATTAATCATCATCAACTTAATTTTTATTTTTCTTCTTAAAAGTTTTTTGTCTTTTCTGAAAAAGTCAACCAAAATCACTATTTAAATTTACAAATCTTAACTCAAACTTACACACCAAACACCCCCTTAGATGAGGAAACCAATTTAAACAACTCTGAGTTTGGTGAATGAGTTTGAGTTAAGTTAAGTTGAGTTTAAAAGTTGAGGGCCCGTTTGGCTATCGGTTCTATTTGAACTAAATTGTATTTTTTTCATCATGATTTTTGTCTTTTTCTGAAAAAGTTTTTTGTCTTTTCTGAAAAATTACTATTGAAACTTAAAAATCTTAAACTAAACTCATTCACCAAACAAGTGTTGGTAAAAAGTTTGAGTTAAAAAGTTTAACTTTAGTTGAGTGTTTGGTAAAAAAAGTTTGAGTTGAAAAGTTTAAAAAGTGTTAGGGTCCTGTTTTGATGTTAAAAATTTGAGTTAAAAAGTGTTTGGTGAATCATCTCAACTCAAACTCAACTCAAATTTTTCATCTCAAATTTTTTTTTTCCTGAAAAGTCAATAAAATTTATAATTACTTTTTAAAAAGTCAACCAATTTCAAACTTAAAAATTTCATCTCAACTCAAACTCAACTCAAATACCAAACGGTCTTAAATTCTTATATGTTTAAAAAAATTATAACTAGTTTTTAAAAAGTCAACCAACTCCAACTTAAATTTTTAATCTCCAACTAACTTACCAAATGGATGCTAACATGCCATTGTAGGTTGTGAATGGAAAAATGGAAAAAACAAAATAAACTAAAATAAAATTTGAACATCAATAACATACCTCAAAGTTTTTACAATATTTTTTACATCGCCATAACATATAACAAGAATAATGTCAATTGCTAACTAAATATATAAATATAACACTGAATTTAATTTTAAGTGGATTTTTACCATGTAAATCGTTGATATCTATCTCACGTTATAGAAAGAGACCCAACCCAACCTAACTTTAGCCAAATTTTCCATCTTTTGTTTTCAGTTTTTTCACTCCATTAAAGAAACAATGAAACAAAGAGAGAAATAAAAAAAGATTATCATCTCTTTCAGTACTCTTTAAAAGCCTTTTTCTTTTTCTTGTCTTTTCTTTCCTTTATACCAAAGCCGTACCAAACAAAACCAATCTCTCCCTCTTTCACACACACTCCCTCCCTTCATACTATTCTCTCTCTCTCTCTCTCTCTCTCTCTCTCTCTCCAAACATCAATGGCGGTTTCTCTCTCCACCATCTCGCGCCTCCTTGCCTCCCCGCCCTCTCTCTACCTCGCCACCAGTCTCCGCCCACCGAAGACGGTGGCGCTCTCTTCCAAGCACTCCGCCTCCGCCCTTCGCCTCAAGCACTGCCATTCCCCTAAGCCGCTCAGATTCTCCACCGCGAAATCCACCACGATCTCCGCCCCCATCGCCTTCTGCGACAAGCTTCCGGAGTCCACCCTCTCCTACCTCGACTCCGCCGGCAACGTCCAGACCGTCACCATCTCGGACCTCACCAAGGGGAAGTAGGCCGTCCTCTTCGCCGTCCCCGGCACCTTCACCCTGTCCTGCTCGCAGAAGCACCTCCCCGAATTTGTGGAGAAGTCTGCGGATCTGAGATCCAAAGGCGTCGACACCAGCACCTGCATCTCAGTCAACGATGCCTTCGTCCTGGAGGCGTGGAAGGAGGACCTCACCAAGGACAGTTTGCCTTGGGTTAGTCGCACAGTAAACCAAGTTTGGTTTACTGTGCAACGGTTCAAAGGCAAGTTGGAACCAAACTCCAACACCAAACAACTTTTAGTAGAGTTTGAACTCAAAAATTTGAGTTCAAACTGGTGAGCCAAACACCCTCTTATAAAAAGTTACAGTGTATCGTTTGTGCACAAGACGACATACAGCTTCCCGTATTTAAAAATTGATGTCGTTTTTCAAATTTTATTTAGGGAGTGTTTGATGAATCAGTTAGGACTCAATTTTTTGAGTTGAGTTCCAACTGATGTTGTTTGGGATTTAATTTCATTCCCAACTTTGCGTTGAACCATTGCACAGTAAACCAAACTTGGTTTACTGTGCTCCCACCCGGCCCTGTTATCTGTCTCACCATGCCTTGTCCACTGTTCACCAACCTCGTGCGCGTCCTCACCCTCGCCCATCTGCTGCTTGTCAGTGCCTCGGTTGCCTGTGCTCAGAGGAGGACGACGAGTTGACCTTGCAGGTTGACTCGGAGGTTATCGACGACGAGTCGCCGGAGAAGTAGTGGCTGTGGCTGTGGCTGTGACCGTGGTCGTGTCCGCCGCTGAGCAGCGATGGCGATCTGAGGTTGGCGCCAAACTCTCGCTCTGCTCGGATGACGGCATCGACGGCCGTGGCTATGAGCGAGCTCGGAGCCGAGCCGTAGCGAGTCAAACCCGATGGCTGCGGCAGCGGCGGACCGATCGGCTTCTGAGATGGTGAAGAGGAGGTTGGGAGGTACATCTATCGCCGTCAAGGATGACAAATCGGGATGATGAGAGAGAGAAGAGAGAGAAACAAGAGAGAGAGATAGAGGTAAATGAAGAGAAATGAAAGTTGATTAGAGAGAGAAAGCGAAGAAAGAGAAAGAGGATTCTTGTTGGGGAAAAGTCCACGAGAGCCGATTGGATCACCCGTGGGTGACGGAATATTTTATAGCCGATTGGATCACCCATGTGTAGCATTTTTCTGACATGGTTGAGGAAAAAAAAAACTTTCCAATACATAATAATTTTACTCAATTACATTTCCCAATACAATTTTCCAAAGAGAGTTTATTATTATTATTATTATTATTATTATTATTATCATTTATCACATGTTATAACCTTAATTCGGTATACTATATTAATCTACTCGTTATTATCTGTTGGATATTACTCTATTGATAAGGTGAAAATCCTTATTCCATTGTAAAATCTCTAAATAACCATTATGTGATCAATCATTGACTATTTAAGAAAATTGATTAACTATTTTAGAAAAAAAAAAAAAAAGGTCTTTAATTAATTTTTAAATTCACTTGAAATTAAGACCAGTTTTATCTATTTAAACCAGATTACGGGGAGAATTTCATGGTTTTTAATTAGTACTTTTAGTTAGCAACTACGTAATTCTTATTGTTGTATTTTATGACTATGTAAGAAATATTGTAAAAGGTTTTGATGTATGTTGTTATGTGTGTTTTTATTTTAGTTTATTTTATTTTTTCTATTTTGCTATTCACAACCTGCAATAGCATGTTAACTTATCTTTTTAAGTTAAACTTTTTAACTCAAACTTTTTACATCCAAACACTCAACTCAAGTTAAACATATAAATACTCAACTCAAGTTAAAATTTTCAACTCAAACTTTTTACCAAACACTCAACTCTAACTCTCAACTTAACTTATCTTCAACTCAATTTAAAAATCTTAACTCAAACCGTTTCACCAAACGAACCCTTAAAGTTTAACCCGTCGTGATTTACAAGAACGAGATGAATTAATGATTTAGGAGATTCAATTTTAATAGAAATAAGTGTGAAATTACCGTTAAAATATATTTGTAACTATTTATAATAAACTAATATGTCTACATTATTTAATTTTTCTATTAATTTTCACGAAAATTTAATAATTACGTGCATGATAACATGTGATATGTATATTTTAATTGTTAGATTAAAAATATTACTTCAAATTTATAAGTTTTATACTCTCATGCAAGTGATATTTGTAAACACGTAAGTGTAATTACAGACAGTTTTAAAGTAAATTCACATCTAATTTCATCAAAATATATAAAATATGAATCCGTTCATCCCTAAATTTTAAAAATATATATAACTCATGCGAATAATAAATATGTTGTACGAAAGCTCCTAAATTGGCGTAATATTAAACATATGTGAACATAACAAGTCTAATGACTATTACGTATTAAACATATTTAGATTTAATGTAACGGGTCTAATAACTATAAATTAAAATGTTAGTTTTCCTTAATTTAAATTGAAATAGGTATCCAGACATGGTAGATGGTTTTTTCCTGAAAAAAAAAAAAGAAAAAGAAAAAGGAACTAAGAACAAAATTGTCATCTAAATTTGTTATGTTTTAAGCAAATGACAGTTATCTATATTGTATTTTTAATAAAAATACTTCCTTTTTGTTAGCAAAGATGCTACTTACTCTTATGAAAAAAATGAAGCTTTATGCGACATGAGACATTACCAGTCCTAGATTTAAGAATACCATCCACAATTTCAATGGTCATAGGAATAAGCGTAACAATAAAAGCATACAAAGATAGTGATGCTTTCATTGATTAGATTTAGTTTTTGTTGGAACACCTTTCTAAATTAAACATTTTAATTTATTTTTATATTTTTTTAAATCAAGATAAATTTTAACTAATTTTTAAAAAGTCAAGTAATTACAAACTAAAAAATTTAATTCCAATCGGTGAATTAAATACAAACATAGAGTGATAAGGGACAGTACAAAAAAAGACAGCCCTGAATTGATATGGGAAAGACAAACACTTTAATGTTTATTATATGTTTATTCTTTGACAAACGAAGTTCTTTTTTATATACCAATGGCTTCAACCGTAGCATTCTAGTAAACAAGAGAGAGAACTCATTAATCACTTTGTTATAATTATATGTTGAAAACTTTGTACTTTACTTTAACATATGATGAAAATTAATAAAAATAGATAAAGTTAATTAGGAGGAAATAAACATAGCAGAAATAACCGAATCTAAATCTATTTGAAAAATTGATTCAGTTTAATTGGGTCCATTTACATATATGATCTCTCCTAATCTATTAAATAAACGATATCATTAATTGAATCGAATATTGAACTTAAACTCATCCTGATAAGATTAAAAAAAAAAAAAACATCCTTATCACTATATCATTCATTCATTCGTGATGTTTTTATTTAAACTTAACAACTTAGATTAATAATCTGCACTACATCATGTTATTTGTTCAAGACAGAGAAAATTAAAGATAAGAATTTTCTAGCTCCTTCTGCAATGTAGATTTTTTAAGCAACTATTCTTGATATTTTCTACGTGCATGTAGTATTATATAAATTACATTGTACACAGCCACATAATTAAAATGATATTGATGCTTCTTCTATAATATTGACACTTGTTTAAAATATTACCAAACTTTTAAAACGAACTTGGTAAAACCATTAAAATAGTCGATACGCTGATCAATTATTGATTAATTATAAATCATTAATTAATATTGTCTAAATATATATTGATATCAGTCAATTTAAGATTGATCAATAATAATCAAATTTTGACTGGTTATTATATGATCAATTACCGATTGATCATTTCTTGTATATAATCATTTCTTAAAAGCGACCATTTTTTAATTTAACAAAACTAAAAGATACTTATTGAAATAGTAATAATAATAACAAAATGCCATTTCCCACATCTCTCTTTTATTTATCTTAGGAGCTGCTAGTGTTGGTGTAAAAATTTTGTCCACCAAATAGGGCTCGTTTGGAAGAACAATTTGACTTGGAGTTTTAGAGTATTTTTTTTTTTTCGGAAATGTATATTTTAGTTGAAAAGTAAATTAAAAATAAACTGTCATATGTGGAATAACGAAAATTTTATAATAAATTTGGAAAAAATATGCAAGATAGATCTTGTTTCATTCATATAATTATTATGAGCATTTTGACACAAGAATCATCTCATTTAGACTTGAAATAATTTTTAAAAAAATGTATGAACTTTAAAGTTTGCGTTTTTTTTTTTTTTGGAAAATAGAAGAGAAAAAAAAGAAATGTAGATTTTGAAATGAGATGGTAAAACAAATGATTGTAAAAAAGAAAAAGAAAATAAAATTTTCAACTCCAATTGTTGATCAAAACGACCCCCTAAATGTAGGTCCTTGACCTTCTTGTTCGGATCAAGCAAATAACTTCATGAAGAATAGTTACAAAATAAAACAAGTAAAAATGGGGGTACTGGGTGGTGTTAGCTAATGACATTTTGATGCTTGAGTTAACAATCTTGTGTCAAATGAGAGAAATTTATAGACCAACAGACATGACAATATTTTATTACCGAGCTTGCCTTTGATAGAAATGAGATTGTTTCTTAATATTGAGTAAAGCATCTTTTCTTAATTGAAGAACAATTAAGAGATACTCATCTCCTATTGTTAAGATCCGATTTTATACATCATCTCTCATCATACATTTATCAGCTCAAATTGTTCGAATAACAAAAAAAAAAAAGATTAAACTCTCCAACGAATCAAGACGACTCCCTGGAAAGACATATTCTAGTGATTTACCTTACAACGGATAGGATCAATCAAAAGATATTCTTCAGACTTTCCCATTCAAGGAGATCACACCTAAAATTGGCCAATGAACAACCTTGACTCAGTCAGATATGCAATATGAACACTTTCTTAAACCGCAAAAGGAAAGTCTTGCAAGATATGCCAAAATGAGTCGAAAAGATAAACAAATCATCTTAATTAAGCCCAAAATCATTACAAAATTGGGAAAAAGAACCTCATTAATCATCATTTATAAATAGAAGAAGACTCAACAACTCAAGGCATATTAATTTATACCTCTCGATAGCATTTTCGAGCTACCTCAATTTTCTTCTTTCTTTACATACTTTTTCCATAATTTCTAAAATCCCCTCTTATCTCTGTCCTTTTCTTGCTTGCAAATTATAGTATTTTCACATTGTCAAAATTGTGAAAATCTTCAAAGATCAAAGATGTCATATAGGACAATCTCTTATATTGAGAGTAAATATTTATTAAAATATTTATCTTTTATTTACTTTTTTTATTTTTTATTTTTGCATTTCCTTTACTGTTTATTGTTTTAATGCCATAATCGATTCACCAAGTAGTTGATGAGATCCAATGATTTCTAAACTCAATCGTTGTGTCCAGTAACAAATTGATTATACAATTTACCATCAATTTTTACAATAATATTAAGATTTAACTCTCGGAAAAAAAAAATTATTACTTAATTAATGTGTGGAATAAATAGATGTATGCATGTGATTTTCTCAACTCCAGCATGGGACTCGCCCTATCTCTAGGAAGAGACTCATTCCGACTCCCATTGGGGACTTTCTTGATTGACGGTTGGGATTTTCCAAGTGAGAGATGACGATGATGACGTATCGAAAATCTTTACTTTATTTTATTTTATTATGACAGAAATGTCCTTCAACAATTAAAATTAGAGTGCATTCAAAATAAGTATAATTGTGTTGTTTAAAAAAAATCCTCTTATGTTATTCAAAAAACAAATATTCTCATAATACCAACGTTATGCAACATGTACCATTTGATTTAAATCCCATGCACATGATTTTTCCACCAAAAAAAAAATCATTTACACATGATCAACTAATCAACGATTATTTAAATATCTTAGGGGGCGTTTGGTATGCAGTAATCAGTATGAATCACATTACTGGGAAAGTAATTGGAGATAATATGATTCTCAAGAAAGTTGCATTGTCATGTTTGGTTATAGATTGGAATCTTCTCTTAGATTCCCAAGAATAATACATTACAGTGTTTGGTTATAGATGAGAATGTTGTAAAATACACAAAAATGTTTTTGTATATTTTTTAAAGAAAAAATATTTCTTTATAAGAAATATGAAAAAACTGAGAAAATTATTCATTCCATTAATAAAAAAAGTTGCCAAAAATTTGCCAAAAAACACAAATTTATTATTACTATAAATAGAACCTATTCTGTTAAAAAAATGTCAACAAAATATCCGTGATAACATCTCCATATATTGAACCAATATTGCAATAATAAAAAATGATAATAAATTGATAAACACATTGAGAAATTTTCTCAACCCCTGTTATAGCTCAAGAGATGATTTCACAAAAGAACAAAACCAAATCATCAGAAAAAAATAAAACACATAAACATTAAGCTGCACATCAATATATATATATATATATATAAAATAAATTGCTAGTAGATCAATTGGCCAAAAAAAAAAAAATCCGGTGCAACAACACATCATCTACAAGTTGAGGCTTGCCTTCATGAGACAATCTGAGACGAAAATGAGGCACTTGAAATGTTATATTGGATTACATAAACTCTCGCAAACTGCAAAGAGATGATCGGCAGCAAGGGTGTGAAAAGTTTGAAAAAAAAAAAAGAAATCCCAAACACATAAACATAATAAGGGCAAGAAATTAACAAAAATCTTATCAAAAAGATGAACGGCGGTAAGGGCGGAACTCCGGCGGTGGCGCGGTGGATGCCCCCCGGCGACGATGGAGTAATAGCTCCTAAGGTGTTTGTGGTTTGGAAGATGTGAGTGAGAGTTTTTAGGGTTTCATGCTTTTAATTGTAGGATTCAGACTCCTAGGAATGTAAATAATACCTTTTTTTTTTGTTTTTTTTGTTTTTTTTTTTTTGTTTAGGATTATCCCAAAGTTCAGTAAAATGAAACCCATGGTTTCACTTTCTTGGGTTTAAAAAAATGGGTTATTTACATAAATATTCAAATTTAATATACTAATTTGAAATATGTCAAATTTTCTTTTTATTTACATAAACATCTAAAAGAATAATTAAAAAGATAATTCTATCAGTCATAAAGAATGGAAAATTAAATAATAAATAAATTACGAAAATGGAAACAAAAAAAAAGGGAATATAAGATATTTATCAAATAAGGCTAAAGTTGATTTAATAAAATTACAAAAAAAAAATTGACAGAAAAGAAAATTTTGAGAATTTTTTTGATTTATTGTAAAGAATGTGTAAATATTCATAATAAATCAAAAAAGAGAATATTTTCACAAAATTAGATTTTCATATTAATGAGAAAAGGCTAAATAAAAAAATCTCAAAAAAAGTATTTTGTATAATGAATATATTTTTATCATAAGATATGTCCGATTTCATTTCTACTAATTTATATAAATAATATTATTTTTTTTCATAAAGAAATTGATTCCATTTATTATGTTATTCTTCAATTTGTTTGGTCAAGACGTAAATGACAATCTTTTAATTTATAATGGATTACATAAATAAATAGATTTTTTCATAAAGAATTCATTGATTTTTTATATGAAAAGTATGAATGTTCATCAATCTTTATTGTTAATATTTTGTGTTGTGTTTATTATTTAGTATGAACTATCATTTTTATAGTAAATATTTTATATTTATTATAATTGCTTTAATATTTATAACTGATTTTGGTGTATTAAAGGTAATCCATATTTATCAATAAAAAATACTCATCATTAAAATCAAAATACAAAAAAAAGGAAAAATAAAAAAATCTGTATAAAAATAAAATTATGTCAATTATAATAAAATGACAAAATATGTATTACAGATATTTATTTCTTAAAAAATAGACATATATAATATTGTTGAAAAATAGATATATTTTAAAAAGGGACTCTAAAAATAGATATTTTATGTAATTATTTCTAAAAAAGACCAATATTTATATCAAATATAAGAATATTTCAGATTTCGATTATCATTCTTAAGATTACCCCATACCAAACGATCTAAAGAAGTTCTCACACATTACGAAAGGAAAAAAATAAAAAACGAAAGAAGAAAAAAAAAACTATTAATTAATTATTTACAACCGTTGACTGAAATCTGGCCCCAATTTTTGTAATTCTGATTTTCGTTTGTTTCTTTAGCACGCTATGGAATTTGGAATCATCTTGAACAGCAATACAACAAAGTCAGTCTAGAGTAGAGACTGCCCCAGTGATGACATCGACCGTTGCAGCAATACAACAATAGTTGCAACCCACTTTGCAAATATTCTAGCCCTAAAAAACAAAACAAAACGACAAAAACAAAAAAACAAAAAACAAAAACAAAACAAAAAACCCCACTTTACAAATAATAAAAATAAAATAAAACAATAGTACAACCCATATTAATCCTTGGATTATAATACACTGAATTATAATTTCAGTTTCACATTAGTCACTTGACTTTTAATTTTATAGTAACATTACTTCAAATTTTTTTATTGTTATAAAAATAGCCCATTTATCTGGATTCCCTCAAAAATTGAACGGAAATGGAACACGTTCATATCACGTGTGTTTTTATTAAAGTTAAAATTATAATTAAATATTTTAAAAGAAAGATTATACCTCCAAAATAGCTTTATAACATTATATATCATGATCAAAGTATAATTTGCACTATATATCTTTGTTTAAAATACAATTTGCTTTTAAAATTTCTCTATTGTGGTACAATTTCCTTCCAAAGAACATTTAGTTACAATTTTACCTATAAATAAAGCTCTTGTGGTTATAACGTGTTCAATTTTTATCATATTTTTTTACTGAATATTGACAGAGGAACTGTTAATATAACAATAAAAAAATCTAGAATGTGTGATGTGAATAATAAAAAATTAGATGTGTATAATAAAAGATTAAGTATCAACATAAGACATGGTATATGATATATAATTCGGGAGTCATTTATAAATTCCTTTGTATACACACTAAACAATCAAGTTGATAAATAATCCAACGAGATTAACAAATTCATTCATATTTAACGGATTGTATCTAATGCGATCAATTTCAATCAACTATATTATGTACAATCCAATCAGAGTAGCATATAAAAGAAGGAAATAGAATATATAACTTTTTGATACAAATCGATTACCAATATATATTTTGTACCTTTTTTATACAACTCAAATATCAATATATGCATAATTTCTTTTGTTTTCAGCAAAAAAAAATGTTGACACTCTATGTTTCAACTTATATATATTTAATTAACGAGTATGTGTGTAATAGATAAACAAAACAAAATAAAAGTAAAATAAAAAAAATTATCACGCAATGAGTGTTAGATCAACCACACATGATGGGTAGTGAGGCATGACAGAATGGCAGAAGTGCATATTCGTGTTTTTAAGCTTGTGTTTGGTGTACAGATTTGAAATGAAATTTTTAGGTTGAAATTGATTAATTTTAAAAAAAATAATTATAATTTTGATTGATTTTTCAGAAAATTATATAAATTGATATAAAAGATTTAAATTTCGACGTGAGAGTCAAACGAAAGCTATTATTAGTATTATTATTATTATATTACAATTATATTTATTTTTGATAACTAATATTATAGTTATATTTATGTATCTTTTTTTACTTACTGTATTAAAAGAGTCAAAGTGAAATCTTATTCACTTGACATTTGACATCTTCTTCCTTTTTTTTTTTCTATTCGTTTTCCCTTTTCTTTTTTCATTATCTTATCTTCTTTTTTTTTTCATTTTTTTTAGCCTTAGTTGAAACTATTTTTTACTAACTATATTAAAAGAGTCAAAGTAATATCTTATTCACTTGACATATGACATCTTCTTCTTTTTTTCTATTCGTTTTCCCTTTTCTTTTTTCATTATCTTTATCTTTTTTTTTTTCATTTTTTTAGCCTTAGTTGAAACTATTTTTTTCAAATATATCCCTATCTAAAGATTTTTTTATATAATCTATTCAACTACTTGTAACATCTCACAAATAACTTCCATTTGATTTACTCTTTTTTTTTTTTTTTTAATTGTGCATCACACGTCTCACCACTGGTGGATATAAATATATCACACAATTCTCTTTTCTATCGTATCGTATGGTACACTGTTACCCTCCGATAATTGCGCACCAATGCATGCTCAAAAGTGAGGTCAAATTGTGATTGAGAGTTTTCTTGACCGTCAGATCATTTCAAATCACATCTCCCACCTCTAGAATTGAGCAGACTCATTTACGTACTCCTCAAGGTCATATACGTCAATTCACAGAAAATCTGATACTTCCACGTGAACTTTCCCTACCTCCCCTTCACGTGGCTTTTGTCTTCCACAATCGAAACGCATGTCTACGTGGAATTAGCAATAAATTAATTGGAAATAGCAACAACTTTTCCAAACGTATAAAGAGGGGCCAGTGATTCACTGTACCAGATCCACACCCCACCTTTCTTTCAACCAATTACCGCCGTCCAAAGTGGACCCACACGAACCACAAACAATAATCGTTCTCATGCAGACTCTTAATTAAAAAATAAATAGAAATAAATAACCAACCGTCCGATTAAAAGAACTCCATCAACCTACATAAATATCAGCAGTAGATTAACACTATGGGCCCGTTTGGGTGATGAGTTCAAACTCATCACCATCAATTTAATTTTTGTCTTTTTTTCTAAAAGTTTTTTATCTTTTTTGAAAAAGTCAACCAAAATTACTATTTAAACTTACAAATCTTAACTCAAACTCATACACCAAACAGACTATATTTGGATCACGTATCCAAATTCATAAATTAAAAATTTTTATAAAAATTTTTTTTGTCTTATTAAATTTTTTTTATCTCATTTTAAAATATAAAAATTATCTCATTTTTAGGTCCCTTTGGTGAATGAGTTTGAGTTAAAAAAATACAGTTTGAGTTGAAAATTTTTGTTAACTTTTCAAAAAAGATAAAACTTTTTCAGAAAAAAATAAAAACTAAGATGAAAAAATAGCGTTTAAGTTCGAACATCAAACGAGATATTAATTTATTTTACACAATATTTTTTTGAATTTTTTTTTTAAATCTCCGCACAATACATATATTTTAATATTATTCTTTTTTACTTCAAATAATTTTTAATTTTCAAAATTTTTTTTTACACATCAAAACATAATTTTATTTTTAAAACAAAAAACTTTTTATTTAAAATAAAAAATTTTTTCCTTTTGAAAATGAATACTCCGTCCAAACGAACCTAATATCTTCTCTCCCAGTTAGTCAACTAAAAATTGAAGAATCAATTCCCAGTTCCAACTGTATAAAAATTTCCACTAATTGCAAACACGTCCCCATTACAGACACAGTTCACACTCTCTCCTCTTTCTCTCTCTAGAAAAAGCAAAATAAAAAGAGTGAGATAGAGAGAGAGTATGAAGACGAGGCTCTGAGTGAGAGAGAGAGAGAGGCAAAAGCGCGTAGAGGTTTTTCGCAGCTACAATGCTGAGGTTTCTTCTCCCATGGCTTCTGGTCCTCCACTTTGCTTTTCCTTCTGTTTCAGCTAAAGCTGGTAAGCTTCTTAAACTGACATTTTTTCCTTTCTTTTCCTTCCTTTATTTTTTTTTTTAGTTTTAATTTCTGGTCTGTGTTCTTTCCAATTGACTGTGAATTCTTCGATTCGAGAAATCGATGAAAGCTTGAGCGTGTCCAGATTAGGGACTGGAAGTGGATTTTCGGTCGCATTGCAGGAGGTTTAGGGGAAAATGAGCTTGAATTCTGTTATGAATCAGTAATCTGAACTAATTCTGTCGATTTAATCACATTTTGGCTTAGAAAATAGCGTGGAATTTGTGTTTAGTAGATCTTGACTGTGATTTTTATGGCATTAGCAATAATTGGACGTGAATCTGAGAGCAAGTTTTCGAGTTAGATATTGGAGGTTTTTTTTTTTTTTTTTTTTTTTTTGAGTTGTTGTTACTGGATTAGAAAGAAAATGAAACATTATGAGTCCGTTTTGGTTACTTGGAAAGTGATTGAGAAGGAATGAGATTTAGAGTTTAAATTTCTAAAATTGGAAGCAAAAAGTCTTAGAATGAGGTTATAATAAGTTCGTGGCAATATTTCTTCACTTTACTTATTTTACCCTCCTTTTTTTCTTTTTTAATTTTCTGAAAGTTAAACTTTTGTTATTTGCCGCTCAATTCAGTACCATTCGTAATGCGCATAAGCTGTGGAGCTCGAGAAAATGTTCGTACCCAACCTACGAATACATTATGGTTTAAGGATTTTGCATACACGGGAGGAATTCCATACAATGCTACACGTCCAAGTTACATTAGTCCTCCACTGAAAACGCTTCGCTATTTTCCTTTGTCTTCGGGTCCAGAAAATTGTTACAACATTAACAGAGTGCCAAAGGGACACTATTTAGTGCGGATCTTCTTTGGGTTGGTTAAACAGGCAAATTTCGATAATGAGCCTCTGTTTGATATTTCTATCGAGGGAACACAGATTAGTTCTTTAAAATCTGGTTGGAGCAACCAGGATGATCAAGTGTTTGCCGAAGCCTATGTATTTCTCACAGATGGCACAGCTTCTATCTGCTTTCATAGCACAGGTCATGGAGATCCATCAATCTTGTCGCTTGAAATTCTTCAAGTAGATGATAAAGCTTACTATTATGGTCCCCAATGGGGTGAAGGAGTAATCCTTAGAACAACGGCAAGATTGAACTGTGGTGCTGGGAAGCCAAAGTTTGATGTAGATCTTAATGCAAATAATTGGGGCGGTGATAGATTCTGGATTCCCATTCCAACCTTTAGCCAGGGTTCTGATCAGTCTAGATCTGTCGAAACTAGCATTAAGCAGGCATCCAAATCGCCTAACTTTTATCCGGAAGCTATATACAAGTCAGCACTTGTTAGTACTGATAGTCAACCTGATTTAGAATATACAATGGATGTGGATCCCAACAAAAACTACTCCATTTGGTTACACTTTGCAGAGATTGACACATCAATCTCTAGTGTAGGGCAAAGGGTCTTTGACGTCCAGATAAATGGTGACGTTATATTTGCAGATGTGGATATTATTAAAATGAGTGGGGATCGTTTTACAGCTCTTGTACTTAATACCACTGTTGCGGTGAATGGGAGGAGTTTGACAATAACTTTGCATCCCAAAAAAGGTGGTCATGCAATAATCAACGCCATCGAGGTGTTTGAGGTTATTATAGCTGAGTCTAGAACGTTGGTAGAGGAAGGTACGTATGCTACTCGTTTATCTTTTCCAAATTCACAATTACTCTGCACATAAATGTGTATTATGTTGATGTGTGTTAGCTTTACTTACATATCACTTCCTGTATGAGAGGGGAACATCTTCTGGTGCCTTAGTCCATTTAATTGCATATAACATGCCATGCTGTTGTTGGTGATTCCTGCTCGTTTGTCTACTTAACATAATAACATTCAACACGACTACATTAGTGCTAAACAGCCAACATGGCATCTTTTGAGATTATATTAGTCATCCTTTCTTAATTATAACACCCTTTATCTTTCGATATTCCCCTTCCGAAACGTGAAGTCTTGTACGCAGCAGAGGTTGTGTCCACTGTCAGTTTGTGGTCATCCAAAAGTCGAAGAATCAAGTTTTAGAAACTCACGTGCTTTGATCATGTTGTTACTTGTTAGATATGCTTTCTGGAATGCTATTTATTTTGAAAATCCATGTCCATTTAGCTATTAGAGACTATTCTAAGTGGTTCTAACAGTTTCTTCTCAAAAAAGTTAAAAAAGAAAGTAATCTTAAATAATTAAAACTCTTTCTAATTTCATTCCTTTCATGTCTTTTTATTTTCCAGTCAGGGCTTTACAAGCATTGAAAGGAGCATTGGGACTCCCTGTTAGATTAGGTTGGAACGGTGATCCATGTGTTCCACCTCAACATCCATGGAGTGGTGCTGACTGCCAATATGATAAAACTAGCAATAAATGGGTGATTGATGGAATGTATGATCTTTTACATTTCAGCATCTCAATTATTGACCTCTATGATTTCATTTTTTCTGTTCATCTCATATTCTCGTATTGAATTTCATAAATTGAATGATATAGATTTTAGTGTGCCATTTTTGCTCAAACAAGTTTTATGTTGTACACCTTAAGTTTCAGTTTTATGTCGGATAACCACCTTAAAAATTTTTACGTTGTCATAAGCAAAAAGTTGTTTTATTAAGGAATTGCTTGAATTGCACTATACGTATCCGTTCTTTGATTTTACTTAAACCAATAAGTTTAGTAGAACTTAAACAGGAACCATGAGGACAAAAGCAATCCTCTCCACGTCATTACAATGCTACCTACTTAAACAGGAACTTATCTGCAAACTTATCCAATTATTCCCCAACGGACCTTGGCTAGCCAATGTATGTGCTAGGTAGCTAGGTTTCACCATGAGATTCAGTTTTATGTGTTTGAAGTTTCCTTGAAAAGCCCCCAAGTTTCTTAAAGTCTACTTGGTATCTTGCATTCCCATCCACAACCTTCGCTGCAAACCAAACTCAAACCAACTTGTTAATGACCTAAATTCACCTGTCTGCCCTTCCCAACTCCCCTTATACATTGCTGGCAGACTGAGATCCATCTAAACCGCATGGTCCTTGATTTTGTATCAATGATTTAACCATTTCTTTGTGAGGCTTCTTATTTATGAACCTTCTGGGGACATTGCTTGATTCATTTTGACTAAACTATCAAAGCTTTTATCTTTGCATCTGTCGATAAATGTATATAATGCACTGGAGAACTTGTATTGGAATCTTGCATTCGTACCATTTCAAGATACTCTGATGTCTATTTTTTCAATTCTTCGTGGAAAGGCATATTTCCATATCCTTGGCATTCATTTTGAATTTTGTACATTTCAAACATGTTATCGAATACATGTTTTTTGAAAATTTATCTGATTTATATCTTATTTCGTTAAGTTTCCTGGTTTGTTTCTATCGAGATATTATAATGTCATTGCATGTGGGATGAGGTGGAGAGTCTTTTTTTCCTGTTAATGTGTTGTCTTCTTTACTTTGTTTTTTAAATGAAAACGTCAGTAATGTTGTCTGATTTATATGTCATCTTTTGCATTTAGGATAGTAATTCTTTTATAATTACGTCAATGTTTTTCTGTGATTGATATACTTTTTCCTACTTTTCAGTGGACTTGACAACCAAGGTCTTAAAGGTTTCCTCCCTAATGACATATCTAGACTTCGGCATCTACAGAGCATGTGAGTCTCTCGGGCCTCGGTTTGGGATTAATAAATTTCAGAATGTGGTTTTGCTTTTCGTATTTCTGATGCAAATCATAATATCCAAACTCGAGCAAAGAGCTTTAAAACTTGTGAATCATGATAATATTAGTAAATAGTCTTGACTTAGATTTACTTATCTTGTTACTCTTACTTAAAATGTTAGCTTGTTTCTCTTAATTCTTTGAATGAAACATCTAGGAAATAGAGCTTTCAATGAATTAAGCTTTCATGAATCTTACCCGTCTTATTTGTTATTTTTCCCACTTATGCACTTACAGTAACTTGAGTGGAAACAGCATCCGCGGGGTCATTCCATCCACTCTTGGAACAGTTACGAGTTTAGAAGCGCTGTAAGTGCAGCTTACACATTAATTTATTTCCTTTTTCTTGTTAATTGTTTGGTTTCTTTACAATATTCAACTCTCTCTCTCAGTTAAAGAGATTATTCAACTCTTTTTGTATGCTGGTTTTAAACCATGTTCGGACAGCGTCCTGAATGAATAATGCTTAGTATATTATATTTGTGGTCTTAAGACATCCTCTATGGTTAGAGGACACTGTTGTAAATGAAAATAATTTCATAAAATTAGTTTAAGGGGAAAAAAAAAAAAAAAAAAGGGACTGAAATGAGAAGCCAAATGAAACTCTTGGATTTGCTACTATCTGCCACATTTTAATGTTCTCCAGGTCTTGTGCCCGTTTATTATGCCGCACATTTGCTTTGTGTCTGAACTGAATCTCTTTGCTGTCAACTCTGTGCCATATGCTAGTGCAAGTTTCACAGTGTATGGTTTGTTATATTTTAATCATATGTGGTTTCACTGTTCTTGTTTTCCAATCATGTTACATGGAAATTTCGTTCTACAAAATGATATTGTCATGAAAATATTAACCGTAAATAAAGCCAAATTCGAGAAGCACATGCCATAAAATATCACGATTGATGGTTTTCTTTATCTATTTAATTTTTCTTGAATAATTTGATATTTGAACTCATGAATAATCAAATGACAGGGACCTGTCCTACAATTTATTCAATGGCTCAATTCCAGAAAGTCTCGGCCAGTTGACATCATTACAGACACTGTAAGAGACCTTGAGCATCCGTTTAAATAAAGAAACTAAAGTTCATAGAGTAGTATTTGAGCCTAAATTGTAATGCACTCATGATGCAGGTATCTAAACAGTAATTCTCTATCCGGGAAAGTCCCGGTTTCTCTCGGGGGAAAACTTTTGCACAGAGCTAGCTTCAAGTATGCTTTCATTCCTATTAGTCTCGATACAATTTGTCCCAAAGAAAATAAGATCTACAGTATTAAACATTTCTCATATTTCCCTTTCTGGCAAACATTCGGTTACGAGTGAGATAAATCTTCGATGATTTTTTGCACGCAGTTTTACTGATAATGCTGGTCTTTGTGGAATACCTGGACTTCCTTCATGTGGTCCCCGTCTCACTGCTGGTGCAAAAGTTGGCATCGCTTTTGGCTCGCTCTTGTTGTTCCTGCTACTTGTTATCTTTTCAATATGCTGTTGGAAAAGACGGCAGAATATCCTTCGAGCACAGCAAATTGCAGGTAACAACACGGAAATTGAACTCATAAAAGTCATAGTTCATGCATATGATAGTGCTGCTACTACTACTAACCAAAAAAAAAAAAAAAAAAAAAAGCCGTTGACAATGCGTTGTCTGTTCTTTGATAATTAGATCAAAGAAAATCGTTAATACAATAACGTTCCTAATTAACACAGTACAGAAAAATCGTTAATTCTCGTCTACATTAAATGCACACTGATGGTCTAACCACCTTATTGCAGCAAGAGATGCTCCATACGCAAAGGCGAGGACTCATTTATCCCGTGACATCCAGATGACGAGGCATCATA
The DNA here is from genome assembly GCA_038430175.1 of Ficus hirta. Lineage (NCBI taxonomy): Eukaryota > Viridiplantae > Streptophyta > Magnoliopsida > Rosales > Moraceae > Ficus > Ficus hirta. The sequence continues at coordinate 9,921,283 of CM076589.1, forward strand.
ATCATGGCCATGCTCGGACCGCCGCTGAGAACGGTCCTAGCCTGCTTTCATGATCAAACCACCACCACGTACTGCAGAAACTTAAAACTAGCTGGTTTTTGGTGCCTCCTGAGCTCCTTCGTAAAGATAATAAGAGAATCAGTTCTGAGAAGATGATGAGATAGTCACGTCCCCTCCTTTAGTGCCCCATTAGCTGGAAAGACACAAATCTTGTACATTGCCTCCAAATTCTCTCTTTCTTTTTTAAAGGTTGTAATCCGTAAAAAAAAAATAAAAAAATAAAAAAAAAAGAGGTGATATTGATAAGATTTAATTTATGTACTTATTGTCATAAACTTGCATCATTTTTTATTTTTGCGTAGGGTTTCCAAAATGTAAAGTCATTAAAAATTGTCTATACGACTCGAATCATTCTCAGATGCCCCAAGACCATTCTTTCCTTGTCTGTTGGGTTGGTTCATGCGCACGCCAACGAGCACCGGCCACAACAGCGGGAAACCATGACCAACAGAGTCAGACACTTGGCTACATTCTGTTATGGGATAATCATATAGTTTACATTATCTCGAATGCGTAAAACCTTAGCTACTCAAATGATGCTTTATTATTATTATTATTATTATTATCATTACATTAACACTGCGTTGTTTTTGTATCTCATTATTCTTCGAGTCATAAAGATATACGACAAGATATATTCGAAGACCATATTTTTGTACGCGTTTCTTTAACCCCCAAAATCTTGGCATATTTTATCCGAATCTTCCCATGCTTTTCGTTAACTTCTCGCGAAATTCCCAAAGACTCCACTTTTTGAAAGTAGAAATTTTTTTTAAAACTTTTTTATATACAAATGAGAAGTTGGTGGTAGAGCAGGCTGGTGTTCCCTGTAATCTACTTTTTTTTGCTTGGGAACAAAAACAAATAGAAAATTTTGATAGTGGCATCCAAAAATAAATAAATTAAAAAAAAAAAAGAGGAAAAAGAAAATTTCCCACTACAGGGACACAAGTGGGGCGTTATTTTGCAAAATTGGGTTGTCAGATTTGCTTGTCAAAAATTTATTTTCTACTTGTATCGAGGATTCGGCTTTTAAGCATTGAGCTAGCTGGTTTTTAGCTTTTCTTCGTTCTGTTGAAAGTGATTTCTTTGAACTTTTGGTTGAAAAATTTACTAAAAAAATATTTTCGTAAATTTCAAGTGAGATAGTGATTTTTTTTTTTTTGGACAAATGTTAACAAATTGCGAAAACCTAGTAGTTAATGAAAACTTCACATTAAAGAAAAAATAAAAAAATAAAAAAAATAAACTAACCCTTTGTTTGGATCAAAGATCCAATTCAGAAATTGGAAAGCTTTTGTAAAAAAAAAAAAAAAAAGGTTTGTCTCCACTTTTTTCATTATTCTCTCATTTCAAAAAAAAAAAATCTCATTTTCAAACTTATTTTGTAAGTATTATTTTGAAAAAAAAGAAAATGAATCTTTTTGAAAATCTTCCCACAATAAATAATTTTTAACATCATTTTTTTTCATTCATAACAACATTTTGTTTTCAAGAAGAAAATTTTTTATACATCCAAACATCATCTTATATCGAAATGAGAAGGCTTTCCATTTAAAATAAGAAAAAATTTCTTTTAAAAAATAGTCACCCCATCCAAACGGAGCCTAAAACTTCCCACACAAGAACCTCTTCTCCCCTCCGCAACATTATATTATTTTACACTAGGATTATTTTACTAAAAAATTTATAAAACAACACTAATTAATAAAAACTTCCCATTAAAGAAACTCATATCTCCTGTCACAACATTTAATTTACATTTGATTTATTGATTGGAGATAAAAATTTAAAGTTAAAATTTTTTAAAAATTAATTATAAATTTTATTAATTAAAAAAAAGATAAAAATTAAGATTTAAAAAATATAATTTAATTAAAATTATATTAAAATGTCAAGGGAAATATTAAATTATCATAAACACAATTTATGTCTAAAGTAGAAAATTCTTCTCTTATTAAAAAGAGAGAGAGAGAGAGAGAGAAATATGAGAGATGCAGAGACATTTATATTAATCTAAAAAAGGACAAGAAACAGACATAAACAATAAAAAAATTAAAAAAAAATTAAAAAGGATATACAAATAATGTTCACGAGAAGACGTGTCTGATCAGTAGACTCAGTACAGCAGAGCAAAGCAAAGCTTCCCGTCATTCAACACACACATTTCATTTACCGAAAAAAAAAAAAAAACACACACACATTTCATTTAAAAAAAAAAAAAAGGAAAAACACACACACACACACACACAAACGCCACTCCTTACCACCACCACCGTCACCGTCATCCCTTTAAGGCCGTACAATGTTTTTCCCCTTAATTTTTCTTTCTTTCTTTTTTTTTTTTTTTTTTTTTTTTTTCCCTTAAAACCTTAAAAGCCGTCTATGTTTTTGCATATTTTTACCTTTCGGTTCCCAAACAATGGACCACCGTTTTTTTTCCTTCCCCCACCTCAAATCATGTCACACACGGCAACCACATTAAAAAAATAAAATAAAATAAAATAAAAAATAAAGAAAGAAAAGATAAAATAGCATTTTTTAAAAAATAATAATAATAAATTATAATACAAAATTTTAAATATAGTAAAAAAATCATAATCAAATCTATAATAACATGATATGAAATAAAATTCCTATAATTCCTTTTCTCTCTCTTTCTCTTTTTATATGAAATTTTATATATAAATTTGTTATTAAAAATTAATAAAAAATATATTATTTTCTAAAAAACCTAAAGATTTTTCTAAAAAGTTTAAATTTCTTTAAAAAATATAATATAATTTATCATCTTTTAAAAAATATATTATCAAGTTTAAAATATAAAAATAAAAATACTTGTTATAATTTTTCAAATGAAAAATAAAAGAAGAGGCCCAATAAATCCGAGTCCCGAGGACACAACTCGGCCCCCAGGCCCAAACTCGGCCCTTGTCTCCTGCAACTCAGACACGTCCTACGCACCCTCCACGTGGGGCTCTCTCTGACACCTCCCCCCTAAACCACCAACATGTCTTCCCACCATTCCCCTCCCGCCACGTACCCCCTTCCCCCCACCAGCCGCTTTCATCATAACCCAACATATATTACATATATATATATATATATTTCTTGGCCCTTTTGCTCTTTTCAAAAACAAAAATTAAAAAAATAAAATTTTTTTTAATTATGTTTTTTCTTTTTTAATTTTTCTTGCTAATAATAATATGGCAGGCGCCGCTCAGCAGCGCCGTACAAAAGGAGTAGGGCTTACGTCACCGCCACGGCGCAGGGAGAGAGTAGTCACATGACAGTTCCCTCCCAATCTCTGCGCACACGTCTCATCAGGCGGCGGCTCTGCTTGCCTTTTTACTTCTCCCCTGGGTCCCACTTTTGTCTCACGTGTACTTTACTCACCACCGTTCGATCAATCCACAACTGATCCCACGGTTGATTTTCTTTCTTCCCTTTTCGTGCATTTCTTTTCCTTGGCCTTTTCTCTCTATATATAAATATGAAAGGCCGTGCCGTCCAGCCGACGATTACGGGTGACTGGGTGGGGCCCTCCATGTTTTTTTTCAGCACACACTCTACACAAAAACATATCCCCTCTTTCTCTCTCTAACTCACTCAAAAGAAAGCGTGAAGAAGAAGAAGAAATACTTATTGGACTTGCTTTCCGTTTCCTTCGTTCACGTTTTCATGGCGTCGCCGTCGTCGGGATCGTCGCGGGAGGGCCACTACAGGGGCGTACGGAAGAGGCCGTGGGGGCGTTACGCGGCTGAGATAAGAGACCCGTGGAAGAAAACTAGGGTTTGGCTTGGGACCTTCGACACGCCGGAGGAGGCCGCCCTCGCCTACGACGGCGCCGCCAGGTCCCTCCGCGGCGCCAAAGCCAAGACGAACTTCCCTGCTCCTGTCGCCGCCGGGCTCTCGCTCGACCTCAACCTCCCCTCCTCTGCCCACTGGACCTCCCCCTCCGGCCGTCTAGTGCTCGGCGAGTTCCTCCACACCGGCGTCCTAAAGGACGTGTCTTGCTGCGCCGGTGCCGGTGCCGAGCCGTCGCCGGTCAAGCGCGAGGTTTCTGGACTCTCTTTAGCCGCCTCCGCCGGCGCGGCTGGTGGATGTTCGGCTCCTGAGACGTCGTTTTTGGGACTGGTGCGTCGCGGCTGCCCCATTGATCTCAACGAGCCTCCGCCGTTGTGGCTTTGACTGAGTTACAATAGAAAAAAAAAGGTTATTTTATTTTATCCTTTTTAGGGCATTTTACGGCGTTGTTTCTTTCTTCTCAGCTAATATCTCCCGCTCTTTTTTTTTTTCTTTTTCATATTTTTCATTATCCACTTTTATCTTAGTACTTCTTTCCCTCGTTCCTAAGTAGTTTTTTTTTTTTTTTCTTTTTCTTTTTTCGGGTTATGTTCCGAGGAATTTGATGCCCATATATGTGGAGTATATCTTCCTAATTTTTAAAAGTGGAGACCGGAGAGGCTTGTGAATATATTATGCTTTTTATTTTTATTTTAATTTTTTTCCCTGCATTTACTTGCGAAACTCTGCTTTCATTTCTAGAAAGTCCTCTGTCTTTGCTTGTAACAAAATAAGTTCCACCGTTGAGCATGCCTGTACCGGCTTTGAAGTGCACGCGCCGGTGTCGCGAGAGTGAGCTTTGCAAGCTGAATATGTGCATATACATATACGTCTTGTATATATTGTAAATAAAGTAATATAAAAGAGGACAGTGAGTTAAATATGATGGGATAGTGGGACTGAGAGAACTGGGAAGCAAGCGTGTGGATGAAACGGGGCATAATGGCAAACACTTTTTTTCACGTAGAACAGTGAAACCTGTTTACGAGATTATTGTTATTATTATTATTATATTATTTTTAATCATCGAATGAGGAATGATTCCCGTGCCGATGAAGTAGACCCACTCGCTGGACAAAGCGCGTGTGGAATGCCCATATCCCCCAGTTTTTCACGTAAATGCCGCTGTCGTCTTTGGCAACGCCATGCCCCAGCATCACATCAAATCAAACAATTTTTTTATTTTATTTTATTAAATCAAACAATTTTTTTTATTTTGTTTTATTATTATTTTTTTTCATGGATTCTACCGCACTACACTACTAACTAGTTCACAGTTTCTATATATCCATTTCATTTCTCTCTCTTTTTTTTTTTTCCAACTCAGAGTTGTGTTTTGTCGGGTAAATTCCATCTTTCTTTTTCTCTTTTTTCGCCCACCTTCTCTTGTAAATTTCAGATTGGACCCTGTAGTTGTTAATTCTCTGAGGGACTGTTTGGAACAACCATTGGACATGGATTTTTTCTATATATTCTTTCTTTCAAAAGTCGTTTGTTTCAACCTCTTATTTTATATTTACACCTTTTTTTTTTCTTTCTTTTATTAATAGAAGACTCAAACTTTAAAGTCTTTTTAACTTTTTTATTTAAGATAAAAGTGAGATAATTGTTGCCTCTACTTGCAACAAGGGGATGAACATAACAATTTATATATTGTTATTTTTTTCCGACAACGTTTACTGTTTTGATATTGTTAGAACTAAGAAAAAAAAATTATTTTAATGAGGCTATTTGTTCATCTATCAGTTTATGGATAAATAAGTAATTTATTAATTTATCAGTAAATGTTCCAAATGCTTGAAGAAATTATTAGGGGTAATGGATACGCTTGTCGATGATATATCATCCAGATGATAATTGTGTTTTATCAAAATGTTCCCTCAAAAGAGGCCTTTCAAGTAATAATAACCTCAAAAAATAATTTTCTGCAACAACGAAATATATATCAAATATAGTGCATGCTTTCCCAAAAAAAAAAAAAAACACAAATAATAATAAAATTAGGACGAGTTTGAGTTCAATTTAGAAACGAAGAACAAACAACTTTAGATACATATTTAGAAAAGAGTTGAATTGAGAAAATTGAAGTTGTGACGAAAAAAAAAATATAACTCCTTAATAATAAAAATTTTAGACATTATTATTATAATTTTTAATTGATTTATGCCTAAAAGATTTGAGAAAAATGTAATTATTGAGTATCTAACGGGATTACTAATTTAGTTTATTGGCTCAAGTCGGAATCCGAAGGGTTTGTTTGGTAGAGTAGTTTGAGTTGGGATTTTTAAGTTTCAATAGTAAATTTTTTTGAATTTTCAGAAAAGACAAAAAACTTTTTAGGAAAAAGACAAAAACTTTTTGAGAAAAAGACAAAAAAGAGTTTGAGTTGAATGATTTGAATTGGTGAACCAAACTCACCCGAAGTCTTTATTATTCAATCAGAATTTTATTAATTTATCGAGATTTTAACAGTTTCTCGTATTTTTATGGTGGAATTTTCTGTTTTAATATTTGATATAACCTAGAAAGAACATTTTTTCCTCCTTTCAAACGGCATAATTTCACTCATCGCTTTGTTACTATAAGAAAATATATATTTTTTACTTAAAAAAGTTTTTTTTTTAAAAATTTATGATGGAACACAAAAGTTGTTTGCTTTTTGGAGCAGCGAAAATGAAATGAAGGCAGTCATGCATATTTAATTAATTAGTAGTGTTGAATGGGGCTGGAGGCTGGGTGGGTCTACCATTTTGGTGTAATAATATAATCGGATAAGGTGCTTTATTTGAGGACGTCATTTCAGCTCCTTCGGTTGAAAAAAATTAAAAAGAAAAAAAAAAAAAGTATTAAGTCTTATTCATGTGCCGCCTAGGGGTCCCTTTCTCTTTTTGCTCGAAGTCGTTGAGGTTTTAGAGAGAAAACAAATTAGTGTAAATAAGTGCCTGTCTGATCATAATTGTATATATATTGAATGCTTATATTAGATGTAACTATATTTTTATTTTATTGATAGGTAATTAAGTATTATTATTTTAGTTATTATTTTAAATTTTCAAAGAACGGATTCCTGATTTATAAACAATTCTATATATTATTTGTTGTAAATTTTTAACGCCAAATACTAACATATTAAAGCATTGAAAATTAATTTTAACATCATAACTGATATACTAATATCTATCATTTGGGTAAAAAGTAAATATTTCTTATCAGGTAAGTTTTGTTGAGTTTTGATGACACCTTAAGTGTATGAGTGTGCGGTAATTACATATATAATTTAATAATAATTTCACATTTCATCTCATTAAAAGATATAGAGTTTGAATATCCCATCGTTAATTTCAAAAAAAAAAAAAAAGTGTGTGTGAGTGTGTCTCGCTTTCAAAGTGTAGGGCAGACCATGTGCCCCCACTAATGGAATTTTAACGCCGGTGGCTATGAGTCTACTTTTAGGACAGGCAAAAGATTTTATGGTAAAAAGAGATCAAAGGAAAACCATCCTCTTTGACAATTGTTTTGTCCAAATACAAAGGGGTAATTTTACATGGGATAAAAGTGGCAATGGAAAAATTGGTTTGTGAGGTTAATACGAGTTGAAATTCGCACAAAAATTTGAATCAACACAACCAAACAGAAAAGAAGTTTGCCTAAGTTGACAAAATCTGTACCTCTACTCTTCACGTTCATTGAATTGCTTTCCTTTTTGCAAAATTTTTGATAGGCAGAGTCCTTTTTTACAGTCTCTTCAAAATTTTCCATTAAATAGAGCCCACCAACACTTCAGTGATTTCCTTTTTTTTTTTTTTTAGCTGCACCATTGGAAACAGCTATTTCTTGTTATTTACCCCCTTTTTTTTCTTTTCTTTTTTTTTTTTTTTTTTTTTTGCCCTCCTTCCCTCAAGAATTGTTATATCCTAACTTGTTTAATGCGTGATAATTTCACAAGTGCTGTTCAAAATTTGTTAAATTATCACGTATTAAACATTTTTTTTAATTATTCTCTCTCGCACTTTGTTAAAGTTAATTATAGGAGGTTAAAAATACTATATTTATTGTAAATATTTATCTTATTGATACTACACTTTGAAGTCTGAACCGATTACATCACGTTACCATAGTTAGAAAAACACGTTAAAATACATAATTAAAGTTTAAAAGAATTAACTAAAATACTTGCCCTACATTTAACTTCTAAAAATAGTAAGTATTAGTGTATGACATACCATTTAGTTCCTGTAACAAAAATTTCGGAAGTATAACAACACAAATTTAATCTCATACAGTTTACTTTAGCCAAATATATATATATATATATATATTACAGGTTAATGTTATTCAATTATCTTCAGAATATATATATATATATATTACAGGTTAATGTTATTCAATTATCTTCAGAATATATATATATATATATATATGTGTGTGATATGGTTAAAAAGACTTTTCTTAAAAAAGTTTTTATAATAAATGAGTGAAGTTTTATAAAATTAAAAAGAAAAATATTAGGATATCAATTTTAATATGAATTTTTGAGTATCAACCTATGTAATATATAAATTATCATTATTTTATTAGTAAGTGTTTAAAATATTATTACATAAATTAATTGTATATATCAATGAAAATATAACACATATACTTAAAAAGTTGAGATTAAAATTAGTGTCACTAACACTACTTAATTAAGAAGATGATTATCAATTAATCATTAATAAATCATTGATTGATCAATATTAATTAAATATTTCACTGATTTTTTTAATTAATTAGTGATTAATGGTTATCTCCTAAATAGAAAATTTTCAATCATTTACATATATAAGTATTTAAAAACGGTTTATTTAAGTAAAATTTTCTATACAATGATCCAACGGTATTAGACCAATAGAATACAATTTGCACCCTACTGGAAATATATATTTTTTTTTTGCTAGAGCATTGTTTTATATAGACTTGTACTTGTAGGTGAAAGATAAGGCTACTTTCCCCTAAAGTTTTGGTCAAAAAAACCGGCAAGAAGTTTGGAAGAGTATGAGATGGGGGGGCGTTTTATTACAAAGCGACCAACTAGGTGCCTATAAAAATTAGTATAGGACCTGTAGAGAAGATACCTATTATTTGGTCACATCTTTTCTAGCTCCAACATCCACTAGACAAAGAGAGAGAAACATGAAAGAAATAAATACAAAGACAAAATATATATACATATATATATATATAAATAATTCAAAGAGGAAATCCTGGAGGCGATAATGATGGGTTTGCGGAGTCTCATGGAGGGTCATTGTGCAATTTCAAGGCTGTTCATGCGTCGCTTTGTGTTTTATTTATGTGGTAATATTAAATATGTATTAACAATAATTAATTAATAAGAGCATGTCTTTAGCTATAAAAAAAAAAAAAAAAAGATCAAGAAAAAAGCATGCCATATAGGCCTTTAATTGGGTGCCTTATGGAAGTGTACAAAAGATTGCAATCTACTCGAAAGCTTGATTTTCGAAATCCGCCGATGAATGAAAAAGATTGGTGAATATTTAAATGTTTTTCTGTTAGTGGGACGAGGCGGCTATTTTTATCTTATGGTCTTTCCTTCTTCTACTTCTAGAATGGCTGTTTGTTTTGTTGGTAAAAAATTAAAAAATGAAAGGAAAAAAAAAAAAAAAAAACTAGTGATAAAGGTATCAATAGAGTAATACCAATGTCCCATAAAAATTTGGCGTCATTTTCAAGTAATAAAGCATGAAAGAAAAATGTCAAATTGTTTACACAAAAAAGAGAGAGACGTGTATATATATATAAATATATATCATACATATATGGGCAGATTAGTACATGAAAAACTACAAAAATGGAAGAAATGATAATATAATTCATGTGGACGTGTTTTATTTTTGTCATTGAAAAAGCTTGACAGTTCTAGTGGAAAAATGCCTAGGTTGGATGTGATTCTAGTTATATTATGGGTCTCTTTAATTCTCCTACTAATTCAGTTATCTAATCTTATAAAAATAGTTATCTAATCTTATAAAAAATTAAAAATAGATAGTGGCGTGTTCTAGTCTAGACAAAAAGATAAATATCTCATATTTTTCGGGAAAGTAATACGATTGTTGATAGACTTGCTTCTCCTAATTTCATGTTAGATCATATATCGTGATGAATGGAGATACTAAATTTTATTTCTCTCTTAGTCAGAAGAGATATGAATGATACCTTGTGGGTGGGTTGTGTTTTTAGGATGAATTGTGTTTTTGGTGGCTATTTTTTTTTTCTAACGAAGTATATGCTCGTTCTTTGTTGCATTAGTTGGGTATTTTATTTGTTCGGCTGGTTTCCCTTGTGGGTGGTTTGATACCAGAATGATATGAAAGAAAAAATAAATAAATAAATAAGTTGTAACAAATAAGTTTAGACCTATTGCTCCCTTTAATATTTGAGATTTATGTAATTTTCTTTCCTATTAATAATAATAATGAGTGGAAAACTTTGCGTTAAAAAAAATACACTTGTTGAAAAGGTTAAAAATAGGAAGATTTCTATATTAAAATTTGCAATTAGGTTTTTTTTTTTTTTTGGCTGAAGAAAAATTAGTGACCAGATAATCTAATGAAAATGGGTGTTATCCCATGTGATATATAAATTTTTTATGAAATAGATTATTTATATATCCTAATTAATATTATGATGATGATTTGAATTTAAATATTCAACGAAGAGGATGAATATTCTATTAATCTACCTAAGACGTTGCCAATTTGAAAATAGGTTGTTTTTTAATACGGATATACTTTTACTCATAATACTAATATGATTTATGAAAAATTATTTGTTTTAATTTTTTATTGTTCAGATTAAATACAAGCTAAAATTAAAAAAGAAAAAAAAAGGGAATTTTAAATTTTTATTATTTGGACCTCAAAATAAGCTAAAAAAGAAAGGGAAAAAGTGAAAAAGGGGAGAGGGGCTGGTGGGGCATGAGAATAATCCAAAAAATTTTGTGGGGATGGAAATCTAATTAAAAAAAAAAAAAAAAGAAGAAGAAGAAGAAGAAAGAAAGAAAGAAGAAAGCACAACAAGACACGCAATGGCAGAGAGGCTCCCTTACAATTTACAGAAAGAAATCACCCTAATGTGACGTCACCCACACAAGGTCTTCACCAGCTCCCCCTCCCCCCCCCTCTCTCTTGTCTGCCTCTTGCCTGCCACGGCCCCTGCCGGCCGTCATTTCAACGAACGATTTGACCCACCCAAGGCTCCCTCTCTCTCTCCTCTCTCTTACTTTCTCTCTCTACCATTTTGGTTTGGGTGGTCCCACTACCTGCAGAAACAAAAAAAAATGAAAAAAAAAATAAAAAAGAAAAAAGAAAAGGGGGGTGAGAGATTTCGTGGTACTTTTGAGAATTAATAATGGCGATACGTGTTCGGAGAGTTAATAATTATGAACAATTCTAGTGTAAGAGAGGAAGTGGGGCCCACGTGCGTCACGTGTCAGTCTCCGAAGATCAGAGACTGGTGACTGTCCTGTCCGTCCCTCTGCACCTGTCTGCAGCTGAATATGGCCGTGGGTCCCGCCACGCGAGCGAATCTGTCGGCACCAGACCCTTCACGGCGGTGTCCCTCTCCAACGTTACACTCCCCCAGACACGCTCTGCCTCTGTATTCACACACATATATATTTATATAAGTCCTCCATTTTAAAAAATATATATTATTATCTATAGAAAAAAAAAAATTAGGTGCTTTTTTTTTTTTTAAAGTCTGGCATGCAAGACTTAAGTCATGACACTTATAAAGTGACTGTGTCGGTGACGGCGGCGGTTGCGGCGGTGCGCCTCCGACCCCGTCAAGGGTTGACGGTCGTGAAGTTAGGGGGCATGCATGAGTACGAGTGGGCATGATTATGATGCGTGAATGAGAGAAAAAGTGTGTGTGTGTGTGTGTGTGTGTGTGTGTGTTGTTTTGGACCGGGGGTGGTGGGGGTGGTGACCAATTGATATGATGTTAAAGGCTTACAAAGTAATAATGGTCATTATGAATTAGGAAGTTTGACTGGGTAAGAAAAAACACGTGGCGGGATTAAATTCGTCAACGTGTATGGGGGCCTTCCTTCTTTTTTTTATTTTTTTTGGGCCTTTCCATAAAGTTCATTGTCTTTGGCGTCAATCTGCATTACTCTATTCGTGCAGTCATTGCAGTCCTACTTCAATTGGAGCCACAATATTTCATTTCCTTTTTTTTTTTTTTTTTTTCTAATTTTAAATGTAACAAATCATTTTCTAATCCTATAGGTCATAGAAATCATCGACGTTTACATTTAAAAAATATATAATAAAATTACATGGAATATACAGCACATTTTTAAATTCCCTCTAGGTCTAGTGTTTATGTGAATAAGATCAACATGTCTTAAGGATTTTAATGAAAAAAATATCTGAACCTTAATATTAAAAAAATTAAATAGACATTTTTTTTTTTTTACTGCTCGTGCATTACCTGGTGCAGAGCTGCGCAGGAACAGCTGTTCGTTGTGTTCATACATGAGTAATGACAAATAGTGAAGGCGTTCATATATCAAAAATATGTACACACACAGACAAATATATATATATATATATATATATCGAAATGAAGGCGTTGGAGGGTAGCCATAAAGTTTTCACCTATTGATTCTTTTGGGCCTATTTGCTGCGAAAGGTGTGGCAAAGACTTTTAGAGAGCATAAAAACAAATCTCGAATTCCAAGTACATGTCATCTGGCCGAAACAAGTTAAAACACAAAAATGAAAACTTGAGATTGGTGCGCTGCGCCCTCACATAACTCGCTACTAGATTAATCAAGTAGAATAAATCATTTGCACGTTTCATTATTTTTGTTAATTAGTATTTTAGTACAAATTGCATGTTATTTATATATATATATATAATTTTTTTTATATTAAAAAAAGAAGAAGACTTTTTTGGATGGGTCAACACACTTTAATCAGCACCAAGTCCTTTATTGATAACTAACATGAAAGAAGAAAAATGGACATTGAGTCCTTTGGTAAATGCCTTGGTACTTTGTGCCTTACTAAAAAAAATACTGTGGAGGGGGAAAAATTTTATCACAAGTCATGAATCATAAGTAGAGTATAGTTTCACTTGTGATTTCTATATCCCAATAGTCTTAATGATCGTTACCATATCCATATTTCCTAAACATTCCTTTGCTACCACATCCTTTTTTTGTTTTGTTTTGTTTTTTTTTTTTTTTAGCAATGTCCAATTAAATTACAAGTTATGTTGAGGTTACAGTATCTGTTTTGAGGAGTTTCATAAAAGTTGTTTTTGACTTGGTCTAAAAATTACTTTTAAATATCCATATTTCCTAAATATTCCTTTGCCAGCACCCCATTTTTTAATTTTTTTAGCCATGTCCAATAAAATTACAAGATATGATTGAGGCTATAGAATCTGTTTGGAGGAGCTTCATAATAAAAGTTTTTTTGACTTCCTAAATCTAAAAGTTACTTCTAAAAGGATTTAATTGATCAATCAGAAAATTTTCTGATCAAAATCAGAAAGTATGACTTATGACAAAAACTACTCTAAATAAACTTCAAAACTTGAATTAGAATTAGATAGTATAAACTTTGTTTTAATATTTTTATTATTATTTTTTTAAATCTTTGACATCAGTTTGATTTCAAAAAGCTTTTATTTATTATTATTATTTTTTAAAATGTGGCTCCCAACCACTCATGAAACATCACAACTTCTACTTCTCTTCTTCTATTAATCAAAAACAAAAGCAAAAACTTTGTTCAACGGACCCACAACCTAGTGACGATTCCACGTCTAATCCAATACAATACTCTAAACCCCAAATCCAAATAAATAAACAAAAAATTATCGTTGCCTTGAGCAGGCAAGAGAGTGAAAAATCCAACCACTGTGCCCACTCGAGAGCAAATTTAGTCTTTTGGTATTCACACTAGCAAGTGACACACATACAATCTCCCAAGGCAAATCGATCACAAGGGCTTTCGAGATGAGGAAATAATTGAGTTCAAATTTAGTTAACCTAGCACTAAGCAGACGTTCTCTAAAACACCACTTTCCTAAGGTTCCATAAGGTACTGGGGTTCCAATAATGCTCCTAGGCTTCACCACAAATAACCAAAAAAAAGAATACCACCGTCCACCGGGTAGGCTGCCCCTACCCTTAAAAAGGGTTTTGAAAGTATCCGGTAAAGTTATACAAAACAACCACTTTATTTAAAAGCTTGTATTTGCCTCTAATTACCATGTCCTTTAAGGACCAGACAAAATCTAATGCATGGTACTATAATATAAAATCAGGAAAATAAACCTGCTTTCACACGAGCTTAACAAGTCCATGCAAGTGCACGCCGATGCTTATCATTCGAAATACTTTGGGTTTATGCATAAATAACCATCCAAATTCCTAAGAATGATCAACTGTCTATTTGTACCTCATGATTGACTGTACATCGATATAAATATATATATATATATATATATGCATATATAAATGCGCCAGGTTTCTAGCATTCATTTACGTCGTGAAATACAATAAACTTCCTAGAGATTTTCGGCATCGCTCGAACCAGGATGAGCATCCATATCCAATTCATCGGCGGCGTCCTCATCTATCCTCCTCCTGTTATTTTATACACAACATGCATTAATTTAGTACCGTAACATTACTGGACCTTTTTTGAGACAAAACTGGAAAATAACTCTCGACATAAGTACCTCTCAAGCACAAATTTCCCTTCCTTGTATTTTTGGTTTTTGTCATGTGCGATTACCTATTGAAATTCCAAATCACAATTACTAAAGTTGAGAAGTAACTGAGAATCCAATTAATATAAAAGAAAGAAAGAAGTGAGGTACAAATTGATATGTTGGCATGCAATCAGAGCTGAGATAAAACACTGCATTAACCAGATTATGGATATGGCTTTGTGCAAAATAATTTGTCCGACGACTAAACTTGGAACCAATTGAGAAAGAGAAACAAAAGACTTACATATTTCCAGCCAAGAATCCGTCCACAGCAGCAGCAGTAGATGTCTTCTACGGTATGCAAACCAGAAAGCATTAACCTCTCCTCCTGAGGCCCGAGCATGACATTAATTCTGCATTAGAAAAAATTACACAGCTGAGAATATGGATAACAAATGACGGATCCTGTTGTCTCACCTCCTTTTCCTCGACGTCATGCTGAAGTCTGGCCTGTGCCAGGCGCCAAGCTTCTCAGCCAACTTATCAAGACATCCTAATCACATTGATTCCATGTCGACATCCTCATCAACACCCTTGTCGCAATTCAAAAACCGACTTTCTAATTTCTACATAATTGGTTTTTAACTCACAAGCTAAAGCTCACACACCATAAAATGATCCAAAAAATAAACTTCATCATCTTCTGTATAGGAGCCCGAAACAAAAAAAATCAAGAGGTAGCAAAAACAAGAAATATGGAGAACTTACACGCTGCTGAAAAGATACGCCCTCCCTTGACGGCAATTGAATGTCTAGTAACATTTATAAATAACAAATTAGAGTAACATCAGCCGATAACTAAAGGAAAAAAAGAGAGAGAGAGAGAGAGAAAGAATCTAAAGCATATAAATCAAACACACTCTTCAAGTTGTGAAAATCATAAACCTAACTGCATTTGCAATGCGAACTACTCATTGACCGAATTCAGGAATACATAACAAACAAAAATTTAATAGACCACATCATATGTAGCAAATATTTTCCGAATACAATCGCCAATCACTCGATAAAACTTAGGATTTTGGCTCCTGCCTAAAATAGCTTGGATTTTTCCATTATTCTGAAGGGTAAAGTCATGAAGCCAACTCCTCTTATGTGCATTTTTACATTGGGTAGAGACAAAAGTTCTCACTCTTTTAATATTGTTTTGAACGCTAGAAATTGCTTGCTTATCATCTTAAACAACATCAAAAGTTTGTCATGACTTCTCTATTTAAAAAAGTGAACCGCCGTATCTCAGTGGGGGTTCCAATGGCACATGACGACTTCTAATTCCCCACTAATTTAATTAATTAATTAATTAATTAATCAGTTAAACTAATCCCTGGCTTAATCTCCCCCACATAAGTTCCAAAATTCAAGCTTTTCTTAACCTCACCCAAGAAACGTCGCATTTTTCTCCAATTATGCTCAAATATTTTGATAATTAATTACCCTTCTTCGTCTGGTGAAATCCACAATCAAAATCACAAAATTCATGAGACCCATTTTCAGAGACACGCTTTTCTTATGGATTCACAATTCCAACAATCTACCGATCACCCCCTTCAACTCCAATTCTAAACCCTAGAGTAAAAACCATTTTTATGCACAAAATTCCTCAATTATTTTCAGTTTTTTTTTTTTTTTTGAACCATCCAAAAGCGAAGAATTCAAGAATCTAAGGGTCTGACACTGCCGATCCCATCGGAAATTCGAAGTTTTCAGTGAAAAAATTTTAAAAAAAGAGCGATGGGTTACCCGAGAGAGGACGTCGTCGGCGAGGGCAAGAGGGGACTCGCAGAGTTTGCATCTGAAAGCTCTGCCCTCCATTTCAGCAAGGAAAACTCTTCCCATTTTGTACTCTTTCTCTCTCTAGCTCTCTATATGTCCAGCACTATCTCTCTCTAAAAGCTAAAGATAGCCCTCTGCTCTGCCGCAACGCATCCTCCGCCGAGATTCAACTTGGTTTACTCAACTCTCATCACTACTATGACAACCGGCACAAAAAAACAGGCAACCGTAACCGATAATTCCCCCCCCCCGTCACCGGTTATTCCCGGTTGTTTTTCTTTTTCCGTTCCTGTTACTTTTTTCTTTATTATTATTTTTTTGAAAAAAAAAAAAGGTAGAAATTAACACATAAAATATTAGTAAATTGGTGAGTTAGGGCTTCAACTTTTTTTTTTTTTTTCGTGAGTCGGGCTTGTTGAACTTGAAATCTAGAAAATTACTTATTAACTTCACTTAATTTTAGTAAAGTTTTACAAATGTTTTCAATTTGACCGATAATATCAAATTTTACAATGAAATGCCCTAACAAACATGACAATGATGTGATTTGTTATCATATGAAATTTCAATTTTTGTCTCTAAAAAAGCTCATATAACTAATCTTGTAAATATGAGTTGCCTAACCCGACCCGTGCGGGTCAAAAGGAAAATATGAGCTAGGTCAGACTTGCCCTGATGAAGAAAATTGTGGTCTAACCCGATCATATAGCCGATGGTTTACGAATCAACTAGGGTCAATTCGTAAAATTTATAAGAAAACTCAAGGGTTTTTTGAGAAATACCTTAAAAAGAGCATATATCTAGAATATTGTCTCATGGTTCAGATTTTTATACGTTTATAATGTCAAAAAGAAATGATTTCAAGACAAAAATCCAAATCATGAGACAATAACTCTAATCATGTGCACTAAAATGGCTGCTCCCACAATTTTTTCAAAATGTTGGTGTTTTATACGTAAAATTTAAAATACTTTAAAAGTTCATATTCAGGTTGGGCCAACTTGTGAGCCTAGAACCTCTACCCAACCCGACTCAAACATTAGGGGGTCGAGGGTCCATACAGGCTGGGCCGGTCCAAGGGCCAAATAAGGGGGCTACGAGTTGATCCGTCTAACTTGGCCCATATTTACAACTCTAAATATAACACAAGCAAATGCAAATATTTCCAAATTTAATTTTGTTTGGAACACCGGTTGGCACCTAAATCTTCCAACTTATTTTTGTTTTTTTTGAAAGATCAACAAAAATTTTAACGAGTTGTGGGGAGACAGTTATCGTTGTGGGATCCTTTGCAACTTGATGTCACTCCATGGCACCTACCGCATCCACCGCTGTCGTGTTTAGACCCCTCAACGTCGTTTCTGATAAATAAGTTGAACACTCCCCAACCTCGCGTGTTCGTGTCAGTTGATATCTCTCTGTCGACCCTCGATAGACATAGTGTGATTGCTCGACTTATAGGAGAAGTCTATACGATTGTTCCTAGGGGAGATTCTCAATGCCTCCCTAGTCCACTGACGTCGAGATGATAGTTGTCTCAATGGTGGTGCAACAAATATCAATGTTATTGAAAGTGAAAATCCGTCAACTAAATGATACAAGTATGGTAATTTGAGTGCATAAAAAAATTGAGAAGCTTAGAGTGATTCACCCTCAATCCGAGAACTATATCTATAATGGTGTTGGAAGTTTTACTATGAAATAAAATATTGCAAAATGGTTAGGATTACTAGTAAGCATGCAAAAGATAATTCTTAGATAAATCAAGATAAGTAACATAATTTTGAACCATTATGGGTGGTAATCAAGATAATCCCAAAGTTGGACAATATAGCCCTCACTTTAAACAACTTGAAACATGTTTTCTGGGGTGAATTATGTGATTCTTGAGATTTGAATAACATGCCAACTCAGCCTTTTTATCCTCTTTATTGGATTAAGTGGCTGTTTGGAACATTAGTTTCATTGAAAATTTTCAACTCAACCTCAAAAACTCTTAAATCAACTATCACTTTCTCTCTCTTCTATTCTCAAAAAACTCAAATGTCAAAAGGTCCATAATTTTTTATTTCAAGTCAAATCTCAACTTTTGAGTGTCAATCTATGTAGCATATGAGTTGCTGTTCTTTTATTGACCGTAAATATTTAAAGTATTATCACATCAGTTGATTATATTTACTAATAAAAATATTACGTATTAGTTTATATTCAAAAAATTAAGAATAGAATTGATGTTTCTAACACTTGTTTCAAACGTGCCCTAAGTCGACATCCTTTTTGTTAGGTTAAATGCTATGAAAATTGCCAAGTTAAGTGAACCTTTTTGATAATGACGCCAAGACAATCAACTCAACAATCTATCAACTAATGTCAAAAGGAGCTTCTAAAAAAAAAAAAAGTCGTTCCAAACCTTGGCCATACGTCGTATTGTCACCCTAAATGAACCATAGAAAAAATAAATTGGTAAGGCCAGATACGTTGAACTTAGACTGGAGACAAAACAATACATGGATTTAGGGTTCTCTGTCTCTAAACCATCACACAAGTAAATTTTCCAATTAAAAATATATACACATAACACACAAGTATTACACTGATATATATATATATATAACTTTTCTGATCAAGAATTTAAATTACTATCATCACGTGTTACACAATCTGTACACACTTATTTTTCAAACTGTTTAATGCGTTTGACCTTATTGCAATGCATCTACATGTAAATTGTCAACCGTTCAAATTCTAGACTCGTGATTAAAACAAAAATTTGATCAGAAAAAAATGTAAACAATAAAATAAATTAAACGCGCACAAATTAATCCCCTAAAAAAACGTTCAGGCATTATTTCAAAAGTCCTAGAAGATTCCTCGTTCTTTTCTATTTCTCTCTCTCTGTATTATTTTTTTTTAATTCCTCTTCTCAAGACTTATTTTTCACGACACTAAAAGAAAAGCGCCCGCACAACGTTAGCATTATCAGTGGCAAACGCTTCCGACAAAAAAAAAAAAGTTAATTTTAATTTTAATCTCCAAAAAATTAACATTGTCTTGTTTTTATATTTTAAAATTTAAATTATCATACTTTAGTATCTGAATATTAAAATGTTCCACCATAACAGATATGTGAAAAAAAACTGAAACATGGAAGAATCACATGAAAGGGGTGTAAAGGATAATTTGGATAAAATTAATATTATGCGGTAGAGTAACATGATAAACTAAGCTGGAACTTTATTATTTAATTGATTCAAAATTATGATTTTTAAATATTAAATCAATTAAATAATATAACTCAATTTAATTTATCCACTCAATCAACCGTCTAAATAGTTATTTACGATATTTCTTCTATTTGTATCTCATTGTGTCTCCTTTTTTTTTTTTTTACCATTCTATTATAATAATTCCAAATTTTGATAAGTTCACTGTGATGTTTTAAGATCTAAGGACTTGTTTGATGAGTTAGTTTAACTCAAATTAAATTATATTTTTTCATTTCAGTTTTTATCTTTTTCTGAAAAATTAACAAAAATTAGAACTAATTTTTAAAAAATCAATCAACTTAAACTTAAAAATTTCAACTTAAATCATTTTATCAAAGGGAGCCTAAATGATTAGATGATAAAGTAAGATAACGATTTTCCTTTAAAGCGAGATAACGTTTTAAGATAACAATATTCTTTTAAAAGAAAATTGAAATTATTTCAGGGAAAAAAAAAAGTTCTAGAAAAAACGGGAGCTAAAGTGCGCTGCTAAAGTACGCTGAGAGAGAGAGAGATAAAGACAGTGGGGGAGGTGTCACCTCACGAGGCAACAAAGTCGCCACTCAACCAAGAAAGATGCAGGTAAGGACAGCAGCCGCCCCACACCTAACTAAACACAATATTAACTAATAATTATCTTTTAATCTTAATTTTCCAAAATTAAGAAAAAAAAATGCGGTTCTCATAATTTCTTTTTTTTTTTTTTTTGGCTTTTTAAATATTCTGGCGGTTGCTTTTATAAGCTTCTCGGGGTCCTTTTATCCTGGGCCCGAAACGTGGCGCGTCATGAGGCTCCTTTCTCCGCTCTCCGCGTGTGTGTGTAAGAGACCAGAGAGAAATAGAGGAAGAGAGAGAAAAGGTGGGACCCACAGAGCAAACAGCTTTTGCAGAACACTCGCCGACCCGCCGGCGCAACTGTCTGTCCCTATCCGACACGTCACCCTACCTCACGGCTTCTCTCCGCCGTACTACCCTAATTTTTTTCCCAAATAATTTTTTTTTTGCCATTAAAAAATGGATGGCTATGTCAAGATCCCAAATTTTACTTTCTCACACATTTTTTAAAATAACTTCTTATATTAATTTTAAAATCAAAAACTTAATTGTTCTATCTTTTAATTTTTCTAAAAATCCTTTAAAAATAAATTATTAACATTTTTTTCTCACATTAAACTCTAAATTTTTATATATTTTTTTCATATATTTTTTTTATTTTTTGTTTATTTCCCATGTTTGAGGAATATTTAATTTCATCAATATATTATGATATCATCTCAAAGGAAGTGTATCAAAGAATAAATTAATAAATTTTTATCTTAACATATAAATTGATGAAGAATTTTTTTTATTGGATATCTAAAAAGAAAAGAAAAGAAAAGAAAAAAGAAATTTAATGAGAAAAAAATTTAAAAATAAAAATAAAACAAAACATATTAAAAAATTTGTGCAGAGGTTTATATTTAATATGTGGAGAAAGAAAAAAAAACAAATAATATAGTTATAAGGCTTTTGGGGAAAATTAAGGATTGGAACAAGTAATTTTTTAATTTTAAAACTAATTGTTGATGATTTTAGAAAGTGGGTGTGAAAAGAAAAATGAGGAGTGTCAAAATACCCACCCTTAAAAAATTTAAAAACTCTATGTCTCTGTTTGATAAGTTAATTAAAGATGAAATTTTTAAGTTGGAATTAGTTGACTTTTCAAAAACTAATTATAAATTTTATTAATTTTCAAAAAAAAAAATTAAAATAAAAAAATACAGTTTAATTAAAATTAAATTTAAATATCAAACAGAGACATAATATATATTCAAGGAAGTTGCGTTCCCATTTCTACCCCTCTATAATTGAACCAAACAAACAAAATACAAGAGAGAAATCGGCGCAGATGGTACTTGGAATTTGGTATCCTTCCCAACGACAGCTAATGGTGTTCTTATCCTAGATATTAACCGATTTCAATAGGCTGACATAAAGAACTTTTACCAAGTCTAGTTTTCTGTTGGCCATAAAAAAAATGAGGAAAAAAAAGCGTTTCAGATACGCAAAGGCATACATCAGGTAATAAATATGTATTTTTTTTTATGTTAATATTCTTGTAACGTAAAGCGAAATGCAATATTGAGCTAACATTCACTACTAAGTCTAATTGCTTATCCTTTAATTATTTTTTTTAATCTACGTTAATTGGAAGGGTAGTTTTCACTCCAAATCACGTAACAATTTTATGAAGAAAAACCAAAATTGGGTGCTGCATTAACTTGTAGCTCTATGTAAATGACTGAATCAAGATTACTGCTAAATTATAGCTCTATGTAATTTTAGGCCTCATTTGGTTCACCATTTTGAACCCAAAATTTTCATCTTAGTTTTTGTCTTTTTCTGAAAAAGTTTTTTGTCTTTTCTGAAAAAGTTTTTTATCTTTTCTAAAAAGTCAACAAAAATTACTATTTAAACTTAAAATTTCCAACTCAAACCGTTTTACCAAACGGACCCTTAATTATTGCACGGATTGATTTCATTTAATAATATCTGCATACAAAATGTGAAACAATGGAAAATCAAAACTTTTGAAATAAAATAAAATATTTTGGGCGTAGATATTCACGACCGTAAAAGGCGTATGGGCCCCACCAAAAGCGGCAGCCGCGCTTTCCCACTTTTATTCTATTTATTATTTTTTCGCAGCGCCCGCCTCCCACGTGGGTCCCGGCTTTGTCCCATTCCCCACCTTTTTCGCGTTGCTAAGCAACTCTTTTTTTTTTTTTTTCATCTTTTTGTTTTTTATTTTTAGATTTTTTTTTAATATAAAATGTTTTAAGTTAAATGTTTCTATGATAGTGAAGCAAAGATCGGACGGCTGTACATCACGTCAAGTTCCTGACTCGAATCTCAAAGCCGAGGCGTACCCAGTCAAACATGGAATTACTTTCGGTCTCAGACCCAAAAAACCGCCCACTCCCTCACGCGCCTTAATTTTCCCTTTTGACCGCCCACCAGGGCGCGCCACGTTACCCCCAAACACATTTATTGGCGAATTTAGGACTGATCATCCAATACCACCGCCTCTATTAACTAATTTTTGTTTTTTCCAAAATAACAATGTCACAAAAAATAAAAATCTTAGCTGGAAATGTTTATAATAATACTTGTCGAGCCAGTAAGGAACAAAATATTTTTGCTAATGGGAATGGTTGAAATTGTAACACCATAGATCGCAGCCACACAACAAACAGTAGACCCAAAAAAATTTATAAAAAGCAAGGGTTCCCTTTGACGTTGATTTTCCACAAATTATACTAATATACTAATATACTAAAAGCGAGGGGAATTTTACTATTCTTTCAATAGTATTGAATAATATATTTTGTTTTTTTTTTTTCACTGCTTTGACTATAGTAATATATAATAACTTTTATTTTTTTTACAGTATAATGATTTTTTTACTTTTCATCACTAATTTTTTTTTTTCACTACAGTGTTATGTCGGTTTTATCATTTCTTTTTTTCATCAATTGGCAATTTTTTCTATTAGATTTTAGTTACTTTTACTATTTGATACAGTGTTGGGACAACTTTATCCTTCTAAAATTATTAATGGATGATTTGACCCTTCATTTGTAGTTATTTTTTTCTTTTGATACAGTGTTATTTCGGTTTTACTCTTTCTGTTTTTTCCAATTGACAATTTTACCCTTATGTTTTAGTTACTTTTACAGTTTGCTACAGTGTTGGGATAACTTTGTCCTTCTAAAATTATTTATAGATGATTTTACCCTTTTTTTGTAGTTGCTTTTTCTAATAGCTACAATAACTAGACATTATTAATCTTTTAATGTGTATTTTTGATTTTGTCCATTGAAGATGTGTTAAAGTGTAATGTTTATATGTATATAATCTAACTGAAATTTATTTATTTATTTATTTATTTATTTTTGTAAAAAACAATGAACGAAAAAATAATAGAATCTGTTTTTGATTTTGTTGTTTTTCTTTAATATTTTTTCCCCTTTTTTGTTTTTTTTCCTTTCATTTTTTTTTTCTGCTTTCTAAGATTTAAATTTTAAAGTTTAGTTTTTTATTCATCTTTTCTTCATCTTCTTGTTATTTTATAATTTTTAATGATTTTTGTTTCCATATTTCCGATTTTCAAATTTTTTTTATTCTCTTTTTTCGATTTGTGCTTGGTTTTTTTTAGTTTTTTTATTTGTTGGGTTTTGTTTTTTTTAGATGTTATAGTTAATTTTTGTGTTTTTCATGTATATAATCTAACTGAAATTTATTTCTTTTTTTTTTGTAAAAAAACAGTAAATAAAAAATAAATAGAATTTGTTTTTGGTTTTGTTGTTTTTCTCCAATCTTTTTTCCCTTATTGAGTTTTTTCTCCTTTTGTTTTTTTTTTCTATTTTTATTTTTAATTATTGTGATCATTTTTATTTCTCTATCTTTATTTATGCATCACCGGAGAAAAGTTTTTTTATAATAATATTATTATTAGTAGTAGTTTACATTTTTATGATTGAGAGAGATCCTGAAAAAAAAAATTAAAGACAAAAAAGATGGAGCAAAATATAGATATGATCTGCTTTCTTTTGTTTTGTTTTTGATTTTTATAAATTATTTCTAGCTTTTTTTTTCCCCTTAGATTTATATATTTTATTTTTCACTTTTTGATTTATGTTAATTTGTTTTTCTAGCTTACGATGATGATGGTTTGGAATGAGAATGCAAAGAGAACTATTGAAGACCTTTTTTTTATTTATATTTTTGAAAACTTATTATAATTATATTATTTATCATAAAAAACTGTCATTATTAAATGTTATTTAATTTTCTTATTTATTTATCTATTTATTTTCTTCTCATGTGCAACGCACATGCATTAAACTAGTTTTTACTATAAGAATTCCAAGGGTTCCAAGGGTAACGCATAGAAAAATTTCCCATTGGTAAAAGATATATATATTTTTAATTGAATGTTAAATCCTTACAATAAACTTTGTAAGAGGAAGAATTTTTTGTAACGTATTATATAAATTACATATTAGTAAGAAATATTATTTATCAAATCACTTTCAAATTTAACCTATGTTTGATATTTAAGTTTAATTCTAACTAAAATTTATTTTTTTATCTCAATTTTTATCTAAAAAATCAACAAAATATATAACTAATTTTTGAAAAATCAACTAACTCTAACTTAAAATTTTTATCTCCAATTAACTTATCAAAAAAAGACTCAGTATTCTTTTTTTTTTGTACAAAAGTGAATTCGTTTAGTCATATTATGTACAAATTTAAAGTCAAATGTTTTTTTTCCCCCTTTCCGAGCAAGAAAAGAAATGAAACTAATTTATTGAATATTTAAAATACCAAAATAAAAACCTAACGTTGTCCAGCTATATAGATAGAAAGAGAAATAATCAGAAATAGACAAGGAACGAAAACAAGAAAAAAAAACAACCAAAATTGATGGAAGGGACACGTAAAGAGCCGACACGGTGGCTAAGCTAACAGCCAAATAATAATAATAATAAAAGGGACTTTCGGTGACGTCGGCAAAAAAAAAAAAAAATATCGTGGGGTACTTGTACGGAAGCGGATCACACGTGTATAAACCGACACCGATTCCGGCGGAGAGTTGCCGGTGAAAAAAATAGGAGATTATCGGATTAAATTAATAATTTTTACTAATTGAAGGAAAAAAAAAATTCAATGAAATAAGAAAGTAAATACAAAAGCACCATTTGGAATTTTCGGTGTCAATTCATTGATTGGAGAAAAAAAAATTGCCGAAATAAGATATTACATCTTAAAAAGAGAATTCTAGCTGATAACAACAGACTGAAACTCGGTTGTTTCTTCTGTCGCAAAAAAAGTAGATCAGCTAACGGTGTATTCACATAAAAAGCGTTAATCCCTCTACTCTCAAGTCTCGAGGTTTTTTTTTTTTTTTTTTTTTTTTTCTGTTTTGACTTTACCTTCTTTTTTGCTATTTTTCTATTTTCGAAAATTTATAACCAACAAAAAAAAAAACCGAAATCGAAATCGAAATCGAAATCCGGCTATCTCCGGCGACTGGGTTACGATCGGGAAAAAACTACGCAACTTCCGGGGGCGGGAGGTTAAGGTCGAGATCGAGGACCGGGCGACGCAGATCGTGATGGTTCAGATCGATCACGGAGGACGAGTCGGAGTCGCTCTGAAACCCACCGGTGAACGATCCGGCATGGAAATCGCTCACCGCCTGGTGATCGAACCTCAGCCGTTGATACGGGACGCTCTTGACCATGCCGGCGCGGACGACGGCGTCGAAGTACAGCAGGTGGTTACGCGCCGCCGGCATGCCGAAAACCGTTGCAGGAACCTGCTGGAACGGGAATCTGACGGCGGAGGTGTAGCCGCCGTGGCCGAGGTTGAGATCCAGCGGCGAGGAGTCGACCATCAGAGCCGGCTCGCGGCTGGAGGACTCGACGGTGCTGCTCTGACTGGGGCTCTGATTCTTACTGCCACCGCCGTTCATGAGGTTGATGTTGTTCTCGTTGGCGTTCTCCGACGAAGGGAGAGGGAAATTGGTTTTGGCCTTGACGCCGCGGAACTCCCTGGCGGCGGCGTCGTAGGCGCGGGCGGCTTCCTCGGCGGTGTCGAAGGTGCCGAGCCAGACACGGCTCTTCTTCCCAGGGTCCCTGATCTCGGCGGCGTATCTCCCCCACGGCCTCTTCCTCACTCCCCTGAAATGCGCCTCCTTTGCCGTGCCGTTTCCTTTAACGGCGGTGACACCGGCAGCGGCCGCCGTCTTCTCCCTCGGCGCCATTTCGATGGTTCTAGATTAAAGATTAAAGACCCAGATCTTCTTTTGTATTAAAAAAGAAAAGGAAAAAGAGAACAAAGAAAAAGGGAGAAGTTGTGTTTGGTTTGGCTGGGGCAGAGAAATGAGGAAGAGAAAAGGGAATAAGAGGTGGGAGTTGGAGGTAGGGTCGTAATAGGGAGGTGAGAAAGGGGTTTGGTTATATAGAGGGGGGTGGAGGAGAGAGAAAAATTAAGGGGCACACAGTCAACGAGGAATTTGACTGAGGAGATGAGGGGGGCGGCTGCCCATGAAGGAGCGTTGTTATTGTGTGTGTGTTTTGTTTGTTTGTTTGTTTTTATTTTTAATTAATTATAAATGGATAGTGAAATTGTGAGTTCCCGAATTACGTGGCATGTGGGCTGTCTAGCGAGCAGAGCAAGAGCATCATCATAATTATCATTATCCAACGGCTGCAATCTCTACTATTCATTGCGTGCGGTGATGCATCCCCACCCACCACCCCTTCTTTCACTCTCCACCCTCCTCGCGTGTCCCACCCATCCCCCGTCTTGTCTCCCTCTTTTTGCCCTTTTAAATTTTATTAATTCATCATTCTTTGTTTTACACGGCGCCACGTGTGAAACTAAAATTCCGAAATTTTTATCAAAATTACACTGAATTAACATGAAAAGCTTTATTATTATTTTCCGTTAAATAATGTAATTTTTTTTGTTATAATTATGGGGGGTGACAACTGAGAAGTGATTAACAATTAAAGGCAGCGCGTGGAATTAAGTGTGTACCTCGAGGAAACTTGTAATAGCCGGTTGAACAAGTTGTCGGCACAATCTGGTATCTCGCCGCGTGAATTGGATTTATTTATTTATATTTTTTCAATTTTTGTAAAGTTGTGTTCAGGTCACTTTCTCTCTTTTGGTCTTTCGAAGAGAGATGGCTTGGCTGCTTTGCCGCCTAAGCGCGCTCTCTCTCGCCCACCACACCATTATTTATTTATCTTTTAATTTTTTAAATTTTTTTTACAATTAAATCTCCTCCCCCTTTGAACCGCTCGCTTAGACCAGCAACCAGCCAATCACACATCCCCACGCGTCCTTAGTCTTTTACGCGTGTTTGAGCCAAACCCGACGACCCTCACGCAAACCACACCACTGTAACTGCCTGACTCTCCGTACCGGATTTTCTCCTTCCTCTCACGACCTGTAAAATTCCTGTCTTACCCTTACCGCATGACGGTTGTTTTACTTCTTCCACATCCGAACCTCGTGGCTCGGGTCTGGCCCGGTCAGTGTTCAAAAGGAGTAATTTTATCATGAGGCCGTCTTTAGTGTTGTTATCGTGCTATCAATTTCGGTCTTCAAACTTCCATTTTTATTACATTCAATTTTCTAATATAAGAACTTCAATTAAATTTGTTTTAATTCTCACATGCACGCCTTTCCTCATTTATGTCGTAAATTGTCATCCATTTTTGTTTTTTCTTAGTTAAAATTCATGTCATATGAACAGTCTCGGTTTTTTTTTTTTTTTAATTTATGAAAAACTGAAATAAAGATCGTTTTCATAATAATAGAAAAATTCAAGATAATTTGACGTGTAAAGTTGTAAAATTAAAAAAATTAATGATCAATATTAGATGAGTGTATAATTGAAAGATCTTTTCTGAAAATAATCCAATTAAATCATTAATTGATTTCTTTATACATGTATAAAC
The DNA here is from genome assembly GCA_038430175.1 of Ficus hirta. NCBI lineage: Eukaryota > Viridiplantae > Streptophyta > Magnoliopsida > Rosales > Moraceae > Ficus > Ficus hirta. Next base: position 9,949,544 of record CM076589.1, read on the forward strand.
TTACACGACTGATTTATTTTCAACAAAGGGTGTATTCATGTTGTTTTAAACGGCAAACATGCAGTGGTTAAATTTCTTTTAATGCAAAATTAATGCTTTAAAATATTATTAATAATTATGGTATCAAAAATTACACGTGGTATTTTTTTTTTTTTTTTTGCTTTTCTAAGCAATGCAAATCTAACTTCGGGTACGAAAATGACATTGTCTAATTAAAGGCTACTTCAGTGCTACACCGCACTATCGGTTAGAATATTTAGCTAGAGTTAATAACATGTCCGAACCAAAGGGGGGTTTTCTCAAAATTAATAATAAATATGAATCCAATTACAAAATTTGCTAAAACCTATTTTTGTGTTTTAGCTGTAAAAGCATTTAATTTCCTTCTCAATAGAGACAAAGAAGGAACATTTTTTTTTTTAAAGGCCATTCAATTTTAAATATTTTAGGAACTAGGAGTGTTTTTTTTTTTTTTTTGGAATAAAAGATGGTTTTTTATTACTTATGGCAAAATGTCAGCTCTTACAAAAGTGCCAATGAACTTGGGCACAGAATCAAGCCATACAAAATCAACAAATTAATGAATAACAAAAGTGGTCAAATAGTGAGCTACACCATTCTTCTTACGAGAAGCGTAACAAATATCACCACTAATAGCAAGAGAAATGACATCTCTAATGTCGTCAATGATAATCGCCTCTAGAGCTTGGGGAATAGGAGATTGGATTGCACGAACAACATTAATGGCGTCCATCTCAAGTATCCATCTGCTATATATAGCCGAGAGAAGCAGCTAGTGAAACACCTTCTCGGGCAGCCAAGCACTCCGCAAGGTGGGGAGAGAAAAAGCCCGTGATTTGCATTAATTAAGTAGGAGTGTTTAGGAAGTAGGTAATTAAGATTAAATGCATTAATTAAGGCAAAAAAGGACATGTGACCTCAAACAGAAATACAAAATTCGAGTCCAAATGATGAGAATGAAGCCATCAATCAATTTATGTAAAGAAAAAATAAAAAATCAAAGGTTGTCATGTGCTGGTTTTTAAGAGTTGTGACCATTTGGGGTATCGTTGGCCGCCCACGTATTGGATTTTAGTCTATATAGCTCGATTCTGTTTTAGATTATGTATTTAATTGGGGGAATAAAAGCTAGGAATGGTGCCTTTGAAAACGACCACCCCATTTGCTTGATGGAGCATTTTGTGGCGTAGGATAATTTCAGACTCATTAAATCTTTTTAAGAAAAAAATAAAATTTTAGCTTTAGATAAATCATATCTCTTATTGTCTTTAAATAAAGACGATGTCATTTTCATCATGTATGTCTTATTCTTTTATTAGTTCAAATTTTATATTGCAATAACAGAGATGATTTCTTTATTTTCTGATTTGATTTGTATGTCTGATCATTTTGAGTTGTTTCTCAATACAGAGTACCCCTAATTTTATTTTTATATAATGTAATAATTGGTCTCAGTGTTACAGATTACAGGCTCTCAATGGTACAGAGGATTCTATTATAAAAATGAGTTTTATGTGTGCTTGATAATTAGTGTATCAAGAAACTTTTTCATTGTTGAGTCTCGACATTCGTTTTTTTCCTTAAGTTTATTAGATTTCCTTGATAGAGCTGATCTCAATTAAGGATTTTATTTCATATATCATGAGTTTATTCACATTGTTATTTTTTTTTAATTTTTTTTAGTTGGATATAATTTCTCATGAAAAAGTAAAAAAGGTTTGCGGTCGTTAAACGGTAAGCAGCGCCAAACTGATAGTGACTGTTGAGCGACTATTATTGTTATATATATATATATATATATATATTTTGTAGCTACATGTGTACAAGAATTGAGAGTTTGAGTACAAATATCAGAGGGAGATTTGCCCTATAGAGCCATAGGTCGGTCCCCTTGTGTGTTTTATAGAGCTTTTGGGGTGTCTTTCCGAACCATGTTTGAGACCTTTAAAAAGAAAAAGTTTCTACTTGTGTTTTGAACTTTTTAGGATGAGAAATTATGATCTTTTTCTTTTTTACCTTATTAGAATTGTTTTTCAACTTGAAAATCGCCATAAAAATAGTCTGGTAATTAACCATGGCCCCACCTACCAGCACACGGTTTCACGATCTACTGTTGAAAACCACACACAAACAGTCAAAACACCCAAAACTTCTTTTCAACCACCCCTGAAAAAAAAAAAAAAAAAACATTGTTTTTCTTATTACATGACCTCATAATTTATTGGTACAATGAATAAATTAGATTAATTTGTTTTTATCGATATGATTTATAACTGAAGGGTTTTGTGTCTGAACGCTTTATACTTGTTTACTTTTATGCAAATATACTTGTATATTTTATCGTATTAAAACGTTAAAAAATTAATCAAATAATTTAAAAGTGAATCTAATAATAATTAGAAAAAATAGATAGTCCTACTATTAAAAACTTGAAAAAAAAAAAGCCTTAAATTCCCTTTCCTAACTTACCAACCATCACAGTGATTTTATTTTAGTTTCGTATCTTTGCTCAATAATACTCCATTTCTAACCAAATTAATCCTCTTAAATTTTTTCCTCTTTTTTTTATATTATTGCACCAATTAAAATATTATGATGTTACCGAAAATCATGCACGACAGCCACCTGTAGAAAAACAGAATCATGAAAACGGAATCGGAATCCCAAGTCCTGAATAATTGAATTATTTTTTTAAAATAATAATTAAATTATTATTTTATTTAATTTTTAATGTTTCCTAGAACAGCCACCAAAAAATAATAATAATACAAAACCCAATCTCCATAGCCGCCAATTAATACCATATCTTAGCCAGAGGAAGGGAAAAAAAAAAAAAAAATCAAACAACAATATTTTTGCTGCCGGAGGTTCGGCCGAAAGGGGGACCCACCAAATATCCGCCCCACGATTGACTTCATTGACCTGGGCCGACCAAAGATCTTGTAGAGCTCCGATTTTATTTTATTTTATTTTTTTAAGTTTCAATGATTTAAGGATGTGGGACCTAGTTTGGTTACGTGGCGAGGTAGCAGTGGAGTAACTGTAGATAAGAGTAATTAGTTAGTACGGCGTGAAACACGTTGACTAAACACGTGTCCCTCTACGCGTCGACACAATTGGCAAACGCTTTTTTCTGTGGCTGCAAATTAGTGTAGCCACCACCGAGGCAAATAAATAATTTGACGGACGATACCTTAGTTAAAAGCATGTTAAATTATTGTATTAATAATAAATTACGATATTTAAATAAAAATATTACTCTCCAACAAATATTATATCTTTATATTATTATATGTTAAATTTTATGATAAATTTTATTATAAGATAATTCAACATTAAATGTAATATTTAAATTCTGTAACAAGATAATCCTATCACCCATAATATCTAATATTAAGGCGTCCAGAAAAAAAATTGTATGCATGAGAAGCCGTTCTAAGTACCAAGACATTTATTTTTTCGAATTAATTTTTTTAAGAAAATACTTATACGAATTCAAAATATATAGAATAAGATAATAATAATTTTCGTAACTTTTTTATAATAAATATATCAGTGATATAAATAAATTCATTGAAGATGAAGCATTCAGACCAGACGTACCACTGCTTGACATGCGTCTATTTCCTGGTTGTTGCCACTTTTTTATTTTTTTATTTTATATTTTATTTTCCTTTCTTGTGTTTACTTTTTCAAATGAACAATAAATAAATTATAGGGTGTGCCCAGCGATGGGACAAAATTATTATTATTATTTAAAAAAAAAAAAGAGAAAAGTAAATGGTGGGAAAGGCCGGCTTGGAAAGCGAGAGGAGAGTGAGTCAAGTGTGTGGCTGTGTACATTTTTGCATGTGTTGGGGGAATTATACACCATTTACCGTGTTGACCGTCAAAATCAGTTCACGCTGTTTTTAATATTTCGTTTATTAAAATAAATTGTGGTCGGTTTTCCTTTAAGTCAAAAAAGTGAAGTGTGAAAGTTAGACTTCAGGTGCAACAGTGAATCTTTGTTTTTCTTTTCAATAATTATTAAGGCTCCGTTTGATGAAATAGTTTGAGTTAAAATTTTTAAGTTTAAATTGATTGATTTTTTAAAAATTAGTTTTAATTTTTATTGATTTTTCAGAAAAATATAAAAACTGAGATGAAAAATTTAAATTTAAGATGATTTATTAAACGGAGCATAAGATGTGTTGACATTTTATTTCTTTTTTTCATTTTTTGTAATTTTTGGATGAAACCAATTTCCGGATTAAATTTAGGCCATCTTAGAAGGCAGGAAAGTTCACCGTCGGTGGTGATGATATAGTAGTTTGGGTTTGCTTATTAAGGCTCTCGTTCTTAATATTCAGGGATCGAATTTCAGATCCCTCTATGAGGTTAATACCCTTTTATGGGACCTCCTAATATTGACTAAGGCCCAAACGGGGCTGGTTTTCCCTGGATGTTGGTTGTGAAAACATGAGTTAGGCGCTGGGCCATTTCACTTGTGATCCTTGTAAATTCCTATCGTGACGCAGAGGACATGATGACATTACTGATCTCCTTATTTTCTCAAAAAAAAAAAAAAAAAAATCAGGAAAGTTATACTTAGCAAGAAGACGAAAAAAATCAGAAAAATCTGGTAGTGAGAGAAGTGGAGACCAATAATTTGTTGATATAATATTGCGTGACACTGTGGATCACGTGTCACCTGGGCTTCATATTGGGATAGCGGTTTGCTAAATATGTTACAAAAAAACTGTAGCACGTCAAAGGAAAAAAAAAATATATTCTAAAATACGTGAAATAAATAACCTAAAATATTTATCGGTCAATATATGCATCTTCTTAAATTCTTATTTTCCACTGTTTAAAAAGGAAAAAAAAATACTACAAAATAGTGGCAGCATTGATACTGAAGTAAATAGATTCATATTTACATTCATAAAAAAAAAAAAAATTCATATTCACATTTGGCATGTCTTTGATTGGTTTGTTCCAACCAAACAAACCAAAAACAATTTTAATTATTTTTTGTCTTCTAAAAACTCAGATTTTAAAACTCAATAACTTTGTTATGTCAAGTCAAAATAAAATATTTTTTTAATTACGTAGAATTTAGAGGAAAATGAAATAAGATCTATAATTTTTTTTTTTGAACATATTTTAAGTGTTTATACTTCTTAACTTTAAACAGTTCATTTTCAAACAAATTTACAATTTAAAACTCTACTTAATTCCAATCAAAATAATTTTAAAACTCCAATTTAAGAGAATCAACAATAGTGATCAAAATAAGTTCAATCTGGCGATTAACGCATACAAATATATATATATATTTTAATCTAATTGGCTTTAATCCTTTGTTGACACTGCAGTCAAATGGTCAAACCCCACTTGTATATCTTCAAACTTTAATATTAAGATCGGAAGTTAAACTGTGGTCTAATATTTGACCAATGACAAATATCTCATTCGGCTAGTATGTCTAAGGCCCAAAAAATGTTAAGCTAGAACAGTCCATTTTTCAGCTAAATTTGAAGATAACACAAGATGGGGCCCAAAAAATGGCCCAGATGAACAAAACTAGTTATCGCTTATCAAATACGTTTCTTTCTGTATCAATCTTAGCAAACTTTTTTGGACGCTGACATCCTAAATAATGAACAACGGAGGTTTATATTTTTATTTTAGGTCACAATGATCGGTATCAAGATGATAATACTTGTTATGCAATTGTGACGATTGTTGAATAATACTAAGTGACAGCGGTTGTATTTAACATCATTTTTTTTTTCCTGAGAAAAAAAGGAGATTAGTGATGTCATCATCATACCTCCTTCCCCGTACCTTGTCAAGGAATTACAGAGTTCACACGTGGAACAGCCCAGCCGCCTGATCCAAGCTTCCCAACCAACATCCAGAGAGAACCAGCTCTACCTAGACCTAGTCCACATTGGGAGGCCATAAGAGAGGATGTCAACCTAACAGTGGGATTTGGGATTCGATTATTGGATGCTGGGAACAAGAGCCTAGGTAGGCTACTCCAAACTAATAAAGGTATCAATATCACCACTTACTAATAAAGGTGGATAGAGTCTACAAATGAGTTCTCACCATATAATAATAAATATGTTCCTAGCATTTTCTTCAGCATTAATCACCATATAATAATAAATATGTTCCTAGCATTTTATTCAACATGAACTTACAATATATATCGTTAAACAACAACAAATTATGATTATGTGTATGTATCGCACAATTTTTTTGTTCTTTTTTTTATATTTATTTTAACAAGAAACGGAAGAGATTATCATGACTTTTATTATTATTTTTTCTTCTGTTGAAAGAAGGATACTTTTTGATTGCATGCAAAATGGGATATGTTGGTAATGATTGTTAGAGATTCCAACTCTAATAGATTGAATCAAAGTTATTAATAATTGTGATGTAAAACAAATGGGACAAAAACTCACAGTAATTATAGTATACGATGAACAAAAACAATATTAAAATCGTGTCATCTATGTTGTTAAAAACAACAAAAAGTTTATACATTAGCTGGTCCAAATTTTGAGATACCTAAATTATCCTTCACAACGCGTATGAAGCATTCTCTTAAATTTTAATGAACTAAAAAATTGAAAAAAAAAATGTTAAACTAATAAATTTAACTAAACAAAATTGAACAAAAAAAATGTCAAACTAAATTATTCGTATAAAAAATTCTCTTAAACAAAATATTTGGTAGAAAGATTTAGAATGAAAACATCTAAAACTGTAGAAAAACATTCAAAAAGCAAAAATATTAAGCTTCAACATTTAGATTTTTGGCAAAAAGTTGCAAATGACAATATTTTGGAACATATCATATCATTTTAAATGTTACTTCTAAAACGTTCATTTGAAATGTTGGAGAATGAAGGCATTTAAGATGTAGGAAAATGGTTATCCTAAACAGAAGACAAGTCTTCTTGGATCAACACCCAATAGCCCTCGTAGTGCGGGCATCGGCTAGCCCTTGTACCGGAGGCATTGGTGACCATTGCAACCTCGTTTTGGAAGTTCCGCTTCCACAACCCCCATCATCCAAAGTCGCAAACTCTTGTGTCTCCTTTAGCCTTTATTGTGCAAGCACCCATGAGATGACTCCCCTCATCCTTCGTTGTAAACTTTTGTGTCTCTAAGATATCTTTTATGCCGTGATCAATGTCTCAACGTGTCTTGTATATATGATCAGCTACTATGAAAGAATTGCAATAGAAGAATGATCCACATTCCAATTTATGGCCAAACAAGGTTTTGTAAAGCTTATGACCACTTCTCTTGGTTTCTTATAGGTAAGGCCGTGTAGGAAAAATTACAAACCATCAGTCTGTACCAATCTGATTAATTTTAGATCGACGGTCCAGTTTCATATAAGAACCGTCATAAAGCGATTTAAAATTAGATCAGATCATTTTTTAAGTAATTCGATCTAATATACGCATTTAGAGAAACAATCTATATAAAATTGGACAGTTCCTTAATTATATATATTTTCTGTTGTTATAATTTAAATATACCAATATATATTACTCTATTATGAAGCACAGTTCTTCCCTTTTACTGTTCAAAAACTTCGTTCTTCTATCTTGTCGTTTTTTTTTTTTTTTTTAAAATCATTTCTCGATTACATGCGTCCTTTTTTTTTTTTTTACTCCGATTCTCTCTCTCGTTCTTTCTTCTCTCAGAGGACATTAAATGCAAGCGCTCATGTACATTCATACTCTCTCTCTCACTCTGATACTCTTTATTTGTGCAAAGGACAAGTGTCTAACTTTTCTATCGAAAGATAGGCAAAAATACAATAAATTAAAACAAATCACCACTCTCCACTCATATTATTTTTTTGATGGAAAAAAAGATAAGCAAATCACCACTCTCCATTCATATATACACTATAATTTTATTTATGATGTTTTTTTTAGGGAGAGGCTGTGGTAGAGTTTCTCCCAAATGACTCTACCGGTAGAGTCATTTTTTAAATCGTTGAGATTTAATCGAACGGTTGAAATGTTGTTAGTGTACCGTTGAGATTATATGAGGTAAGGTGTATAATAAATATGGTATACCAATAATATTTCAACCGTTCGATTAAATCTTAACGGTTTAAAAAATGACTCTACCGGTAGTGTCATTTGGGAGAGGCTTTACCACAGCCTCTCCCTTTTTTTTAATATATATCCTCTAAATATGTTATCGGATTACTCTCTTTCTGATCCTCTAATGTTAATTGTATTTTTAAATTCCTTTTATGTACCTTAAAATTATTTCCCTTAGAATTTTTTTCCCTGCATATCAATATAAATATTATGGAGACCAAAGTCCAGAAAATAACTATAAAAAAAAAAAAAACCATGCCCATACAAAGCTATATTATTTTGTTATGACATTTTTTTTTCAATTATTATCGATAACTAAAATATATATATATATATATATAATACTAACTATATTTTTTTTAGATCTTTTTTAACTTTTTAAAACATACTTTATTTGTGTAGTTTTTGTTAATTTAATTATATTATACATAAGTTGCTGAATTTTAAAACTATTTTTATTATAAAATACAAATTATCCAATCTATAATTTTCTTAGTGTAATTTATTAATTATGGTAAATTAATAACGCACCATTAAAATTTGAAATTATCGAACAATAGTAAATTAAATATAAATAAATATATTTTTTAGTTCTTTTATTATTTAGGATATTTATTTTTACTGTAGTTCATAATTTTTTATTTTATTTTATTGTATTCTAATTTAAAATGTCAATCATGTCAGAAGAAAAAATAGTGGTTGTGAAAATTGTATGGATCTATACCGTTTCATTTCATCGATAAGTAGGAAAACTTTCTTATAATTACTATTTCTTCAATTTTATATGAATTAATAATTAATAAGACTAACATGATTCTAACACACATTACTATGAGCATGGTATAAGTTAATTCGCACGTACGACGCACGTGAGGTCCAACTAGTAAATACAAAAGTAGAAGATGTTATTTATGTTTATAATTATGTTCTATTACTTGAGGAACATGTTGTTATTATTTTTATTTTGATTTAGACTTTGAGTTTAAAAAATATAAAATATAGCATTTACTATTATTAATGTTTTATTTTTCAATTTTTAAATTTTAAATAACTTTAAATGACCATAAAATTCATTAAAAAAAAACCCCCAAAAAATCCTCTTAAAAGTTCATTAGGTTACTATCGATTTTGATTCAAAACTGGGTCAATAAAATGGTTCAATTTAAACCTTATCAAACGATTTAATCCGATCTAGTCTATATGTAGAAAAAGATCAGGTTCGATATGTGTTTTTTCATACTGTCAAAAGCAATCTGATATGATAAATTTAACGGTTTAGAATCGAATTGGACAATGCACACTTAACTTATAGCTTTGAGGATACATTGGAAACTTTACATAGATGCTCTTTCACTTCATTCAAATGCAGGAGGGAAAAGATCCACAAAGCTCTTCAATGAGAATGGTTAGTCCCGGATTGCCATGGATCTTAGTCATTAGGGCCTTTGAGCTTTGGTATGATGAGAGCTCTTTAAGAGTAATTGGCCTAAATGATCAATGAACTCTTCAAGAGTGACATTTTGATCCGTGTTCCTTTTTTTTTTTTAATACTGTGCTGACCCTAAATCTCTAAAAAGGTGATGATTTAGTCATTTCCGTCCACATCCGTTAAATTTTTAATGGAATCTTATATGTGTAATGCATGTGATCAAATCTAAAAGTGTAGTAATATAATAATAATTAACTTAACAAAAATTTAAAAAAATTCATTAAAAATTTAATTTTTATCTCTCTCTCTCTCTTCATTTCCTCCCTCAGAAGTAGCAGCAAAAACCCAAACCCTGCATAATTTAAAAAAAAAAAAAAACCCAAACCCGGATCCAAAAAAATAGAGAATGGACCTTGGCGAGACGGCGTTGGGCACACGGAGTTTCAGTTCGGCGACGGCAGGGGAGGGAGGGTGGGGGGTTTGAGTTCATTTTGGGGGATTTGGGTTTTGAACCAGTTCGGTGGGGGGTGGTGCTTGTGTTCATTGGTGACAGTGGTGGTTGGGGGGGGGGGGGGGGGGTGTGAGGTGTTGGTTTTGAGTTTGGGAGGGGGGGAGGGCTCGGCGACGGTGAGGGAAGGGGGGTCTCGGGCTTAGGCTGGGGCTGGGTTTTGAGTTCGATGGTTGGGGGTTGGGGCTGAACTTGGCAATGACAGAGTAGGGAGAGGGGAGCTTGAGCTCGACGACGGCAAATGAGGGGGTCTCGGGCTCGGTTTTGAGTCTGGGGAAAGGGGGCTCGGGCTTCACAATGGCGAAGGAGGGGGGGACGCTGGGTTCTGGGTTTGGCTTAATTTTCTAGTTTTGTTTTGTTTTTTGTTTTTTGTTTTTTTGTTGTTTTGTGGTTTGAGGAAAAAAAAAAGAAAGAAAAAAAATGAGGAAGAAGGTAAATGAGTAAGAAAATAGAAAATCAATGGGTATTTTAGTCTTTTTTACTAAAAAAATTATGACTTATACAAGATTCCGTTAGAAATTTAACAATTTGGGACGGAAAGGACCAAAAAACAAAAGGAGCTTAGGGCTATCTCTGCAAAAAAAAAAAAAAAAAAAAAAAAAAGAAGAAGAAGAATAAGGATCAAATTGTCACATTTGAAATAGTTCATAAAATATTTGGGCGAATTACTTTATATTCTTTCATTCTTATCCATTAGAGAAGTAGTCTTATTTGCCTTTATTATTGCTTTGTTTTTTATTTTGATTGTTGCATGTTTGTGTGCTTGCATTGTGTTTAGTTGTTTTGTTAAGCGTGTCCTATCACGTGTTGTGATTTTCCCTTGCTTGATTATTAAAAACAATAAATGAAGTATATTTTTATTTGTAATTATAAACGTGGCACCCAAAATACAATCATGTTTTAAAATAAAATAGGGTTTTTAATTTTATTTTATTTTAAATAGCTTTGCATTATACTATTAATTTTACACATTAAGCTCATCTGAATTTTTTGATTATTACGTCAATAGTCTCTATGTCCATATTATTTATAAAAAATTAGATAATTAAATATATTTTGATTACATTAACTTTATTTATAAGTAAAATCGTTATTAAATAATTTTTGAAAGGAAATTATATCTTAATTAGAGATTTTGATATATTATATATTTTTATTAGATATATACAACATCATCATCTATATTTTGAAAGTATAATTTTATTTTCAAAAAAAATTAATTACAAATTTATCGTTAATTAAAGTTCATGTGATCTGGATATATAAAATTTTCTTTCACCTTTTGACAAAATACCACTATGTTATAAAATTTGAGATAATACAACGCATAAAATTAAAAAGTAAGAGATTAAGAGAGTGTTTGGTGAATGAGTTAAGTTTGAGTTAAGTTGAAATTTTTAAATTTGAATTGAGTTAATTTTTAAAAAATAGTTATAAATTTTATTAACTTTTCAAAAAAAAAATAAAAAATAAAATAAAAAATAATAATTTAATTAGAGTTAAACCGGTTATCAAACACCCTCTAAAAGAGTGCATGTATAACCCAAGAGTCATCATTGTTTAAAAAAAAAAAAAAAAATCATAAAACAAACTTAACAAAGAACTTTTTCTATTGCACGCCAAGAACATAAAGAAAACAATAAACATGAACCGATGAAAAGAAAATTCTCATGTGTTTGAGCATTTAACGCTTCGTTTACGCGATTTAGTCAGACGCCGGTTGATTATTCAACGTTTCAGACTTACTTTTTTTGGATTTGAGTACCATTTTGTGTCACAGAATTTAGTAGAAATAAGATATTTTCATTCCGACAACGACCGGCCGACCAATTCATTCCGAAAGTACTGTCAATAACGCACTCCAACCCAATACCGCTTCGACACGTGGAGCTCGTGCAAGTCAGTCGCCTTCTCCAAACTTTCTCTTTTTGCCCACTTGTCTCGTCGGAACTCCAAGTCAGTCCAAGTCTAGCTCTCTCGGTCGCACTTCGCATTCATTGACAAAAACAAAACAAAACAAACAAAACGAAAAACCCGAACAGGAAGACTTGCCAAAAAAAAAAAAAATAATAATAAAAACAAAACAGCGTTGAAAAATGAAAGCTTCAATCAAACCCCAGAACCGACGACTATTTCCAGGGGACTTTCTTCTTCATCTTCTTCTATATATCGTCCTTCTTCGTTTGCTGCAACGAGGGAATTCTCCGGATGGCCTCTGGTGGCGGGCTCAACACGCAGACGGCGGCGGAGAAGGCGGTGTCGGTGATCGGGTTCGGGTACGATGTGTGTAAGGATCTCCGGCTGTCGGCGTGTAAGGAGGGTCCGAACGGGTCGAGGCTGATAGAGCTCGACAAGAGCCAGACGAGGGACTTGGCGGTTCCCGGTGGGGCCGTCGTCTCGGGCGTCCCCACCTCCATCAAGTGCGATAAAGGCGAGCGCACCAGATTCCGCTCCGATGTCCTGTCTTTTACTCAGGTTTTTTTTTTTTCTTTCTTCAAAATTATGGGTTTTTCCTTTATCAGGATTTCATTTTGTTATTATTATTATTAGTAATATTGTGATTTTTGTAGTAGAAAGGTAGTAGAACTAAAACTTAGGATTGAAAATGCTGTTCTTCCTTATTGGAGTGGAATTAGCCTATTAAAGTGAGAAAAGAAGATGAGGAAATGGCGTAACAGGGGTCTAGAAAATGTGATAATGGAGTGTGTTTGTGTTCCAGATGTCAGAGCAATTCAATAAGCTGCTTTCTTTGTCTGGGAAAATTCCGTCCGGGGCGTTCAATGCCGTGTTTGGCTTCAGGGGCTGTTGGCAGAAGGATGCAGCTCCCACAAAGAGTCTTGCTTTTGATGGTTGGTTCATAACTTTGTACAATGTCGAGCTAGAGAGGTCGAACATCACGCTATCCAACCATGTTAAACAAGAGGTCCCGACTTCTTGGGACCCTGCTGCACTCGCCGAGTAAGCGTTTTTAAACTGAGAGATGGAGTTTGTTCCTTTACGCTTTTGTTATGCTTTAACGCTAATGTACTCCCGGGAAGGAGAACTTCCGTCTTTGAGGATTGTATGCTTTTTTTTTTTTTTTTTTGGTGTCATTTTTGTCTTATGATTGATGAAAATCACTTATAGTTTGTGGTTCATTGCATCATCTTGGTTAAAATTCTTAATGTTAATTGTACTTGAATTATTGATTGGTAACGCTTAACGACTTGATTTTCCAGGTTCATCGAAAAATATGGTACTCATATTGTTGTCGGGGTAAAGATGGGGGGTAAGGACGTAGTTCATCTAAAGCAGTTACATAATTCACCTCTTCAGCCAAATGAAGTGCAGAAATTGTTAAAGCAATTAGCTGATGAAAGATTTCCTAACGATGCAACTATAAGTTCCGTTTCTGCCCTTCCTGAATCATCAGGAAAAACAGAGGTATATAGGCACTTAAATTCAGCTTCTTCACAATCAAATTATAATATTTGATGAAGGGAAACAAAAATTGTCAAATGACCGTGTTTGGTAAGTATTATGAGGCAAGTCCTGTCCTATTTTAACATTTACGTTCATCTTTTCAGGAAGAGAACTCTGTGCCGTTGAATCTCCATAATGCATTTGCTGCCTCAATTAGGCCGCCTGTTGTCACTCACTCAATAAAAGATGTACGCCATTGGAATCCTTTGTGCTGTTTTTCAGAGACTTCACTTGATGTTACATAGTTTATGTTGAAAGGACTTGGATTATATTTACTCTACTTTATGCAGGACATAATGTGCAGTTACGTTCGAACGGGAGGCATTGACATCGGTCAAAGCCATAACGCGTGGCTTTCAACTGTATCACAGTCGCCTAATGTTGTATCAATGTCCTTGGTGCCAATAACATCATTCTTAGGTGGGGTCCGAGGAAATGGATTTCTATCCCATGCAGTGAATCTATACCTTCGATGTAAGTTTACGATGTCTAATTCTGCTCTACGCTCAATGCTAAAAAACAAGGCGAGGAAGTGCACATGTTTGTATATACCATGTCTTTGAAATCGTATTTATTTGTATTTGAATGCATTTTGCAGATAAACCACCTATAGAAGAACTGCATCAGTTCTTGGAATTTCAACTACCACGGCAATGGGCTCCAGCGTACGGCGATTTGCCTATCGGTCTTATGCACAAAAAACATTTGTCCCCATCGCTTCAGTTCAGTTTTATGGGTCCCAAGCTTTATGTGAACACCATAAAGGTAATATGGGTCACAATGCAGCACCTCCAGATAGTAAAACCAAATTTCTTGTTGAACATTGGTATTCTTTTAAAAAGATCATTCGAATTATTCTTTCAAAAGATAGGAGTTCTTGATGGGAAAATTGTGTATTTGCATTGAGATAGCCGTGCTTCTTAGACATCGGACTTTAGTTCTGCAATCAACTAAAGTGTAGTTAATAGTTATAAGGTAATCCAATGAGTATTTTAGCTCCTAGTTTAATAAACTTAGGTGGTTAGGCTGGCCATTTTTAAAGTAATTTACTTCAGAACTAGTCAATTTTTTTACTAGTGATTTTTTTTTTCTTCAATGTTCTTGAGCATAGGGTGAAATCAACTATTGATTAGGTTCCCAATTGCTTGTGGTTTCTAATTCTGTAACTCTCAGGTTGACGCAGGAAGCAGGCCGGTGACAGGACTCCGCTTATATCTGGGAGGCAAGAAAAGCGACCACCTGGCAATCCATCTCCAGCATCTCTCTGCTCTTCCCGAAAACCTTCAAATCTCCGATGATCATTGTTACGAGCCCCTTCACGGACCAGTGGAACGGGGCTACATTGAACCTGTCAAGTGTAACATATTTTCACACGTGTACACAGCCCCAGTACAGTACAACGGTGCCTGCATTGATGATTCTGCTTCCATTGTGACCAAGGCCTGGTTTGAAGTTAAAGTTATTGGAATGAGGAAAGTACTGTTCTTGAGGCTTGGATTTTCGACCGTGGCATCTGCCAGGATCCGGAGATCGGAATGGGAAGGACCCTCAAACTTGTCTCGAAAATCAGGTTTTCTCTCAGCGTTGATCAGCACAAGGTTTAGTGCTGGATTACAGTCGACTGAGAGGCTAGCAAAAGTGGATTTGAATTCAGCTGTCTACCCTGGGGGTCCGCCTTTGCCTGCAAAGTCCCCGAAAATGGCAAGCTTTATAGATACCAAGGAAATGGTGAGAGGTCCAGAGGACCCACCGGGATATTGGGTTGTCACCGGAGCAAAGCTCTGTGTTGAGGGTGGCAGAATATCTGTCAAAGTAAAGTACTCATTGTTGACCATAGTGTCTGAGGACTCTCTAGTGTTTATGTGAAAGGCGAACCAAAAAGGAAAAAATAAAATAAAAAATCAGTAGAAGAAACTAGTTTCATTTTGTTTTATATCTTGTTATGTACATTAGCTACTAAAATTTATTTGAGATAAATTGACACAGAGGTGTCATAGTATGGAAATCTTGATTGGCAATTGGACATTTTTACCACAGGTAACTTTTGGAGTTACAACTTTATTAATGTTGTACTAGGCAGGTTTGGTTTGGTTATTATTATTTATTCATTCATTCATTTGTTTATTTTTGACGAATGCAAGCCAGTATCAACTTGAAACCGAAGGAGAGTTGTTTCCTAATGGTAGAAAGAAATCAAGAAAACAACACAAAACGATGGTTTTCTTAAACCAGATTTTCATCACAGATCTTCCTCTGTCGGTTATCTTTTGAAAATTACAGAGCCAATTTGGTTTGGCTACCCTAATTTCCTGTTTAAAATAAATGGAGGAAAGCATTTGCCCAAGAAAAAAAAAAAAAAAAGGAAAAAAGAAACGAAAAGATTATAATTATTTGAAAGAAAAATTTCCTCTTATTGAATAATTAGCACCTCAAATGAAAAATTATTGCTTGCATTAACTAGTGCCTAACAGTAATTCTACACCTGACTTTGCCATAAGGTGTAGAGTTCGATTCTCCTACCCTAAGTTTTTTTTTAAAAAAAAAAGTACCTCAAGTGAAATACAAAATTTTGGATGGTGTTTTCTAACTGCGAGGATTCACATCTCCACAAATCTCACCAATAATCTCCACAAGAACACGACCCATCTTTAAAATGGTGGAATCTGTTGACGTCTCTTACAATTATCTCCCTCGAAACAATTTTACAAACGAACTTGAAAGCAGAATGGCAATCCGGGCAAACTCGGAGGTTCTTCTTCACCCTAATGGGAGCTCCTGGTGGAGTGGCAATCAATCCAAAAGCCACTGCAAGCTTCTCACTGTGGTGCAACAGAAGCTGCTCTTTTTCACTCCTTTCCACATCATGGAGAACAATCTCCACCATGGGAACGTAGCCAGCTTTACTCATGAGGTCACTCAGCTCGTCGAGCTTTGCATGTATTTCCTTGATTCTTGAATGGGTATTATTTCCTGCTATAAAAGTATGAACCTTGTCTTTGATCTCGATCCAACTGATTCCAGGTTCCTTCTTCACTTTGTTATATTTCATTAGTTTTCTCACGTTTGCCACGTTTTCCCAAAGGCCAGTTGATGCATAAATGTTAGCAAGAAGAACAAGGGTACCGGATTTTTCTGGCTCGAGAGCCAAGAGCATTTCAGCAGCACGTCGACCAAGCTCAACATTTTTGTGAATTCTTGCGGCTCCAAGTAGTGCTCCCCAGACCGATCCGTTTGCTTCAAATGGCATTGTGTTCACGAGCTCCATTGCCTCGTTCAGCTTCCCTGCTCGGCCAAGGAGATCGATCATGCAAGTATAATGCTCTTGCATTGGTTCAATCCCGTACAACTCTTTCATTGATTCAAAATGTTTTCTCGCTTCGGTTACCAGACCTGCATGATTGCATGCACAAAGGACGCTAACTAAAGTTATATGGTTGGGCTGAACACCGTCTTTAAGCATCTGATCAAACAATTTTAGAGCCTCTTCTCCATGCCCATGTTGAGCGAGTCCTCCTATCATTGCAGACCACGAGACTATTCCTCTTATCGGTATCTCTGAGAAAGAACGTCCTGCATCATCTATACTTCCACATTTTGCGTACATGTTAACAAGAGAATTCCCAGCAAATATGTCGGACAGGAATCCAAACTTCAGAACGAGAACATGGATCTGTTTCCCCTGTTCATATGCCGATAAATTTGCACAAGCGTTCAGAAGAGAACTGCAAACAAACGAATCAGGCTTTATCCCCCTCTCTTGCATTTGCAAATATAGCTTTAAAGATTCTTCACCTTTACCATATTGAGCATAAGTTGTGATCATGGACGTGAAAGCCACTAAATCTCCAACCGAGCATTCTTCAAAAACTCGTTTCGCATCTTCTACTAGGCTACATTTTGCATATGTATCAAGAAGGCTGTTTAAAACATAAATGTCAGATTTGAAACCTGATTTCACGGAAACTGAATGAACTTGTTCGCAAACTTTGATCGCCTGCAAGGTAGCTGCAGATTTCAGGACTACAGATAAAGTAGTATGGTTAAAACCTATCCCCTCCTTGTGCAAGTCAGCAAAAGTCCACAAAGCTTCCATATCCTCTGCATTCTGTGAATGCCCGGAAATTATAGCATTCCACGCGACCAACTCCTTCTGTGGCATCAAGGAGTGAACTCTCCTTGCATATTTCATCATCTCACACTTTGAATACATGTCAATCAGCCCAACATCTATGAACACATCTGACTTTGTATCCGTCTTTATCAAGCTAGAATGCAACTGCCGACCCAATTCCTTGAGCCCCAATCCAGCACAAGCTTTAAGAGCACTTGAAAACGTAAACATATTCAGAAAAACACCTAATGTGCTCATGTCCCTAATCAATTTTAAAGCCCACTCATGGTCCTCATGATGAACACAACCAGCTATGATAGCATTCCAGCAAATGATATCGGGTCGCGAAATTTCCCGAAAAGCAGAGATCGCGCCTTTAAGAACTCCTACTTTTGCATACATGTCAACCAGTGCGTTTGCCGAGAATGGATCCGACTCATACCCAAGCTTTATCAAAAAACCATGTATATTCCTTCCTTGAGTACCATCAACAAGACCTGCACAAGCATTTATTATAGTAGAAAAACTAAACTCATTTGGTCTTATTCCACTCTTAATCATTTCCATGAACAAATCCACTGCCTCTGCACAACAATCTCTCTGCACATAACAAGAAAACAGAGCGTTCCACGAAACGACATCCCGTTCCGGAATGGCATCAAAAAGCCTCCTCGACTCCCCAAACTCCCTGCATTTCGCATACATAACAACCAAAGTATTTGCCACGAACACATCCATATCAAATCCGGTGACCACCGCAACCCCATGAACCTGCATCCCAAGTTTCAAATCCTTTGCAATAGAGCACGCCTTTAGAACACTCGGAAAGGTGAACTCATTAGACTCAACACCCAAAAACCGCATATCACGAAACGTCGAGAGGGCTTCAACAGCAAGCCCATTCTGGACATAGCCCGATATCAGAGCAGACCAAGAGACTGGATCCCGTTCAGGACTTTCGTCAACCAGTTTCCGTGCATACCCGAAGCAACGACACTTGGAGTAGAGACTGATCAAATGGTTCCTCAGACTCATGTCTTCGGAGAACCCGAATCTGATAATGCGGGCATGAATTTCCATCCCGGGACCTACGATCTTGGAAGCCGTGCATTGTGTCAAGAGCTTGGAGAAGAAAATGGAGGTGGGTCTTAGAAAAGGCGTGGTTTGGGGGTCTCTGATGTTGAATGTAGAAGAGGTTTGGAAAAGTTGAGGAGGAAACGGAAAATGGGTTGAGGGAGTTGGGGGTTTACAAGGTAGGTAAAGTCGTTGGAGAAGAGGGTCTTGGAGGGAATGGAATAGCGGCAAAAGCTTCATCATCCATTGGATTTTGATCTGGACTGCCTTTCCGTTTGGGTTTTGTACAACGCACAGTTAGGATAATCCTAGCCGTTCAATTAACAATTATCCGTTCAATTAACAAATATCATGGGACTTTTTTTTTTTTTTTTTTTTCCTTCCGCTAATCCCCATTCAAAATCATTGGACTAGTTTAATTTTAATTTAATTTCATTTTTTGTTTTAACTTAAGTTCAATAAGTGGAATGTTTTAGCTCTCTGCTTTCAGGTTGGGCAGTAAGCAAATTTGTAAATATTGACAAAATTAAAATATTTTATTCTTGAATAGATGGGATTCTTATTTTCCCCAACTTTAATTCAATTAGTGTATTTTGATTTATTTTACTTTTATTCAAAACTAGACTTCAAGTTGACATTCTCGCTTCCGCTTTGTCTATCACTGCTTGCGCGGGTGCTTCCCTCTAGGCAGAACGCTCCCCTACCAATGCAAAAAATAAAAATTATGCCATATCACTTATTCTTTCAACTGGATCATACGGAGCATGTTCATACACGAGTTTGATAATGGAAAAAAAGATTATCTTCAAATAAGTTTATGAGTTAGGAGCTTACAAAGCACACCAACAAATGATATTGTAGAAAGTTTCAGGTAGGATCTCTTTTTATTACCATACCACCATCCCCGCTGTAATCATTTTCTTTTGTGCCAAACTCTCATATTTCCAATTACTACTTTTACTTAATATTATCACATGTAATTAAAAGAAACAAATAATGTGGTTTATAATTTTATTAAATATTAGAAAAGTATGACATGATAATAATATGACAGAAACTAAGACTAGTCCTAGTTTTAATATACTTTTTTATTAGTGCTATTAAAAAATTAACCTTTCTTTCTTTTTTCTTTTTTCTTTTTTTTTTTTGATGGTCTCCTTTTCTTTTCGAAAACTAACTAATATTATAGAAACTTAGTCTGAGATTTTGAATTTCATCAAACTTTATTGGGTTTTGGCCTTGTCTCTGAACTTTTTCAAGAAGTCATAGTTTGATCCCAAAACTTTTTATTTAATTGATTAGTCCTTGAATTTAATTATTTATTTAATAATTTTGATCCCTAATGCTGAATTTAAAAATAGTAACGAAGGGAATCACATGCTCATTGTGTGGTAACTTTAAATATTGCAAAAACATTCACTTGAGATGCAATTAATTTTGAAGCATTTTCAACAGCAATTTTTTTTTTTTTCAGCTTATGTGATTGATTTTATAAAATTTCAAGTTATTACGTGAATCGCCACGTGACTTCCTCCATTAAGTTTTAGCAATCCATCGCCAAATTTATGGTCAAGGACCAAAACTGTAAATTAAAAGGAAAAAATGAGTGTTGATCAGTAAAGACATATTTAGGCACCAAACCAACATTGGGTGGAAACTAGTTTGTGTAAAATAGTACTTTATATACCAATCATTTTTAAATGAATGTTACGAAGAAATTATTGAATAATGGATATGTTAGTAAGTAAAGAGTCAAATGGTTTTTGATTAACTATTTAGTTGATAAATAATCTCTATACTACTCCACATACCTACCTCTTTTCTCATGCAAAATAAGATGACAAAAACAAAGATCAAAACCGACAATTTTTAACCGACGTTTAGTCCTAGATGATGGTAGTCTCATAGATAAACTACATATAAAGATTATTATTTTGATTGACTCAGCTGATAAATTTCAAGAAGTTGAGGATTCATTCACACTGTGAATGGAAATCGCCTCAATTTGTATGAAACTAATGTTTAGTGGTAACTGCACATGAGTAGGACCATGATCCAATGTGCCACTACCCTCAAACCACTTGCTCTTGTCTTCAATCCAAGAGCATCATCAACCTACATCTAAATCTAGATTGAAAAATTGAACAGCTAGGGGGATGAGTTGACATGGGAGACAATCTTATGATCTTACTAATCGAGAGGTTGAAAGTTCGAATCCCCTGCCAACTCAGGGGAGTGTCACTACCTGTGTGAACTTAAAAAATAGGAAATGACGGGGTCACCACCAGTTTTTTTCTTTTAGAAAAAAAAAATCTAGATTGAAAAAATAAAAATTAAAAAATTAAAAATTAAAAATAAAAAAGCTTTCCACTAGACAATTTCATCAAGTGGCCTATGGAATGTTCGATTAGCTCACACTAACGGAAAAAAAAAATGCCCTACTGACAACATTCACATTCATCTCTCCATGGACCACCACTTGTGCTCAAATGAAAGGAGGAAATAAAAGTCATAATTCATGGACTTTTATAATTGGGACTTGATTTCATTATTAGGAGGCCATTGGCTTTTGCAGAGTTAGGATTAAAAAAAAAAAAAAAAAACCATCTATGACATATCTTATACTTGATCTCAAATTCTACATCAAACATAGCATTTAGTTGCAGTATATTAACATATTCCTTAATAACTACATATTATTATCTATTTAACTTTTTTTTTTAAAAAAAAAAATAAGTTTCAAAGCTAAAATTCATGTCAAAAAATAAAAATAACATTTCAAATAGCATCACGTAGTACAATTTGATCTTTGATTGAAGACCATCTTAATTAACAGTGAGTCAAGCACCCAAAAAGGGCACTTCTCAAACATAAATTTGTTTCTACTCGTCCCTTTCAAGAGCAATATTTGGTTTGCTTATGGCGAGATAATTAACCCTCTTTTCTAAAGAAACAAACCTAATTGCCAACACAATTTGAAAGATACAATGAAAGGGCATCACAACCAAAGTTTCCTAAAGAACAAAATGAGCATGAGAATAACCACCACCAAGATGAGATGATAATCTATCATCTTTACCAACTTTGCGTTAATTAGTCCATCAGTACACACAACGCGTTTTATCTCTTAACACAAATAGTTATAGCTCAACGTGAATATTTCTTATCGAGTGATTACTCTGTTGATCACGTTTTGAGTAGTTCTCACTTAGTCCCTCCCCACCCTTATTCAATCACAAAATAAAAGCTAGAGAATCTATTCCTAAAGCTAGAGTTCGTTTGGTTCGTTAGTTTGAGTTGAGTTTTTGAAGTTGAAATAGTAAATTTTGTTGACTTTTCAGAAAAGACAAAAATCTTTTTGGGAAAAAGACAAAATTTGAGATAGAAAAATTGAGTTTGAGTTGTCAAACCAAACACACTCTAAGTATGGAATCCGTGAAATCAACAATAAATTTGATTTGTTGGAATTTTCATCACAAAATAGAAACATAACCACCCCCCCACCCCACCACCACCAAAAAAAAAAAAAAAGAAAAAAGTCATTCATCCTCATCCTTACGAATAAGGTATACCTACCAGTTAATTTTAGATTAATTGTATGATGCGCCAACCAACATTTCCAATAGAAAAATTGTTCCCCCCCCTTTTTTTTTTTTTTTTTTTTTTTGTGGGAGAAATATAGCAATAGAGTTCATTTGAAGGAAAACAAGTACAACACAACAACATCCCCAACTGGCCAGAGCAAAGTCATGCATTTTGTGGGGTTCAATGCTTTTATCATAATTTAAAAAAAAAAAAAAAGGATGAATGCATTATGACAAAATAAAGAAACAAGTTGTGATGTTTATATTACATAGCATTAGGAAGGAGAGTTAAAATTTACATAGATGGATTTAGCTCAAAATTTGGTAAATAAGCCCTTCCCAATTAGTCTTTGGGCACAAAAATTATAATTTAATTCATAGCTTTGTTCAAAAATAACAAGATAATTCTAAAATAATTAGAACTCTTAAAAAAAAAAAAAAAAAAAAACTGAATAAAATAATCACAAGGCGTCACCGACGCCAACACCTTCACCTTGCGAGGACAAGCGATCATCATCATCATCTCTCTCTCTCCTCTGTCTTTCTCTCTCTACCATCCCACGAATCCCAGAAAACTGAAACCCACGCAAGAAATTGAACACAGTTTAGAATAGAGAATTACCTCAAAAGAATGATTTGCAGAACATATATATATATATATATATGTGTGTGTGTGTGTGTGTATAGTTGACTACCGAGAAGAAGATTTGTTCTGAATTAAGAAGAAAAGGAATCAAAAAATTGAAAATTGAAGAGAAGTAGATGATTTTACCTGAGAGATCGAATGGTGAGGTGCTGGGTAAGAGCGTGGAAGAAGAAATTGGCTCCGTGAAGGAACACCACCACTCCCGTGCACCCCAGCACGAACAGCTCCACCATCATTTCCTTCTGATTCTGATTACTGATTCTTCTGACTCTTCACACCAACACAAAATCGGTGAATTTTACAGACCACACTTTTCTTCTCTCTCTCTCTCTCTACTTTCTCTCTCTTTCTCTCTCTTCTTATGAAAGCACTCAGAAGGAAGAAAGAATGAATGAATGGATTCCACACACCTGCAAACATTATATATTCTTGTTGGACATATGCTTTCACAGGACCCTTTATTTTTTAGGGAAAAAAAAATTAAATGTTGGAGCTGACGTCATTATCCTTGTCTTATTTTAATTACTAGTAGAAAAAGAAAAATGTCAATATTCTTCACGAGGGAAAAAAATTGTCAAATACTGAAATTGGGAACTGCTGTTTTTTGTCACCAAAAAGAGAATTTGAGGGATAATAATAGTTTCTATAGGAACAGAATGTGATTCACCAATCAAAATAACTCACTATCTGTGTAAGAATTTATTTGACTAACATATAAGTAAAGCATCTTTAATGTAATATTAAATTATTATATCAATGATAAATTTTGATACTTAAATAAAAAATTATCTAATATAATATTATCTTTCATATTTAAATTTTATGATAAATTTATCATAATTTTGATTTTATTTGAAATGTCAAATCCAAAAGACGAAAACAATTACATATTGTTTAATTTTAGAATTACTTTTAAAGTGATTAGATGAAGAAGATAAAAAGGGTTAAAAAAAAAAGAAGAAGAAGAAGAAAAGAAAGAAAGAAAGAAAATAACGAAAATTGCCCATTAAATATGTGATAGACATTCCACGCAAGGGTGATTTTATAATTATAATAATAATTATAATTTTTTATAGTTATTATTATTTTCTCTTTTTTTTATTTTTTATTTTTTTGCAAGGGTGAAATGGCTGCGTCTTTTGACTTTATGAGCACATAATTCCCGGACAAGGAAAAGAATGTAGTCACTTGGCCAAGGGACAGGGAGAGTGACTCAGCCCTGACCAGGTCAATCTTTATCCAATCACTTTTTATTTTTCTTCTATTTTTATTTTATTTATGATATGACACCTACATATTTATTTATTTATTTATGGGAAATAAAAACGCTCTTTTTAAGTTTCGAACATAAAAAAACTTCTATCCACACACTACCACACTTCCACCCGTAGAACTTGAGGCTAACTTGAGAAAGGTTGCTTTTTTTGTGTCAAGCATTGATTTTTAAAGTGAAAAACGAGTTTCATATACATGCGCATGAGAATGACAAGATTGGGTAATTCTAAAACTAATTAATGCCTGCAATTTGGTGAGTCATGGCCTATGAAGACTGCGATTGATCTTCATATAAATTAGTCACTCACTACCATGTTTTATATATATATATATAAATATATATATATATATATATATAAAGAAAGAAAGAAAGAAATAAAGAAAGAAGCGGTTGTGACGGCCTTACCACTATACATCGCACTATAGATGCACAAAAAGGATTAGGTAACATTGACGTCTCAGTGTGACACAAATAATATATATAGGTATTGAAAGAAAATTTATTAATTATGCTTTGTTTTATTCATAATTATGCACAAAATATTTTTATTTTCAAAATGATTTTTGTCCGACTTAATATTAAAAAAGTGTACACTAAAAAATAAGAATATCTTATTTTATAAGCTCTATTTTTCACGTTCTTTGAATTAAAGTGTGTTCTCAAGGTTTGTGTTATTTTTCTTAAATATATATATATATATATATATGTGTTTGTGTGTTAGTTTACTTTCTTTTTTAATAATACGGAATCGATTCTTCTAATTTGAGCTCTAAGTGTTCAACTATTAAAAAGTCCCCTTATCAAATAAGAATGTCATAAATTTGATACTTTTTTATATTTATGCAAATTATAACATTAAAGTTGATAATTTTACTATTTTATAATACTAAAATTATCAACTTTAATATTAGAGCGGGTTACAAATTAAAAGAGAAGTCCATCTAACATTTTTTCATATTGCTCAATTACAATTGATACATTGAATAATACAATGTTTCCACTCTTTGTTGCAAACATAAACATTCAAATTATCCTAATTTGCCTCTACAATTTAAAGGCTCTCAAAATTATTATTCAAAATAAGAAAAATCATACAAATGATTAAATTTTAAGCATTTATTTAAATAAACGGTCAAGTTTTTTTTTTTTAATTTATAAAAATTATCGTTAACCAATGATTGGTTATAGTCAACTAATAAAAAAAAATACATATTAACGATCATTTTTTTAATTTTATAAATATTCAATTATTTATTAAAAATTTTCTTGACAGTAGATCATTTATTGACATATCCCTTCAAAATATATCTTAGAAATATGTAAACACATATGTTACTCATGCATTATTTATAATTATGATCAACATGGACGTTAGGAGCTAGGACCTAGGGGGCTAAGCCCCTTCCAATTTTTTTTTTATACCTTATAATTTTAAATGAAATTTTTATAAAAACCTTCTTAAAATGAGAAATTTTATCGTAATAACCTTTAATTATTCATCATATAATTATTAATCCTTTTCATAAAATGTCCTAGCTTGATAAATAAGTATAATTGACGAAGCACATGCATAAACTACATGCCCGAATCAAGGGCGTGACGTATGTCATATGATAATAACACGTGTTTATGTTGTAGTTTTTTCTGGGGGCCATTTGAACATTTGGATTCTGTTTAGATTTATGCCCGACTTATCCAAAAATTGATCATCATGTGCAACTTTCTGTTTGGTTTTGTCATTTTTCATTTTTGCTTGAATTTATCTTTTTAACAACACGGCGGCACCCACCGCCCGCCACCAACCAAAGCCACCGACTTCCAAAGCACTAAAACCAAGGTACCTACTTCCACTATTTTCATTCTGGATGATTGCTCTCAGTTCGTATGTCGTTTGTCTGATACTGGTTGTAATTGCGTAATCATTGTTGGCATTTTTTTAATACTTATATAATAACACCGTTGGAAAACATTAGAAAAAGATGGTGAATTTATTATAGAATCCTTTTTATATATCCTATCGGTATAATTCTATTTATGATCATTTAAATTTAACCTAATAAACAAGATATTATGAGTAAACGATAACTAAAATAAACACTGATTTATAGAATCATAGAGGAAAAAATATATATATAACACCCCTTTAGCTCTGATGGAAAGTTAAAAATTCAAAAAATTTGAAAATTGATCTATAGGATTGCAGGTCTGGGGGGCTGCCAAGGGGGCGGTTTCACAAGTGGGGGTCCCGAAGGTTGCCGGGGGGGGGGGGGGGGGAGTGGACGATTTCATAGGTCGGATCACCGGTGGGAGCAAGGTTGCTGGGGGGCCACCCCTGGGGGGTGGGGGTTTTCTAGTGGAAGGGTTGAGGTTTTTTTTTTTTTTCAATTTTTTTTTGCTTTGAATATTTTTTTAATTTCTTAGTCTATAATACAATGACGTAAGATGCATTATAATTATCATACACAAGCAACATCTTAACCGTTGAAATACATCTAACGGTCTATAAAATAAACTCTACCAATAGAGTACATAAAAGAAATTCTACCATAGTTTTTCTCAAGAAAAGGACTCAGAAATTGCTATGAGAAAAAATATAAATAAAAAATAAATAAAAATTTAAAAAGGAGAATTTTATCTCACAGAGTAAACCAATTATTGACCTTTGTACCACCAGAGACCTCTAACCTTCTTTCCGTCTCACAGTCGAACTCGTAAGCTTACCAGACACCGATATTGTGTCTAACATTGCTTTGACTCCCAAACAACATGAACAAAGTACAAATGCCTTTAAAAGATCTACAAAAGGCTAGTCTCATTCAAGGCTGGCTAGCCTACCTTCACAATTGAACTCCTATACGTATCATTGCTCGAACTCATGTTTAATAATTAGTTAATCACTATTAATGTGTATTTTTTCTTGATCAACTATGATCGATCACTGAGTAATGATCATTTTTTTAAATAAAAAAAAATCAACCATTTATTTAAAAACTATCTATTTACTTAATTTTTCCAATTCTATTTTGTACTATCAATTCATATTAGAAACTACTGATTTTATAGACATTTTCTATAGATAAAAATAAATATGATTTTGATTAAATTTAACATCTAAATATATTATTAGTAGAAATATCGCTTAAAAAAAAAAAATACAACAACAACAACAACTAAAAGGTTTGTAACGAATTGGTCCAAAACTGTAACAAGCAGAAAAGCTCATGCATGAGTTGGAAATCTGCTCACCAAACTTTATTTGCGCCAAAATGGAGAAACTACTTCTATTTGCTATATATATATATGTAGGCAACGCAGAGGAGAAGCAACATTGGAAGTCGTAACTTGCAAAATGGCAACTTGCATCATATTATGAAGTTTCACCTTGATTTGAAAGAACATCGCTTCTTCAGAACGTAGTACAAGTACAACAGCATGGATCGGGAGGGAGGTGAAAGAGGGCGGGACGTTATCGATATCTTTGTGCGCTCTTCCGAGCTGCTGCACAATTCAAACGTTTGTGATTGTTTAACAGAAGTAGTAGAACCATTTGAATCCCATCCCAGAAGTACACCCCCTCTTTGAGGATTTTGCAACAAGTCGTTCTCCACTGGTTGGGAGTCACTTACTTTGGCTATTAGTCTCCAAACAGCATCGAGAGGAGCAGATCTTGCATAAAACCAGCTCTTCCGGCAGCTTTTTCGCGCTCTTCACGACTCAAAGAAGGATCAAAACTGCAACACAGAGAGAGATTTTCAGATTTAAAGAGCAGCTTTACCATGATTACTTTCCTGTTTGAAAAGCTTTTTAAAAAAGCTTAGGGGAGGGATACAATTGGGCAAGTGCCTCTTCGCCAACATGAAAGTTTGGAGCAGATTAAATTCCTGATTCACTTACTCAGTAGCCTGAGCTTCAAGAGAGCAGAGAAACGGCAGTCTTTAAAAGGTATCTAAAAACGTCCGGACATTGGTTCTTTAATGTCTTTTTCTACCCCAAAGTGGGAAGAATCCCCAAACTGACATCAAACCTCAACGCAAACACCGAATAGGCACTACTAATGAGGTAACCAGCCACTTCAATTTTTCTTTTTAAATAAGAGAGTAGGCAGCTAAAAAGGTAACTAAACATCTATTCCCTAAAGAAGTCTGAATCAAACCTGCTAAATCAAGCTCAACCTATGAACTGATATCGAAGGAACTAGGCACTGCAATTTTTCTCTCTTAACAAGAGAGTAGGCACTACCATGACCGGGATTGCGGACTCAAAGATATGGAATTTGGGTGGGGATCTTTTGTCAAAATAGAACAGCCTTACTCTTTATTTTTCTTTCTTAAACTTTAACTGCGATTGACGTAACTAACATCTATTCCATCTCACGAGCCTTAGTTTGTCCTAACCAGAATCAGTGGCCACCCTGTACCACATGACCGAGGCTCCGGCTGATATCCAATATATACTTTTGTCTGGTCAGTTACATGCAAAAAGATGTAACCTAGAATGTGTAAAGCAATTTAATAGAAAATAAGGAGTTGCATTTCAAAAGGATTTTGAGAACAATTTATTAATGTGGTTCGGTTTCTCTCTGAGCCAAAAAAAAAAAAAAAAACTATGCAAAAGTTTTCGTTCACCTCAAGTGAAAACACAAGCGGAAACCAATGTTGGTACGTCAGTTTTAAGGCATCGAATCTTTCAAGAGAAAATAGAAACCTAGAAAGGTACCTTGATTTCCAAATATGAGATGACGCTCCTTTCTTCTTAGAAGTGTCATCAGCATTGGCAACGACAGACTTTGAAATTTCTTCGGTTTCAGATGCAGGGAAATTCATAATAAGAGATGACAAGAATGGATCAGTGGCCACATTAGAAACACTAGCATTGTTCAATCGATGTCCAGCACCTCCTAGAAGCACCTGCAAATGAGCTTCACGAAGATCCCGGCCAAGAAGAGACAGTGCCTGGCTATTAGGAATGGCAACTCTACGAAGCCTTCGTCGTCTTTGCATGTGATTTTCAGTTAAAGAAATACTTCCAGGAGTAATCTTCACTATGTATTGATATTTATCAGGTGATTTTAGAAAAAGCATGATTTTCAATGTTCTTTTAGAGCAAAAGACAGGAATCAATATTTCAAACTTAAAAGGATATCTTGAACAAATGCCCATGATGCAGCTTTATATGACTTAACATGTCCCGTGAAACTTTAATGGAGCAAATGGGACAAACCTGCAACAAAGGGTAAGCGCAACATGAGATTCTTTTATTCATGGAGGACAATTGCAATTACACACCGAGCACATTATCTTCCTTCACCAACTCTTAAAGATGAGGGATCAAGGTAAGAGAGCAAATATACCCGAAAACACTAAAGCATAGCATGCAAGGATAAAAGTAGAAATACGAAAAAATGTGAAAGAGACGTTTCTCCTCAAATCCGTCTCCCAAAGAACCACCATGATGTTCATGCAGAAACTATATAAATCTCAATGGCAACATCTCAAACAAAACCCAAACCCGTTGTCATGTCCTACAGCACAACCAATCTATCCTTTTAAAAAAAACAAAAACAAAGCACCATGGTTCTTTGCTTATCGATCCATGAGCCACAAACATCTTCGGTTGCCATTTATGAAGGAAGAATATCTAAGGGGAAAGAGAGGTCAACATAACAATTTAAGAGGTGATGCAATTTTATCCATGATCCACCACAACATTGCAACATAATAGATCACCTCTTGTATCTTTAAGGGAAAAAAAAAAAAAAAAAAATCTTCAACTCTCTTCTAAGAGACTAAGAAAAATCACTCCATGGTTGCAAGCATAGGCTAGCGGTAATACCATGCCTGACTCTACCTAAGGGAGCAAAGTACAAATCCCCCCACTCCAAGTTCAAAAAAAATCACAGCTTTCTATTCCCAATTGTGCCGCAATTCAATAAATAAGTTCGTCATTCACAAAGTTAAAGAGTTTGATCACATTCTCAAAACATTGCACAAAATCTCCATTCTGGTTCAAATTATATAATGAAATGAGTATTCTCCTCGGTTTTTTGTTTTTGTTTTCTCTCTCTCTCTCTCTCTCTTTCATTCATGAATTCCGTATTCAACAAAGCCGTCCAGTCATACCTAAAATCATATTGCTTTTAACTAGACCAAACTCCGCCATACCAAAAAAATTACCATAATTAAACCCAAAAATATAGGGCCTTTTTGGCAGCAATTTTCAGGAAACGAGCTTCAGTTTAGGGGAAGAAATTTATTATTAATGTTTCTGAAACTTTTTTTCTTGTCTATTTCCAATCAATTTTCTATATAAAGCAACTAAATCCATTATTTTCTCATTCCTCCTAATAAAATTTTCACTATTTATTTATTTTTTTTTTTTTGGGGAAAGTTCTAATATTAATTTTCACTTTTCAGAAGAAAAAACTAACAAAACTCTCCTCAACATGCGCCAGCGCCAGAGAAAATGTAAGAACTTACCTGATTGTTCACCTACTTTTTCTCGGTTCAATAAACCAAAAAAGAAAAAGAAAAAAAAGAAAAAAGAAAAAAGAAGAGGACGTACGGTGACGCTAGACTCGCACGAGTGTTCGTCTTCGAGATGCGAACAAAGGGAGGCGATGTCGAAATCTTCATAGCAGAACGGACACGGAAACTCAGGTCGGACATCGTCTTCAACCTCGAAATCATCTACGCTCAACCGATCTAAAATCAAATCCCAATAATTATTTAATAATAAATAAATCAATCAATCAATCAATTCACAAATCCGATTCGAACTCCAAAATACAGATCAGAAAATAATCAAACCAATATACATAATATTTATAAATATACGTATATGTATATATGTATAGACGGACCTAAGGGGGAGCTCTGATGGTGGTTCTGCAAAGTGTATTGGCGCTTGGCGGCCGCGAGGCGAGACGTCCAGAAATCGGCGTCCATTTTTGCTGGGTGGGTATCAAATCGGATCAAAGACTTCTGCTTTTTTTTTTTTTTTTTTAATTCGATTAACTTACTTTTATTCGAGATTTAATAAGAGGAAAATACAAATAAATAAATAAATAATTTTGTTATATTTCTCCGATCCCTCTTTCTGTTCTTCGTTCTTCGTTCTTGGTTTTTTTTTTCCTTTTGACTTGAGAGTTTTGGCAAGCTGATCAAAGGGAAAGCTTTAAAGACGAGAGGAAGCCTCACACACGGAGAGAGAGAAAACAGAAAATGGAAGAAGAGAGGGATTTTATATTGGTTTAATTAATATAAACAAAATAATATCAGATAAATAAGGAAAGGTCATGGTACATCCATATTTATATATTTTATTGATAAATCTCATTTTATAGATTGTATGATCAACTTTGATAATTGAGATCAGGTTTATCTAGAACAATTATAATGCACCTTAATTCATATTATTATAAATTAAGAAATTAAAAAAAATTCAAAGAAAAAAAAAAAAAACCTAACCCTTCCACAAAACCTCCCACACCCTGGCTGACCTTCCACCATCACCGCCGACCTCCCCCACCGGCGAACCCCCCTCCCCCGGTGAGGAGCCCACCCCATGCCTAGACCTGTCAACGGACCCCCTCCCTCTCGTGTGCCCAGACCCTGACAAGGGGTCCCCTCCCCCCACCCCCCTACCCACACCCCGTGTGCCCAGACCTCGGCGAGGAGCGCCCCCAAAATCGCCCCCGCATCATGCCCCCTCTGTGAAATCGCTAGATGGCGACCGGCCTCCCTCCCCCCCACCCCACTTGCGAAATTGCCACATGGGGAAACCGCCCCCCACGCTACGTTTGGGCACCCACTGGCCCCCCCGGCGAGCTTCCACCCCCCCGCGGCCAAGTTCAGGCCAGCACCGGCGGCCTCCTACAATTTTTAATTTTTTTAATTCGAGAAAGTTTAATTTTTTATTTGTTTTCTACAATTTTATATATCAGGGTTTATTTTTGTTATTGTATACCTTCAATATCTCATCTATTAGATTAGATTTAAATGATCTTAGATAAAACTTTACCAATATGATATATAAATGATATATAAAAAAGGCTTTATCATATATTCTCTTGATAAATATAGATAAATTCATTTATTTTAATTAATTTAACTTTTTCTTAATGTGAAGATAAGAAAAGAGGGAGCTTCAAAAATGATGATTTTGATCAGACAGAAAGAAGGATATATAAAAAGAACTTTATCACAGATTCTCTAGATAAATATAGATGAATTTATTTATTTTAATTCATTTGACTTTTTCTTATGGGGTGTTTGGTGAATGAGTTTGAGTTAAAATTTTTAAATTTTAATAATAATTTGTGTTGACTTTTTAGAAAAGATAAAAAACTTTTTCAGAAAAAATAAAAAATTAAAAAAAAAAAGACAAAAAAATATAATTTAACTTAAGTTAAACTTGAGAACCAAACTGGACCTTAACGTGAAAACTAAGAAAGGAGGGAGCTTCAAAAATAACGATTTTGATGATTGAGAGAGAGAGAGAGAGAGAGACAAAGGAGAAGAAGTGTGGTCCAAACGACAGCTGACGTGGAGTAAACGCAGAGATCAGAGAAGATGTCGGTTTTTTTTTTTTTTTTGCCCATACAAGACTTTTGGTGGTCGAAATTGTTTCACAAAGGAAAATAGTCATGTAATTTTCTATTTTTCTTGGCCAAATTTGTAGATTTGTTGAAAACCAATGGAGATTTCTGTTATGTTTAGTGATCAGGGTGGAAAATAGAAAGGAATGAAGAGCACAACAACAAGATGAAACTAATAAAAGTTAAAAATTAGAAGAGAGATTTAAAAAAAATATATTATTATCGTTTGTTAGAAAACAGAGAAAAGAGAGAAGATTATGTTTAATATAGTAGATCTAACTTTGATAATTATTTTTTGAATTTGAGAACGGAGGATTTAAATTTTATATTATATAATAAAATCATATGTATAAATTTATTAGGTTATATTTTTTTTTATAAACAACTTCGTTAGATTATATTTACAACTATTATAATTATACTCTTATATAAACAAAAAAGTTGAGAAATAATTAAGATCAAGATGGTTATTACAGATTTTTCTCTTATTTTCTTTTCAAAATTAAAACAATTAAAAATTGATGAACCGCGTAGTTTTACAACTTTTTTTTTTTTTTTCCTTCTCTATTTCTTCTTTACCACATAATCAAAGATTTTATAATAAAGAATTACTAAAGATTTTATTTTCTTCTTCGAACTTCCTCTCATTTTTTCACTCTATCAAATAAGAGGTCATGTTTTTATGTCGAAAAATGACATTTTCCTTTATTTAAAAATAAAAAAGAGGTTTTTTCCAACAAAAAAGACAAAATAGTCGTCTATACTTTTCCGAAGCTATTAGCTAGGGGAAAATAAACTTTTACTTTGTTTAATTTTGTTTTTCCTAAACACAATTTCTTTTGAGATTTATAGATAAATAGCTTTTTTTTTTTTTTTTAAGAAGTTTCTTAACAAATTGTCGATGTTTTTAAAAATTAGATAAAAAGTTTTTTTTTTCCCCATAAAATAGTCAATCAATTTTCTTAAATGGTCAATCATCATATAATATTATTAATTTAGTAAATCAGTGATATTGACTATAACATAAAATATCAAATTTGATAATCAATCACTGATTGATCAAATATGAGAAAATGACAAACGGTCATATTCCTAAATAAAAAAAAATTTGATTATCTACTAGATTAAGTGAATAAAAAAAAAACCACCCATTCTTTTTTTTTTTCCTTCTTTTTTGCCTTTTCTTTTGTAAATAAGTTTCATGTTGCCACTTGAATGGAAGAGAAATACAATCACGTATTTTTGTGGATGGGCCTGATTTGGAATTGAAAATTGATATTGAAAGCTACTTCAAATATT
The DNA here is from genome assembly GCA_038430175.1 of Ficus hirta. NCBI lineage: Eukaryota > Viridiplantae > Streptophyta > Magnoliopsida > Rosales > Moraceae > Ficus > Ficus hirta. The sequence continues at coordinate 9,983,679 of CM076589.1, forward strand.
CTTAAACATTCTCATATTTGTTTTAAAGAAAATTCAAATAGTTAATAAGCTTGAACAAAAAAATTTGATTCAAATTAAAATTTTATAAGAAAAAAAACGGAGGAAAATTTTTGAATATTCAAATCCATTTCTCAAATGAAAATGTTTACTCTCACTGCATCAAAGTTCTTTGTATGGTAAAAGGAATTCAGGTGACAAACAATTATTCAAAATTAATAAAGTTCAAAACTTTGAATAATCTATGGATTAATTATCTCAAGGCGGCCTCAGTAATAGATAAATACTAGACTTAATAACACTTGCTTAAGACAATTATTCCTGTTTAAGTTACAAACTTGAAAAAAGCACAAATATGACTTCAAGATTTTTAGTCCAAATCTGCTTTCTTCATTTTTATGTGTCCTTGACTATTCATCTACCAGAAGTTAAATACTAAAAACATTTAAACAATTCACTTAAATGTCGAACTTTAATTGAAGAGATGGTTAATGGAACAACAACTCTGAAATCAAAAAATTTTCACATGAGAAATAAACTCAAATAACTGTTACAAAGCTTGATTCATTCTCTAAAAACTGTGACCAATTCAGTAAATCCAAACAAATAAACGGTTCGTTAGAAGATAAGAGCATTGTACTCTTCATTACTCGTTACTCGCTAATCAAAGAACACACAAAAATTTACAACTGAAACTTGCTTTATCTAATTCTTATAGGTATCTATAACGAAGAGTTGATGATTCAATAACTCAAAATGGCGTTGAATAACTTATTATTAAAAAAAAAAAAAAATCAACCTCAATTTTAGACTAATATTTTATAAAATCTTGAATAATCCAAGGGGTCATCAAATTCACATGCCCTTAGATTCAATGTTCTCAAAAAGCATAATACTTTCAAATTTTTTATCTCAGAAAATACAACTGCCTTCAGCAACTGTTACAAAGTCTCATCTAATCCATGAAAACAGATGGAAAGAAAATAAGATTGCCTCAATGCATTGCGTCCCAACAGAACAATCATCCATCTACAATAAAAGAAAAGAAACAAATAAAATTTTTACCCCAAAAAAAAAATTTTGTTCTGTCCATCGCCAATTACTTGTAAGGAAAAACACAAATTAGAAGTAGAAGATAGAATCATTATTTTCTTCTTTACTTGATACTGGCCACTAAGTAGTAGAAAGTTTTACAATTGAAACTTCGAAAGCACATAAATTAAATAGCAAGCAACATAGCAAGTCTCCAAAGCGTCAGCTAATGAGCAATCATCAGAGCCCTAATTGAGAAAACAGCCAGAGTCAAATAAAAAATAAACATATAAATACCAATAATTAAGGGGATTAGAAAGATTTAAGTATGAAAATGCTGGTTTTTGGAATATCAAGTTCTTATTCAAGGTAAAGACAAAAAAACCAAAATAAAGTCGAAAGAAGACATAATAGTGACCTCAAAGCATATCTCAGTTGGCAGCAAAACTCCAATATGACAATTACCTACGAATCTTGATCCCAAAAGTGGCCAATTATTAGCAATAATGTAAAAGAAAATGTCATTTCAACCAAAATGGAAGAAACTATGTACACATAAAGTTGTTCAGTTCATAAGAAGTTATCTCACTGTTGTAAAACGAATCCATTATAAACAATCTAAACGCATTGTTGTTTGCCTTTCCCAGACCCAATTGCTCCCTACATATGTACCGAGCCAGTGATCTATATTCACTGTGACAAAACCAATCTTAATTAACCTCTAAATTTACTCCTCTTAACTTTCCGAGTCCTGCTACTTATCCCTGTCCAAGCTCTCATTGGTTCGACAAAACTTATTGCTCGAACGCAATGGCCGATGAGATTTACAAAACAATCCAGTAGAAAACATGACCATAAACTCATTTCTCTAGAAGCATTAAGCATGAAAAAAACGGTTGAATAAAACCAAAATGCATGCGTGTATGCAACAATAAAAGAACTAATAAGCAAGAAAGACAATCAAAACATCAGTCATCCACATAAAAGAGTAAAAGATCCAACAGTTATGAAAATCCCGTCCAAAAATTTTATGACAATCTTAGTTCCTTCCTAGTCATAGAAAAAGTGGAAATTTTTTTCACCACCTTGTTCTAGGGCGCAAGAACATTAGGTTATGCTCGACCATTCTGATATTCATCATACATCATCATTGCAATCTGAGCGAATACAAGAAAACGGTATTATCTTATCTGATTATGCTAGCATGAATAGAAGTGAAAAATTAAAGAACCAAAGAGGAAAAAAAAAAAAAAGAAGAAGAGTAAAAACACTGTTCTAAAACCAACCAAGAAAAGAAAAGATATTTCCATGCGAAATTGCAAATCCGAATTTTTATCACACTTCGCACGTGCATAAAGCTTGTCCCTTTCTATGACCCTTTATTCTCAATGTAAGACGCCGAAAGAAATTCACTTAAGCAATGCTAAAGGTTTTCTTGAATCATAATAATACCTTGCTAATAATTTTATATTCTACATATAGTAAGCATGGCAACAATCAGAGAGTGGTCCAACCAAATTTAGCCCAAAACTAGTTATCATTCAACTAACAGCCAAGTATGTTAGACCAATTTTCCATTAACTATTTCATTTCAGCATAAAATTATACCTATCCGACCGCTGAAAAACCATACACATCAAAAGAAAGAACAAAAAAGGGGAAAAAGGGGGGCAAACAATTCATTTTATATGTATATATAGAAATTCTCAATAATTCAATTTCAAAAGGCGAAATGGAAAGCAAGAAAAGGAAATACCTTCAGGAGTCCAACTGTACGTGCGGCGAGAGACGGAAAGCATGGAAGTGAGCAAAGCGGAGGCCGTGGCGGTGTGATAAGGAAGCATCGATTCTACGCAGCGACTCATTTCTACGGCCGATCTTCTTTTGAAGCCAAACAAACACTTCAGCACAAACGCATATACGTATATCTATACATATATACATATATATATATATGCTGTGTGTATAATATGAGTGAATTACCTGAATGTGGGACGAGAGAGGCGGTTCTGATTCTGTTTGGGGATGGAAAACCGAGAAGCCGCTGATTTGGATCTGACGCCGGAGGAGATCCTGGAGCCTAAGCCTGTTCGGCCGGCGGCGGAACGGAGGACGGACCTGGCAGCGGCGAAGGACGACATTTTTGGGTTTTAGGATTTGGAGAGGTTTCTTGTGGGGTTTTGGCCTTTTGGGTATTTTTCGGGAGAGGGTTTGGGAGTTTCGACTTGTGTGTAAGTGCTCGTATCGTACGAGTGTGATGTGTATGAGTAAATTTATTTATTTATTTATTTATTTTTTTTTTTTGAGAAAGTGTATCAGTTGATTCAGTAAGGTATCCTCACACTTTTTAATTTTGATAATTACACCCTAAATTTAAGAAAGTATTGCAGATTGGCCTAAATTGGTGACTTCGGTAAAAATTTGGATGCAAATGCTCTCTAAGGTAGAAATTTAATTTTCTTCTAGATTTTGATATTTTTCCTTGATTTATAGACATTTCAGAGCAGAGTGAATATCATTGATGCCTTTTAATATTTTATTTATTTGATTATTTCTACTTATACCATTTAATAAACAAATAAATTTTCAAAAGAAATAACAATCCTCATTTTTTATTCCATTACTTAATCCCTAACGTTTTTTTATGGTTTGATAAGACACGTCCTAAATATATCATTTGGAATATATTTTCATGAAAAATGTTCTTTATCCATTTCCTCTTCTATTTTTTTTTTCTATTTAAAAAAAAAAAAAAACAAATTTGCTTGCCGTTTCTTCAGTTGTTGGCTTTTGGCAACTGCTCTGAAGAGTCTTGCTGTAGTAGATCAGCTTGAAAGGTGATAGATGCTCTTAGTTTATAATCTTATTGTCCGCTTGATGTTTTATGACATGTTTAATAAACGGATCATGTTTGAACATTTATTTTCCGTATACAATACATAAATAAATTGACATAGATAATTGCACACAATCTGTTAACACGAATTGCTTCTCATACTCTCTGGGTTCCAACCTACCGTTTTCATGGAGAGGGTTGTCCGACACTTCTTTTCTTACTAGCTCATCCCAACCCAATACAAACACACTGATTTGGGGTGACGCTGGCAAACTGTTCAACGAATTGCCTGAACGAAATAAAGTGACTTCCAAACAAAAATTAGTGTAACTTGGATCCCTACATGATCCTTCAGTTTTTTGTATTCACCAAATGCCCTTTAAGAGAGCTCACGTGTGCGGCATGTGACGTTTCCCTCGGGAAATTTGAGGTTTCAGTGATTACGCTACAAAACTTTGAATTAAGGTGCTAATTGCCACCACAAATTAAAAGTCCAAGGAGGACTTATTGAGCCAAAACTCTTCATGGAAATCCACCTTGGCTTGTGAGTAGAGGAGGTGACTGTTAAAGAAACTAGCATGCTAATCAATAAGTAATTATCAGAAACTTCAACCTCAACATGGGGATTTAGCATGATATGAACTGTTTCTAAAACAAAATAGAAGATTGGATATAACTCAATTCGGGAACCTTGGCCACCGTTGATAGAGTTTTGATTAATAAAACATACAAAAGCACTGCAAAAATCACAATCAAATGGAGCAGTAATGGACTACCGTGTTGGGTCTTAAATATGAACACTTGTTCTTGCAAGCTTGATATTCGATTTAGGGTGTTAAGGATCATAAAGCCTTCAACGAACATTCATCGGTACCTTTTATTCTTCTCATTGATCAACACACAAAGAGGTAAAATGCGGGTACATTCCACAGTATTGGTCTATTTGAACAAATTCGAACCAACTAATTCTCTCCCACAACTTACCCTACTAAGCACAAGCAAATCTAAACTACTATTTTGATTCATTAAAACCAAAAAAGAAGAAAAAAATTTCGCAAAAAGAACAAAACATCATAATGAAATCAAAATTGCCAATTAACATCCTAAGATTCATAACATAGTATTTTGCAAAACTTTGAATGACAAATGGATTATCATGCTTAAAAGAAGCAGAATTATTTCAAAATTCTTAAGTTGAACAAATTCTTAACTGTGTCGAGCAATTGTTACAAAAGAGTCTGATTCAATTTATGCAAACTACCACTGCACCGCATCCCAACAGAACAATCAACCATCTACAAATGCAAGAAATAAATAACTGGAATTAAAAAAAAAAAAAAAGTGAACTTTAAAGGTGAATGTTGCAGAGGTTTTTGAGAGAACTGTGATTAAGGAGAGCATCCAACAGAAAAATCAATGATCTACAATGAAAGAAACAAACCAAATAAATTTTTATCAATAATTAAAACCTACTTAGTTAATTTTATCGATTATAATAATAATAATAATAAAAGGAGGTAGAAAATAAGAAAACGAAATACCATCAGGAGTCGAACAGGAGGTGGGGCGAGAGAGGGAGAGCATGGAAGTGAGCAACGCAGAGGCGGTGGCGGTGTGATAAGGAAGCAACGAGCTTGTGCAGCGGCTCATTTCCTCGGCCGACCTTCTTTCGCAGCCAAACAGACAGTTAAGCACAACGTATATACTACATATGTATGACTATGAATCTATGCGTATATATTTTTGTGTATGTTTGGGCATGAAATAGATGTATTACTTGAATGTGGGACGAGAGAGGCGGTTCTGATTCTGTTTGGGGATGCGAAGCGGTGAAGAAGGCGGTTTGGATCTGGCGCCGGCGGTGAGCCGGGAGCCCAAGGCTGTTCGACCAGCGGCAGACCGGAGGACGGACCTTGCGGCGGCGAAGGACACCATTGCTTGTCTGGTGGTTTTGGGGTTTTAGGATTTGGATTTTGGGAATGGGAATTTTCGAAGGGTTTGGGCCCTCAAAATGAATCAAAAACCAAACGACCCGTTTTAGGCAATTTAAACATTTATTAGTTGTCGTTTTTCTTTAAAAAAAAACTTTTAGTTGTCGTTTAGGCTTCTTTTGTCATTTAGTTGTTGCTTTTAGGTTCATGAGTATAACAATGTAAAAGCCTTGTTTGGTATTATGGTTTGAACCATAATTTTCAAACTAAATTTTGTCTTTTTCTTAAAAGGTTTTTGTTTTTTTCTTAAAAAATTTTTTGTCTTTTCTAAAAAGTCAACAAAATTTACTATTTAAACTTAAAAAACATAACTCAAACCTAAACACCAAACTGACCCTAAATTATAAGTTCAAGCCAATAATTCGAATAGTAAATTTAATATTTTTATGAGAAAAAAAGATTAAAAAAATTTTAAATTGTGGATTTAAAATAGGCTTCCAAATCCTTTAGTTCTTTAATTTCAAAAAATAATAAAAATAATAAAATAAAATCCTTTAGTTCTTTTTTTTTTTTTCCCTTTCTTTTTTAACAGTGAACTTATACTTTTTAATACAGTCAATCTTGTTCACATCTGTTGAATTTTGAATAGCTTTTTGCACGTGATTTGTATGTGACAGTTCAAAAAGATATTGCTGGTCATTTTTACGTAAATTCAAGACAACACACATATTATTTTTTAAGCTCTAGCTATCCTAATTTTCATTAAAATAAAAAACTATCCTGATATTTTTAAAATATACCTCTGTTAATAAATTATCTATTTTAGACGGATTATAACACGAAAATAATTTTAAAAATAACAAAATTTGAAAATATATATAAATAAAAGGAAAAAAAAATAGATGTCATGTGAAAAATCCAGATTGTGTCTCCCTGTCCATATTTGTTTCTTTAGAATATATAATTTTTTTTTTTATATTTTCTTGTTTTTTTTGTAATCATTTAACTAGTTTTAAAATCCTCACGAATCATTCTCGTGTTAAAATCCAAATGAAAATAGACAGTTAATTAACAGAAATGCTAAAACTGTGTATTTCAGAAACTCCACTCTAAATATTGGTGGCTAACGCACGAGAAGAGAAATATATAGTAAAAAGAATCCAAATTATAATGAATTTGGTCAATGGCCATAAATCTTTGAGGAGGATGCTTATCACTTTATCTAATTTCTGTTTGCAAGTTCGTATCTTCTCAAGATATACATTTTCGTCCTTATGAAATTACAGAGGCGTTTCCACGAATATATATATATATATATATACATATTTTGGAGGGGTGCATATATACATACACCCAATGGCATATTACGTTATAAGTATCTACGTGGAAGAGGCGTCGGTTAAATGAAATAACACGACCGTCAACATCCCGGAATCAATCAATCATCTACAATGAAAGAAAATGAAACAGATAAATTTTGACAAAAAAACAAAGATAATATAACATTTTTTCCGAACGTTGTGAGGAAAAACGATTATTGTTTGAAGATGATGTGTGTGATCACATTTTCGACGCATTTTCATTACAGATTATGACAAGAAAGTCTACACTCCACAGACATTAAACGTTAAAGAAATGGAACTTGAATGGATGCTTCTACAAAATCAGACAGACCCAACAATCATCAAAAATCCATTCACAAATCTTAAGTTCCTAGTTTTAGAATAATTAGAATGTTTTTTCACAACCTTGTTCTTGGGCGCAATCTGATATTCATCATTATTGCAATCTGAGGCAGACAACAAAACAGTAGTACTCTTGTAATGCCAACATGAAAACAAGAGAAAATCTAAAGAAAGAAAAAGAAAACCAAGACTCATTCGAAGTAGTTTTAAAAAATGGAGATGGGTTAAGGTAAGAAGTTGGTTTGCTAAAATGCAAAACAGAATTATACGCTGAACAATGTTATTTTTAAAGAAGCTCGTCGTTTCATCTAATCTGCTGAGAACTACATTTAACTTTTCTTTGCACCTAAGGCTACCTATTTATGCAACAATGCATCTTGAACCATGATCAACGATAATCTTTGCAATAGTTTTTCTTGATTACATACGAAACATCGGATATACACGAACATTAACCCCATCAATGATATAAAGTGGACAAGTTCCAACCAAACTTAGCCCAAAAGTGAGTTACCATTCAGCTGATGGCCAAATATGTCAAACCAATGACGGACGATTGATAAGCTATTATGAAAAAGTTTAGCCTCAACTGAGGATTTAGAGTGTATGGATTATCACAAGGCCTATGGCCTGAAAGCTAGAAGAGGTACAGTTCTTTCAAGTTCTAACTTCAACGAATATGACTGCCACAGGCAATTGTTACAAAGTCTGAATCAACCCATGAAACTACCACCAATGCACCGCATCACTACAGAATAGTCATGTATCTACAATGCAAGAAAGAAACAAATAAATTTTTGTAAAAACCATCTTGTAACCATAATAAATTCACAATCATAAGATCATTAATGAGCAAAACTAGAATTATACATTGAACAATAATATATTTAGGAAAATCGTCAATCGTCATTTCAATTTTCACCTAATCTACTGCAGAACACATTTTACTTGTATTTACAAAAAGAGTACATGTGACAACAGAATTTACACAAACATTACCCCGTCGACAATTTAAAGTGGGCGCATAGCAACCATGCAAACTACAACAGGGTGTTCCAACCAAATTTAGCACAAAAGTGAGTTACCATTCACAAAAGCACATGAAGGGGGGGAAAAAAAGAAAGTTTTTTGTGAATAGGGACATAATTCTATAGTTCTTCTTATCAAATAAGGGGCACAACTAAATTTTTTTTTTAATTCAGAATAAAAATTAAAATCTTAAAATTTGAACTGGGCACGTGACCTCACTGAGTAACATGTGGCATGGCTCCGCTACTGACCATTCAGAAATCTACATCGAAGAGGTGAGGGACAATTAATAACTAATAATTTGAAAGTTTACCCTCAAAAATGAGGAAGAATTCCATTACAAAATTGTGAATAATGTATGGATTATCACAATGCAATACAGTCTCAAAAAAACAGTACAACTCGTTCAAATCGTAACTTCAACGAATACGACTGCGAAAGCAAATGTAACAAAACTTTGAATCAACTACCAGCAATGCCGCAACAGAACAACTCAATTATCTACAAATGCAAGGAAACAAACTAATAAAATTTGAGGAAAATTTGAATTTAAAAATAATTAATATTCAGAGCTCAATTTCAAAAACCGAAAGAGAGAACACAGGAAAAGGAAATACCTTCAGGAGTCCAGCAGGAGGTGGGGCGAGAGAGGGAGAGCATGGAAGTGAGCAACGCAGAGGCGGTGGCGCTGTGATAAGGAAGTAACGAGCTTGTGCAGCGGCTCATTTCCTCGACCGACCTTCTTTCGCAGCCAAACAGATAGTTAAGCACAGCGTATATATACATGTATGAATCTATACTTGTACGTGTATAAAAGTGACTGTATTACCTTAACGTAGGAGGAGAGAGGCGGTTCTGATTCGGTTTGGGGATGCGGAACGGTGAAGGCGACGGTTTGGATCTGGCGCCGGCAGAGAGCCGGGAGACTGAGGTGGTTCGACCGGCGGCGGGTCGGAGGACGGACCTGGCGGCTGCGAAGGACGACATTTTTTTTTTATTTTTTTGGGATGGCTTCGGGGTTTTAGGATTTGGATGCTGAGGATTTTGAGGGGGGTTTTTGGGGGCGAGGCTGTCAAAGAGATTCGACTTGAGTGTATGTAATCGTACGCGTCCGATGCGTATCAGTGGATGTGGCAAACTAATGTGCAATCACTATTCTAAGCGTTGGTTCGCTCTAATCGAATGATTTTATTTTATTATTTTATTTTTTTGTCTCTTTTCTTTAAAAAATAAATTCAATTTCATTATTTATATTTTCAATTTTTATTTTAAAAACTTAATTTTTAAAAGTATGTAACTTTATTATTTTAAATAAAAATAAAATATATTTTTCAAGGTCTGTTTGAAGGGATTTTTGAAAACGGAGTTTTGTTATTGGAACTTTTGGAGTTGAGATGAGTTTGGGGTAAAAACTTTAGGAAAAAAAAAATTATTTTGGAGTTTTGTGTTTAGTGAAAGAATAATCGAAAAAAGAGTTGTTTTAATATGCATGTTTTGTTGATTTTTATACTAAAAAATTTTGTGAAATAGTAAATTTTTGAAAAAAACTTTTGGAAACCCAAAAGTCCCCCGAACACCGATTTATAAACCAGACGGTGTTCCACCATTTGGAAAAGTACCCCCAAAAAAGACCTTAAATTGCATAAAATTTCGAAAATAACGAAACAATATTTTATATTCGTATTTTGTTTTTTGGAATGCATTTTAATTTTTTTACTTTTTAATTTCAAACAGTTCATTTGTAACCAAACACATAATTCCAAAACTTAATTCAACTCCAATCAAAATAATTCAAAGTCTCTAACTTAAGTGAATCAACCAAATGACCTCTAAGTTAATGTAAATTTCTCAACAAGAAAAAAGGTTGCATGCTGGCTTTTGTTACGTTAGGGTGCGCTTACTTCCCAAACAAAGAAAAACGAAAAAAGAATTTGAATAATGATTAGATATATGTCTAATCTTGTGTTTATTTTATTGGTTTCGGTTCCTTGTGATGATGAATTTCAAATTTACTGATATATTCTTAAAAAATGTTTATATGCCAGTGAATATTTGTGTATAAATATATATTTTTGATAATTATATTGATAAGATTATCGGTATTAAGTATGAAAAATAGGGAATTGAGTTTAACAATAAGTAAATTAACACTAAAGAGGTAACAATAATCCTATTACCTTTTCCATTATTGTTGTTGTTGTTGTTGTTGATGTTATCATCTTGCGTGCTTGATCCAATAGACCCGTGCCAAATATCAGTGCATATACCACTTCAAATTTTTTTGTCACCTTATACATGTGTATTGTGCCTCTTTGACCAGTTAGATTCACACACCATCCATCGCTCTTAAGGTCTATAGACATAGTACATTACGCATATAATTCCGGTTGGAAAAATTTTGAAAACGGAGACTTGAAACATGTAACGAATATGCTTTGTTTAAAGCGTTATTTGTCCTCTCTTGAAAAGAGATTGTTTCAGGTTGAATAGGAAATCGCTTTTAGGATATGACAAGTCTTTGAACGATTTTAACACCAAGCAAAAGTGAAAATTCAAGTAGAAAAAAGAACACAATATTTTTGAAAGAATAACCATTGGAGAGAGAGAGAGAGAGAGAGATTCGAATTTTTTAGTTATTGAAATTTGATTTCTTTGTAACTCTTTATAGAAATCTGACAACTTTTGGTAACACTCTTTGGAAAATAACTGTCAGTAACGTATCTTTTCAGAAAACATATCTTTTCTGAGAAAATGCAACTCTTTTAAAGATTACATCTATTTTCAAATTTAAATTTAAATTTTTGTAAAGATTACATATTTTTGAAAGAATAACAATTGGAGAGAGAGAGAGTTCAAATTTTTTAGTTATTGAAATTTGATCTCTTTGCAACTCTTTATAGAAATCTAACAACTCTTAGTGACACCCTTTGGGAAACAACTGTCATTAACGTATCTTTTCAGAAAACGTATCTTTTATGAGAAAATACAACTCTTCTAAAGATTGCATATGTTTTCAAATTTAAATTTAAATTAAAATTTGAAAAAAATATAAATTTTTTTTTATTTAATAGCAATTTAATGACAACACATCATGTGTCACGCAACACAAGTGCCAAGTGAACCTAATAAAAATACCAAAAACACTTCTATAGCCTCACTGTCCACAACACGCACGCGTGTGCAAGCCACACAAGCACCACATAGACACTCCCATATATCACTATATTAATCTTTTAAGGTGAGAAAGACTTATAAAGTGTTCTACACTCTCATTCTTTTCCCATGTGAGACTTTTTACATTATTTGTCAATATCCAACAATTATACTAAGTTTATATATGAACAAAACCCAACATTCCCCACCGACACGTAAACACATTTCCACCAAGTTAAAGATTTGATGAAGTTTCATGTAGAGTAAGCAAGCAATTTGAAAAAATAAAAATGTCTGCTATAACGAGATCTGCACAGGTTACAATAAGTGACTCATTTGTTAAGTACAAAATCGAGAACAAAAAGGAAAGAATTGATGACATGTTGTGGAAAGGAAATTTCTTATTCCTCTTACTGTGCCAGCGTCCAAAGTGTGATTAACAGGCAAGAATTACCTCCTTGCCTTACTCTTGCTTCGGTTTGTCTTCATCAAAGCACAAACCAGTAGTGGAATGCATATCCCTTGGCACTTATAGACTCCATGTCCTCTTGAGGCATCAGATTGTGAGCCTGTTCTTGATATTCTGCCATGTTCTTCGAAGTGGATCGAATTCGGGAAGTACAAGCGTCCTCTTTCGCCTGGTCTAATCCCGATCAGGCGGCCCAGCGACATGCTGTTGTCTTGGAAGAAGGATGCTGTGGACTGCGGATTGGTCGAGTCGAACAGATCTAGAATGTTTTAGCTCAAGGGAATGTTTTGGAAGCATGTTGTAGTGGAATAAGAAAGTGTAATTACTAATGATGTGGACCAAAGTGTATTGTGACATAGAAAAATCATGTTTTCATTTTTTTTTTCGGGGTTTAAATATGCCTATGTCAAATGCATTACTAAGTTGAAATTGGGGTTGGGGTTACCTCGGTGTCGAGATCGGAGGACGAGAATGAGGATAGGCTAGCGGAGGGTGCGTGCCAAGAGTAGCGTTCAAATGTGGCCGACCGCAAGCTGTCGACAACTCGAAGTCTCACGTTCATAACCTCAAGCCCAAGAGGCCATCCGTTTGGGATGTCATGGTCCTGGCAAGTAACATAATCCAGATTAACCATTGATCTTTATCAAAACATACTCTTAAATTTAATTCATTAACTATGAAGTCATTAACAGGAAAACAATAAATCACGATCAATAAATGGAAGGAAAATTAAGAAAAATGAAGAGCACCATTTTTTGCATTTAAAAAATTAAAAAATTTTTTTTTTTTTGGAAGCATTATTGATAATCTATCTAACTCTGTTCTGTGGCTCAAGTTATGATTCCCAATCAAAATGGCCAGTTCTTGTGGTTATTCAGATACATTATCAAGGCAATATATATGTGTATATATTGAAAATATTGTACTTATCCATTGACTTCTGTATCACCAATTTCTCTACAAGGAAGATATTGCTTCGAGATTTGAGTAGCAAAAATCTATTGTTTACAGTTTTCAATGACAACATTTATGTCGTTCAGCCCTTGCCTTTCTGGCTACCGACCCTTTTTTATCTTATCAGATATATTAACACCCTTTGCCTAAAACCAAAACATTAAAAAAAAAAAAAATTTATTTGTCTTCAGCTTTCAGCTTGTAGCTTCTATAAAATTTGCCATTAGACAGAAAAACAGATAAAAAACGTAGTCCCCGTTTGGATCTCTGCTTCAAACATACTGTTCAAACGTTTTTCTACAATATCTTCTTTCACTAAAATTTAAATTTTCAGTTTGAAAAGTGAGTTTAAAACAGAGAAGCAAACGGAAGCTAAAAACTAAAAAGGTCATGAAGGAAGTTTATAAAATCTTGCAAAATTTCCAATAAAACAGCAAAAGTTTTTGTACAGCAAAGCAAAATAAAGCTTCAGTTCTTATTTGTCCTCCCTCTTTCTCTCTCTCTCTCTCTCTCTCTCTATATATATATATATATATAAACATATATAAATATATATCAAATCAAAACACTAAAACCAAATATAAAAAGAAACCCCTGAAGAAGTCTGGCCTCTCTCATTCACAAATCCAGAAAAACCAAGAGAACCATAAGATGATAAGACAGACTCTTTTATAATGACATTAGAAAATTACAAGAGAAATATACTAAATGTAAAGAATGAATGATTACCTCCATGACCAGAAAGCCAACGACCTCAACAAAGAAGAAAAAAAGCGAAGAAGAAGAACAAGATTAAATGATATGATGATGATGGTCACAAGAAATCCAAATAGTGGGCCTAAAAGAGAGAGAGAAAAAAAAATTTAACAAAAGTGTTTTGAGAAGACCTAAGAAGAAAAATCGGGTCTTTATATTCTTCCTTAAAAGGGACTTCATCATGTATTAAATAAGCTTTGGGACCCACCTCGATGTTCAGTTCAGCCATTGTTATAACTGAAGGTTTACACAACCCCACTATTAACCTTTATTAGCATCTGAAAGTTACAACTGTTCGGCCAAATACAGCAACAGTTTACTTGCCAGTTTTAACTTGGGGGTGAAAACCAACAAGCTCCTGGTTAAAAAAATAAATAAATAAATAACAAAGATCGACTAGTGCAAGCAATTTATCGTGCTGTCAAGTGATGAAGAAATCAAGAGTGAATTATACTAACACCCCCTATATTTTTTTAAAATTACAGAGATACTTTATTGACCAAAACAAATAACAACAACACCCCTTAGCTCTAATTCTGTTAAATTTAAGTTTGAAATGACGAAAATACCCCTCAATAAATTTCGTCAATTTATCTAATCACATCCCTTCATCATCTGTGGGTTTCACTCCAAAACAAAAGACAACTCCAGTGGCCACAACAAGCAAAACGGCCACCCCCAACCACACCTCTCCTCGGCGGATTTGGAATCGTCGCGCCGCCGCCGTTGCCCAATCCCTGCAACGCCCAACCACACCTCTCCTTTGAAAGCTAATGGCAATGATAAAATTTGTTTGGTGCTTTGTTGATTGCATATTTGTTCATGTGATGTAAAGGAACATCATTGCTTGGCTTGAAGAAATTGTTTAATGAGGTCCAAATTTTATTTCAAACCTTTGGAAGTATTATGATAAGGTTCTAGTGATTGTTAATAGATTTTTCATTTCAAAGAAAAAAAACTCTTAAAACAGAAAAAAGAATACAACAACGCTTTTGCTCATTTAACTCTCTTATTATATCTCTATTATTTCAAATGATATAGATAAATATATATTTTATAGTTAAAAAAACAAAATTATTATAGCTGAAAATATACAAATGTAAGGAAGGGCAACTTAGGTATTTTATTTACATTTAACGGTCAAATTGATGATCAACTAACAGATGAAGTGTTTCTATAATTTTTTTAAAAAGTCAGAGCGTGTTGACGTTATTTGTTTTAATTAAGGGGATGTTTATGTAATTTCAATCAAAATGTTAGTGTAGTTAACTTAGAAATTAATCTATATTGTAAATATTTTAGTTATTTTTGAAACACAAGAAGAAAAATTTCAACCATCCATCGATCATCATCCAGCGCTTAAAAAAACGTTGCATGATGATGGAGAGACTCAAAAGATATGGTCAAAGATATGTGTTTTTATATATTGTTGATTTGATCTCTCTTAAGTATGCAGGATCTGAAATTGACCTTTCAGAAGTGTAAGGAAGGGGAAAAAAAAAAAAAAAACTAGATTATTGATTAGATCATGGAAGGGAAACGGATATATTTGTTAAGGAACATGAGGAAATCAAGAAAAATGAAAATTTTGTTAAGCAATTTCTTCCACCTTATAAGGTAGCTAACCGGTGAAGTTGTAGGTGAAGTAGGAAGTGATGAGTAATTTCGAAGTAAATGAAATGAAAACATAAACTTTATAATTTGTTTCTTTACCCTTGAATTTGAAACTTTATTACCACATTACACATATTTCCTCATCAATTGAATTATAGTTTTTAGGTTTCGTTGTACCAACATTTTTTGAACTTTTCGAATTTAATAATTTGGTTTTAAATTTTTTTTTCCCTCTTGACAATCAGTATCTTGAATTTATAATCCTTGATATCCTCACTCATTTTACTCACGTCCATTAAATTTTTTTTGTTACACGTGACTTGCACATGATAGCCTGAGAAGTACATTGCCAGCAATTTTTATTTGATTACAATATAAATTAATCTTAAAAATTTGAACCTAAATCGATCATGTAAATAAAAATTTCACTTGAATACAATCACTAAATAGTAAATATAAATAGCTATAAAGTTGTTAAGTTAGTTGAGAGATTAATTATATGACCAGTTTTTTCTAATAAGGTGTGCGTATAATTTAGGCACCAACATCAATATCGATTTTGTTTTTTATTTTGATTTTTTTTAATTTGAAATTTATGGTGGCAACGTTTGGTTCCCTTATAAGCATATTTGTAATCATAAGCTCTTCAATAAGATGTGAACAACTGATGTACAAATAATAGATGCCCCTTCAATTTTCATTTGACGTCATTTATGTCTTAAGAAAGCTACAAATCTCCCTCTCTCTCTCTCTCTCTCTCAATAATGAAAATTTCTTCTTAAAATAAGAGTCCAGGAAATTTTTCTTTCATATTAAGTAAAACAATTATCTTATATATAATTATTTTTATTAGACTTTTAAGTTTATTTTTAGTTATTTTAGTTTAGAAAATCTGTTCACTTAAGTGATTTGTTACTCCGTGAATTATCTTCTTCTTTTATTACTTCTAATTTTCTTATTTAGTTTATTTTTTCAGTCTACTCACCAACATGAATGAGTGGCTCTAGTATAATAAAAATATATATATTGCCCATCAGCAAAAGTAGTGGGATGTTCGCAATAAATTTCAGAAAGGCTCTACATTTTTGTCTACCTACATATTGATACCTAATCCAACTATACAACAAGGGACCGAAAATTGAAGATAGAGGTGTTTTAGAGCTATATGTAGTTTTTTTTTAATGTAAATTACTAGGTTGATCTCTGAATTTTTAACTATATACAATTTTAGTTTCTGAATATTTTTTCATGAATCTGTTAGTTAACATCATTTTTTGGACCAAATTACTAACGGATTCTGTTTAAAAGTTAACATAAATGACTATTGTAATAATATTTTAATAGTTTAGGGGTATTCTATGTTTTTTTTTTTTCCGTAACTGGAATGACTATAAACTATTAAAAACACTGATATAATAGTCTTTTTCATTAATTTTTGAACGTAATTCGTAATTAACGTCACTTTTTAATCAAATTATTAACAAATTCCATCCAAAAATTGATGGAAATGATTATTGTAGTAATATTTTAAAAGTTTAGAGGCATTCTAACTACAAAAAAAAGTTCATGGACAAAGTTGTACAAAATTAAAAGTTCAGAGACTAAATGAACAATTTACTTCTTTTTTTTTTTTAAATAGAATTAGAGCTTAGAAATATTTGGTCCCCTAGATGCATTGATTTGATTTCTTACCTATTTCAGGTATGACTTGATTTCAAGTCCTTAAAAAAAACCATGAAAGATAGCTCGGAAGTGCTTAAATGTCACTGGTGTGCATTGTATTTGATGGCAGGTGAAAACAAAAGTGGCAGCTTTAAATATTACAACAAGCATGGCTCCAAATTTTAGGTTTCCTATCTATGTGTATATAGAAATTTTTTTTTTTTTTTCAATTGAGTATGTAGAGATTCGAATATTAAATCATATAATTGAATCAAGTATAAAATAATTGTTAGGTTACATATATAATCATATACACATGAATATAGATTTGATATCCATATGTTTTCATAAAAGTTATTTTTCTATTCAAGTATTTAGCTGATATATATCTTTTACATTGATGTGCCATTTGCTACTTACATAGATGATGGATGGGGTTGACGAAAATGCAAGCGGATAGTAAATAGGGTCATTTTAAGGTATGACTTCTTATTGAGAGGAAACAAAACTTTCTTCCTTGAATTAAATTTTCAAAAGTATAATTTATAAGTGTTTATGTAAAAAATTTATAATGCATATCACAAATTTACTCTTAATAATTATCAGACTGTAGAAAAATTTATCGAACAATGAAAATAAGAGCTCTTACTAACGATATAAAATAGAGTGTCCCACGGTAAAAAAAATTTCAGATGAATAATTGATGAGGCCATCTAGGACGCAGAGAAAAAGACAAATTTATTACTTAACTAGTGGTAGAGAAAGCTACAGGGCTAAAAATCATTTGTTTTGGTTGTTGGTTTAGAAATAGAAACTGAAGTCCTTACACTGCCGACACTGCCTATTTCTTTTTATGAAATCTCGTTACTTTTAAACGACCAAAGACATGTCGTCATTCAAGATTGAACTACATCTCAACAGTTACGACATGTCGTGTTATTTTAGGACACTTTTTAAAACTAAACGGGCAATCATCCTTTTGGGATTTGGCTAGGAAGACAAACTGCATGACGTTCTTAAATGACGTTCTCTAATAGCGATAGACAAAGAAACGACAGGCATGTGGTCTTTATTTTGATAAGGAATACATATCAGTATGTTCAGAAGCAGAAGTGACGTGTCGTTCAGTTGTAAGAAACTAATACACTCAAAATTCCTATAGAAAGTTTAAAAAAAAAATTTCACCAATAAAAATGAAATTACTATTCATCCTAATTTTTTTTGCCCTTTACAACTCATAATAATTACCTCACTTTACCTCTAGAACTTAAAATGTCATAGTAATAATTATAAACTTATCAAAAGTTTCGTTAATGATCTCATACGTTAATCTAACTGGTCCAATATATAAAACTCACAAACTTGGATTAAGTAGATAACATAGACCCGATTTAATTCACCCGTTTAATTAATCACACATAATTCACTTTATCAAATTTCCTTCCATCCATCCATCATGTGAGCCTCACATGCTTTACCTCATCATTTTTAACGTTTTTGTTACATAAAAACTAATACTGAAATAATCTATAAGTTCAAGTGCAAATAATATGACAGTTTTAAGTTTTAATAGATAAAGTGGGAATGTATATACCTCGAGGCTAAAATTACAATTAACCCTAAATAAATCGTTTTGCCACGTTTCATTTCAAAACAAGAACAATAGTTTGGCGCCCAAATTCTCTTTCTTGGCGCCAAAGCATGTTACCGTGAAATCCCCAATCCCAAACGGCCGATTCAGAGGAAGGGCGAGATTCAGATCGCCCATTAACCAAACGCAGATTTTGGTGCTCCTCCAAAATTCCTTGCCCCCGACAATTCTCTCTCTAGAAGAACAAAAATTGGGTTCAAATTGGGAAATTAGGGTTTTCAGGGATCACTACCCAATCTGTTCTTTTTGCTGTTTCTCTCATAGTATCATTCATGGGAATAATCGCTGCGATTATTTCCAGGAATCGTCCGAAAAGATGTTTCCGACAACCTCCCGGGGCAAGATGAGAGAGAAGGTACTTGTTCTTCAACACCCATTAGATCTCGCAATATAAATCTTATTGCTTTAGATCCGATTCTATTGATTTCTATTTCTATTGTTATAATTTATTATCATTGTATGTTATAAACTATGTCGATCTCTGTGTCGAATGATTTCAATAAAGGATGAGAATATAGGATGAATTTAAAGTGCCCGTGTAGTGAGTGATTGCAGAGAATTTGTAAGAATTTCCTCTGCTTTCCAAATTGCCAAAGCTAGGTAGTTACCTATCTTGAACAGCTTCATAAACGATCGCTGCAGGCTGCGGCAAAAGATTGTTTATAAAGGATGAGAATATATGACAACTCTAAAGTGCCCGTGTAGTTATTGTGGATAATTTGTTAAAATCTCCTCACTTTCCAAATTACCAGAGCTAGGTAGTTACCGAACTCGTGCTCGCTATCTTGACCAGATAGGTAGCACCGTGAATGGAAATGGCGGCCTATGAGGATAGGTGAGGTTGTACTTGAGGAGGCTTAATGGAAAACGGATAATAGTGTGATAGCCGCCATAAATGGTTATAGGTGAGGAAAAAAGAAATGGAGCGAGATAAGAAAAAACGAGAAGAGGCAGGAGAATGAAAAGAAAACAAATGAGGCAAGTGAAAAATATGAGTGGGTGAGTGAGGACTATGAATGGAAATGGCTACCTATGTAGATGGTGTAAAGGCATCCTTAAGATGCAGAAAAGGGCTACTTTCAGAATAGTGTAAAAGCTGCCATGAATAGTTAGAAAGGGGAAAAGATGAGGAATGAAAAAAAATATGAGTTGATGAGATACACCTGCACAAAGTAAAGCTTGTTGAGGTTTACTTCTCATTTGAATGGACTGTTTGGATCATTGTCAGTTTGAATTATTTGTGGAATTTGGTATGTTTATCCTGGAATAAATTCGTTTTAGTGTCTGGAATTGGTTATTGTGTGTGATACTTTTTGAGCAATGTTTTCACACACTCACTTTTGGGAATTTGTTTGATCAGAAGTTTTATTTTGTTACTAGCTCTTGGGGCTTTTATAAGATTCACGTATGAGCTCTAAGTTGAGTGTGCAACTTGAGTTTTATTGGTCTTAATTCTTTGAATGCTTTAAAATTTTTGTCACTACACGCCTTTTCTTGATTAAAAAGAGCGAAGACAATATTTCTTTATAACGACTTCAACGTTACTTTCCTATTGTCATCGTCACTTTTGAATGGTATATCCTTCCTAGCTGATAAATAAAATTGGCAAAAAACCTCGGTGGCTGCAATGTTTAAAATTGCGCAATCAGGTATTAAGACGTTTTCCGTTTGCGAGTTAAGGCATAAGCTTTAACGTGTTTTGAGGCATAAGCCTCAACATTAAACCATTAAAATATGTTAAAAAAATATATATAGAAAATCTAGTAGGTAGAAATCTCGTCTTCCTCAGCCTCAATCCCTATCAATTTCCTCTTCCTAGTCAATAAAAGAACAAGAGGAGAAGAACCATAAGAAGAACGCAGCAGCCAACAATGGAGGATTTTTGAACGAGGAGCAGCCAAATGACAAACGTTTGTTTATGAGGATTGTCAAACTTCTTTTTGGGTTTCTTTCAGCCCGAAAGATGGGCTGATTTGTTTTTGTTTTTGTTTTTATTATTATTTTTAATTAGTCTTGGGCCTTGGGCCTTGGGCCTTGGGCCTTTGGTCTTAGGGTTAGAAATTTCTTACAAATTGAGGCAATGCCTCTTCAATTGCGCAATAATACCTGCAATTCTGTACGTCTCAATTTAGAGAGGCGTACACAATTTTTTTTGCCCTTGAGGCCTAGGCCTCATTACTGTTTTTCACCGCAATTCATGGAGGCGCGCCTCTTATTGCGCAATTTTAAACACCGGGTGGCTGTTAGTATAGTTAGGGAAAAGTTTGAGAGATTTTCATATCACTTCTTAATATTTATTTCTTGTCATTAACTCTATTAATGCGGTTAATACTATGGATATTATGTATTTTGGAAAGAGGGTCTGTGGAGAGACACGTAGCAGATACCTTGTTGAACAAAGACAATATGCATAATTTTTTTTTGGTTAAAATCAGCTTGTTTTTCTGAAAATTACTCAATTTTCCTCATCAAGTTGGTTGATAGTGGTGAGGTGTTGAAAGAATAGTTTTGAGATTGCTGTAGATATAAATTTTGGAGGCTAGCAAAGATGAGATTGACTAGAGCCATCCAATATCAGATGCATGTCCCATCTGTTTAAAAGTGAGACGATCAGAAAATGTTTCACGTTGATGCATGGGAGTAAGAGAAGAGCAACAGGGATGTGAGATTGCAAGTCGCACTGCAAAGAGTACTGGCAAAAGTACAGAGAAACAGCCTCCAATCCTTTTCCAATTTGTGAAATGGAGATTTTTCAGGAGTTTCTTCTGAATTAACTTAAAGATGCCAGTTTAGCTGATAATGTGTAGCTCTTTGTTAGTTGGTACTTGAGTCGTAACTTTCTTGATTGATCTTGTGTTTGCTACATGATCTCATTACGCTTGTTCATGCTTCTGTTCGCTTTGTACAAGGAAGATCCAAATCACAGAAAATGTTGGCGTACAATATTAGCTGGGCTAAAATCTAAAATATGAATGTGGCTCTGCGGGATTCTATCACTTTCGTGTTGACACAGCTCACATATTACCTCTTTCTCCAGAAGATTTGATAACATTCTTCACATGCTTCTGTTTAGTTAGTTAATTGCCTCCTTTAGTCCGAATTATTTTATACTTTAGTGAGTATAAAACGTGTTACTTACATAGAAAAAGGTGTTACACAGGATATACTTTTGAATTTTTGGAACAAGAAAAAGCTAGTTTGAATTTTACTTTAGATGTCAGGGTGCTATGTGTATGTTAGTTCTCACTTTTCAGCCCTAGTAGCACAAGTGGCCTGTAAAGCTAATGGTCTGGTTTAAGACATAGTCTTGAAGCGTGTAGGATTAGTTTATGATCTTCATCACTGCAAAGGGAGTAAGAGAACATATATATATATATATATATATATAATTCACTTAGTGAATAGGAATAAGATAATTTCTGGACAAAATGAAGACCTTATTATAATTAGTTTTGAGGCTTTAAGGATTACGGGAAACTAAGGTGGTCCCTTTGTAGGAATATTTGGATAACTCATTTGAGGATGCTCAACAACTTGCTATCACAATTCTCACTTAAAAAGACACGCTAAGGCTTGAAGTAAATTAGATAGAATTAATGAAGTATAGCAGTAAGAGTATGATATATCAAGACTTTCTTATCTAGCATCTAACAATTGAATCTCATTGTTCGCTTTGAAGCTGCAATTATGCCTCTCATATGGTCTATCAAGTTGGACTGGGTTTTAGTGACTTTGGGCACTTGGATATTAGATGAGAAAGCATGAGCCAGGTCCTTCCGTTTCACTTGTGATATTAGTAGATTTCTGTAATGACACTAGTCCGGAAGTGTGAAGACACCACTAATCCTTTTTATTCAACAAAAATCTATATGAAATAAAAAAGCAACCACACCCTTAAGTTTTCAGTGGATATTAACCAAAATAATAATAATAATATTAATAAGAACATAGGATTAAGTACACTACATTCATAATCTTTTCTCCAATCAAGTGGCCATACCTGTTTATATGTATATGTACGGGTATATTCTTCTCAATTTAAGCTTTCAACTAGCTTCATTTTTTATCTTTTTTCTCTTTCAAAACATATCCACTAATTACCGAAATAGTTAGAGGTAGAAGAGACTAGAGGGAGACCAATTACACGGACATGGAATATGATAGGAAGCTGATATGTTTAAGTTTGATGTTTTGGGTTATTATTAAAAAAAAAAAAAAAAAAAAAGGGTTTGATGTTTTGGGTGTGGGTGTGATTATTAATGCCAGAAACTTTTTAGCACGAGTACTGTTCCTGCAATTATAACTTCATTCTTTGCGTATACAACTACCATACATATGGTAGGTATAATTCTTGGTTGGATAATAAGTCTTCATTTCCTTAAATTAAAAAAAAAAAAAAAAAAGTCACCCAAAACAGCAAATTATGTGACCTTCTTATAAGGTCATTGTTGCCACTATTGCCCTTCTCTAGTCCCCATTTTTGTTGGGGTTGGTTAATTCTTTAAATTGCCATTAATGTGCAGGCTTTTTATTTGTACGTTGATGGACTATTGGGTCCATGGAATTGGTTATTTTCATGAAGCAAACCTTTTTTTTTTGTTTTGTTTTGGGCGGGGGGGGGGGGGGGGGGGGGGGGGGTGGGGAGTGGGGGTGTGGTGTGGGGTTGGGTGTTGGTGTTGAATTTGTTATAAAGCAGACTTGGTCTATACTTTACTTACCCTGAAGTGGGTAGAAATTTTGACCAAGTAAACGGGCTAGTAGTTGCAATTTCTCACACAGTACGTATGTTGTGGGTTTGTTGAATTGGTTGATTTTCAGATAAGCTAACTGATCTCTTGATTTTCCTTGGGATAATTAACAAAAGTTTCCAGGAAAATTAGTTCATATGTTGTATCATTTTAGTTTGGTTACAGTATAATTTAAAGGGGTGTTTCACCAAATTTGAATAGAATGTAATGGAAAAGATGATGAGATTTGAGAAGAAAAGTATAGAAATAAAAATGAGGATTATTAAGTTTCAATATTTACTTATCTATTAAATGGTGTAATGGAAACAATTTAATTTCTTGTCTAGTGTTTATGAAACTTAAGAATGGTAATATGATAAATGTACTTGCTAAAATATTCTTTTATACAATCAAATAATTATTGATATATTAGAATGTTTTAAGGGTATATAAATAAATTTAACATTCATTCTTTTAGACACAAAATCAATACCAAGAGGATGTATGAATTGACATGTTCTTTTTTCATTCTATATATTATGTGAGTCTAGTGAATCCTTTTTATTCGTTTTGTAAGTAAATACATAACTTAATTTAAGAAAAGGATACACTGCTCATTAAAACAATGGAACTTATTATGATGAATGCAACCAAAAAAAAAAAAAAATGAGAGAGAGAAAGAAAATGAAGAGAAATTTAAGAATGAAAATTCTATAATATATACATACGTACATATATATATATATATATATAATTTTGCACATCCGCCCACCAACTACAGACCATGCACAGAAAATTTTTAAACAATTATTCAAATTTTGCTCCAATCGAAATGAGAGTTATGCGCATCCCATATAGAAAAGAAAAACCAGAAGTAACCAAAAGCTTTCTTTTTTCTTTTCCTTTTCCTTTTTCTTTTTCTTTTTTTTTTTTGGACCACAAGTTCCCGATGGTTTCACTGTGTTAATGTGCATAGTATTCAAAAAGGATTGAGACCCAGCTTGAGCGCAATTGAAGCTAAACAAACAAAACCCCCAGGTCAATCCGTCATTCATGGCGAGATAGTGCCCTTTTTTTTTGTGCTGAATAAAAAGATAATGCATTTTATAATAATAATAATAATAATAATAATAATAATAATAAATGCCTCTAGTTTATTTAGCAGTCAAAGATGTGGAAATCTAGAAAAGAAATGCACTCACATATCTTTCTTCGTGGCGCCACAAGTGGTTCACCAACTAGTAGCTCTTGTTGGCCATCACTTTTCCAAAAGTGCACCACCCCCTTATTTCTTCATTTTGGAGGGAGATCTTCCCTCTCGACTTGTTGCTTATATATACATTATATATATATATATATATATACATATATATAATTTCTCCTGATCAATAGGAACGATCACTTGTTAATTAAATTTCAAACTACAGTGCTGTAATAGTTTGTTTTCATTAAGTTTTTTGTCCTTTCTCGTAATCAATCTACCAACCAATTTAGTGTTAACAGTTCAAACTTAAACGTCGATAACTTTATTATTTTAAATCCAAATGAGGTTTTTTTTTTTTTTTTTAATTACATAGAATTTTTAAAGAAACGAAACAATATATATATATATTTTTCCCAAACATATTTTAAAATTTACACTTTTTTTCACTCCAAACATTTTTTTTTCCCACCAAATGCACATTTTCAAGACTAAATCTCTTTTCCAATCCAAAACACATCTCCAAAGCTTCTCCCAAACAGTCCTTGTTATTACTGAGAGTAATAAAATCGATGAAAAAAACAAAACAAACAAGAAAATACAAAATTCACATTAATTCACTCTTAATGTGAGAGTTACATGCATTTTCAGTATACTTTGATAATTTTCTATATGAAAAGAATAATAAACTTCAAGAAAAGATTATACGTACAATGACAACTTCCAGACACTCATGCCCGATAAGTCGAATCGGTCAATTGCCCTGCTTCAACACCTTTCAACTGTGTTTTATCTAACATCTCTCTTTACCCTTAAAACACTGAAATTAGAAATTTGAACATTCAAATCCTCCAAAATAAGCAAAACTAGAATAACTGAAATTAAAAATGTGAACATTAAAATTTTTTTTTTGATAAAATAAAGAATAATAATTAAACTTCAAAACTTAAAATTTAAAAATTCTTATGTGCCAATCCCATGCATGAGAACTACCAAAAATGATGGTTACCAACTTATCTATGCGTTTTACAAACATTGATATTGTCTTGTTGGTCTATTGGTAGAATGTTGGACTAATTAGCAACTAATTTACCAAGTGCTACATACTAAAATGAGATTATCAACAACAATTAACTAATTAAGTAATCAAGCAAGTAGCCAGGGAGCAAGAGTATTTTATTAATCGAACAGTTTTCACTTAAACAAAAGGAAAAAAGAAAAAGTAAAATACTACTGACACTTCACTTTTCATGATGACTATTACTATGCAGGGTACATGACAAAAATAAAAAAAAAATAAAAAAGATCACATGGTAAACAAAAACACGATCATAACAAGAAACCAAACTCCTTAAATTAATATATATATATATATATATATATATATTCTTAAATTCCTTTTTCCTCTTAAATTCCTTTTTCCAACTTGATCAACCACAATAATTAACACAAGTATCAAACATGCAAATTACGGTAATATGACCATATTTGATAATAAAAAAAAAAAAGAAGAAAAAAGAAAAACGACATATCATAATCTGTTCACTGTAGCTGGATGATATAGCTTTACTCATGGCTCAAACTCGTTGTCGTTCTCCTGAAACCCCTGGTTCTGGTACCCTTCAAACGAGTTGTCGTTGTAGTAGTTGTTGTTGTTGTAGCGATTCTTCTCGTACGAGTTCTCATTGTTGGCTTTGGTTCCATAGTAGTGGTAGTTCTTGTTGTCGTCGTTTGTGTACGAGTTGGGGTCGTAGTTCTTCTCGTCGTACGTGTTGGGATTGTAGTACTGCTTGTCGTTGGTAATGTCGTGGTGGTACTTCCCGTTCTCCAAGAATCTGGTGTCGCTCATGCCCTGCTTCTCCTGACCGTTAAATTTGTTGTTGTCGTTTCTGTAGTAATAGTTGGGATTGTAGTACTGCTTGTCGTTGTTAATGTCGTGGTAGTACTTCCCGTTCTCCAAGAACCTCGTGTCGCTCATGCCCTGCTTCTCCTGACCGTTGAATTTGTTGTTCCCCTTGTAGTAGAAGTAGTTCTTGTTGTTGTTGCTGTCGTTGTTGTCGTACAACTGAGCGTTGTTGTTGAAGTTGTTGGCGGCAGGCTGATCTTGTTTTTCTTCTTCTTCTTCCTCTTCTTTCTCGATAGTGCCATAGTGGGGGCCGACCGGGGTGGTGTAGGGCTCGTAGGTTGTCGGGGTGGCACCGTACGGCTCGTTCGAGCCTCTCGTTGGAGTAGTGGTGGTGTAGTGTTTTTCTCCGTTAAAGTTGGTCTGATCCGACGGCGGCAGCTGCCCGTACTCGTGCCCGTACAGCCCGTACCCGTTGTTTTGGGTGTCAGGGATGAAAGTCGGCTCTTGTTCTTGCTTCTTGTTGTTGTTGTTGTTGTTGTTGTTGTTAGGATTGACTACTGTCGTCGTCGTCGTCGTTGTTGTTGGAGTGGCGGTTTCTTTCTCGTGGGTGACTTTGCTGAAGAACTGGCTGTCTCTGGCTTGAGAGTGGTGAGAGAGGAGGAAAATAGCTAGGAAGAGGAAAGAGAGAGCTCTTTTTGGGAGAGCCATGTTGTTTGGGAAAATGAAAATGAAAATGAAAGAGAGTTACTACTATACTATATTGCGTATGGTGAGAGGAGAAGTGTTGGGTTTAGTGATTGGGGGTTTTTGATAATGTTTATTTATAGAGCAACTTTTTCTCTCTCACATTGCCCATTTTTTCCTTCCATTCATTAGGTGCGAATGGGACGGGGGAGATTGTGGGCTCTAGTCCTAGTAGGGAGGAAACTTCAACATAGAGCACTTTTCCTTCCGTTCACTTTATTATTTGGTTTGAGTACTCATAATCACTTTCTTTCTTTTTTTTCTTTTTTCATTTCCATTTTTATCTATTTATTATTATTTTTTCTGTGGGGTGGGGGTGGGGAGGGATGATTGTCAACTTGTGGAAAGCAACATAATTATCTGCTATAATGTTTCTAATCAAAAGCCTGTCATATACGACTTGGGTTTTTATTTTTATTTTTATTTTAAAAATTCTTACTTTACATCATAAATTTTGAATTTAACCTTACATTATCTTTTTTATTAGAATTTTAATTAAAAATATATAAGAAAAATAAAGAAATTAGTCTTATTAAATCCATCATGTTAGGATTTCTACTAAAAACAAATAGAAAAGAACTATATGACTATATTTAACTTACTTTTTCGATCTATTTTTAATTAAATTTCTAATAAAATAAATAAAATTGGAGTTAATTGCAAATTTCAAGTGGTAAAGTGATTTTTTTTTTATAGTTCAAAACATAAAATAAGAGTGATCATAAGATTCAAGGAATATAGATAAAGATAATTCTTTTTTTTTTCCCCTTGAATTTAGCTAAAATACGTTTGTCTTATCGTTGCTTCCAAGCAAAAAACCAATCAACTATAGAACAAAGTCATGATTTAGGTCAGATAGCAAATTATGCAGAGATTTATCCCAATTTGCTATTACAAGGGTCAAAATGTCGATGTGAATGATGAGGGGATGTAGTCTTTGAGCAACCACATTCCTATTTGGAATTTTAAGGGAAAAACACCTAAATGATATAAATTTTAAAAATTATTGGACTACTATGACACAAAAAAGAAATATAAGATCAATATGACACAAAATCAAACTAAAATAATCTAAAGTTTGTGTCATGTTAGTCAAAATGAAGGAATTTGTGTTATGTTGGTCAATAGATTAAAAAAAAATGGTTATTTGAGTGATTTTCTTGATTTTTTTTTATTTTAATGAATAGATTAGTGGAGTTGAGACTTTGAGATGATGTTACTTTCCATAAAGTAGAGGGTAAGAAAAATTAAGTAAATGCTAAAAATAATAAAAGGGTGATTTGGAAAATTTGCAAGGAGGAAAAAAAAAAGAAAAAAGAAAAAAAAGATGAGCATGTGGGCATGGCCGAGCAATTATGCGTGGATTGTGGGAGTGGGTGGGGCATCCAAATTATGGCATATAGTGCCATATACCATGTGCCCTCTACGTTTTGTCTAACGTAAGGGATGCACCGAAACTTTGCCATAGGCAGAACTAAGGTGGGACCAACATAGGGAAGCTCTCTAAACCACAAAAAATAAATAAAAAATAAAAATAAAAATTCAATGCCGTCGGATTGTATCCCATTGTTCTCCCTAAATATCACGTTAAGTAGATAAGAGTTTTGTTAATGACAGTCACGATCGATACGAATCTAAACCTAATGAGAGATTCTCATGAGAGACGATATTTGTATCCTAGTGGAGTTTTTGTATTCATTAGAAGTACCATGAATGTTATTGAGTTTAATTAGTTTCCACTTAAAGAAAAGAGGAGAATTTAGTTCATTATATTAATTTCTTGAAAAACTAATAATTAGAGATCTAAGTGATCGTTATTTTATTGTATAATTTCTAATCAACTTAACTTAATTTTAAGTATCCCAAATCTACATCTTTCGTTATATAGTTATATAAGTATGTATTTTCATTTATGCATAAATTGAATATGAATAGAAAGAAAAAAGAAGAAATAAATTCCCTCACTGATTATTAAAAGGGCTACATAATGCTGCAACCATTTCTTTGAATTTTAGCTCATCTACTGCTTTCTATAATTAGTGTTTCATTAAGCCTTTGGCCTGAACATTTATGTTGTGGAAACCCTAAAGAAAAAAAAAATCCTAAAAAAAAGAGTGAAAAAGAAAAAAGAAAAAAAGAAAAAGGGGATTGAGAGGAATAATAATGAATAATAATGTGTCCATAGTTAGTGAATACCTATCTTGCAGAGATCAGCCACATGTCTAGCTAACAATTATAAGTGCACATTATAATGAACTATAAATGCCTAGACACAAGGCAAGTAATTGCAAGGGACTACTAGATGCGTTCTCCATAATTCTCAATTAAAGTATTTCGGTGGTAAATAAGTCATTCAAGAGCACATTTACTAAAACATGACAATTAAATCCTTTCAACAACTTTTTTACTACATTTATAACAAGGAAGGTGAAACAATATGGCATGTGACAATGACATACTAGGCATATTATATAAGCGGTCATTTTAACTATATTTGTGTTTCAAATAAATCTTACTATCCATTATTAACAATACTAATTATAAGAGCTTTAATTAATTAATTTTTTAGGATAACAAGACAAATAAGACTTTTAATATGCATACTTTTGTTATTTCAATTAAACATCAAATTAGCATAGGTAGGTAGTAGATTCCACATTGAAATGCTCAAGGTGATTATTTTATTTCCTCCTATTATTAAAAATAATTGCTGTCTCTCATTTGTCTTTCACTATTGTTTTTACTAATTATAACCAAGTGTTTGCCCTCTCACGAGCTTTTGGAGGTGAATAGCTAGATATATATATATATATATATATATATATATATATATAATAAAGGTCATTAGAAGGAATTCGATGAGGAGATATATATGTATAAAAGATTTGGTAAGTTTCACATTTTCCCATGTGTGTATATACATATCTATATATGTCTAAAACAATTAAAAACTGTTATTATAAAAACAAATTTCATAATAGATCTTTATTTCTCTATTTTACGGTTCGATCTTTGTGGAAATCGAAGACAACCCCATATGATGTGTATTATATACATATATATATATATATACGTACATATGTGTATTAATCCAGTGTAATTTAATCCGGCCGTTTGGACTTTGAGAACAGAATAAATATTGTAAAGATTCTGTTTGTGCTAGCTATAATGCAGCTCATTGTGATAATGATTTTTCTAAGTTGATTATTCAGCAATTTAAAGTTTTTCTCTAAAATTGGGTAAACCTTTTTCCTTTTTCCTTTTTCCTTTTTCCTTTTTTTAAAAAAATAATTTTGAAGGAAAAAGGGGTGGAAACGTTAAGAAGAAGCTTCCCTGTTCTGTGTCGGGGCCTATTCGTACAAATCCTTTCATATATATACCAGAACAAGTAGCAAATCAGGAAAACTTTTTCTTTTGTTTTTTTTGACGGTACTTATTCTTATGAAGGTGATTTTTCTAAAGTAAAAGCCTAATTGCTGGAGCTGTTTAAAAAGCTCTTACCACCCAAAGAAGAGGATAAAAATTAAAAAAAAAATAAAAAATAAAAAATAAAGACATGGTACAAACTCCAAAGCAGTACACCAAAACCTTTGGGAGAGCAAACCATTTTTTTTTTTTTTTGCGTCTTTTGTTAGTTTTTGGTTTTGGCCTTGTTTTGATTTTCTAGAACAAAAGAAAGCTTGATAACAATTTTCTTACATTTGATTTTTAGCAAGAAAAGGAAAGCTTGATAACAATTTTCTTATAAGTAAAAATTCCATGACCTTATTTTGATTCTCTGTAAGAAAAAAGGAAAGCTTGATAACAGTTTTCTTACAAGTAACAAGTAAAAATTCCATGACCTTGTTTTGATTCACCGCAAGAAAAGGCAAGCTTGATAATAATTTTCTTACAAGTAAAAACTCCGTGACCTTGTTCATCTCGAGTACTATACTTCTTTCTCTGGTGATTCTTTTGTCAGTGTCTCATTGCCAGAGATTTTATTAACAATACTTGGGACATGTTATAGTTTATAATAACGTGGTTTGATTTGGATGTGTTTTTCTTGTTTTTTAATATTAGGTTGTGTTTTCAGTTTATTAGATTTATTTCTTAGCAGTGTATTAGATGGCCTTAATACTACGAGTCTCTCTATTTCGATGGATTAGGATTTTCATCGATTATAAAGGTTTTGTTAAAAAACAATGTATATGCTTAATTGTTGGTGCACCTATTTTGGTATCCATTTTTGGGATGCGATATACATCTAATCCCTTAGAGCTTTTCAAGTTTACTAATGGATACTGTTGTCATGGTTTTTCTATAATTTGAGACCATATGGATCAGTATTAATGTTTGTATTTTCTTAATTTAAAATTCCTCTTTTTAAAAATGAATAAAAATAAAATGAAAGAAATTGGCCACATTATAGCTGAAAGCTACTGCGGGGGGTGGCTTTAAACATAGAAACAAACAAAGAGGCATACACCCTAATAGTAAGAACAATGAATTTGAGTTTTATCAAAATGTTACTAAAGTCATCCACAATCCACATGCCAACAGTCAACACCTAGTATTTCTTTTGTTGGTTGAAATATAAAACTATTATTGGCTCATTTTCTAATAGTTTATGTTTTTGAATAATTGGTAAACTAATATGGTATCAGAACAAGAGAATCTGAGTTTGAACCTTGCAATTGCCCTCCTTATTCTCTTTAGTATTGTCATCACGTATGGGGTCTTCAATATATTTCGGACTTCTTATTTGTTTTATTCTTTCAAAAATTAATATTTATCTGTTCATTTATCAATTATTTGATCTGCACGTTTGTTGATCTACTTTCTAACAGCTCAAACTTTTGAAAGAATCGGTACACTAACACTTTTTTCATTCCTCTTTTTGGGGGATTTTTTTTTTTTAAGTATACATCTGCAATTTGATTTTAGTGTCAGTTAGGCATTAAATATAAGGCTAGGGATGAAGCTGCATCATCAGTGGCATTGAAGTCTCCATAAAAAATTCAAAGAGTTGGTTTTAGTTGTTAGCAAGATTGATTGAAAAGTGGTGGGGGCAACACGTTAAGGAAAGTGAAATATTTTCATACATTAGACTAGCAAAGAGGTATACAAATATTTTTCTGTTTGACCAAACATCCAGAACTTTCACCTTTTTTATTTTATTTTTGGTTATTATTATTCTCACTTTTGCTTTTGCTTTTGCTTTTTCTTTTCTTTTTTTTTTAATTTTAATTTTTGGCCTTGAAAAAGTGAAGATGTTGCGTGATTAGCGGGGGAATAATTTTGGTTTTAAGCTTTTCAAAATGTGTATTTGGCAATCGGCTCTGCTTCTACTTCCTATTCTTTTTGTGTTTTTCTTTGGTAAAGACACACAAATTTTAAAAAATAAAATAAAATAAAAAGTATCCAAAGTCTGGATTTTAACAATTTGAAGAAGAAAGTTGACATTTTTTTTTTTTAAATTTGGGTACAAAAAATGTTTTCTATGTTTATAGTAACATACATTTTGTTCTACCAAAACAAAAAATAACATCTAGTTTTTGGTCAGCAAACTGCCGATGTAATTCTTCTCCTAATCCCAAAATGGTCGGTTTAGAGAGGGGGAATCATGTCAGTTCTGCGTGGAGGTTAGAGCAACTGCCTATGTAATTCTTCTCCTAATCCCAAATTGTTAGGCTCTAATCCACTTAATACTCGTGTTTTAATTTAAAGATCTTTATATAAGCAGAGTATCTCTACTAATAGTATATGTTTTTCCATCATATCTGATTAAACTTACATTAAAAAAATATATCAAAAATCCAAAGTCGATAGATCTAACAAATAAAAAAAGAGCTTTATGCCATAGAATTCTCATTTATTTTATACTATTTATTTATTTGTCGCTGCCTAATGGAAATGCACTTATGTACTCAATTGCAAAATGATGTTTATAAAAAAAATATATATATATATATATATACGTCAACTCTCGTATCCAGTAACTCCTTTTTGCCGGATACATACGGCGGGGTGTTGTGAACCGTTGGATGTAAAAATAAACGATGATAATGTGGGAGATGATGGACAGGAATACAACGTTTCGGGTTGTACCATCCCCGCCACCCCCTTGCCGGATGCGTACGGCTGCCGGACAAGAGAGTTTATCCATATACTTTACTTATGATTCTTGTAGAAAT
Source organism: Ficus hirta (assembly GCA_038430175.1). Classification (NCBI taxonomy): domain Eukaryota; kingdom Viridiplantae; phylum Streptophyta; class Magnoliopsida; order Rosales; family Moraceae; genus Ficus; species Ficus hirta. The sequence continues at coordinate 10,017,142 of CM076589.1, forward strand.
ACAATATGATATTTATTTAACATAATACTAATATTGTAAAAATATAATAATGGTTTGGGATAACTAAAGTTCTTTGAAGTCTTTTTTTGTCCGTCCAATATGAAAGAATATCATGGTATGTTTTTCAACGAAAGATCATATCAAAAGCCTATATATTTCTATATGTTGGCTAAGTGACTCTTACTTTAACAAATAGAACTTCATTAATCCTTCACCAAAAAGTGGAACATCATTGTCGAAACAAAACAACAAAAACAGATCACAACATTCCTCAAAGGGCCTCAACCGAAACTTGTCTATTTATTTAGCTCAACATCAATGACAACTATTTATCAAAGGGGAAAATAGAACACAACATGGCAACACGGTTGCGTGCCGTGGTCTCTATCTTATTCTTATCCACAGTATGATCTTCAAGGCCGCGTATTTTAGTGTGTTTACAATTGCGTAATCGGAGTGGTCATATATCAAAATGTGCAGAATTTGAAGTGGACAAGATTCATGGTAAGGGTTCGAAATCTAAATCAACTATTAATTTTGACATGAGATTGGTGATTTAATCTAGATCTATCCCATAAAATAACCGGACACGATAATTTTTCATCATTAGACTCGAGCATGAATTAAACAAACCAAATAGTTGTATATTAAAAAAAAAAAAAAAAACACACACATATATAACTGATTCTATGTAAGTAAAGATTTATCGGTTTTCTTTTTGTTTTCAAGTGTTAACAATCAAAGATTGTAAAGAATCATGTGTAATACTCAATACACAAATAGGCTTACAAAGTTGAAGATAGTCAAGTGCTTTTGGGTCGTCCCAGACCTTGCAATTGGATTTTTTTCTCAAGAATATGGAGACTTTTTATACAAAGAGAGAATTCACTTGTTACCAATAGAATTAAGCTTCAATTCTTCTTCAAATCTCTTTTTAAATTACAATAAACATATAAAAACAGTAGAATACAGGCTCCAAAATCACAAACAGAAAAAAATTCTCAGAAGTCATCAAGAGGAAAAGGGTCCCAAAGCAGAAGAGAAAACAAGAAAAAATTAGGAAGCAAAATCGGAATAAGAGGGTGAACGTTGCTCTGAAGGCGTCTCCGTCGGAGCCTCTTTCTGAAAAAGAGTCTCCTCTGTTGGTCACCCCACTGAGCTTCCTCCAATCCTCTGGCGAGAATCAATGGCGGGGGCTGAAGATAGGGGCATTTGGACCTCCAGGAGGTCAGGGGAAGGCCAAATCTGACAGCCCTTTTGAGGAAAAGAGAGAAGCCCCATCGCCAGTGAAGAGAAGGGAAGGATTTAGAGGATTCTTTGCAGAGAAGAGGAGGGTAGTCCCAGTGGAGGTAGCAGGGGATTTGGGTGGAGATGAACAGCTGAGACTGTAGAGGAGGTGATGTTGTGGGACTCGTTAGGATGTGGGTTAGGGCTTGATGTCTTTGTTCCCATGTTATGTCTTCTTCCATGCTTTCTCTACTTTGCTTTCTTTGTCTGTTTTCTCTCTCCGCTGATGAAGATCGAGTTTCTTTTCTTTTTTCCTTTTTTTTATTGGCTGAAAAATGAAAATATGAGGTTGAAAAAAGTCGAAAAATTAACAGAATTAAAACTACTATGGTCCTAATTATGGTCCTGTGTTATTTTCCCCAAAAAAAAAAAAATTATGGTCCTGTCACCAATATTATCCTTGTCATATTATATTCACTATTGTCCGGGATGTGAGGAGTTAATTACTAAATTAACTCAATCACTTTATTTATTAAATAATCTTCTAAAAGTTTGTGTTAATAAATTGATTTTGAAATGACAGAAAATGATCGAGTACAATATATTGTTTAATCAACAGTTTCAGTGTTAGAAAAAAATTCAAGTTAAATGCAAAAAAAAAAAATAAATTCATGGAGATAAAGTGAGAGTTTTTAAAGGTCAAGAGACAATGAAAGTGACCCTAAAATTCTGAATCATAGATGAAAATAAATTTTAATTTAGCTAAAATACAATGGTCTTATCATTGTTTTCAGCAAAAAACGAAAGTCATGATTTTAGTCGGAGAGCAAATTGTGGAGAGATTTATCCCAATTTGCTATTACAAGGGTCAAGATGTTGCTGAGAAGGAGGGTGAGGTGGTTCAACTTGCATTGCAAGAATACCATCAAGATGTTACTTGGTAGCGTAATGGCTTTGTAAGGACTAAATATTCATTAATGTTTAGTAATATGTCAGTTGAACTCAATATTCATTAGTTTTAGTGAAAATGAGGGGACATGTTTCTTCTCTAATGTTAATAGCTATTTCTCAATATGTATTGGACCTTTTTAGTCAAAAAAATATTAAGGATATCAATTTTAATATCAATTTTAAATATCAATTTATATGATATATGAGTTATCATTATGTTGATAAGTATTTTAAAAGATCATTATATTAATTGATTGTGCAATGAAATGATGACAACTCACTCATATGTGAATTAGTGTTCAAAAATTAAGATTAAAATTTGTATCATGTACATTACTTTTGTCATGCTCAAAGAGTAGCTACTCTTAATCACCTTCCCCACTTTTCCAAATTCTATTCTCACTTCTTTCGGGAAAAGAAAAAAGAAAAAGAAAAAAAATAAAATCTAATTTCTTTTCCCCTTCAGATTTGCCGCGAGAAATTAGAGTCGATACAAAATGACATTTAATTTAATTTTAATTTTTTAAGTAAACAAAACTTCTACCCTTTTGTTTCATTTCCACTTAGACCTAGGTTCTTTGAATTATTACCTGGCTAACTGTGATTTTTCTCGGCCTATACTATTATTACTAACAGTTGGAAACTTTTTGTAAGAGTTTCACCAACCCTAACAAATAAGCACTCGAATTGTTGTTGCTGCTCTTGACACTAACCAAAACGTTGAAAATCCAGTAAATGATTGGTTAGTTAGGATTGTTTAAACCCACTCCTTAGAATAATTAAAAACCATTAAAAGCAGAAGCCTATAAATACCAATTAAGTGACACGCCTACTGTAATTTCTACGGCCAGCTTAACATTAATATTATGAATAGTATTAAGGCTATCAACTATAATTCTAATTAATAACAGTAAATGCTTTTAATTGATGTAACAATCGAATCAATAAAAACATAACAATCACATGGCACATAAAATGGTTCTCAAAAGTTAGTATCAGAGTTGATGTTCCTTATATTTTTCTATCATTATTATCGTTGGTTGTTGTTATTATTACAATCATTATTATTATTATTATTATTGGTGTCTAGTGTCTACGAACAGCTGCACAAATTCGAAGGTGGTTAGTTCAGCTGCCGCAATTGTTTCAAGCTCAAAAGTCAAGCTAGGAGGAAAAAATTGATAAATTCATGAATTCTACAACTTTTTTAATCTGTTACACATGAAAATTTGAAATTTGAAATTTGACTCTAGTAAAGCTTCTAAATTCAATTATAAAAAATAAAAAATAAAAGCTTCTAGATTCGTATATTGTTTGCAGCGGAAATATAAAATGTCAAACTCGTGGTCAAGGTCATTCTCAACCAGTATAAACTATGAGCCACCAGAGAAGGATATCTCTCTCTTTTTCACACTTGGGAAACAATCCAAGCTAGCGTAATTGTGACGAGAGTAACATCCAAGCACTGACTAGTGGGAAAGTAATTAAAGCAGAAGCCTGGAGTTTTGCATATAAGATTAAGATTTGTTATTAAAAAAATATAAAAATTGAAGTGGTATGAGAAAATAAAAAACTCAGGCAAGACGACAATGGACAACACATACCATGAAAAACACCAATTCCCAGTTGGCGAGAGGTGCGGTGAATTCGTTCTTCTCCATTTCTCGTTTGATGAAACGTTGCAACTGCGATGTCAATTCAAGGTTGTAACCAAATTCAAAAGATTATGACAAGAGAAAATCAACTACCAGGGGAAAAAAACACAGTTCTTGGTGAAAAGTTACGAGGTCAATTCGTAGGAATTCCTTGAGCATCATTGCAACATCGTTGGTGGAATATTTTTCATTTCAAAGACAGCCATACCATACTAAAGAGCTAGAGATTTCGATTTTTAGTACCAACCTCATGATGATATTCTGTAGCCACAACAAAGACTCTTTTAAACTGAAGTATAAACGGGTCCAGTACGCCAAGCACCTTTTGAGGATGATCACCAAATAGTTTGTCGATGAACTACAGATCAAATAAAATAATGGTTTTAAACCGAATGGAGACCAACACAGTGAGAATTTATAGGTCTCATCAGCTAAGAATACCCGATGTGAGCTTTTCACAAATTCCCAGAGTTACTTGGGCAAAAGACCAAGAAGACACGTGCTTTGAATGTTCACTTTACCTTCAAGAACGAGCATCTTGAATACATTACTTTCCTTCGCACTCTCAGAGCTCTCATCTTTTCATTGACACATGAACAGTTACAAAAATGTTAGTGAGATTTCAGATTACTGCATATCAAGTCTTGGCATTTCACGAAAACGGATCACATCGCATAGTACAGTTATTTAAGTGAGAGAAATCATATTACTTGTGTAATATGAAGAGCCTGCTCGAGCCGCTGAATTTGTATCCAATGCTCGGTGACAATGTCAGCCATCTGAAATCAAAACTAGCAATTCAATGACAAGTTGAACAAATGGCCAGCTCCGAAGTACATGTACAACAAAAGCTGTGAGCTTTGTCCTAAAGAAAACTTGTTTGGCATTGCTTCCTTAGGAAGCTGTTTTTGGCTTCCTAGATCCAAAAGCTGCTTATGGCTTCGTTAATCCATGAGTTGCTTTAGAAAGTGTTTGGAAACTTCCTTTTAAATACTTTTACTGCTAATTAAAAAAAAAAAGGATTTTCATTTTTCTCCAATTAAACTCATCTAAAAGTGTGAGGCCAAACAACTTTTACTACTCTTCTTCGAGTGACTAAAAGCATAAGTAAAAACAATGCCAAACGGACTAGGCTTATACGGGAATTGGGGATAACAATAGAATAGATTTAAATTAACCAAAGACCTTCTCAGCTTGAGAGGCAACAACTTCCAATCTGTCCTCAGCATTCTGTGCTTTAGACTCCAGAACATGAATTTCAAAGTTGTTCTTCCTCGAAGCAGCCCAGAGGAGTTGTACCTGAGACAGTCTACTTCTCAAATGAGTTCAAGTTTCTAACCAGTACCTGAGAGAGTCTACTTCACAAATGAGTTCATGTTTCTAACCATTCATTTCGTTTTTTATTTAAAACCCAATATGGAAGGAAAAATGCAACAAACAAAAAGGAATAAAAATAAATAAATAAATAAATCAACCTCTTCTTCCAATGCATTAAGCCTTTCACTAGCACCAGATGAATCGCTCTGCAATTAGAATTGATCAGAGGTCACGTCACTCATCAATTATGAGAAATTATATATACATATATGCATATGAATTTTGTGTGTATGCAAACCTTTAGATTCGAAACAGAAGACTGCAAAAGATGGATCTTATGCGACATCTGTTGAATCAGCTTCTCTTGCTCTTCGATACGAAGTCCATTTTCATTCAGATTTCGGATTGTTTCCTCAAGTTTCGATTCTGCATCATTTTTTGTTTCGATTAATTTCTATTTAGATTACAATTAGGCTAATTCTCCTTTCTTTTTGAAACAGAAGTATAGAACAGTTATCAAAGTCACAAAATTGAAAATAATTCTTGATAAAAAGCATAATATCAACTGAAAAAAAAAAAATCAAACGAAATGAATTTGGAGGCCAAATTATGAAAGCAACACCTAAGTGAGAGATCTTGAGCTTGAGTTCCTGGAATTTTGGGAAGCTGTCAGTCTGAGAAGTTGCCGTAGCTAGGGAGAGAGAGAAGAGAAACGAAATAGAAAAGGCGGGAAACAGAAAGAATAAGAGAAATTGAACAGCCGCCATTTTCTCTGCTTCTTGCTATTTTTTTTTTCCACCGACGGAGATCTATCTCCGGTGGTTCCCCTTTCTGTATTCGGGTTCAACGACGTGCTTTTTTTTATTTTTTATTTTTTTTAAATAATATTTTTTAAGATTTTTATTTTTAGAATGTCGAGACTCGAAGAAGATATGTCGTTTGACTCATTCTATGGCGAAGAAAACGACATCCAGAGAAACTACATGTCGTTTACCATGATAGAAGCAACAGTCCATCAGTCGGTGACGGACGATTTTCGCCGGTCCGGTGACCCACCGACACCGTCTGTTTCTGGCAAATACGAAACCGAGCACCACGAGACGAAATAGGAAACCGGCCGATCATCGTTCGAAAATAGTCGGTTTCTACGGTCGGTGGAGCTCTGTTCCACGCAAGGAGCAAACGGATGGCGGCCGACGGTGGGGGTTTCGACTTCTCGATGGCGGCGACTGCTAAAAAAACAAAAAAGAAAGAAAGAACAAAAGAAGACGACGATGAAGAAGCTGGTAGGGTAAAACATTTTATTTTTTTTTAATATCAGGTTATGGAAGTTGGCATGGAGGAATTCCTATAACGGCAAACCGCCCGAGTACAAGACACTCGGTTTGATTTACCGCCTGACTTGATCGGTGCTGACGTGTCAGTGCCTGTTCGGCTGTCGAACCCCTAAATTAAGGTTTTGTTTATCGTTTAAATTTAATTCTCAATTAAATTGTATTTTATTTTTTTATTTTTTTATTTTTTAAATTAATAAAATTTATAATTAAATTTTTAAAATTCAACAAATTCTAATTTAAAAATTTTATCAAACAAACAAAACACAAGCTAAAAGATCATAAGCCGTACGCAAGCTAAAAGATCATAAGCCGTTAAATGCGCCAGGAAAAGGACATTTCTTTCCTTTTTCTTGGCTAACGAATTATAAGTCGTTTCCGCTTCAAGTTAAAAATAACATGTCGTTTAACCTTCAAGGAAAAAACCAACAAGTTTGCTCGTTACTTAAAAAATTTTTGAGTTTTTCGGGGTTTGTTCTCTTATTTTTCCACCTCAAAAAAGAGAAGAAAAAAAAAAAAAATCCGGCAAACTCACATTTTTTTTAGATGAACAGAATTCAATGAAAACGACATGTGGTTTTTATTCCTGAAGTTCATTCAGTGAAAACAAAAATACCGTTCGCCCTTCAAGGGTGAAACGACAAGCTTAACGTTCAAGATACAAGACGTTCATGAAAACGACAAACCGTCTGCATCACTTTTGGAGAAAACGAAATGTCGTTTGCTTCTCAAGGCAAAGACAACAAGGATATCGACAATAAACAACATGCTGTTTCTATTTCTCGAAAATATATATATATATATATATATATTGGAACTTAAGGGGTGAGGGGATTCGAACTCTTTCACCTTTTGGTGGAGTCAGGTGTGAAATTACCGCTAGGCTATGTCTGCTGTCACATTTCTCGAATTTATTTATTACTTAGAAGATTTCAGCAGTACACCTTAGAATTACAAGAATAGTCGTATACAGGGCCTCAAAAAGGAGGGCCGGAGGTAATTCCTCCATTAACACAACTTAAATATGATTAAAGGCCCTGTTTATGTTATCAGTACACATCCGAACAAGTTATGTTATTGGGAAAGGGTGGTTTTTATTAACAAACTGATTTTGTCATCTGAAGGGTAAGCTTGTGTTTCAGAAAGGGCACCTGCATGGCTCAATTCCCCAAGTCTTGTCTGCATACTCTTCGATTGTTCGGTCACTGCTAAATCTCCCAGAACCAGCAGTGCTAAGAATGCTCATCCGAGTCCATTTCTCTTGATCAACAAATGCTTTATCCGCAGCAGCCTGTGGATCACAGTCAAAGGTCGAAGTCTAGAAACCATTTTTGAGATTCCACTGGGAAAAAAGTTGTGACCCAAAGAAAAATGAGTTACCTGTGCCTCTAGATAGCTTCCAAAATCGGATCCCAGGAGGTAGAAGTCATTGTCCTCCACTTTATCACAGAGTGACTTGAAATAGTCTTGAAAGCCAAAGTAACCGTCTCGAACCATTCTACACAAAACACGCAAGAATTTGTCTGAGTATACAGCCAACATAGGTCCAACAGGTATGCTTCACAGACTGTAGGAGCGCTTGATGCATCGGGATACCATACCCATTTATGACTACTTTTATTTCTTCAAAAACTTCGAAAGAATTACATTCGCAAGAAAAATATTTTTATGCTTGGGTAAATTTAATCAAGTCAAACTAGGTCTGATTTTGAAAGCTAGTTTTCGTGTTATGATTTCGATGGGACTAGTTGGACTGCACGAGCTTTTTACATATAACTGGGTGGAAAGTTTATGATCAGATGCCATCATGAACTGATTAATTGAAAAAGGGAAACATCATCTACCTCACTACACGTGCAAATTGCAGATTCACTTTAGCATCAGGTCCTTTCTCATGTAACGCTGGAACTTCATGCACCTTTGCGCCAAACAAAAACTAGAGAGAAGCGGAAACAACAAAAGCAATACTCAGAAATTCGTGTTGTATCAGTAAGTGGATCAACAAAGGCATGCACAGAGAAGTAATGACATATTTCTAGAAAAAATGCTCAACATCTGAATTAGCTAAAGCTGAATCCAACTATCTTGATATGGCCATTTGAACGTTTCCTTTTGATGGATATTTAAACTTTCTCGGACAATGTATTCTTTATCTTACTTTTGACGATCAATAGAAATCCTGGTTTGTAACTACTAATGTAGCACTTTTACCATATTTTCTGCCCCAATTTCTTCACTGATTTCAACTGTTGAACCATCAGCTGTAGCTAAGAGTAGACAGCCATTCATAAGAAATTTCATGCTACCAGTTCCCGAGGCCTCAAGCCCTGCAGTGCTGCAGGGAAACTTTCACTTTAATGCCGTTCAAATAGGTTCATAGAAAAAACGTTCTAGATAGTCTGTACAATAAAAACTAGAGCTCCAGAAAAGTCAACGTGTTGTGAGATCACAAACCTTACGTGCTGAGAAAGGTCAGCCCCAGGTATCACCAATTCAGCAACAGATACATTGTAATCGGGAATAAAAACCTGAAGTAATGAATAAATGAATCAAGTAACATAGGATGTAAGAAAAGAGACACATGGGCGTTGACTCTTCTGCTAGTTTCACTCGGTAGAAAGAGAACATATGGAAGGAAAAAAGAAATGAAAAAGACTAAAAATTTTGTTTCTCCTAACCAGCTTTAGAAGATCTCCCACATCGCTGTCGTCGTTAATTTTTTCTGCTACGGCGTGACAAAGTTTAATGATCTTCTTTGCAGCCTCATATCCAGGAGCAGCTTTCCCTCCAAGTATGCAGACACGAGGTACAACCTTCCTCCTGTCACTTTCCTTCATATTCTGGAATGAAGAAAGAGAGAAAGAAACAGATTTACATGGTATAAAGATCCCATAAATTGCATCACATGACCAAAGGATTCGATTAAAATTAATCATAGGAATTAACTTCTACACAAATAAACATGAAAAGCCAGATTGGGTCAACGGGTGTGATTAAAATTATATTTTCCTAACAACTAACGACAAGCAAAAGGTGGTTAACAATACTGCCAACTCATCATTTGGTAGCTACTGATGCTAAAACTTGTTCATTACCTGTGATAAGAAGAAGAGGCTTCAAAATTTACAGGTAATTTGTTCTCATGATGGTTAAGCGATAATGCTAGCTAATAACTTAGTGGTACAAACAATAGCACCAGAAGAAAATAGTCACCTTGATACAGTCATATCGATGGATGATGCCTAGTATATTAAGCAACTGTCTTTTGTACTCGTGTATCCGCTTTATCTGTACATCAAACATTGCATCTAGGCTGACCTGCATTGAAAATGATTTGCTGTTAATGTAAGATCTTTAACAAGCTTGAAGCTTCTATGACAAGAGCCGAGAAAATAGATGCTAAATTTTTTAATTCAGACCTTTACGCCACTCATTGCTTCAATGTACTCTGCAAGTCTCATTTTATTAACCTTCCTAACCTACAATGTAAAATAGCCGGACCATGTTAGAGCATTGCTTTTGGAGCATGCGTATAGACTTTGGCTAGAAAGTACCATCTTCCATTCTTGCTGTAGATTAGTATCTGATGCATGCTCTCGAAGGCCCGTCAGAAGGTCAACATTGCAGATCCAAGCTTCTGTTCCAAGCCATTTCGAGATAAGGGCACAGAGACTGGGATTGCTTACCACAATCCATCTTCGCTGAGAAACAACAAATCAGGGGATTACAACAAGCACATGCTTACCATAATAAATCTAAACGATTCACCAGAATAGAGCAATGTTTCAGTTTCTCCTATGCTCCTTCAAGGTAGCATTATGAACCAATATTCAAACAGAACATATGAAAGATAAAGTGGACCTTCTACCTGGGTTACCCCATTCGTCTTGTACTGAAATTTCTGAGGCCACAGCTCATAGAAGTCCTTTCAGAAAACACAGGTGTCAGATGACTTCGTTGAAGGTTCTATAGAAAATTTGGTAATCTCGAGGGGAAAACAATGGTCATCATATATGTTACCTTGAACAATTTTGTCTTTAACAACTCAAAATGTACTTTTGAAACACCATTCACGGTATGTGAACAAACAATTGACAGGTTTGCGGACCGAATACTCTGTCAAATCAAATGGTAATTAATGATATTTAATACCATTCCACAATGAAATAATATAATAATGTGATAAGCATCTGAAGAATAAACTGTCTACCAAGTATTTTATCAACCTAATTTTCATCTTCAAGTTACAGAGAACTAGAATAAAATGTTTGCCGACAGAGTGGCTGTGGCTAAGTAGATGTAATAGATCATTGTCAGTTGATAATAAATTAGTTGGTAGCTCTATAGAAGAAATTTCAATAATTAATTTTTATGGGTATAGGTACTTGATTGCAACAAATTCAGAAATAAAAAAGGTATTTATCTTTATGCAAAAGTTCAAACAACAAAAGCATGGACATCTATAAAAAATTTCTTTAATGTTATACTACAACATCTCCATCAAAAGTTCCTACCATGACCACGAGTAGATAACAATTCACAAGATCATGATGTTTCAAGAGTACCTTCGCAGCACCTTCCTCAATGATTGACATCCGAGACAGCCGATCGTAATCCAAACCTATCCTCTTCTTTAATTCTTCCACGAAATTGAAGTTAATCTCATATATAATCTGGAAAAGGTCAATTATAAGAAGTTCATTTAGAAGCAATTAACACCAAAATAATCAGTTTTAAGTATTATTAGATATCTCTTAAGGGCCCTCCTCAAATTTCTGAAAGCTAGGGGGTATAAAATTCTTCCCAGAAAGGGATCCAAATCTGTTCAATGAGTGAATGAATAAAATGCAAGAAAAACAGTCAAAGTATCTGAAAAGAGAGTCCCAAGATCGCACTTCCAAATGGCGTGGTAGAAGACTGCCAAGTAAATCAATAGGGATTTTCTCCAGTCCTTCAGATACTACTGTGTGTGTTGTGAATGAGAAGATCTTGCATACAATGTCCCATGCTCTGTTCCATTCAAAGTTCTCTTCGTCAACAAGAATTCTCATGACTTCAGCTATTGCAAGTGATGGATGAGTATCATTCAATTGTAGAGCAACCTGATTAAGATAGAGAAACATAAACTAGCGAGCAGAACATACAGTGCAAGTTAAACACTCAACTAACATAATAATAATCCTTTGCAAACAAAAATATTTTTGATACCACAATCAAGAAAAGAAATTGGTATAATGATTCTATGGTTGGTACATTCAACTTTGCAACGTAATAACTGCAGAAAATAATAATGAATACGGTAAAAAAAAATAAAGATAAATGCTAGTGGAATTAGAACCTTCTCTGGAAGCACATCAAAGTTATCATGAGAATCTTTGAATCTTCGAATTATGTCCTGTATGGATGCTGAGACAAAGAAATATTGTTGTTTTAATCTAAGTTCCTTCCCCTGGAAAACAGAAATTCAAAGATGGAGCATTTTCAAAATTCAAAATAGGCAAAACTATGTATAGACAAATAATACAAGAAACCACCTTTTCCCAATTAGAAGAACAAACCTGATAAGAACGATCATCAGGATACAAAACACTACTTATTGTTTCTGCTTTCTGTCTATTGACCACAGCATTGATGTAGTCTCCGGTATTATAAGACTCCTGCATTTGAGATCGTAGCATGGAGAGATCAATCTCACAGAGAATTTAAAATTGTTAAAAAAGTAAAGACAAACACAACTTTCATCTTGGCTGAATTTAGGCTCCTATAATAACAAAAGATCTGACCACTTCTGGAGCTCAACAGAAAGACTATAAAAATATTAATAATCAGCCACGAGGATATCTGGTTAATTATATACTCTTCTACTCATCCACGTCTCTTGTCACAACAAAAGCTACAATTTTTACCTTGAATAAATAGATCAATGAATATTGAAAATTTGACCTTTATCTATGTCATCCAATGTGAAGAAGAAGCTCTAAACTTCATCCATAAGTTGTATAATACTGAACATTAACCAAAATTTACCATGTCATGAAGATCGCTTGGTTTAGCAGCCCATAGTCGTAGAGTAATTGTATTCCTTGTTCCATAACCAGGTATAGGATTGTCATAAGCTACAGCTTCAACCTAGGAAAAACACAAAAACTACTGAGCTCATTTTCCATGAATTCCCTACGGTGTGCAGCTTAATTATGTGAAAGAGTTTATTAACTTGCCATCTCGCCAGGGACCCAGACTTTCCGTTTTACCCCATTAAAATCTTCCTCTTCAACCACACCATAGAACTTATCCACACAGATAAAGAAAAATTAGCAACAGAAGTTCAAAATTGTAAAACAACGTTAAATAGAGGATAGTACTTGCAAACCTTCACTGGATAAGTTACGTGTACTCGCTCTATCTCCCAAGGATTGCCAAAGTTTAACCAGTAATCAGGTTGTTCATGTTGGTAGCCATCCAATATTACTTGACGAAACAACCCATACTGGTATCGAAGTCCATAACTGCAGACAGATAAGATGCAATCTTCAAAAATTGGATACAGAAACTCAATTTGAAATTTTTATTCTGCAGATACTGATAATAATTATATAAAAAAAGGACTAAACGTAAACTAATTGATCAATTCAGCTGTCAAAGTCACCGGGCTTGCAAACAACTGGAAATGAAGTTTGACACATCAAAGTTGATACTTATTACATAAGTGACCTCTTTACGTATAAGGAAAACGTATCTATCAATATTTCAAGAATATATATATGAAGAAAGAAGAGAGAGAGAAAAAAAAAAGTTTCAATTTGGAAGGTCCAAAAACAGAGAAATATTAGACTAAACCCACTAATGGAAGAACCAAGTCACCAGCAAGCTAAAAGGACAGGTATAACGAGATAAGGCTAGTAAATTCCCCCATCCCCCGACAGATAAAATCCCTGATTAATTATGCATTGAAATATGAATTCTTTAAACTTAATTGCACAATAGTCATACCCCCATGCAGGATAATCCATAGTTGCAAGAGAATCAATTTGGCATGCTGAAAGACGAGCAAGGCCACCATTTCCAAGGGCAGCATCCCCTTCCTTGTAACAGCCCATGCATAGCAGAAAAAATCATCGTTGAGTTAAAAATTACAAAAAGAGAATAGACGGAAGGACAAGAACGCTTATCTCTTACTCATAAAAAAGTGAATTACGAATTTTCCCACCAAAATCGGCTATAGGTGTTATAAATTCCTTAAAAGTACATCCCACAGTGCACATTCAGCAGATACATCGCATTCATTTTTCATAGTAAAAAGTAGAAGAAACAAAGACAACAATTAATTGTCAGAAACCTGCTCTGCCAGAACTTCAAATTCAAACCCAAGCTGGCTTAAAGCCTCTGCACATTCATCCCTGATACCAAGGTTGATGATACTGTTTGATAAGGACCGACCTGAAATTTTAAATACTACAGTGTTTTAGCAAAAACACAAAGAAGAAGAAGAGAACATAGCGCCAAATCAAGTGCTTTGAATTTTCTAGCATGTAAAAAAACCTCACATTTATGTTTTACTTAATGAAGGATTACAAGCAAACAATCCAAATCTTGAAACAAAATAGAAAAATGAGAAAAAACTATATACCTGCCTTGAGAAAATTAACATCTCACTAATTATTGTCACAAACAGCAAATTATACAAAAGAACACAAAAATACCCATAAGATACTCGAGTGAGAGGAAGTATATGCGCTTAGGATCTTTCCTCTTAAAGTTAAGTTGAGTATCATGCCAACGTTCAATCAACCTATCTCTCACACTATGAGACAAACCCTGCAATCCAAGAAAAGATTCTTGTTTCAGCCGAACACGCACCTCAAGTTTCAAACTTTCGGGTAAATGTCAAAATGAATACCTCATTTGTTTAAAATTTCATCAAGCAATTCACACATATAGTTCAAATCCAAACTCATTCCTCTAAATTCAAAAATCCAAATGGGGCATTATTCATTCCTGCAATACTCTACCAAGATTTCACAATTAGTAAGAACAAACTAAGTTTTGATCATCATTAAGAATAAAATAAAAAAACTTCGCGCGCCAAAATCAAACCAGTGCCCAGTTTACTTTTCCCGCCAAAAATCAATAGCTAACAAATCGCTCAAAATCGGAAGCTAAAATTTTCTGGTTTTCCTCACTGGCCAATTAAGAAACCCATACATAAAAAGCATTACCTGATAGGCTTCAAAATCGTCGAAATTGAAGCGTGATCTCGCGACAGTATATTCGACGTGATTGAGAATATCCTTCTGAAGGCTAATCGGATCATTCTTCAGAAACCTATCCATCATCTCAAACATCCTCTCCACCTTGGCTCTCCTCTCCGCCGACTCCATCCCCAACCTCTTCCTCACCACCACGCCTCTCGTGGCCGGGCCCACCGCGACATCGCCGCCGCCGTCGCCGTCGATGGCCTCCATCAGCGCGCTCCTGATCCTCTCCAAGCTCTCCTCGTCGTCGATCCTGTTCCCGCGAGAGTCGGTGACGAAGAACCTCTTCACGAAGAACTCTCCCTCGAATTCGACACTGGCCCGGTCGATCCGCAGCCCGAGGACGCCGAAGACCCTGGTGATGACCTGGAGGAGGCCAATCCGGTTGCGTGCGCGGATCACGAAGAGCGTGGACTCGTCGGAATCGGAATTCTCAACCGCGACGGCCGGAGCAGGCGCCGGCGCGGCTTCCCCGGCGGAGGCTCGCGCCGGCCTCGCTTCATGAGCTGCGGTGTGGAAGGTCGGAGGCCTCTTCGGTATCGCCGTCGTGAAGGGCGGTGATGAAAATGGAGGCAACGACGAGGGGTTTGCTCCATGGGCGATGGCGAGAGATGGAAAGGATAATGCAGACATTTGAGGAATGAGAGGAATGTGAAAACCGGTTTTTTGCTTTACTGGAACTGCATAAAAGAAGAGGTTTTTCGATTTTAAAGCCAAAAAAAAAAAAAAAAAAAAAAGTGTTTGAGTTTCACATGGGAGATGTGAAGGTTTGAGAGGATCGAGCTGAAAGTAGTTTGGGGTAGTTGATGAAAGAGTGAAGGAAAGAGTGGGATTTTTTTTTAATTTTTTATTTTTAAATTTTTGGAAGTATGAAGAGTGGGATATTCAAAACAGACAAAGCCACGAAAAGAGTGGGATTGGAAGAGAGCTACCTCGTGGGTTTATTATGAGGCTCAGCCTTCGTTTCTTGCCACTTGTTATTTCTCCAAGCTCCAGTGTGGAGAAACATTTAATTAAACTAGTTGTGTAGCCGAGCGTGTGTGGAATAGGGGGGGAAAAAATGCAACATGATGCCCATTAGGCCGTCACGTAAGTAATCACGTGGTGATATTATAGCTATCACATGATAATTATTGAAGAGAGAACGAAAAACACATTTATAATTTTATAGATAGGTAATAGATTAGTTGAAAAAAATAAAAACTAGTTGAAAGTATGTGCATGGATATTAATGAATTGAATATATTTGAGAAAATTTATTTATTAGAAAAATTAAAAGATTAAATAATTTAATGAGACACGTTGAAGAATTAGGGGGGAAAAACTTATAAGGGAAAAACCAATGAAAAATGACTATGAAAAAAAGGGACTAAAATGAAAAAAAAAATGATGAAAGGGGTTAAACTGAAAGAAAAAATAAATTTTAGACTGAAAAATAAAAAAAACAAATGTCTGAAAAATAAAAAAATAAAAAATTTTAAAGAAGGTTTTAACTAAAACAAATCATTTTGGTAGAAACGGATGAAGAAGAGCTCTTTTTTGAGCGTTCCAGTGGCCAACCAATTTGAAAAAAATGTATATACAATTATATGATGTATGTATTATGCATGTATCGTATCATTTAAAATTATTATTATAAATAACATCTATCAACGAAAGTGTTACATAGTAATTATATTAGTGTTGCACATGTTGGATCTTGAAATCAATCTGGTTAATGATTGTAAGACTTTGCCTATTTTATGTTTAGTAGTGAAAAAATATTGAATTTTTAGTGGAGAATGGAAAAAATACATATTGGTCTTTAGGACATTATTTTGAATATTATTGACTTTGATATAACTTTAATCAAATTTAGCATTTATGGTACATTATTGATAAAAATAACGGATCACATGAAGCTTGAGAAAAGAAATCACAAACAATTTGCTGCAGAGATTTTTTTAAAATCTAAATTAAGATGCAGTGAAACTACTATCTTATTTCTTAGAAAATTTTTAATGATGATACTATGAATTACTAAGATAGAAGAGTGGAAAAAAATATGGATTTTAAATGGGGATTTGGAACTAAATTGTATGTCATTTATGAAAAAAAAAAAATATTAGGAACAACAACTCTAATTCTAACTTTTTGAATACTAATTTATGATTCATATTTTTATGGGTAGATATAAAAAATAATAACTCATATGTCATATAGATTGGTACTCAAAAATTAAAATTAAAATTGATATCCCTGATATTTTTCATAAAAAAAATGATTTAATTTATGAGCACATGAAACTAACGTTTGGAATAAAGTTTTAAAATAAAATTTTGAGATTGGAGTTAGTTGAATTTTTAAAAAATAATTATAATTTTTATTGATTTTTTAAAAAAAGAATAAAAATTCAACCGAGAACTTTAGTTTGGACCTTTGTTTCAAACGCAAGGAAGTGTATGATAGAGTAGTCTCATGCGATTTCGGACGGTGGCGGCATTAGCTTTAAACTCCAGCAACATTATTCACGTGAGTGATTCTGCGGCCTTCCCAATCAATGCGAGTTCTTCAAGGATCCATGTGCATGCAAGTCAGTTCCAAACAACTGTTCTTAAGGGCCTGTTTGATAGCCCAATTCAGATTCAAAATTGAGGCCCGTTTGGAGATAAGACGAGGAATTCAAATTTTCCTATTTTCAAGTTTTAAAATAAAATAAAAAATCAAGTTTTTAAAAGCATGATTATTCTGAATTGTAGGACGTTAATTTGAATGGTAAAGATTTTAGTAACAAGTTTTATTATTTTGTATATCTTTTTAATCTACATTTATCATTAAAAAACCAAGACTGTTTTGGTCTAATTATTTGTCACTCTAACATTTAAGTTGTGTTTGATATACAGATTTAAAATTAAATTTTTAAGATGAAATTAACTGATTTTAAAAAAAATAAATATAATTTTTCTATACTTAAAAAAAACACAAAAAAACTTTATATTCAAATCAATATTAATGCATATTATAAACCAAAAATACAAATATTTAAATGAGTTGTTTAAATTTTAGGTTTTTGAACTTAAAATAAAAATTTCAAACTTCGATATTACAACTGAATTATGTATACAGTCACACATATTATTAGTCGGAGAATCTGCTAATGTAACAAAAAAAAAAAATAAATAAGACACCGAGATTAACCTCGTGATAAATCTAGCACAAAAGGTTTCCTGAAATAGGAAAAAAAATTAAAAAAAATATAAATGACGTAGAAAATGGGCAAATGGGGTGGGAGAGAGTGGACACGTGCGTCTGGAAGGTTCCACAGCCTTCTGGTCCCTTCTTCGGACAACCTCCTCCTTCTAGACAAATCCTTCCCATTCTCTTCAATTTCCTTCCATCTTCTCCCTCATATCTACCACCTCCAATCTCTGCCATCACCATTTTATACTCATCATATAAATTCAATACACACCTTACATATATACACACACACACACACACACACACACACAGAAAAACATACGAACTTTGAGCTTTAGCAGCAGCAGAAACAGAGAAAACAAAAAACGAACATGGGAGTTGATTACTACAAGATTTTGCAAGTCGACAAGAACGCCAACGATGAAGATCTGAAGAAGGCCTACAGAAAGCTCGCCATGAAATGGCACCCTGATAAGAACCCCACCAACAAGAAAGAAGCCGAGAACAAGTTCAAACAAATCTCCGAGGCCTATGAGGTAAATTTTTTTTTTTTGGCTTCTACTTCTAATTGTTGAATTAACTTCTTTTTCATGTCCTTGCTTAGTAAATTAGATCATATTCCATGATCCTTTTCTGTTAATTACCTCTAGTAATCCTCAATACATGGAACAACAGAGCCAATCAGTCAATCTATTGTTTCAGTGGGGGTATACGCCCTTAATAATAAAGTTTTTAGGAGCTTGTATAAAGTTTTTAACAGGAACAAAATGAAAAGAAGAAAAATTTAAAGTTTCTAAAAGTAAAATTGAAAATAAATAATAATAATTCACTGAAGCGGAAGCCCTCACTCAGACATAGGTAGCTCTGTCATGAATCCTGATAATTTGATTCTGTAGGTAATTAGTGCTGTTTCTATATTGATACTTGAATTCTAAAATCCAGATCTTTTGATTCTGTAGGTTCTGAGTGATCCTCAGAAGAGAGCAATCTATGATCAATACGGCGAGGAAGGTCTCAAATTAGGACAAGGGCCACCACCCTCTGATGCTGGAGGTCCTGGTGGGGCGACCTTTTTCCAAACTGGGGATGGTCCAAACGTGTTTAGATTCAACCCCAGAAACGCAAACGACATTTTCGCCGAGTTTTTCGGGCACTCGAGCCCATTCGGAGGAATGGGAGGCAACGGCGGAGGCATGAGGGGGGCGAGATCGTTTGGAGGGATGTTTGGGGATGACATATTTGCTTCCTTTGGGGAGAGCCGGCCGATGAGTCAAACTCTTCGGAAGGCTCCTCCGATAGAGAACATGCTACCATGTAGTTTGGAGGAGCTTTACAAGGGAACTACTAAAAAGATGAAGATTTCGAGGGAAATTATGGACGCCAGTGGGTAAGTAGTTATGTTTCATACTGCACAAGCATTAATATGAGTTCTTTTGCACTAATTTGTGTTCTGTTGTCCGATAGAGTTCGACAGTTAGTTTTGAGTTGCCAATAAATGTGAGATTGCTTTGTTGAATTTCTGTTATTGTTAAGGAATTTCCAAACAAGAATAATGCTGGAGAGGAAGTGATGGAAATTTATTAAGTTCATGTTGTTCTAGTTTTATTGATAATAATAGCTGATAAGTACACTAATTTTTGGTTTCTAGGTCTGAACTTAATTCTATTATCGATTTCAAACAAAGTCTCGTACTAGTGAATCGAAAATTTCTGGTTTATTGACCTATTTGTGCATTATGCAGGAAGACAATGCCAGTGGAAGAAATCTTAACGATAGAGGTGAAGCCGGGCTGGAAAAAGGGAACAAAAATCACCTTCCCAGAGAAAGGAAACGAGCAACCGAATGTAATCCCCGCTGATCTCGTGTTCATAATCGACGAGAAACCACACAGCACATTCACAAGAGATGGTAATGACTTGGTCGTCACGCAGAGAATTTCCCTTGTAGAAGCTTTGACAGGCTATACAGTTCACCTCACCACATTGGACGGTAGGAACCTGACCATTCCCATCAACAATGTGATACATCCGAACTACGAGGAGGTGGTGCCAAAGGAAGGAATGCCCATCCCGAAGGATCCGACAAAACGGGGTAGTTTAAGGATCAAGTTCAACATCAAATTCCCTACCAGGTTGACTTCAGAGCAGAGATCTGGAATTAAGAAACTTTTTGGGTCTTAAGAATTGAGTTAGATTGTGGTAAAAAAGTGGGTGTTGTGATGGAAAATGCTTTGTGAAAATTCTTTACTTTTGGGATAACTTGAAACTGTATGGTCATTGCTTTGTCTTGTACGAATTTGGGGTGCAAAATTAGTGAACGTGTAGAGAGATGAGATTTGGCAGAAGTTTACCTGGAACGGCAAATGGTAAATAACATTTTTAGTCGTTTTTATGTGCCCCTCTATGAGTAGTTCTTCAAAAAGTATATATATATTATATATGTTTAAATTTGGGCAAATAATAATTGCAGTATTCATGCAAGTCTGTTGGTCGATTACGTAATTTGGGATTGCCTCTACTAACAAGGATAACAATTTTTTTTTTTTTTTTTTTAAATTTGGATTGCCCCTAATCACCGAGAGAACATTTTTTTTTTTTACTTATTAACAACTGTATTAAGAAGAAAAAAAAAATAATAACAATAATAATAATAAAAGTAGAATAAAATAACAGATTAAGCTAAGAAACTGCGTAGTCATATGCTGAAAGATTTGGTTTTAGTGATTATGAATATGATCATTTCCCCTCTCTCTCTCTCTCTCTCTCTCTCTCTCTCTCTCTCTCTCTTTCTCCAACTCTTGATGTTTCGGCAGGAAAACAATATAATTTCCTTCCTTTTTGCATTTGCAATTTCCTCGAGCTAATGCAAATGTTAAAACAATAGTCAACGAAAGCAAAATGAGATCGACACCTTGTTCTTCCCTCAAAATATGGTTAATATAAAAGGAAAAATGGCGCAATACGTTGTAAAATCAAGATAGAAGAAACAAAATCAAAAAGAAAATAGAATCCGTAGGGAAATTGAAATAGAACTACATAAGAGAAATAGAACCAAAAATAAAGACGGAGTAAACTAGAAATTCAATATTCATTCATCAAACAACTCCCTCCCTATAATTAAAATCGCTCGGTTATTTGTAAGAATGTAAATTAACGAAAAAACTTAAAAGATAAAAGACATTCCGAACACAAATTATACTGCTTAAAATTCAAATATAGTAATTTGAATTCTTCATCAAAAACCTTCGAATTGTCTACGTCACATATATTTTTCTCTCTTTTTTGACCGGTGATCAGTGAGATAGATAGTAGTATGACTGTATAAAACAGCTCTCTGCTCAACTAAAATCATTAGTTTTAAGCCAAAAACTTCAGCAGCAACTCAATAAACTCACATCATCTTTCTTTTCTTTTCTTTATGCTAGTTGTATTTTCGTGCACGTGGGAAAAAAAAAACCATGTGGCAATAATATGATCATCACGTGACGATGACATGACTACCATGTGACTGTCACGTGACAAATAGGGGAGGCATGACCAAAACAACCATTAGCTCTTTTAAGAAGTAAATATATATATATATATATATATATAGAGAGAGAGAGAGAGAGAGAGAAAATTTCTTCCTTCCGGTTCGACCGTACAACCCACAAAAGAGCACGGCACAACCCTAGGAGAGCGGAACACGCAGGAGAGACGAGGTCCCTTCACCGTTGATGATGGCAGAGATAAGGTCCGGCCTCGCCGCAAGAAAAGCTCTCTCTTCGTGGCTCTCACCATGATTTCCAACGAAAGAGAGAGAGAGAGAGAAAGGAGGGCCGTTCGTGTCCGACAAAAATTAGGTACCGGACATTGGAGCCCTCATACATACATACATATGTATATATATGAATATAGGTAAGAGATATATGACTCCTCTAGTTTTAAGGAAATTAAAAATACTGCCAAATTTAAACATGAAACTCTTGTCTAAATCCCTTTGCTCCCACCTGTTGAGCAACCTCCAACGGGGCAAGATGTCTCAACCTAAACAGTGAGTCAGCACCAGATACGCGTTACTATAAATATAATAAGTGGTTTTGTTAGTATCTTCCTACAACTCAAATTCTTATTTTCTTGTACCGTCTCCTTCATCGCTCAGAAAACATATTAAAGAGATTCATACACATCAACCTTACGTGTAACTTGCTTAATTTTATTTGAATATTTCTCTATTGGATGATTTTCTGTTAAACGATTAATACAATACCTATTTTCTGCAAGTTTAATTTCTCTACTCAGTTAGGATTTGATCCATTTAACTGAAAAATTAAAAACAAAATAGACCCAAAAAAAAAAAAAGAAAAAGAAAAATGGGGAGATTTTTTTTCATTTCTCCTCCCCAACACGAATTTGGCCACTCGTGAGGCTGCTCAACAAAAATCTTGTGCAGCAGGCGTGCACCAGATATGAGTGCATCGGCAATCAATCGACTTTGGTACTCTAGTCACTATAGTCATCAGAAACCGCTGAATCGGAGCCTTGATCATTCTCAATCCTGTTCGGCATATCATCTGACTCGTCGCTCACATCCACATCGCCCTCGGAGTCTCCATCTCCTACCTCGATCCCATTTTCATCATCTTCATAAGCGTCCACATCCTCGTCACTCGCTTCCATTAGGTTATCTTCATTCCACTTACCAGAGACGCCATTATACCCGACCTCCCAATTTTCTTGTTCGTATTCCTCCTCTTCTTGAGCGTTGTCATCAGAATCCATTGCTTCTTCTTCACCTATGATGTTCTCATCATCCTTCATAGGAGTTGCGTTGACGTTCTCGTCATCCCATTCCTCAGCCAGATTTCTCGGGGATTCCCCTCCGCTCTCTGGGCTACTGGGAATGTCAGGCATGCGGACCTGCAGCGTCTCTTCAATCGTTTTGTTCTCTGCTCTCCTCTTTCTGACAGTACGGCGACCTCGTATGCCCCCTTGTTTAGGAGCTTTTCTGCTCGGCAGTCTGAATCCTTGGTTTACATTCTCATTAACCTTAGCATTTCGCCGGGAAGAACCAGGCTTAGAACCATTTACTCTCTTCTGCAACTTTTTACCACGCCCTTGCTCACGACCCCCTCTCCCACGTTTATAGTTGTTTCGTGAGCTCTTCAGTTGAGAACGGTTCTCCCCTTTCATGTATTCGTTATAGTCTAATTCTGTTGGTTCAACCTCTTTATTATTCCTCTGAGGAGCAAATCTTGTGGGCAGCTTCTGGGGACAGCAAAAGAAATAAAAATAAACTTTGTATCTAATAAACATATGCATATTGCCTTGGCAGAAACCTTGAGACAAATACTTAAAAACTTAAGAAGAGTTCTTGGGGACTAAGGGAAAACAAGATTTAAGAAAATACTCCACAGGCAGAGAGAGAGAGAGAGAGAAGAAAACTTACTATGTATTCTCTGAGTTCTTTGTCCTCAGTGGATCCAGGTTTCTCCTCTGGTACGTAGGCAATGGATGCGTCAAGGTCAAAAAGCCTCAGAGCCACAGCTGCAATGGTTTGTGGGATCCATGGAAGTACAGGAACCGATGCGGGATCCGAGTAATCATGTAAAGCAATTCCCGACAGATTGGAGGAGCCCAATAATTCCTCTGTCGCCGAATAGTTTGATGAAAGAAAGTCTCGCTTTACAACGCTCTCAAACAGAGTCAATATCTGCAACAAAGACGATCCAAAGTCTCACAAATGTTAACAAGAAGGAAAGAGTAGTCATTCCCTTAGATAATGGGTTGTCTAAAGAGAGTGAGTTAAGCAAAGTGGTGAGAATTCAATATTTAAAGAAAGCATATAACTAAAGAAAAGGGAAACCTGTAGAAGTTGTTCACTAGACAAAGAAGCATTCAACTTCACACCCCAAATCTTCCGACGGTCTCCCAACCAGAAAGATTGAAGAGCTTCTTGTGGAACAGATACCTGTTGAACAAAATACATTAATACATGAAATGTACAAGTGAGAATAAATCTCAATGGTCAATGCTTCTGATGCTAGCTTGAAAGATAAAAAACATCAAGGGCTAGTTATTTTCATGAAGACCATATTACAGTTTAGTTACTCTATCATGATGTTCTTTAAAGATCTTAATATCTCACCTCGACGAGAGCCAGTAAGGCCTTGAGCAGTCGGATTCCAAATGGAAGAGAAGTATCCACAAATTCTGACTTTCTTCTCTCTTTACATTGATGTGCAAGTCGTGAAAAATCGTTACCAGTGTCACCAAAGGTCTGATGGCAAGAACAATGGGAGTCCTCAAGGGAATAAGTACCAAGACAAAAATCGCAGATTTCCAATCTCTGTCTACACCTCATTTTCCCACATTTCAAGGCACGTAATGTTGACGAATTTTTGCATTCTTCCAACATCCACTTCTGAAAATCTTGATATCTTCTCAAGGCAGCCTTCTTCTCAGTCTCATTTCTGCCCAGTTCAATTCTGAACGAAGTTGATGTTTCAACCAAATCTGAATCAGAATTTGAACCACAAATGGCACTTCCAGGACTGTCAAAACTGGCACGGCAATCAGGACTAGTTTTTGTTTCGTCAGTTTCGCGTTTTACATCAGTTAGACCCCTGCCTGTATACTGCACACTCCTTCTAAAGGGAGTCTCTATCTTTTGCAACATTAAGCGCAAATGGGATTCCCGAATCCCACGCGTGTCCAAAGACATCAAAAGAGCATCAAAGGCCTGCATGGACAAGGGATTCCGTAAATTGTAGTAGTAGAGATGATGAACATTAAAACACATTCACACTTCTTACTGCATAGTACTACATATTACTCTTAACTTTAAAACAAAACGATAGTAATTGCAATTGTAGTTCAAACAACAAGCAGGCAATGTAATTTGAAATATCAGAGCAAGTTTCAGAGGAAAAAGGAACTACAGGAAAGAGGTCCCGTAATACATTAGCACAAGTGCACCACATTATTAAAAAATTTAGCCACCAAAAAAAAAGATTTAATGATCATGACTTTGACAATGAAACGGAGCACCAAGATACTTTTCAGACAAGCAAGATCCTGGGAGCCACAAAAAAGCAGAAAAACATAGAAGGCTACCAAAGCAGGAACAGGAATGGAATACGCAACAAAGTTAGGCAGAAATTAACTATCCACATCGAGAAGTCACTTCCCCAGTCATCATATCCAAAACACATAAATAAGAATAAATTAATCTGTTAACAGAGAGTGATATAAAACAACTAAGCATACTAAATTAATCTGTTAACAGAGAGTGATATAAAACAACTAAGCATACATGAAACCAAACATGTATAAATAAGTACCTCTTCGGTGTCAATAAGCCTCCAATTTCCATCATGCAATTCAACGAAGATCCTGCCTGAGCCAGGATCATTGCTGGAAGCAGATGCAACAAACTGCCAATATCGATTACGCCTGCGATCTTGACCAAGAGGCAAGGACCTATAGACATACATCTCTTCCGCTCTATGGGCAATATAAGATTTCAACTGTGAGCGTGACCTTTTCGAAGCAAATGCAAGTTGTTGAGCTAGAAAGTTCTCTGGACCCGTGGATAAATCTTGAGCAACTGAGGCTTTCTCAGTACTCAAACTGTTGAGGTCATTCTGAACTGATTTTTTATCTTCCGCAATGCTAGGGGACATATCAGTATTTCTGTTATTAATATCAGGTAACGGACTTTGGCTGCCCTCTGCAGTAGACCTTGCAAGGTGCGTTTCAGCCTTGCCTCCCACTAAAGATGGGAAATCCGACTTAGTTATATTCTCTTCTTTGAAGCGACTTTTATCAAGCTGTGCTTCTGCCCACATTTGCTTCTTAAGAGCATTTGCTGCTTCCAAACGATCCTGTTGAGACCTTGATGTCAAATTCAACTCCAAAAAAAAAAATGATAATAATAGTAACAATAATAAAATAAAGATGTTGATGTCAAAAAGAGAAGAAAGAAAGGGGGGGGAAAAAAAAAAGGACCTTGACCTCAACGTCTTTTTTTTTTACTCTTTCCCCTTATTCAAAAGGGACCTTGATGTCAAATTCAACTCAGAAAAATATATTAAAAAAATTCTAGTACCTCAAGAACAACGCGGATAGAGTTTCCTTCATTAGCGATGCCGACTAAGGCAACAAGGGCACAGAGACGCTCCTCTACACTAAGATCAGAATATTCCCCTTCTGTTAGTCCTTGAATCCATGATTCACCTGATTTACTGTCATCAATCTCCATGTTTTCTTCACCAGGATTACTGCCATTTGCATCCTCACTAGCAACAAATAGCTCAGGTGTAGCACTTGGACAGTTCACATCCTTGGGATCACTCAAAGGTATCAATGGAGAATCTTTATCAAACTCATTTTGCAGATTTAGTGCCATATCACTGCATGAATTTTCTTTTCCACTTCCTGTACAAGGATTTACTTCATTGTAATTTTCGGCAACTATGTTCACCCTAGATGGAGTAGCTATATCATCAACTTCAGGATCCTCATCAACATCGTCACATTCAGAGTCATCATCCCTTTCAACCTCATCAGCATCTTCGGCAGCTAAAAATCCATTCTCAAATATTTGAACTTTTTTTCTTGCAGCTGAAAGTATGGCCTCGGCATCAGAAGGATCTTTTCTGTAAGCAGCTCGTACACGGTATGTTGAAGGAGCTATCCTCTCGAAAAGCTTGGTGTCCCTTGTCAAAGCCACAGAAATTGAGGCCTCTGGAGTCTTGCTAGTTGTCAGGTCCCTAAGTCCAGATTTCTTACAGCAAAAATAAATAAATAAATCTCACCGTAGATGATAAAAAGTAATTTCGTAGTTAAAAAGTTCACCTTGACATAAATGACTTCCGGTTAAATCTCATTAAAAACTTACCTGAATCTTTTCTGCCAGCTCCAACACTGTTAATCCCTTGCTACCCTCAAGTGAAAGAACATGAAAAGCTGCGAACTTGACAGTTCCAGGAGTCAACCGATGCCTAGATCTCCGTGGAAGTAATAAACCTTTTTCTTGCATTAATGCAAACGCATTTTCAGCAGCTGACCCACTGCGGATAGTAGAAATTACATCTTCACAGCTTTTTCCCTGACATAACACATAACATTAGTAAAAGGAAAAAACTTAACCCAGGTAGGAGGGAGAGATCCATAAATAACAACCACATATACTCCTAAAAAAAATCCAACTTTAACATGGAATGATTTTAAATTAATACATTTCCTCTCCCTTAAAATGCCCAACACTCTCACTCCCATTCAACTAATAGAACCATGTCAACCAGGACGCAGATATGGCCCGTGTCTGAGTGTAAATGGTAGTCATTTAGCTCCCTCAGTAGTTTCTAGCAAAAGTATCTCTTTTCTATCAAAAAGGTTAAAATTCTCCTTTATTGCACTTAATCACAGAGTTCTATTTTTTAACTACAGAAAAACCTCACACATAATTGAAAGCTCAAAAGACAAGAACATGGTATATTTTGTGCTTAACCGTAGAGTTAATGATGTGTTAGATGCCAAATTTTGTAATATTCCCATTTGGGATTGAAATTTTCCCTGCTCACTGTTTATTTAAGACAAAGCATCTGTGAGTTTGCTCCTACAAGAATAAGGCTCTAATGCTATCATGGTTGGGCAACGGCCAGATTTATGCTTTTTATTAGGTAAAACACACATACCAGAGTTAATTGTAACAAATGTAAATAAACATAATGAGGTACAAACCTCATCATTATCAGGCAAGTATGACCATGCAATGCTCCTTTTCTTCAGTCGTGGCCCAAATCCTGCAGACAATGCCAATTGCCTGAATATTTCAGGCCATGTTAATGGATTTAAGTGCCGCTGCCAGTTACGTATGTCAAAGCCCCACGTATAGGCCTGAAAGAGAAAAAAGCGCATCAGAAAATGTTCTGCAAGAATCAGAAAAAGTTTGTATGCCAAACAAATAACATTTTTGACTCGTGCACAGGGCAGAGGTTACCCCTTCAACAATCTCTGGATGTCCACCACTAGGATTAGCAGCGCCATTTTGGCTTACTCCCAATCCACTAGAAGGTGTCCTTGCAACATCTTCAATGTCTTTTATTATCAGCTTTAAAAGAGCAACATGAATCTCGCCTAACAACCTTGAATCCTGAAATCACAATTGCACAAGAGATGCTTTAGTTTTTGCTGAAAGATAGAGAATAAGTAACTAGCGCCCCACAAATAAACCAAAGACCATCCAAGTGACTTACATAATCATGAAAAGCTTGAACAAACTCGTCAATGGTAAATGGCCATAGCTCAAGAACGTCAGCGAACGTAATTAAAAATCTCCAAACCTGAGAAATCCACAATATGTAAACGTCAAAAAAGTAATTGTTTTTGGTTCTCATCTAAAGGGGAGAGGGCTAGAGTGCAGTAGGACAGACCATGAGAAGGTTGCCAATATTCTCCTCTGAATTAATCCACGGCTGAACTGTAAATGGTCTTTTCAACTGCACGGACTTGAGTGGGAATGCACCAAGAAAATCTGAAAAGAAAAAAAGCGAGAGGAAAACGTCAGAGAGCTGCCCAACAGATTTCACAGTAACTTGCGAGCTCTTGGAGTAGCTTGTGGAGCTAGCCTACCTCTGAATGATTCAAGGCTTTGCATGGTGTCATGATCTAAAGAGATTATTGAGGATAACCCCTTTTGCAAAGCTGCCATCTCCATCAATTCAAGTTGTTCATCCTCAATCAGTTCCATCGACTCTCTAGCAATTTTGCGCGCAGTAGCTTTCTCAATTGCAGCTTTTCTTCTCACTGCCTCTCTTTCTTTACGAAGCTCTTCTTTAAGCCTCCTTTTTTCCGCCTTCAAGGACATGCGGGGGGAAGGGAAAAGAATGAACAAAGGAAAGGGAGGAAATAGGAAATTATCAACTGATCCTCAACGACAAATAATAAACCAAGAATCAAAACTTTAAAGTGGGTGCCCATAGGGCTGGATACCGCGGGAGGGGGAACAATAAACAATAAACAAAGAATGAAACACACTAGGAGGCTCCTAAACATACTCTTAAACATTCTTTTTGCAAAAACTTTTCCCTTCGTTCCATTTCACGCCTTTGTTCACGTATTGATCGCTCCTCCTCACGCTGCTTTTCACGCATCAACCTCTCTTCTTCCTTCCGTCTATCACGGTCTTGCCTTTCCATTTCTTTCCTCAATCGTTCCTCATGCTAAAAACAGAAAGTTCAGAATATTAGAACAAAAGTTCTACTCACAATCAGAAGGACATAAACTAACAACACAAATGAAATTAAACCTTTCGCCTAAGATTATCCTGTTTCTCAAGCTCTTTTCGAATCCGAATCTCATGAGCTTCAACTTCTTTTGCAATTCTAGCTTCTTCACTCTACAAAAGCCAAATAATTTAGTCAGCAAATCCATTTAGAAAAGCTGCCATTTGAACACACTTATATATCAGATACAACTCATAAACCGCTCTAATGCATACCTTGCGTTTCCTTTCCATCCTGGATACATTCTCGTTAGCTAAGATTTGGCCATCGGACGTCATATATGGATTTTCTAGTGAAACAATTGGGTGCTCACCGATCTGAGCATTGACCCTAGTATTTGTAAAGGGGTCCTTTTGTGGCGGACAAATATCATCCACAGGAGGTGATGGAAAAGAAACTCCTTGCTTGTCTTGGGAGGAAAGCCAAACACGAGAGGCGTGACCTTGATTACCATGAATCCTAGGCAGCTGCTCAGTTCCAACTGCAAATGGTGAACTTCTAGCAGTTGGACCATCATGTGCTGGATTATGAATATGAAATGGAGCAACCTGTCCATTACGAGTAGTGGAGGGGTCCGGAAGAAATGGATATTCATGTAGAGTTCTTGCAGCAGCCTGAGATAAAACACATGTCCCTTCAATAAATTATCGAAGATGTACAAAGTAATCAAGGAGTACAAGAAAATTTCTAAAAATTAGAAGTTACAAATAGCGGGTTAATCAAAGGGCACCAACAATGAAAACAATCTAATTGCAGACACAAGAATGCTTGTTTCAAATTTCAAGGAGGGGACAAGAAAGCAAGAAAAAGACGATAAAACATAGCATCATATGTGTTGTATTGGCATAATGTTAGATGAAACCTCAACTATAAAGCAGTTTTGTCAAAGTATCTTCCATAAAACGATCTTAAATAAACAGAAAATGAGAGAACAGATGAAGCTTATAAAAAGTGTTAAATAGATTCGGGAATTGACCAGGTATCTTAACCATATTGCAGGAAAAAAAAATGAACGATATCACATACACCATCATACAAGTGAACGAGTATAACATTAAACATAATATTTCATTGAAGAACAAGATACAAACTTTATTTGATTTTTCATGTCGCTCGTATGATTTGCCCTCAAAATGATGCCCAGACCGCTTCTGCTGCTCTGCAACTGCACCAACAAAAAATACTGGAATCGTAAGCGGAAAATGGATTTGTACAAGTACATGAATTGGAGAAGATATTATATGCAAAAATTAGCACTACATCATTCTATATTATATGATAACGTGTTTAAGGGCAAGATGTTATACACACGATTAGAAAGATTCTTAATTTCAAGAACACATCACATAAACAAATACAAAATTGTCGTACTCTACGGTTGAAACAAATATGGACGGAAAACATCCAGAATTTTGAAGCAAATACATATCCGTCATACGAACATTTTGTGCATACCAGCAAATTCCTTTTTGGAAAAACTAAAAAAAAAAAAAAAGAAGGTATAAAAGCAAATTCCTTTTTGGAAAAAAAAAATTAAAGGGTATACGATAAAAGGAATTTACTAATTGACCCTTTTTCCGGATTATTAACTAACAGACTCATATAGAAAGTTATAACTAAATTGCTTATGTTTTATCAGTTCATGAAAGAAAAGATAGAGAAACTGAAATCTATTTATCGGCATAACAATGTTAAGCCAAGTTATAAATAAAATCTAACGCAGCTTATACAATTAAACTGAAACAAATGTGGACAGAAAACATCCAGAATTTTGAAGCAAATACATATCCGTTATACGAACATTTTGTGCACACCGGCAAATTCCTTTTTGCGAAAAAAAATGCATATACAATTAAAAGGAATTTACTAATTGACATTTTTCCGGAAGATTAACAAACACACATATAGAAAGTCATATAACTAAATTGCTTATGTTTTATCAGTTCATGAAAGAACAGATAGAGAAACTGAAATCTATCACATTATCGGCATACAATGTTAAGCCAAGTTATAAATAAAATCTAACGCAGCTTATTTATAATACCATATGCCGAAAAATTCAGCAGACGTTCTAGAGCTAATGTGCAGGATCCAATGCATTAGTTATACCTATAGGTGCGCCGAATGCATCAGGCGGCAACGAGTCGAACTCGATCCCAAGAATCGGCCCATCCTCCCTCAATGGCTCTCCCAATTGTGCTTCCACAATGGCAATAGCTCTCGTCTCCAACATAGACTGCCGGGGCTCATAGTACCTCCTTCCCACTGGTGGAAGGTCATCCACCAAGCCCCTAGCCACCACATTCCGCAACTCCGCAGGACCGAACGGGCTCGAACCGGAACCCGAGCCCGACCCGTAGTCACTACCCGGTTCGAGCCCGGCCCTCAACTCATCCACAGGAGATTCCGGCAAAGCCGCGACCATCTTCCGCGGCTTTTTGGCGGGTCCTCCGTCCTTTTTGTCCTTCAACCTCCGGTGACAGAACCACATCTGCAATTGCCGATCGGAGAGCCCCAATTTCTCCGACAACTCGGCCCTGATCGACTCCGATGGGTACGCCTCCACTGATCAAACAAAACCCACAAAATCAATTCAGAAACCAAAAAAAATGCTCAATTCTACACAGAAAAAACACATCAAAACACCAAAATTTCCCAAAAACTAAAACACAAATTAATCAAAATTTTAACCAAAAAAAAAAACGAAAAAAAGGAATTATACATACAGGCATAGGCTTTCTCGAGGGTTTCAAGCTGAAACGGGGTCTTCATCTGACGCTTGGGCTTGCTCTGTCCTTCATTGGAATTATTAACCTTATTATTAGGAGTCTGATAATTATTATTATTATTTGTATTACTATTATCGTTCTTATTCTGATTATCTCCTTCTGAAGCGACCTCCATTGAAGCAGAAGATCGAGATCCGAGCAGAAAATCTTCTTCTTCAACCTCCGAAATTCCTCGGAAGAAAACTAGGGTTTGGCCAAGAACAAGGAATCTGATTTTGCCCTCTTCTTATTTTCCTTTAACCGAAACACCGTAACAGACAAGGAATGGAAAAAGGAGAAAGAGGCGTAGAATTATCACATCGCCGAATAATGTTACAAAACATCAAACGAATAAAATAAAAATTAAAATTAAAATAAAAATTAAGAATTAAGAATAATAAATACGAAGAAAAATAGGAGTTTTTGGCAAAGAAGAACGAACGAAAATAGCAATTTTCTGAAAAAGAATTTTTACTAAAGATAAAGAGGAAACTAGGTAAAAGGGCGAGAAATAAATTAGCAGCATAATAAAAAAAAATCCAACAGTCCCTCTTCGATCTAATTCCACCTTCCATAATTTTTAATTTTGATTTTCTTTTGATTTTCTTTTTTTCTTTTGATTTTCTTTTTTCTTTTTATTCTTTTTTTTTTTTTTTTTTTTTTTGTGTGGAGTTTTAAATGAGTGTTTGTGATTATGTCAAACATGTCCTTTTTTTCAATGTGGGTTTGAACGAAAGAAACCAATACACGAGAAGAATGATTTTGGTTTTTGTTTTTCTTTTTTTCAATGTGGAGTTTTAAATGAGTGTTTTTGTTTTTGTTTCTTTTTATTTTTATTTTTATTTTTTTTTGGGGCTCTTTTTGTTCGTTCCAGGTCACGAGTTGCAAGTGATGATGATATTTGTTCGTGTTTTTTTCTTTTTTCCTTTTTTTTTTTATTTGATGAACTTTTTATTTTGAGGTTCTTGTTTGGTTATTTCGCTTTTTGTTTTTTATCTTTTTGTTTTTTTTTGCTTTCTGTTCAAGTAATGCAATCGTATCTGTTTCGGAAGACCCTTTTTTTTTTTTTGGCTTGTGGGGGTGACTGTAGGGTCGTCGGGATCTTTGGGCGCGACGTTCGAGTAAGCGTTTCTGGTTTGTGTTGCTCTGGGCCAATAGTGGGCCCCACTAAACCATTAAACCATTGGGCTATGCTTTCGCAGCAGGCCCATTTAGAAGCCTGTTTTTCTTTTTAAACTATTATGTCAATAAATGTGGGAGACATACAGTAAGTTTATGTTTAGTTCGCTGAGCAGGGATGATATTTTAAAGTTGAAATTAATTAATTTTTTAAAAATTAGTTATAAATTTTATTGATTTTTTTTAAAAAAATAATAAATTAATATGAAAAAATATAATTTAATTGGAGTTAAACTTAAATATTAAATAAAGATTAAATCTTTTAAAATATTTAAACAATATTTCAGTTTTATACTACACAATCATATACATTACATTATAATGAGTATGATGAAGTGAGTTTTTACCATTTATAACCATTTATGATTATCTGGCACTTGGATTGATGTGCAACTAGCCACGGCGTCTGTCTTTCACATACCGATGTGGAGTTTCCGTTGATAGCATATTTGACTCCGGCTTTTACGATTTCTAGTTGCTCAAGTTGTGTAGGTTGGACTGTCACCGGGGTATGTTTCCCATGTTGCTGTGTTTTTTATTTTGTTCCGTGGTAGATATTTACTTGTAATAAGAGTGGTATTTTTGTCGTCTAAGGCTTTAATGTGTTGTTTTTGTTTATTAACTTTAACAACAGAGATGGTTCCCATACTCTTAGGGGTTTTGTATTTGCCTTTCAAATTTGAGTATTGATGGATTGTTTTGGTTTCGCTATATTTGTTTATATACCGAGTTGCTGGCGTCCTTATTGTTAAAGGACACTAACTCTTGATCGACCGAAATATTTCATTGACTATAGAGGTTTTGTTAAAAGAACCTTATATGTGCTCAATTTTTGATATGTCAAGAAACTTTTCTGTTGACAGGTATCAATGTACGTCTTCCTTTATTAGTATCATCAGATTTTACCAATGTCTCCATGAAAGATCATGTCTCGTGTATTGCAATATCAAATGCATTGTTATGGTGTTTATAATTTTGTTTTAGTCTGAATAAAACCCTTTTAAATAAATTAATAAATAAAGTTTCTGTTTGGATCGCCGGTTAGAGTTGATTGACTTTTCAAAAACTAGTTATAAATTTTGTTGACTTTTTAGAACAAGATAAAAATTTAGTTGAAAAAATACAGTTTAATTGAAGTTAAACCTGAATTCCAAACAAGACAAAATTGTGATATTTCCTTTTTCTTTTTCTACACACTTTTTTTCTTTTTTTAATTCCAAACGAACGCTTACGTTTTTAGTGATAAGAAAGCACTTTTGGAGATACCGAAAACCAACACATGCCAATAACCTTTTCCATTTACAATATCTTTTGGCGGAATTCTCGACTTTATCCCGTAATAACATATTATGTAAAGGGAAAAACATCTGAATGACATATATTTAGAAACCATTGCAGCAACATTATACAAAAAATTAACATTAGATCAAAATGACATAAAATTAAATTAAAGTTAACTAAATTTGTGTCATACTGATCAAGAGTGGGAGATTTGTGTTCTGTTGATCGATAAAAAAAGTTGATTATTTAGGTAGTTTTCTCTCTCTTTTTTTTTTATATTTTTTAAAGGAATATAAACAAACAAACAAAGAGAATATATATATATATATATATATATATCACAAGAGGTTTATTTAATGCAAAAGAAATGCCAATCTTAAATGACTAGACAACCTTATTATTAATGCTGGTATAATTTAAAAGAAATGGAAAAGAGTAGCCATAGTCACAATTTTCCTCTTAGCATTAAGCTAGCCTGTCACATATAGTCATTTTATCTGTTTTTCCCCCCATAAGTCTTATTTTAAAAAAAAAAATATTGCACATAAACTTTGACAAAAAATATTAAAAAAAAAAGAAATTAGCAGTTCCAAGCATGTTTCTGCTCGTCACCATGTGAAACATAATTCACATATATATAAATCTCCAAACATTCCGTTGATCATCCCAAGGCTTACATTATTTTTCATTAACCATGAGATCTTCGCAAATTAGCAGTTGTTTGTACCCTGAATCAAAGAAAAATAAATGGGACAAAAAAAAAAAAAAAACCAATGACTGAGATATATAATAGATAGTCGATAATTCATGTCTTCTCAAGGTAATATATAAAATTTACAGTGCAACGTTTCCACCATGTCCATTCTTCATTTCTCCTCAGGCAGTCTTTGTTTGCTGGAAAAAGTAAAAATAAAAATAAAAATAAAAAAGAGAAGATTAGTCTTGGTGAACTTTTTATAAGTGCATTTAAAAAAAAAAATGTGTAGCGTCTAGAGCAAGAAAAGAACAAAAGAAAGTTAAAAATAAAAAAAAAAGAACAAAAGAGGAGGCATTTAACATATCTAATCATGAGACGATAATAAAAAGTGTTATTTCCTTAAAAAATATTACACATCAAATAATATTAAAAATCATATCTATCAATTTTAAAGTTGTAACTAAATTACGACACAATTTGATAATAAAGAATTAGGATAAAAGCTTTTTTTTTTTTTTCTTTAAATCTTCCACTCACATGCAGGTGGCTTCGCTCATGTTTATTAGCAGGAGCGAAGGCCGAAAATTTATTTGGGGGCTTGAATTAATCCAAATCTTGAACTAAACTAACATTCTAATAAAGAGCAATTACTAATTTTTGAAAAAAATTTAATGGGCCACCATGAGGTGTGAGGTGAGAAGAACTCACTTGTTTCTCTTCTTCCATCTTGGCCTTGATGTAAGAGTAAAGTGCCACTCCGGCAATAGCAATGCCGGTTCCAATTCCGGTCTGTGTCGAAATCTTGTTGCCTGTGAGCAAACAGTTTTGTGAGTATTAGACATGTACGAAATGAGAACAAATTAAAACCGAATAGAGATAGAAATCTAACAAAAGAAAAGATATATATATATATATATATATTTATATAATATGGCTGATATGTACCAAAAAAGAGGATCGAGAATCCAATCACGAACACGCGTTTCAACACATTACCAACAGCATGTGTAAGTGGCGCTACCCTCTCCAAGGTGTTGGTGGCCAACTGAGAATTGAAAACAGAACTGTCATTTGTCATTCAACAATAAAAAACTTTAAACGCAGGCATGTATCGAAATTTTGTAATGTTATATCCTAGTTCTTCGTTACATTTTAATTTCATGACATATTTTGGAATTTATTATTATTATTATTTTCATGAGATTTTTCATTTTACTTTGTTTAATATTACTTTGTTTACATCAAAGTATTCATGTGAGGAGGAAAGAAGGTAGAATTGCTATATAGGTCATAGAGGTATAAATATTACCAAAAAGATCATATGGAAACTCCAAATACCTGGTTGTAAAGGTGGTAAAACATTCCGACCCAGAAGAGATCCGAAACGAACTTGACAAGACCAACTTTTGCAATTGCATCATTAAATCCATGCTTAAGCAGTTGAGGTCCCTCTACCTATCAAAAAAATTAAGGTAAAAAGTGCAATTTCAGTTTGCATATAAAGAACATATACTGCTAAACTAATGTATCAAATCAAATCTTAACATTTGAATAGAAAAATCACTCAATAACGCAATATCATTTTTGTGTTAAATTTAGCATAAACTATATTTGGTTTGACACTCATATGATAAATTTCGGTATTCGGTTGGTGTTGTTGATTTATTGGCCTTTTCATTCATTATTTACAACATTGTCATGTTATGTTATCTTAGGGTCCGTTTGGTGAATGAGTTTGAGTTGAAAAAGTACAGTTTGAGTTAAAAATTTTTATTGCTTTTTTAGAAAAGACAAAAACTTTTTCAAAAAAAGACAAAAACTTTTTCAGAAAAAGACAAAAACTGAGATGAAAAAATACAGTTTCAACTCAAACCCCAAACGAGGCCTTAAAACTAAAAATTATTGTAACAAATAAGATGACATACTGAACATGTCATTTTATATATTTATGTATTAAATATCATTGATATTTGACATTTATATTGAAAACGGTCTAACCAAAACTCTATTAAGGTGCAAAGTGAAGTTTCACTCACAATGAGGGCTGGTGGAATGCAGACAACCAGAGCAATGATTGAAATGTAGGCATATATATTGGTACTGTCCATATCAGTCTGAAGAGAATAATCCAAATGTGTTAAATGGAAGAGGCAAACCATAAAGAGAATTAAGTAGAAAACTGAGGCTTGTTTTCTTCAAGAAGAAAAATTAATTAGCAAGAGTTTGATTAGAGAGGTTAACCATGGCTTTCTTTGAATAGATACTCCTGTAAGTAAAGGAGATGTTGGAAATCATAGCACTAATGAAACCCGTCCAGTTGAACGACAACTCGGTCAATGATGCCATTGACACACCTGCATTCATGCAAGAAAGAAAAAAAAAAGAAAAAAAAAAGAAAATGATCGTTTTTCGGAATTTTATTTGTGATTTGATAGTTTTCAAGAGTTTTGCATTTCGGAAACACAGTGAGCTAGTTCAAAACACACAAAAGGATGATTAAGAGAAATAGACGAATTTTGGGAAAGCAATTTTTAAAATAGCTGAAATTCTAGACTAATGTTTGGTAATAAAGTTTAACTCAAACTAAACTGTACTTTTTCATCTCAATTTTTATTTTTTTCTGAAAAGTCAATAAAATTTATAACTACTTTTTAAAAAGTCAACTCAACTTAAACTTAAAAATTTTAACTCAACTCATTCACCAAACACCCTATAAGAAAATCATCTCTTTTGGTAAAAATGACCAGCTACTAACATAAGGAAATAAAAATGATGGTTTTTCGGCCGAGTTTGAGATTGTTTGAAGGAACCAACCAAGAACAACAGGAGCCAAGGATAGCCATAAAGTGATGGGAATAGATTGTCCAAGGATAAATTGAGAAGCAGCAGCGTTGAAGAATGGCTCAAGAGCTGAAACACAAACAAAATCCCAATGTTAATGAAACAAAGTAAGTTAAGAGTAAAAAGAAAAAATAAAAAAAATAAAAAAAATAAAAAAAAAATCTCATTTTGATTTACGCCACCTTTGACTGTGTGGGTGAAGGAGACAGCAACGGCTGCAAACGAGACATTGCTGGTCACATGCCCAATTGCGTGACACACAGCAACTGGGATTAGCAACTTCAACAGATTTGAGTCCATAGGCTTCATCAAAACAAAAAAAAAGTACGAGTTCAATTGTAGCATCATACTAATACATATAAATAACTAAACTTTAATATATATATATATATATATATTTATTTTGGAGGGAATTGAGAAAAACAATTAATTAACACTAAATTAGTAAAGAAGTAAATAGTATTTTGCATTAATTATTGAAGTATATATATATATATATTTATATCAGGTTTTAAAGATATCTAAAGAAAGTAATAATAAATAACAAGTCTATTAGGTAATGATTTATTTGCTTTTTGTAAATATGTTAATGGTTTTTGTTATTTTACTTTTTGATTATCATTTATAAATATGTTACTTTTTGTAAATATGTTATTTTTTGTTACTTTTTGTAAATATGTAATCATTTATTTACTTTCTGATTATCATGTTATTTATCTAAATTTACTGTTTATATAGTAAATTTTTTATTTATTAATAAATTCAATATTTATTTTAAATATTTTAGAATCATGTTATTTATTTATTTCAATTATTTTCACAAAATGGTTATTATTATAATGATATGGGCTGACAGGCGGGTAACTTACAGCACGCTTGGGAAGGCCCACAGTCCAGCTGATCAAACAGTAGACCACCCCGACGAACAAGTGGATAACTGACACAAAACTGGATGCATAACAAAACACTTTACTTCCCAATAATCAAATCTAAGCTAACAAAACCATGAACAAACAATATGATTAATAATTTAGATACAAAAACAAATATGAAATATATATGCACATGTGAATGTTACACTTACTAAGGGTAGGGGAAATAATTGTAGATCTTTTTGTTGAGGATATTGAATATCACGTTCAGGAAGTACCTGCAAGTTGACAGTTTAGTAATTTCCCACCCAGCAAATGCAATAAGCTACAAAAAAAAGATTTTAACATAATTTTTTACTTAAATTTTATTATTTGAAATTTTTGTGAGATAAACTACCACAGCAAAGAGATCATGAAGTCGTATACTTTGTTAGTTAACTTAGACCGTGTTTACTAATGAGTAATCCAATTGAGAAAAAAAGAATTAAATTCCTGATTTTAAATTTAAATGTTTATTTTTGTATTTGAAAATTAAATGACGCGGGTCCCATCTAGAAATAGGGAATTAATTTTCTTAATAAGGGGAACTTGTCTCCCATCTACCACCTGGAAATAAATTCCTTCTCTTAAAAACAAGGAAGTAACTAACTATATACCAAACATACCCTTATTCTTATTTAATTTTTTTTCATTTAAGGATAATTTTATAACTAAAATAAATGTATTTCCAATCCTTCTAACTTTTAAAAAGTAAACAAAATAATACGAATTTAATTCTTTAAGTAAATAAATTCATTGATAGATTAGTAAACACTTTTATCTAATTCTTAAATTTTAATTCCGTATAATTTAATTCATTTTTTTATAAAATTAATTTTCTATTTTTAAAATTTCTAATAAGTAAACGTGTTCTTAATTATATCATCCACTCTTCTATCCAGACACGTTATTATCGAGCTAAAAGTTTAAGGAAAAAAAAATATGTAATTTCGTACCTAAATAAAAACTTAATTCTAAATACAAATTTTTATGAAAGAAAATAATAAATAAGTAAATTAAATAGTGATAAAAAAAATTGTGTGTTAATCAAATTACATATGAAAAGGGTGGTTACATATATAATATAATAATAATATTATATATGATTTTATTTTAAGATGCATAATTTAAATCTCCCTCGGAAGTTAAAAAAAAAATTACGTATTAAAAGTAGTAAGTAGTAACTTTTTAGTAAAACATACTCACCACATGAAGAAGAAGAAGCCGGTGACGAGCGCCGGATACTTGTCGATGAACCCGACCGCTTTAGCTTCCCTGCAAAACCACCGAGTCAGACAACAAAAAACACACAAACGCCATCAGTCACACGCATTCCAACGCGCGAGTTCCGACCGAGTCAGAACGGAGGAAACGGACCTCACCCGGCGGAATCGCTGCCACCCGCGGGCGACGACGCGGCGGCCAGGCACGGCCTGAGAATCTCCCTCCTCATTGCCATCGTCGCCGGCGCAAGCGACGGCACCGGCGAGGCCTCCTTCAGCAGCAGCGCTGGCCTCAGCTGCCTCCCCCAGATGAGGTTCCCGCCCTCGCCGACGCCGCCGATAGGCCTCGCCGGGACTGTTGAGCAGGGGTTCCCGCCGACGCCGTCCAGGCCGGTCGGCTTCCGCACGTGTGGGACGGAAGCGAAGGCGGTGGCATGTGAGAGCAGCCGCGACTCCATAACTGCTTTTGGTCGGGGATCGGATTCAGCGAGAGTAGTTCAGTGGCGGATCGAGAGAAAAATCGTGGCCTCGGAAGCTCTCTTATGGAACAATGCGATCCGTTTAATTTGGTTTTGTTTTTATTTGTTGGTTTCGGATCAGGTGCGACGCGACGCAGGGTAATATGTATGGCAACGTTGGATTTGATGAGTTGGTTAGTCGGACGGTGGGGAGAGTCGGGGAATGGTGATGAGGTGGTGGATATGTGGAGGTGGATATTGGGATATGTGAGAGGCGGGTAAAGTGGGGCCCATCTTATCCCCAGTGAAAGGCTAAAGAGGAAGGGAGAGTCTTGTCCAATCGCATTTGGTTTCTTAAAAAAAATCCCCTTATCGTTTCCTTTTTGTTACATGCGTTTCCTTTCTTTCACTTGTGATATTTGTGTTGGAGGAACGGTGTGGGGGAGGAGTTACTGTAAGAGTTCCAACTGTTTGTCACGGGAATTATTGAGAGCGCGGGGATAATGTAAGAAAACATCAGTAATGTTAAATATCACATATTAATAAGTAAGATTCATAATATAAAGTATTTAGATAAGACTCATATTTTATTAATTGTGATATTTAATATCGTTGATATTTTAAAGTTTTTTTTTTTTTTTTTTTTTAAGATATCTATGAAACTCTTTTAACCTTTCCTCAAGTCCAAGCCATAAGTAGAAAAAGAATGTATGGCATAGTTAATACTTCATGACAATATATATATATATATATATATATATATATGGGGTCTGTTTAGATAGTAAGTTTGAATGGAAAATTTATGATTTGTTTGGTGAATGAGTTTAGTTTAGTTTGAATTAAGTTTTTTAATTTTAAATAGTAAATTTTGTTGACTTTTCAGAAAACACAAAAATTTTTTTTCAGAAAAGATAAAAAACTTTTTTAGAAGAAGATAAAAATTTGATTTCAAATTTGAGGTTTGAACTTGAGCTCGGAGCCTAAATATTTTTGTGAAAGAAAATGTTAAGAAATGAATTTAATTGCATGACAAAAATTGGTTGACCGATGGAAACACTGCTTAGCTTGTTAGTGTCCCCTGTCCATCATTTTGGGCTTAAAATCTAGATCCAGTACTAAAAAGTAGGCTCTAGGCCTAAGTGCAGTCATTTTGCGAGCGTTTGAGTGAATTACCAAATCTGCTCCTTTGTTTTACTCAAAAAAAAAAAAAAAAAGCTCCTTATTTACCCTGTTTAGATAAAGCATTGTATTAACTATTATTATACTCTTTACTCAAAAAAAAAAAAAAAAAAACTATTATTAGACTCAAATATAATAGCTATCTAGTTGAGCATGTTGGAATGAATTTATTTAAATGTTAATCTATTTGACAATAATTTAACTCAAATATTAACTACAATCATTTTTTCTAACTTTGTACTAGTCTATTGTTACATTTGATAAAACCTATTCAAACATATATTTACTGTGAATACACAATTGAAATTATACTTTTGAATGCAAATATTCAGTTTGAATGAACATTCAAATGCAACATATGATCTAAATAGGTCATAAATTTCAAGGAATTGATATTTTTCAAAAGTTTCAAAATCGTTAAAAATAAAAATCATAGGATTGATAATCGTCATGAGGTGAAAGTTGTTGCAAAATTTGTCGTTCATTATTTTTATTGAACAAGAATCATGCATACACTTTTACCCATTCCTCCAAATTCTTAGATGTTCCTAGCTAGGAATATTTGCTCCTCTCTCTCTCTCTCTCTCTCTTTTTTTCCCCCCTTTTATCTCTTATTTTTCCTTTTCCCTTTTGCTCCCACTAGTGTGACCGCTGGCCCCGCTAATATCGTCGCCCTGCCTTAGCCCCAACCCTACCGTTGCTCTTACCCATCCATGTCGTCATCGTGTGCACTCCAAATCTTCATGTGAAGCTTGCAAAGTAATCTCCGATCAGCGCATGGAGATTTTTCTCAAAGTATCATGCTCAAACAACAAAACTCATAAACTTAAGATCTTTTGCTCTATTCCCCTTGATGATTTCATCACTATTTCATCCATTCCATTGATGGTCTTATTTATAACAAAGTTTAAAAATCCTAATTTTTAAAGTAAATGTAAAATTGGTCGGTGTCTGTACAAAATATCTTTTTATGGAGTGTATTATTATTTTTTTTAATGGCGTGCATTAGTTTCATCGTGTTATATGGAAAGTACTTTAGAGCCTGGAAAAAACAATACCGAATCGAGCCTTTGTGCCTTTGGCACGGTATAACTAATAATCTTACAAATCTAGTACTGTCATTTGTTGATTTAATTGCATTTTTTTTTTCTCAAGATGGAGTGAGAGTACTCCTTAGTTTGCTATAGCTAGATAATGTACAATTCGAGAAAGAGAGAGTTTTCCTTCCATTCTAAATCATTTTATCAGTTTCTTTATAAGCAAAATATTAGAATTCTTATATGGCGACACTACCAACAGGTAACTCACTAATCTTTTATTGTGTTTTATGTCTTAAATACTAAATAATCTATCATGATTTCAACAGAAAAGACTATGGTCCTAAATACTAAATAATCTATTATGATTTCAATACAAAAGATTACTATTCGTCCCATTTAAGATAGAATGGGGTTGTTGGCCCCAATACTTGCTATCACATCGTAAGTTGGATGGTAGGATATTTAGGTGCCGTTTGTTTTGTCGGTTCGAGCCACAATCATTTTTTTTTTTTTTTTTTTTTTTTTTGCAGTGTTTTCCCACAAAGATTTATATTCAAACCAAAAGTTTTTATCTACTTTCAAATAGAATCACGACGGAGGAAAAAAAGAAGGAAGATCCATAAACTTTGAGAAGTTAAAAAAAGCTTAGGAAAGGGTTTCCTTAAATTCAAAGTCACGGATCATTAATTTGAGACAAGAGGCCCCAAAAGTATCACTCATTTTTCAATTATAGTCGTCCTGTTTTCCTTTCCTCACATGGCCGATATCGCTCTTTAATTATTTAGAATTAGAAACAAATCATAAGATGCATAATGACACAGATTAAAAAAAAAAAAAAAAAAACCAAACAAAAACAGCGAGTACGTACGTAGATATACATGTAAAAAGGTGCCTACTTGCATCAATTCTCAGAGAGAGGAAAGCCAATCCCATGTCGTTTGGTCGGAAAAACGACAAACAACAAACTGCACACCACGCCGATCCCCACCGGCAACGCCGTGAGGACCACCCGCGCGTCGTCCGACGGCTCCGGATAGAAGCAGCTTACGACGTTCTCATCAAACAACGCCACGGCCAAGAACACGAAAAACGACATGAAAGCGTGCACAAGATCTATAAGCCGAAGCCGGTACTTGTCGGCTTCCTCTTCCGGCAACTTGGCCGAGCCGTCGATGATCCACAACCCCTCTATCGTGGCGAAGCCGTAGCAGACGTTTCCGTCCCTGTCCCTGAAGCTGTCGGTGAAGCTCACCACAAATGCCGACGCGCTGAAGAGGGCGATGAGACCGGCGGTCATGAACCGGCTGGCCCGGTGGCAGTGTCCTAGGTTGGTGAAGATCGGGGAGAGGAGCTGGAAGGCGAGGACCGTCCCGGTCGGTAGCAGGTTGGCCAAGTGGGCCACGCTCTGGAACGTTCGGCGGATGGCTCTTTGGACGGCCGCATTCCTGCCTGCAGGTTCTTTTATGGAAACGTCTCTGATCAAGAGAGGGCTATTGTTCGTGTTCTGTTTTTCGACGTCGTTGTCGAGGTTTTGATTATGCTGGGATGTTGCCGATTCCGCGACCTCAATCTCCGCCATGACTTAGAATCTGTATTTTTGATGATTCTGTTTTCAGTGGTACACTTGTTATTAATCTGATGACCAGATTTTGTGTATGACAAGTGTGTTTTGGGGTATATTTGTTCTTATAAGTGGTGGAATTGGAAAGATCAAGTGGGATTTGATGGGTGCCTTGAGGAATCAGAAGCTGAATTTTTTGACATTGGAAAACAGCTTTTAAGTAGAATCCTAAAGTAAAGATTTTTGCTTAAATAATAAAAAAGGAATGTCCTCACGCCATG
Source organism: Ficus hirta (assembly GCA_038430175.1). Classification (NCBI taxonomy): domain Eukaryota; kingdom Viridiplantae; phylum Streptophyta; class Magnoliopsida; order Rosales; family Moraceae; genus Ficus; species Ficus hirta. The sequence continues at coordinate 10,061,746 of CM076589.1, forward strand.
TCCACCGTCATTTTGAAAATCTATTTTGACTACACGTAAAATATTGTGGGATTCAACGTAAAATTCACATGTCACAATCCAAGCAAGGATAGACCGCGTTTCAAAGTACATTTATCTTTCTTCAATTAAAAATAGGAGAAGTTACTTAAAATCTTTTAAAGTTCATAATAGTTATGTTTAGTCAATCTTCTTAGCAAAAAAGAAAACTTTTAAGCAATCGTATAAACTTTTATATTATATTTATATTATTAGGTTACAAATGACATATATATTTATTATGTCATTTTTTGTAAATAACCTAAACACGATTTGTTTATTAATCATATGTTTATTCATGTACTGATTGAAATCTATTTATAGTAAAACCAAAATTTTAATTTACTTAATTATGAATTTACTTTTTTTTTTAAATATTTGAAATCTTGTTGTTTATTTCAATTATTTTGTTAAAAATGCTAGTTACTACAACTTCTCTAAAATTATTTTCTCCTCTCAAAATCTACTGTTTTAGTAGTCTTTTTAACCACGAGATGCAAGAAGCAAAGTATGGCAAATAAATATGCGAGAGTAGTTTGTGTTATTTTGTCATATATCGGTTTTGCTGAAATGCAACAAATAAACCAAATAAATAAATAAATAAATAAGAAAAAGGAGAGCTAGTTCTCTATAGTTGCTTTTGGGTCTTGTTTGGGGGCAACGGATACCATGTGATTTCTTGCTTGATTTAGATGCAATCACATAAAAGATTTCTTTCCATTGTTAAGCTATTGGGGTCAATTAACAAAATGATTCAAACACCTTTTTTTTTTCTTGTTAAATAATTTTTTCTAATGATTTGTTTGGTAACAAAGTTTAACTCCAACTAAACTGTATTGTTTCATCTCAATTTTTATCTTTTTCTGAACGGTCAACAAAATTTATAACTACTTTTTAAAAAGTTAACTCAATTCAAATTTAAAAATTTCATCTCAACTCAAACTCAACTCATTCACCAAACGGATCTTAAGTTTTTATTTGTAAAATGATTTCTGAACGACTGCGAATGATCAATTTTTTAGACGGTCGTTCTCACATTAAAATAAACGACTAAGCTATAGCTCAATATTAATTCGATTAATATTAATGTCTCAATATTATTGTCTTATCGTTTAAACAACTTGTATGGTAGTAATATCATGTTGTCTTAAAATCACCTAAGAATACTTTGACGTCCCAAATAGCAATAGACGAATATTAGAAATATATATCTTAGCTATATATATCGAACATAATTGAAGGAAGGTCTCCTCCAAACTCGCAAAGATATGGCCCCTTTTTTCCCTTAAAAAAATTGGTTATTGTTTGAAAAAGAAAAAAAAAATTATTTACATCGAATCACATGTAAGCAATTAGTTCAAAAGAATATTACATAATTGTCCAAGGAATGAGCTACAGTAGATAGTTTGCCTAAGTTTATGACTGCTTTTGTGAGAGAGACTTGTTTGGTTGATTGGAATAAAATTCTGTTTTTACCTTAAAAGAAAGAATATTATGTTAAAAAATACATCCTAATAAAAGAATAATGTTCAGAATACGAACTCCAACTCGTATGGTATGGCGAAAACAAAAAAATAAAAAATAAAAAATTTTATGGAGAATTTGAGAAACAAATATTTCGATGAGAAATTATAATTACATGCATAATGTCACATAATTAAACACCATACAAAAACAACGGGGTACGTACAGACGGGCATGAGCATCAATTCTCAGAGAGAGGAAAGCCGATCCCATGCCGTTTCGTTGGGAAAACAACAAACAACAAACTGCACATCACGCCGATCCCCACCGGCGACGCCGTGAGGATCTCCTGCACCTCGTCCGACGGCGCTGGATAGAAGCAGCTAACGACATTCTGATCAAACAACGCAATGGCCAAGAACACAAAAAACGACATCAAAGCATGCACAAAATCTATAAAACGAAGTCGGTACTTCTCGGCTTCGTCTTTCGGCAGCTTCGCCGAGCCGTCGATGACCCACAAGCCCCCTATCGTGGCGAAGCCGTAGCTGATGTTTCCGTTCTTGTCCCTGAAACTGTCGGTGAAGCTCACCAGAAACGCCGACAAGCCGCAGAGGGCGACGAGCCCCGCGGTCATGAACCGGCTGACCGGGTCGCACTTTCCCTGGTTGGTGAAGATCGGGGAGAGGAGCTGGAAGGCGAGGACCGTCCCGGTCGGTAGCAGGTTGGCCAAGTGTGCCGTGCTCTGGAACGTTTGGCTTATGGCTTTCTGCACCAGGGTTTTGTTGTCCGCAGATTCTTCAACGGGCACGCCTTTGATCAAGAGAGGGGTGTTCATGTTCTGTGTTTCGATGTCGTCGTCGTCGAGGTTTTGATCGTTCGGCGATGTTGTTGTCGATTCAGCGGCGGCGGCAGCCTTGATCTCTCCAGCCATGGCTCAGAATCTGCGTTTTGATGAATCTGTTTTCCAGCACTAGTTGTTATTGATTTCGTGACAAGTTTTTGTGTTTTATGGCGTGTTTGTTTTGTGGGAATATTTTTTGTGTTTATAAGTGGTGGAAATTGGAAAGATCAAGTGGGGGTTTGATGAGTAGAGGTAAAGGGTAGTTAGTATTGCCTTGCAAGGAATCAGAAGCTGAATTTTGGACTTAGAATGAAATCAGCTTTAAGCAGAATCCGAAAGTAACTATTTTTTTGGTTCCGTGTCGTGTGCCAAACGCAGCCCATGAAACCGTATAGCCTTTCTCTAAGGTTTATTAACACATTATTAAAAAAAAAAAAAAAAAAAAAGGTGCATTACATGTGTGTGTGTTAGAAAGAGATCAAACTTTCTAGCAAGAGAATTTAATAGGATATGGAAAAGTATCATACTCTTTATATAAGCCCGTTTGGATCATAGAATATTGCATTTAAATATTCATTTAAAACTGAATGTTTGTTTACATTCAAGTATAGAATTTTAATTGTATATTCAAATAAAATGTGTGTTTGGATAGTTTTTATTAAATATAACATTAGAATAATGTAAATGTAAGAAAATGAATGTTGTATGGATTTTCAAAAAGTGAAAATTTAGATAAATTTGGTAATTGACCAATTAAACGGATATTACATTGGAGTCCAACAATAACTATTGGAATGATTTTTCCAAACACTTTTAACTGCAAAATTTTCTTCAAATTCCTTACATTATAATACTTTTTAAAATAGTATGATAACATTCATCTCTAAATTCATTGAGTGATTATACTCTTCGAAATACTACGTACGTGATAACGTTTATAGTTATATATTTTTTATCTGTCTTACCTAAAAAAACTAATTTCCTTCTTAGTACAAGTTGGCACTAAAAACAATTTTGTTGCTTGTGTTATGTTGACATTGTGTTTTAGCTAAAACGCATCAAAAAAGAAAAAGGAGAGGGGTCTTATTCCGTTTTGGGGTCTTATTCCGAAGCAATAGCAAAAGCCCTTTTGGATGCCTTGTGGTATTTTATTCCTTTATTTAGTTGAAGGCAAAAAAAAAAAAAAAAAAAAAAAGGAAAAAAGATAAGGTTTCCTTTATGATCACAAATTGTGGGATGCATTTAAGGAACGGTTATTGGACCAAATGAATATCTTGCACGCAATGGCTTATGACTTCATGTTAATTGTTAGGCTAGGGAAACGTTAAATATTGTCTGCCGGCAAGTTTATAAATAATTGTAGATGGACCGTCCAATTCTTACTTATAGTTTTTTTTTTTCCAGGTTTTATCGTTAAAATATTTTTTTAAGAAAAATTAAAAAGCGGTTATTAATAGAAAGAGAACGAAAATCCTGTGCAACCAACTAAAGGGACACCTTTTAGGCGAATTGATGTTAAGGTAAAGCTATACCACCCTCTAGTCCTTCCATACATGGTGACAGATCGCAAATTGGTTTCATAATAGTTTATGGATTAATGAGTTGGTCAGCCTCTTTGCTTCCAAGTTCTATTCTGAATTGCATGCATGTGTTGACTATGCCAATATATCATAACGCAAAGTTTTATATCTATTACTTAAATGATGGTCTAATAGTTTCAGGTTTAAACATACATACATACATACATATATATATATATATATATGTATGTATATATATGGGTTGAAGAAGCTGCAAGGAAAGCTTCAAAAGAATCTGGATAGGACCATGTTAAGCCTTCCTCCTATGTCAAGGCATTGCTGCATTTTATAGGGGAAAAATAAGTTGGAAAAGAAAAAAAAAAAGAAAGTGGTATGGTTCATTCTCATCAAAGATATATATATTGCTTGTGAAATATTGTTGAAGCAAATTTGGACTATATATGTCAACACCATAATTACTTGTATGATGATATGCTGTGTGGCCTATCTCATGTTACAACATAGGTTGAAGAAACCATCTCAACGGGTGGTTTGGTTTGGACATGATTTCTTAAATTTAAAATATAATAGTGTTTTTTCCCCCTTTTTAATAAACAAACTGTCTCGACCAATACCATATAATAATAATAATTATTATTATTATAACCTGCAAGCAACCATGTAGTTGTGGGCTGGGCTGCTAGGTTAGGTGTTTACCATCGCCACCTCTTGGATAGTGCTTCTCATACACAAGCATGATCCAGCTCAACTTATGATGGCTGGAACTCTGGCCCATATATATAAATATATATGTATGCATGTATGTTTATATAAAAGGAAAGTCATGGTCTCACAACTCACACGTTAGGTTCTTCCCCCATCCAATTTTGTTTACCCATGCATACATATAGTGTGAAATGCACGTTCTTCATGCCACTTTGTTACTAGAAGTTGGCGCCTCAATAATTAGAGGAATTATATAAAATGCAACTAAAAAGTGTAATTGATTGTCTTTTTTGTTCAAAATCATCACTAGAAAGTTTGTTATACTTATAACCCTAGTGAAACATATGGGGTTTGAACAAAAAAATTCAAACTTTTGTGGGAGAAAACACATAAAAAAAAAATTATGGTTCAAATTGTAAATCTAAATGGGGTTTAATGTTGTATTTTGTTTTTTGGTTTAAAATGTTCGAGTTGTCACTAGTACAGAATGTGGATACTACGACAGTTTTTAACCGTCGTGGTAACATTTTTACGACGGTTTTCTAACCATCATGGAATCCAAGATCGTGGAATCTTTTCAGATTCTATGACGGTTTTTTACCCGTCGTGACATAGGTAAAAAATAGGACCTAAATGTGGACATTTAAGAACATACCACGACTGTTCTATGTAAAAAACCATCGTGATAGGTCCACCTATCACGACGGTTTTTCGGAAAAACTGTCGTGGTAGGGTCCGCCGAAAAAAAAAATTTGCGAATTCATTTCATTTCCCACGGGTGGCAAATCCGGAAAATTTAACTCACAAAATCAACATTTTTTTTTAGAAAATTCCCAAATGCGTGCCTTACCCAATCAATTTTAAAGCAATCTGAATCACAACGACAATCAACAATCACCGAAAGGACGGATTTTGGACATTTTTCTACGGAAAATTCCCAAATCAACAATCAACCAAATCAACATTTTGGAAGGAACATTATCGATTTTTGACATTTTGGACAGAAATTTCATAATTAGCAACCACAATCAACAAAATCAACATTTTGGACGGAAAATTCCCAAATCCGTGCCTTACCCAAGCAAGATAACATTTCAACTTACCGGATTGTCGAGCGTGGGTACGGGCGGAGTGGTAGAGAATGTAGGGGACGGAGGAATGGCGGCGAAAGGGAGAGGGAAAAAGACTCGGAGTTAGAGAGAGAGGGAGGAATGGCAGCTAGAGAGAGAGGGAAAAAGGCTCGGAGCTAGAGAGAGAGAGAGAGGAATGGCGGCGAGAATGTAGAGAGGGAGCGGAGAGAGATAAATGGAAGGAGGATATGAGCGGCTTTGGGTTTGGAGTTAGAGTTTGTATTAGAGAGTGAAAAAGACTCGGAATGTAACGGGGTGGGAAATATGGTATTTTTTTGGGTTTTAAATATACGCTCCAAAAAGTTGAACAATTTCAAAAATTTTCAAAATTCCCGCCTTCATACCTACCACGACGGTTTTTGGAAAAAAAAAAAAAACTGTCGTAATAGGGTGAAAAATTCAAAAAAAAAAATTTTGACCTATCGCGACGGACCACGACGGTTTTTGGGAAAAACCGTCGTGGTAGGGTGAAAAATTCAAAAAAAAAAAATGTTTGGAAAAATTTCCTCCTACGTACCTTCCACGACGGTTTTCAGAAACCGTGTTCCGCCTCGTGTTTTTGCCTAACTTTTCACGACCGTTTTTTAAAAACGGTCGTGGAAGTTCCGTCGTAGAATCCGCATTATGTAGTAGTGTGTGAATACATTTCTACACCTAATAAGGTGGTTTTCTAATCAAATATCTCTATTTCTTTCTCTCTTTCCGCTCGCTTTGTCCATCCTGGTGGCGTTATGATGAATGACAACTATGACGCATAAGCGTTACGATGATGTTGCGTGAGCCAGCAAATGCAATGGAGGGATGCCCCCGCACACGAAAGGGTATTGCAGTGAGGTTCCCTTAATTTGTGCGGGGCATCAATATGGTTGGATCTATCTCTCATGAGCCAGGGTGCCGCAATGAGATCTCCCCTACGTGAGGGGGCTACGCAACTTAGCTAGATCTCCATCGTGCCATCAGCGAACTAGTACTACTTGATATCTGCCGTGCAAGTGCATCATAACGTGATTTCCATTGCGTCAGCCAGCTTTACGTCCAGTAACATGACAAACTACCGTGTTACCAGGTTACTGTTAGTAACACAATAGAGTACTAGCGCCACAAAAATGGATATGGATTGCCGCTCGTAACCTGGTATGATAAACATTAATTAAGGGTGTTTTTTGGTTATAAATTTTTGCGGTGGTATTTACACAAGTTTAGCGAAAACTATTCATATAATTATTAGCATGTCTCAAATCTCTATACCCAGATTATTTAAGAATATAATCTGTTCAATTAGTCTTTGCATTTTATTTATATACATATGTATAACATAGATTACAAGTGTATACCCTTCATCCAAGCATTACGTACTTTCTTATCCACATCTCCTCATCTTCATGTCATATTTAATTGTTTTCAACTATAGAATTACTTACTTAATTAGGTAGCCAAGTGGAAGAATAAAAGACGAAAAAAAAACCACCCGGCCTAATATTTACAAAATAAGATTAGTTACACTTACACACACACACACACACACACACACACACACACATATATTAGGGGCCACTATGGTTTAGATATATATACATAGACATGGACACAAAGCATAACATGCTTTGTTTATTAATAATTATATATATATATATATATATTTTGTGTCTCTATTAGGAACGCAAGTATTCTGAATCCTTGATAATCTCTAGCAAGTTATAGAGATTTATTCCTTTTCGTGATAGCGTAAAAAGGATAAGGATCATCAGCTTATTGTAAGCAGCAAAAAATATAACAAATATTAAAGACAACTGTTCTGTCGCTTTATTCTTACCCACCGATACGTAAACCTCTTTGCAAACCACCAAAAAAAGTGACAATTCTAATATCTTTTTATTTGCTTTTGCGTTCCGTATGCTAAATTTTGAATATTATGTTTGACTCAAATCCATTAATATTACCAAACGGATCCTTAACTTCATTTGGGTATTTTCAGTTGGGGGGTGGGAAAATGTAAATATGAAAACACAAATCATTCATATTGAAGCAAAAATAATTATGTGCCTATACATGTATATAACAATATATATATATGTTGTCCGACATCCCCTTTTTACCGGACACAAATGGCAGCTTGCTTGGAGTCATTAGATACAAAAATTGAAGGTGCTGATGAGAGAGAGTGAGAAAGAGAAAATATGCTGGGATACAATTTCTTGGGTTGTACCCTCTCTCTATGGTTTTGCCGCTGGATGTCCAATCGTCGTACAATAGATTTGTCCTATAAATATTATATCCCGTTCTTCTATCTTAACACAGTATATATATGTATATGTGCGTGTTTTGATTTATGGGCAATATGTAGAGTGAAGTGTTAAATGGAAAACATGGATTTTTAGTTTTTTTTTTTAAAATTTTTTTTTAGTATTTTTTTTAAAACAGCAATCTTTTATAAAACTTTCTAAAATGCTTAAACAAACACTTTGGCTTATCAAATATGTATTTACACTAATTTATATAAGTGAATTATGTAATACACTAAAAGAAAATGATTTTTACTTAACCCCCATAAGTAAAAATCATCTCTTATATGTTGCTTGGAGTTTAATTAATAGTATTTCACATACTTATTAATCATATTATCGCTTATAGTTTGATTAATAACGTATCAAGAAATGAAGACAAATTATAGGAATAGGAGAGAGGTTGAAGGGCAATAGGTTGATTCTGACTTGTCTTAATGATGTGCATGTGTGCGTGTGTGTGTGTGTGTGTGTGTGTAGATTAAGATACTGTTCGCAAATTGTTTTGGAGTTAACTGCAAACTACAACATGTCACATGCATGTTTATTATTCTCTCCCGACTGTCAACCTATATATGTAGTGAATATTGTCGACTTAGCTGAACTTGATGAGCATGTCAATGTTAATTTTCGCAGAGGGTGGTTGCACATATATATATATCTGTCAGAGAAATCATCTCGGCATATTACTTCTATTTTTTTTTTTTAATAAGCAAAAACTTTATTAAAAGAAAAGGAGATAAAGAGCCTACAAATTCAGCAACCAAAAAAAAAAAAAAACCTAATAAAAGAATATAAAAAAGGGGAAAAAAGAAATCAATAAGAAGACAGGATTATATTTTTCATTTTAATTTGATGCATTTTCCCTAATAAGAATGAGGAGGAAAGTAGCTACATAGGTGTTTATTTTTATTTTTATTTTTTGGCCTAATTAGCAATAGGTGTTAAGATGTGAAGTGTAATTACTAATATCTTAATGCAGAAACAATACACGGATCTTAGGGGATCGAGGGTTCAGCCTTATAGTTCTCTTAATTTCAGTAAGGGTTGTTTTATTAAGTAACTTTGGTGATTTCACGCTTGTTATTATTTTGATTGTTTTAGTTTTCTTTAAAAATATGAAGATGTTGTCATCAGAGTTAATTACTAGAAATGTTAAAAAAAAAAAAAAAAAAACCGTACAGTTGAAGGTGTTCAAAAAAAAAAATTTTTTTTTTGGTAAGCTTCTTCTTCATCATATACTGGATTACTGCAAATATTGAAAGATAACGTACATAGTCTCACATTGAGATGAACTTTTATAAGTTTTACGTGTTTTTGTGTGCTTATTTCCTCTTGTGATTCTTATTACTCCGAGTATTATAAAATCAATGCCTCTAATTTTCAGTTTTTAAGCTCATTGAATCAAAGCGCAGGAACATAGAAGGCTCATCTCTCGGACTCATTTCGTATTCTACACGTTTCTTGTAATTGAATCAAAGTCGTCATATTGTACATGATGTGAAACATTGCAAAAAGAAGGGAAATGGAGAAGCGAAAACAAAAATAAAAAGGGCTGTAAGATTCATTTATCTTTTTTTTTTTTCTTTTTTTTTTTTTCAAGATGAGAATTTTCCCACTTTTTAGATATATGTTATATAGATAATCACATGAATATATCCACAATATCTATTGAAATTTAGAGACATTGTTTTTAAATTTTGAATATTAATAGACATCATTGCAAACAAATGGAGAAAAATATCCTTACCCCACTGTCAATATCGAATTTTTAAAAAATGAATAATAGCAGAAATGTTTAAATTTATTGCGTGTGCATGTATATATGTAAAATAACCGGCAAAGGGTCTCATATTACTCGAGAAGAAACAAGTAAATCATTTATAAGTGTCCTTTTCATTTATTAAAATAATAAAATTAAAAATACTTTCCGCAAATTTTGACACATTTTTCTAAGGCGTGCATGCAAAAGCACTATTATTACACATTTTACAAATGAGTAGTTAGTGAGTGACAACAGTTTTGGTCTTGTTTCGAATTTGGCTTCAAGTTAATTTACTTGAGAGAGAGATATATATATATATATATATATATATATATATATGTAGGGTTTCGCATTTGGCGTGACGTAACCATGGAATAGATATATTTTGGCACGAAAATTTATCTATAAATAGACTTGAAGACGAATCCAGGGTGAAGGTGTTTCTAGATAACAAATTTTAGTAAAGTTCAAAAGACATTGGAACATATATATATATATATATATAGAATTACTTTGTTTGTCATGTGAATTACAAGTCATTTTCTAGCAAAATTGACTAGACTAGCTAGAGTAAGAGCTTTGTCTGAATGATGTGACAAGACAATAAATCATCATAATATGCTGTTGTTAAAATGATTAGTTAATCAAGTACTCAATAATATATTTCTAAACTAAGAGCTAGCCCGCCCAAGCAATATTTACATTTACCTATATGTTTCTTATTTTATTAGTTTTCTAACAAGAATCTTCGGACCATTATTATTAGATAGAAAAATCTGGTCCAAAATGGTTAGGTAACTGTCTAGCTATATATACACGGGCGTGGGAATACTAAATTCTTTTGTCTGTTCATAGTTTAAGAAGGGAAATAATTCTGCATTGTCGCATCTTACAAGCACGAGAAAGAAGAGAAACACACATGAAAGTGCTTCTAAGTGGCTAGCCCAAATGATCATCATTGCAACGTTGAGTTTTGATATTTCAATTATTATTGAGTAATATTCTTCCTTGCAGGCGGCCGGCTTCTATTGCTTAATTGCTAGCTATATATATACACATATATACGGATGTATATGTATTTGTATATACATATATATATATATATAGGTGTGTGTGTGTGGTGGTCACTATCAAAGTGCAAATATGGAAGTAGTAGTCTTCAAAATTCAAAGGCATTCGGATTTGGGGAAATCCCACTCGTATAATGATACCAACTAGATGATTTCGGTTATGAAACTCAAAACTCCTCTAAATCAACTTTGTTAAACGTATATCACCTCCTTATTAGCTCCTTTTTTATTCTAGTCTAGAAGAAAAGGTGACAAAAAAAAAGTTAAATATAATAGTTAAAACAACAATATCTACCGATAATATAAACGTACAATTCACATCATATTTAAGTTTTATCTTATTAGTAAACGTCATGGAAAGTACGTAACAGTATTAGAAATTTGACCGTTGAAAAATATTTACCATAGATATTATTATACTTTTTGGGTTAATCATCTACTGGTCGGTGTGGTTTTTCTTTTACCATTGATGTCCTTTTCGTTAGGTTGCTTCTTGTCTTGTCTATTTTTTTGTTTTTTTTTGTTTTGGAGCATTGACGGACTACGTACCGATGGTTGGAAGTCTTTCATCACATAATTTCGAAACTTTAGACAATATATACATACGCACTCATATGAGAGAAATATCGAGCTTGTGAAAACTTAATAATGAAACCATGAAAGTGGACCCAAGTTCATGCATATCTTTAACCCCTGTTACTTCTTGACCGACGTTTAAAGATTGGGTGGGGGAAGGACTGGTACCACCTTCTTATCTACATGTTTCTGCTGAAATAGTCATAACCTTTTGTGTGTGTTAGTGTGTATATATAATTCTGAAAAGATTCTGCAGTTGAAACGCATAGCTGATCAGCCTATACATTTATTGGACCCCACTCTACACAAACCAAAATCATAAGTATTTGTTTATGAAAAAGATAAATAAATAAATAAATAAATAAAGTTGTGTAGGGTGGGATTCTCTGATGTTGAGTTGCCTCAGCTGAAATGAAGAAAATGAAATGAGCCTCATTTCCCTTTTGCAAGCACAGCTCATACCTCAGACTAGCTTTTTCAGAAAAAAAAATTTAAAAAAAAGAAAAAATCTTGGAAAACAAATATATATATATATATATATATGTGTCTCTCGAAGTACTATTGCACGAACAACCATGTTGATTCAGAAAAAAAAAAAAAAAAAAAAGAAAAGAGAAAAAAAGAAAAAAGAAAAAAGAAAAAAAGAAAGAAAAGGCATGTTGATTATTGAGTGTATGAAATGTCAGAAGCATATATAGTTATATGTGCGTGTCTGTGTGTATAAATGTGTATTTGTGTAGGAAGGAAATAGGCCTCTCTTCTAATTGATTGAGTGTTTGAAATTTTTGTTACCCATCGGCCATTGGTTTCAACTTTCAGATATATTCTAGAGAGAACCCAATAATTGATTGTTTGGTGTCATCAACTTTTCCTCCATTTAAGGGAATGGTGGGGAAGGTTTAAAGATGGTCAATGGCAATGTACATTATAATGCTTTTTTTTTTTTCCTTCTACATTTTATTTGATAATTGATTTCAGACCAGAATATGTATATGTGTGTGTGTGTCTATATATATATATATATATGTATGTATATATAAAACAAGATAATGTCCAAGTTTGCTTTTATATCTTCTGAACATTAACATTTTGACATTAAATTTTTTTTTGAGGGAACATTAATTTTTGAGATTACGCGTTTTCTACAAGGACATTGCATAAATAATTGGTGTTCCTTAAATAATTGTAGGCATAGTGTCGTAATTTCACACACGATCGATCATAAAATACAGAATTTAACTCTCATGCATCATCTTGACCATCCTCAAACTTAAATAAAATAATAATAATAATAAGTTGAGTTCCATACAAAAATATATTACCAGATAAAATTATTAAAATTAAGTAAACAACAAAGTTTTTTAACAAATATAAAAAGAGAATTAAAACTATGACTTTTCATTGGAACCACACTTTTTTAAAGCATTTAACGGTCAAGAATGATTAAAGCATCTTCCAATTAACAAGCAAAAGAAATATGAGAAGTGAGAACGGAGCTTATAAAATCTTACTGAAACTATGATACATAAACTATAAAATCTTCTTAGAAGAATATATATATATATATATATATATATTAAAGCCAAGGTTTTATAACTTTGATTGAGAAAGTTTTTCTGAAAAATTATTCAATTATGAAAGATCACAGTTATAAGTAGCTTTTAATTTTTACTCAAAAAGCCAAAAGCAGCTTCTTCTTCAAGTAAACAACAAATGTGAAACACGGTCAAATACGCCAAGGAGAAAAAGGATTAAGAATCTTCTCTTGATCACTCTGAGAATAAATTCAAACTTAAAACTCATAAATTTGAGACAACAACATTCCAAGAAAGATCACAGTAGTTAGAGCAAAAAAGATGTGCATGCATCACATGTAGCTATACTTCTAGGAAATTGTCACGAATTAGAAATAAAAGAATATCAGTATAAATATATATATATATATATATATTTGTCCATAGATATATATATATTTTTTCGCAAAGGGCTTAAAAAGCTTTTCTTAATTCTTCATCCCAAAAAGAAAGAATATCATTATTTTCAGCACAAATATATATGTACCCGAAGCTTCCTTTAGTTATTATTGTTGTTGTTGTTTATAATGAAATACAATTATAACTTGCTTGTTGGTTAGCATACGGCTCAGATACCTTTTGGATAAATGCCAAAACATTTGGACATATATATAATGTCAGGCTAAGGGCATGGCTTTGTTCTCTTTTCCACACACGATCATGACTTTCACACACTGCCAAATCGTGTTTATATATACACATATACACATGTACACATAGATACATATATACAAATATATATATATATATATATATGTCTCTTCATGATTCTGTCCGAAGACCCTGTGTGTGGATAAATCTAAGAGATGCAACGACAAACAGCAAAAACCATGGAGACTGTATCACTCCATCAATCACTTTTCAACACACACACACTTGATTTGCTAGTTGCTCGTGAGTTCTCTTTGGCTCTGATGATTATCTTCTTTTTTCGAAATCCTGCCATTGGGTACATTGTTTTGGATTTCCATGCATGAAATTTACATCCTGAGTTGAAGGTCCCTACAGTTTTTATATATACACAGATAAATAAAGTGTGTATATATATAGGAAGGGGATGTGGTCGATCTGTCCCATAAGAATTATGTATTATTATCTTTGACTTTTATAAAAAAAACTGGTAATCACTTGGCGAGTCCTATATCGGTGGGGAGTGAGAATTTTAAGTCTCACAAGTTTCCTTTCAGCCAACAATTACCTGAAAGTGATAACTTAGTTAGGTCCACTTATGGATTACTAGTATCTTCATCCTGAAAGTCCTGTGGACAATCTATCATGTGATAGTATGTTCTTCTCTTTGTGTTTTATCAAAAAATCTATTACTATTATATAAAACTGAAGTGTTTTACTATTCAAAACTTTAGTATTTCTATTTTATCATTTTGTGAGCTTTTTTCAATTTTTTTTTTCTTTGTGTTTTACTATTCAAAACTTTTGTCTTTCTATTTTGTCATTTCATGGGCTTTTTTCAATTTAGTTTTTGTTTTTTTCTTTTCCTTTTGATGTTTTTATCTCTTCAGTACTATCATTCTCTACTACTATTCTTCATCTTTTAGGCTGAAAAATTTTTACTTGTTTTATTTTTTTTTTTTACCTTTTTTTTCATCTTTTGCTCATAATTTTTTTGAAAAATACTTTTAATTTTCCCATTTCATTTAGAAATTTATATCTAATTCTTTTTAAATAAAAAACTTATAAATTAATATACATATTCATATATATACATGAAACAAATTAAATCGACGTGTGCGAAGCACGCATATACAATTAGTATATATATATATATATATAGGGGGACTGTTATCCGGCACTCTTCTTATATGGTATTTGTAGCTTTTTTGTGGTATGTTGAATAAACTAGGTGATTTTAATGTGTAATATTTTTTCAATTTATATCATGTGATAAGATTCTAAATAGGAAGTTATTGTCTTATAAGATTCTAAATAAGAAGTTACATATAAATCAATTAGTTGTTATAAGTTTCTAAACAGAAAGTTATAAGAGCCGATTGATATTCGATACCGGATACAAGACATTTTCATAAATATCTATATGCGTCTTATAGTAATAGTGATACGACTTGCGTTTGAAGACAAGACATGCATGATGAAAATGAAAAGCTTCATAGCTCAACCAAATACACAGGGGACGTGGACCAATGTGTGCGGTCCACACCACGTCTCTGAGCAGTGACGAGCATCGTTGACGGCAAGCAGTTTTGAGTAGCACAGCAACAACCATTCCAAGCAAAGCAGAGAATTAGCTATAGAAGGATAAATGGCATATGATCTACTTTTCATTTTGGCCCCTAAATTTGGAATCTTATTATTCTCACCCCCTGAACTTAAAACGTTAACAACATTGTCCCTTATATATCATATGGATGGAAGAACTAAAACGGCACTAAATTTGAAGGAAAATTTTTTTTAAATACCCCCAATTTAGATCCCTCTTTCACTATGCCTCCGAGTTTAGAAACTTGTCATTCTCTTTCCCCCAAAACTTAGCAACTTTGTTACTTCGATCGAAATTCATTCATTTAAAGATGATATGACACTTAAAAACCATAATTATTAGAAGAAAATCCAAATTAGACATAGTACTAAATTAGAAACAAGAAAAGAAAAAGTAAAAAATTTTAAAGATTCTCTCTCTCTCTCTCTCTATCGATCTTCTTCCTCGCATCACCTTCGACAACTTCCCTACCCTGTGCATAATGCCGACACGCACAAGATCTCCTCCACCATTACTGATATCTCTCTACACCCCCTTCACCACTACATGATATGCTGGCACGGGCAATATCTCCTCATCCCCAGTGTGAGATCTCGCTCCTCTCCCCCCTCCATCCGTGCAAGATCACCAGAAGATTGGTGTATTAGTTCTAATTTACCTTTGTTTTTTTGAAGAGGGTATAATTTGGTTTCAATAGTAGTAATTTAGGTTTATATCTTTTTTTTTTTCCCTTAATGGTTGGAGTTTTTAGCTTAAATTAGGCTTTAACCTTTCAATACAGTGCCAAATGGGGCAAAGTTGCTAAAATTTTTGAAGTTTGGGAGAGTGTATGACACGCTTTCAAATTCGGAGGAGAAAGTGAATAGCGGGCCTAAGTTCCGGGGAATTTACAAAATTTGTCCTTCAAATTTAGTATTACATAAGCTTTTTCGTAAGAGGCAAACTTGTTAGAGAATATAATAAGTTTCTAAATTCCAGTAACATAGTGAAAAAGGTATCTAAATTCACAATATTTTGAATCATAGAAAAGAAAAAAGTTAAATAATTACTATTTTATTTATCTATACATATTCTTTTATTTTAAAAGTAAGGACAAAAAAGTAATTTTAATAGTTATATGATGGATTTTAGTTTTCCTCCCACTTTTGGAGAGATTAATGCTCCGTTTGGTTAGAAGGAAAGAAAATAGGAGGGAAAGGAAAATTATGATGGAGAGAAAATTGTAAGGAAAGAAAGGATTTTGATTTTCCCTTAGGTTATTTGGTATGAAAAGATGGAAAGAAAATCATTTCACTTTTTTTTTTTTGGTATTGGAAGTAAAATCAAAGAGACGGAAAAATTACTATTACTACAACCCTTACATTATCAATCATATTTTGTTTTTGGCTAGGATTGTGATGGATAATAAGGGTAATTGTGTAAATGCAAAACTCTTTGTTGCTCTCAAAGTTTTTCCTCACAAAATCCTTCTACATTTGAGATGACATATTTTTATGGGTCCTATCTTCAAATTATTCCCTCCACTTTTCCATTCCCTCTAAATTTCCCTCCTACCAAACACCCCTAATTATTATTTTCCATCCTAAAATCCCTCATCTATTTTCTTTCTTTCCTCTTTTTCACTTTACTAAACGGAGCATAAAACTATAATGGTTCCCATTATAATTTTTTCTACCCAATTTCTTTTCCCTCTTCTCTTCCTTCTTACCAAACATGCTAGTCTATCATTTTTCATTAAAAAAATCCCTCCCCCCACCTCTTTCCCTCCTCTTTTCCACCATACCAAACACAACATTAATTAAAGTTTAAAAAAAAAAAAAAGAAAGTAGCAAGGAAAATTGGTTAGAAAAAAAATGAAAAACATCCCGACTTATCCTAATTCGAAATGTGAGAATAAGATGCTATGTGGAGCCCCTATAAATCTACCTGCCCCTATCTAATCCATCCAAATTCAGAACCCATATAGTATTGCCCGGAAAAAAATTGGGAATCTTACTAACATAAAAAGTAGTGCATGCGAATCTCATACGGGGTACACGTTCTATTATCGCCATGGATGAAACTTATTGGAAGTTCTCTTTAAATTTTTTTTGTTTCAGAACATATTTTGGATACCAATAGTACCTTAGCTAACTAGCAAGTAGCTTAAAAAAAAAAATGGTAGAGAGCTCACATGTATTCTTTGGTGACACTTGCATCTTTTTTCTCTTTTTTTTTCCCCCCACTGTGGTGTAAGGTAACAGCAGGCACCAGTGATGCTCATGGACTTCACTATGTGCAGAGAATATATGCGTGTATATATATATAGGTATTAGTTTGCAGCATGTGATCTTCTTACATATCTTGTTATATCCATACTGAAAAGCCCATTTTGAGCATCTCTTTTTGCATTGATTACGTTGGCCTTGGTCCTTGATCTGTTACACACACGAAGGAATATTAAAAACACAAATTTTTCCATGGGATAACTCAACCATCATCCCATTAAGTTACAACTTTCAGATAATTATTAATTGAAAGAGAACTCGTGACACTTATAAGTCATTTAAGTTTATCACTCCATGTTAATGTGAGATTCGTGAAGTGACTACTAGTTTTTTGATACAACTGTAGGATATAGTAAATTCCAAGAAATTATGAGATGGCTACCCATGTATCTCTCTTAGATGACCTGTTCTTTTCTACAAAGAAAAAAAAGTTTTTATGTACTTGATTCTTGTTTAGTTTAGGGGGTCAATCTACACATGAGTTAGATCATTTATTTTGTTCTCATAAAAAAAATATTTTATTTTGTTCTATTGATTGAAAACGTTTTTATCGTATTAATTTTTAAACAGTCTGATTTATGAGTACACACATTAAAAGTTTTAGGTGTACAAAATAAAATTCGTCAACACTTCTTACACATAATATAAAAATAAGAGGTTGTATCATAAGAACTCCTAATAATCTGGAGAACAGAACTAGACAATACCACCCGAGTCTCGAGGTGCGTCCATTGCATCATCCAAACAGCATTATTTTTGAGTTGTTTTTGTCACTTCTTACATCTTGATTGAATGCCAATTTGGACTCAAACGCTCTGTCTTTTATTTATTGAGGGGACTTGTTCATGACTAATTAAACAAATTGTGCTATATACGAACATAGATTAATTAAAAATATAACATACTTACTCTAATGATATGCAAGTTTAATTTATTTGTAAGCATATGGATTTCTAGTGTTGAGCACTAGATGAATGGGGTCCTCTACTTAATTGCATAAATCTCCTTTTTTGGATAATTAAACGTGTTCTTAGATCAACTAATAATACCCATTTTCAAATGTAATATTAACATGAATCAATTTTTGTTGTTAGGCCAAAGTTCGAAAAAAATCAAAGAGCAGACACCTTCATACAATAATAATAATCTTCTAATTTTGGTAGAATGGCAATGTCCTTCCTTCAATTTCGATGTAATGGCAACGTTCGGGCCAAATTATGACCGTCTGATGGAGATTTGATATGTTAATGATTGTTAGCAATGAGAAAAACATTATTAATTAGCTGTACTCTCAAGTGAGAGGGTAATAGAATCAGAAGATAATTCATCACTATTAATTGACTTGCTAATTTGGTACAAGTAGCCAAATCTACATATGGCGTTGCATATTACATGCATCATAACTAAAGGACGACTTAAACACACCCATATATACAAAATATATATATATATATATATAAATATGAATATATACACATGTATATAGGTGGCCATATGGTATGTTCCTTTTAACCTTCTCTCCCTCACCAAATCTGAAAGCAAGAGAGAGCCAGTCTGGCCAATTTGCATCACTTGAGTCTTAGAAATTCTAAAACAAAAATAGAGAGTACTTCTAATCTTTTTAATCAAATGTCTTCTCAAATGAATCTCATCAACACACTCTCTCTTTTACAATAAACAAAATAGCAATTTTGAAGGAATAATATCTCATGTGGGATATATGTGTTCCTCCCACCACTTAATCATTGACGGTACACTCCAAAAGAGAGAGAGAGAGGTCGTTTCAAAAGAAGAGAAAGTCACATCTTAAAGTTGGGACTAAAAGATAAATAAATTTCCCCTACAGTCGCAAAGTATATACATCTTTCCCCATATACATATGATATGATATAAAGTGTGTTTGTGTGTGTGTGTGTGTGTATATATATATATATATATATATATATATAAAGAGAGAGGTGGGAAAGTTGGAAAATGTGGCATGAAAGTTTTTGATCAATCTATAAGCAAAAGAGGACAATTATGATTATGGTTAGGAACAGACTCATATGGGTTGGATCCACCACAGACATCACTAGCCTTTTGCATCTTTATCACCATATAATAATTGATATTGTTCATTTACGTGTCTGAAAGTTTGTAAAAAAGCTTTGATATGTCCCCACAGATCTTGGCTGCTGGGTTCCACAAAAATGGCTCCAAAATTCATTCATCTCGTCGTACCCCATATATATTTATATGCGTATATATGTAAATATATTTCTTTATTATTATTTTTAGTTTGTACTTAAAATACTAATTAATTACAATTAATAATAAAATATACATTGAAATCAATGATTTAGGAAGGTGCTAAGTTGGAGCTTTTGGGTTGGGCCACCACGCTACACCCTCCATCGTCTACAGAAAAATATATAAAAATCGAGGGCTGAAATCATTATTGACATGCAAAATTTTTCATCATTTAATTTTTGGTATGTTTTTGTTGGACCACTACTACTTAATTAAACTTCCCCCAAAGGATTAGAAGAAGAACACGATTAGTTTGAGGTTTGGCTACCAAGAAATTGCTTATTAACTAAAATTATATTAATCAGATTCAACTAACTTACATATATATATATATATATAATAATAACTTTGTGCAAACTCCAATACATAACACAATAAATTACATAAATTAATATTGTACTTTATCTAAAGTTTTCGATTAAACAAAACAAATGATAATAATAATAATAATAATAATAAAGAACTAACACTTGTTCTTTTCTGGTGGTTAATCAATTTGACCAGTGCACTTACTGCCTTTCATTCTGATATGTTACATGTTACACGCCATTACAACTTATATTATAGAAAGTGGTGATAAAGCCCTAACTTTATTTTATTTAATGTCTTCCCTTTTTTTTTTTTAAATAATAATTTTCATTTATAGCTTTCCTCTATTTATTTATTTTGGCTCAGCTTTATATACTTACAATCGATCAAGTCAAATCTAGGTAGCTCGTCCCTCCCACCAACAAGAAAGTAAATAAAGGCTGTGTCTCTCATGCATGGTACTGGTCATGTGAATAAATCATTCTTAATTACTTAGCGACATTCTTTTATTTTTTCACCAAACTAGTGCTCTTTTTTTCTTTTTCCTTTTTTTTTTTTTTCCTGACATGAAGGGACCGGATGAACAATGGTCAAAGTCTCAATATGAAATGAATGAATCCAAGGACGAATTAATTATTACAAGTTATTATTATTCTAGCATTATTATGTGTTTTAAATTTAATAGTAAACTAAACGTCGGTATTAATGGTAAAAATATGGTATTCCAAATTTAAAAAAAATGAAAAAAATATTCATGTCGATGGAAATATAAAAACATTATGAATAATATGGATATTTGGTCTAAAAAAATATTTAAACAAGTTATACATTAAAAAGTTTATACCTATTAGAAATAAATTTAAATACTATAAGAAAGTCATTTAGGATTCAAACATGGTTGCTGGGATTTCTTTTTGATTCAAGTAATATTGTTACTATGATATGCTAATATATAAAGTGTACAATTCTAGGTGATAAAAGCTTATTATTTAGCTAATTAAATATTGACTAAATGAAAAAACAAAAATCCATATCCATTAGATTGTCGATATGCACAATTTTTTTTCAATTATTTTTTGATATTTTCTTGATATTCCTGGAAATTTTGTAAAAAAGAAAAAATATAGTAGCATCATCGAAATAAATATTTTTAACCATAATATTTATCAATATTTTACCGAAGTTTCTCTGACAGTTTGCCAGAAAAACAATTATTGTCAAAACTATTATTTCAGGACGTTAGAAATTCTGAAATTTCGAAATATATAGTGGATAAATTAAATTTTATCCATCATAGTAGGTTAAAACATTTTTTATCATGCACATGAGAGTCCTCCGTAAACTACAGTGAATCCTAATGTATGACAATGAAGCTTGGAGTTGTTTCTTTCTAAAAACCTCATATGGAATCTAATCATTGAATGGACATAAGACAAAATCATGCAATATATATAAGTTGAAACATCAGCATATGAAGATATGCAATTATCCTTATAAAGAAAAGAAAAGAAAAGAAAAAAAAAAGAAACAAAAACAAAAACAAAAACAAAACAAAACAAAAAAAGAACTTTCAGTGTGTTACTGTTGGCACAAGTAGTACTGTACATCTATATACTGGCTATATTTCAATTCTATACCTCACGGCTCGCTCAAATCAGGAAATAAACATTATACTTGACGCTGGAAAATTCAAGTTCTATAAATTAATGAAAAATCTCTTTTAAAACATTACTTAAATGTGTGTCTATAAATTTATATGTGGTATTAATTACACGTCTGTCCATCCATAAGTTCTTCATATTATTACTTCATTAGGACTTTATTTTACATCACAAGACTATATCAAACCTCCAAATATTTATATACCTTGGCATCGCTTCTTCTTAAGTTCAAACATTAAATATACCTCCAAATTTTTCAGAATGGTTTTTGGCCCTCTCAAAGAACTTACCGTAAAAAGTCACAAAATCTAACATCTGGAAAAAAAAAAAAACAAAAACAAAAACTCTACATAAGAGACATTAAAAAGTGTAATGGTGCTTTTAAAAAGATTTTAAAAATCTCATTCTAGCATTTTTATTGTTTCTCAGAAGATTTAGATGTTATTTTTGTTCCATCGAATACTTTGAAAAAGTATGATTCTAATAACTAACCGAAAAGTCACAATTTTAACTTCTTTTCTTTTACTGTTAAAAGTACAGGAAAAAGGAAGCCAAACGGGTATATTACTTTAAGCGAAAGGTTAGCCTAAATTTTTATTTAATATAATGGGTGTAGTTTCAAATATTAACAAATAAAATTAGATGATACATTATATATATTTGTAGATTCATATCATGATTTATTTATAATTCAAATTTCTACTATATTGATCAAGTCCATTAACGTAACAAAAATCTAAAAGTGAGTGTTTTGTAGCATTCCTAGAAAAAAAAATCACTTCTAGAAATGGCAGTACCTATGGCTTATATTGATTATTCCCCTAATCCTTCACTGAGGAGCTTTCTATAAAATACAACAACGAATGATAAATGCAATGAGTTTCATCAATCATAACTCATAGGTTCATCTCTTTTACCAAATAGAAATGATTATTAACCTATAGTTATTCTTTCCATTCCACCAACCAAAAAGCTTCACCAATTTGCTTTCCCAATAGCAAGGCGACAAGTGGCACCGATATCCTCACTCTCTCATAATTGGCAGACAATCTTTGCGTATGGTATTACCTAATTAGTAAACACAAACCCTACCTCAGGCAAAAATATATCTATATTTTTTTTGAAAAAGGAAATTTCATTTCACAAGAAACAAAACACATAAGACACAAATGCTTCCAAGTACAAAAGAATTTGAACCTCATGCAAACTCTAATGTTAATAAAAGCCCTCTCCATCTGTTTATTTTATTAAAAACTTCTATGATAAAACCTATTATTTTTCATTATCGATAGAAATAACTTTTTAACTTAATTGACAATGCGTTACACATAACAACTTTAATCCTGAATCAAATTATTAAAAAAATTAATCAAACAGCTGTTACAACAGTTTCTACTTATAGTCTAAGAATTAAATGACCGACAATAGACCCTTATTTTACTTTTGCTTTTTCTGTTTGCGATGTAATTTGGAGCCCAAAATTTGCCTTTGGATTGGAAATATGTAAATATATGTCACGCTCATGGGGTTGAATTGGTGCACTAGTTTCCTGTACTCACGCGGGTGACAAAACCCCATTATCTTCCAATAGTTAACCAAACGGACCTTTTTGTTCTTCCCGAGCTAATTTCTCCCAAGAAATAAAGCCCCTTTTATACCTCACCAACCAACATGCACTACTGCTTACACAAAGCCTCTTTCTTTTTTCTACGTAATTGTTGCTGCATAATTTTTTTTAGCAGCCTTTATTAGTAGGACCCGATAAAGACCTCGAAAGCTTAACCAAAAAAAAAAAAAAAAAAAAAAACCCTCAAAGGCTCAAACATCCTTCTAAATTTTAAAAAGAAACAAAAAAGAGAGAAAGAATCTCATTTATATGATTCAATAGTTTCTGATCGATCGGCCATCTTTTAATTAATACAAAGAGAAGGACAAGCAATGTCGCATATTCGTGACCAATCGTTGGACAATTTCTTCTTCTACTATAAAGAGAGAGAGAGAGAGAGAGAGAGAGAGAGAGAGAGAGAGAGAGAGTTGGGATTCAATATCGTGAAAAACGTTTTGGTCAAGGTCAAATTAGTAATTTGATCTATGCCTAGTTTATGTCTCATAGTAATAAGAGAGTTGGGATTCAATATCGTGAAAAACGTTTTGTCAAGGTCAAATTAGAAATTTGATATATGCCTAGTTTATGTCTCATAGTAATAGGAAAAATCAATTATTGGTTTTTTTTTTCTTTTCTTTTCTTTTTTTTGAAAGGTTGAGGTAAAAATTCAATTACCTTTGTATGAATTTTACACCTTGAATATAAATAATAGTGTACTACTCTTTTTTTTTTTCCTTTCTTTTTTTTTTTTTTGTAAGATTATTAATTGTGTACAATTAGAAACTATCTATTTTCGTGGGACCTTAAAATCTCTCATCAATGATCAAAGGCAGCTTTATAAGTTACTTTTGTTTTAAAGGGATGACAATCCATGGGCCACTAAGCAGTGTCGTATTTACAACTTGATACAAAAAAAAACAAATTTATAACTGGCCAACCTTTTGTTGTACGTACTTACCATATGATACCAATCAATATATAACTGAATTAATGATAGTTATTTCAAGAAGAAAAACTAGCCCCTTGTAAGAAAAATAACTAAAAATAAAATTAGCATAACTACTCCTTTATCAATTAGCCGCCAAATGCCATTCAAAAAACAGTCAAGGGGACAAGTTTTATATGGCTCTAATCTCTTATTACAACTTAGATTCGTTCAAATCAATGTGCTAGCTACTAAATCTTTATTTTTATTGTTAATTTATTTTTATTTGTGGGTTTCATAATGACGGAATTTATTGCAAAATTCTTATAATTGACGATAAGAAATTTTACTAACTCAACTAATTAATTACATTTTAATTCACTTTTAAAATTTTTATGCAGTATTTTCTATGATAATAATTTAAATTTATTATTTGAATTATGAATTTCAACCTACGATTCAAAGAGACTCAATTTTGTTGTTGTGGATGCGAGAAAAATTGATTATTTTTTTAAACTTCCTTTATTTTTTTAATAATTGACATGGAAGAATTTGAACTGCTCTAGATCTTTTACATTAGAAGCAAGGATGGTTTTTTCTTTAAAAACAAAAACAAAAAAAACAAAAAAAACCTTTTTTTAACCCGATTAGAATGCAAAAATGGGAAAGATTACTTTTTTCCCCAAAAGTTTAATTTGGCAAATACCGGATAACAGCTAAGTCGAACATGATAATGTATATATGTCCGGACCCTAGAACAATAATAGCCCACTATATTAATTTTCAAACCTTTTAATTACCTGGTTAAAAACTGAATTAAATGGTGGATAGTTGTTAATAACATGTTAGGTACCACATTAGAGAAACCAAACCAAATGGTAATAATTAAAAATGTTGAATTGATTTCTTTTGACATCTTATTTGGCAACTATATATATACGTGTGTGTGTGTGTGTGTGTGTGTGTGTAATCCCCTTGCCTGACATTCATCATAACCTGTTTCCGACAAAAAAATTAATTAAGTGCAATTCCACGAATTGCCTAGCTCACCTCCACCAAACTCCTTGTTTTGCTCAAAAACAAAAATAAAAACAAAACAACAAGAAATCAAAAAACAAAAAACAACAACTCATGTTCATTCACATGGTTATATAAGTGAGCCAAATCCATAAATGGGCAAAGTAAACTAATCCTCCAAAAATTAGGTATTATACTTCCTACAAATTCACATCAAATGTAAGTTAATTATGTAGATATTTTATCGATAAAATACTACTCAATATGTATAATTCAATCTGACAGTTAAAAATTATGTCTTATCTATAAAATTGTATATAATTATTTTTGAAAAATATTATTGGTTCTCATAAAAGAAGAAAAAGAATTTTGATGCCTACAGAATACTTCCACAATGATCCATACTTGGAATAATAATTTTACAGTGTTAGCGAGCATGCCGCAGCCAAGTTTGACAATGTTGAGAGTTTTATGAACGAGTCAATTTTCTTATAGAAAAAATCGAAATTTGGATTAATGCAATCAATAACGTAGTGGGGTTCTCCATTAAACATCTCATTAGAGCCCCCTTTTTTTTTTTTTTTTTTTTTTTTTTTTTTTCCAATCAACGTTTTGGTCCTTTTTGAAACTTGCAAGGTCAGGCCAGAAACAAATTAAAATTTGTAACTTAGAACTGCCTAACACTCATTTTTAACTGGCGATGTGCTTAATTATATTCCTTCCTTTGCTTGTAATATAAATAATTGAAAAAAGGAGTCAACTTTAGAAGGGGAAAAATAATTCATGGAAATTAACTTGCTTAAGTGAAAACAAATAAGAATTAAAAAATAATAATATATTTCCATTTAATGAAATTTTAGTCAGATCTTACATTTAAAAACACACATGTACCATAAGCTAATACATCTCAAACTTAGTACTTCACTCTGCACCAACATAGCTTAAATAACTCACTCATGATAATTTCATCTGAACCTTTCATAACTCCTTCATTAAGTAGTTAATAAGTTTCACTTATGATTAATTAATCTCACATCATGGAATTTGAACTTCAAACTTACTCAAGTTTTTATCCATTTGGAGTTTACTTTTTAAGAGCCTATAATCATTTCTTTAATATTAATTATTCCCAGGGCCTACGTCTTTCCACTTATTATTTATAGCGACAGTTACAAGGATTATAAATATTAAATATGCTACCAGACTTTGCAACTAAACTATAGCGTTGTATTAAAAGCCAAGATGTGGGGCCATCACTATTTTCTAGCTTTTTTTTTTTTTTTTTTTTTTTTTTTGGAATTTTCGAATCTCCTAAAAAGTAATATCTTTCACCTACTCCTTATATTGGAATTTTCTGAAGTTATGTTATAAACACACAAAATAGTTAAGAGGTCCCAGCTAGAGTTGGTGAAATCTAAATGTTAGTCGAACAATAAAGTATTGAATCATAAAATGCTCATTAACGAATCTTGGTAGAAAAATGACAACCAAAATTATGGCTATTAGATTTTGGAGCTACAATTCTGACATATCCCCAGTATATCTCTGATGTATGTGTGTGTGTACATATATATATATATATCATTTTTTTTCGTTTTGATTTTTGAATAATGGCAGTGTTGAAAGTGACCAAAACCCCCAAAAAAAAAAAAAAAAATCTGTTAGTTTGTTATGTATTGTGAGCACATAATTTACGTGGATGAACTAACACATTCAATTCCCACCCCCGCCCCCCAAAAAAAAAAAAAAAAAGATTCAATTGGCATTTGGACCCCCACCATTGCCAAAACTTTCTTGTCTATTACCCTTTTTTTTAATTTTTTTTTTCCTTTTTGGTATTTAGTGAAGAAACAAACATAAAACACAGTAATCAATGCCAGTGGAATAGTCAAACTTTATCAAAAATTTGTCACATAAGATTATAAAACATTTTTAAATTGGGAGAATCTTATGGTGCGATATTAAAATTACCCGACGGTTCTCCATATTAATTGTCATGTTTAAATAAGATATATATTATGGTGCAATAATCAAATGCTAATTTAAATTCAATTAACTTTATAATATGTACTTGATGTCTACTAATTGCACTTATCTACCTGAAAAAACCTCCCAAAAATAAACATTGCTAAAAAAAAAAAAAGCAATATTTATGTGTGATAGTCCAACAAAAATATTACATATTAGTGATAAGAATAACAAAACTCTTTAATGGTCTAGGTTTTTAATAGAAGGACCAAATTGTTAAAAAATAATAATAATAATCCTTTAAATCAAAATCTTAGAATCGTCAAGGAATTAGTCGCCGTATTCAAACGAGGTGTTTGACATTCATTTGTCAGCCAAAGGATGAGGACCACCGCATGCGTCATGCGTGGGGCTGATATGTCCTTGTTTGTGTGCCATGGGAACCACCACTACAACCTACTGAAAAATAAAAATAAAAAATAAAAAATAAAGACAAAAATTAAGAGCCTTTCTTTTCTTAATTTAATTTTCGAGAGGCTTCTTTCATTAGGTATGATTTAAATTGAACAATAGTTATAAATTATGTGTAACAATATTGTTAGAAGAATTCTCTACACTATATCTAAATGATACATAATGGCCGATATAAATCACGATCACGATGATGACGCTATTGAACCTAATGAATACTGGAGGCAACTATCTATACATTTCTCTTTTTTAATTTTTAGATTGCACAGTTTTCTGTTTTTTGTTTTTTGTTTTTTTTTTGTTTTGTTTTTCACCGGTTGAAACTTAACCCGCCTTTTTTTTTTAAGGGTTAAAGGTCGAGAACACAAGAATTTATATCGAATTTCGTGGAGTTTGCAAGGATTTAAACATGTTGTTCGAGAAAATATGGAAAGAAGGAAATTTGTTGCGACAATGCGACAGCTTTCACTTCCTCTAATGCTTTTTTTTTTTTTTTTCTTTCTTTCTTTGACTCTCTCGTTGGCATAACCATGTACAAAGAAAAGAGGTCTTTTGAAATATGCTGCCGGTTTTGGAAAGGTGGGTTTTTGTTTCCCCTCTTTTATTCTGCAATATTCTCAATCGACGATTCCTTTATCTCTGCAAATTAAAGTATAAGTATCTTTTTCAAGAGCAAAAAAAAAAAAAAAAAAAAAGAGGAAAAAAAAGAAGCATACGTACATTTTTTGTGTTTCCTCTAGTACATTATTTGCATGCATGCATGCATATTAACAGAATATGTATCTATATATACATATGTCCCACAAGATATATATGTAATAGTATGATCCCCACAAGGTAAATAATAACTTGTGTCGTCAATTATAAGGCAAGAAATAAGTTATACATATGTATATGTGTACAAGGTTTTTTTTTTTTTTTTTTTTTGATGAATAAATAAAGGTTGTCTCCATTTTAAAAGGGAGAATGAGCCAAATGGCATAATGGAAGATGTAGATTTAACAAAATAGTATATTTAGAAAATGTAAAAAATTATAACATATTTAAGTTCTAATATTTTTAAAATCCCGATTTTGCCCCTCGACCATCTTTTCCAATCTCCTCAGATCTATGCCACCACCAGTGCTGGCGAACGACCTCCCCAGATCTCGCAAGTCATTTTTTCCGTTAAGCCATAGATCGCCGGCCGTAGCGACTCCAGGATGAAGATTAGAGAATCGCAAACTCACGAACTCGTGAAATCAACACCACCGACGAGATTAGTAGCGGACCTCATCGGAGAAGCAGCACCATTGACGACAAACCAACGCGATGGCTCTTGCCATGTCGGCGACAGACTGCGTGAGGACAGAGTGCATCTTGGAGTATGGCGAGGAGCTTGTCTTCCTCATGAGCTCATCATTGTCGTGACCTTCAGCGATGGCGGCGACAGTTGTGAAGGCGGCGGCAGTGGCAAGATGTTCGATTCCCTTGAGTGTCGTCTCGCGATTTCTCGGTCGTCGGCTTTGGGTCCAGTTCTTCGAATGGTGTTGGTTGTCAGCTTTGAGTGGTGTCTTGCGATTTCTCGATTGATTCTTCATTTTCTCTAGCAACGATTACTGTGGTGGCGAGATTGCGAACTCCCCGACAGACGTCGCGATCTCAATCACGAACTCCAAACATAATCTCGGAAGACGAATCGAGCAGGCGATGGTGGCGATCTTAGGAGATGAGTTTGAGCATGATATGGCGGCGGCTCGTGAAGCTTCATGCGATTTCAGGCGATATGACGATGTCGGCGGCGGCAATTTGGAATTAAGGTTATGTTTGATTGAATTTGGGACATTTTTGGGGTGTATATTATAATTTAAGAAAGTTGGTAAATTAATAGAATAATAAAATACTGAATAAAAAATAATTTATTTATGAAAATCAATATATTTACATGTAAATATTTGGATTTTTTTTAACAAAAATCAATATATATATTAACATGTAAATATTTGAATTTTTTTAAAAATAATATTTTTGTTTCTTAAATATACAAAAAATGTCCGTAAATACGGAGATTCACAAGTTAATAAAAATATTTACTCAACAAATTTAGTATATTTACAAGGTAAATATAAATCAAGTAATTATTATTATTTTTGTTAATCTTGGTATTTAAATATTAAACGTGAGAATTATCTTTTAAATCTTACTTACTAAATATTAACTTTTACCCGTAATATTAAATTTCTTTTAAATCTTACTTATATAATAAATTTACGAGAAAATAATTAAATTTACTTATTTTTATTTAATATTTACTTGATAAATTTATTTTATTTCACTAATTAAATCTATTTATTTATTCATAAATACTTAGATTTACCAAGTAAAATAAAATAGATTTACTAAGTAAATAGTATTATTATCTTTTAATTTCTTTATTATTACTATCTTTTAATTTCTTTTCTGTTTTTTCAAATTTTGTAATTGTAAATTATATATTTATCAATAAATAAACTACTTTTTATAATAAAAAAATATTATAAATATTTTTTCTATTTTTCAAATCAAATAAATATCACTACTTGCTGGTAAATATCTTGATTTACAGTTAAATATCATTATTACCTCCTTTTATCATAATAATTTTTATCAAGTTATTATTATTTTTTAGTAATCTTTGTATATACATGGTAAATTTTTGTATTTTCAATTTAATATGTCTTGTTTTTAATTTTAGTTTATGTTAAAATCCAATTATTTACTAAAAAAATAATGAAATTTAGATCATTTTAAATTTTAATTTATATGATAAATATAAATATTTACTAAAATATATTTACTTATCTTGTATTTTTTTACTTTTCGTATAAACAACAAAGCTAAATATTTATGAAGTAAATATTCTTATTTACATGTAAATATATTAATTTTCATTAAACAAGTGAATTTTTTTTTAAAAAAAATTGTATTTCATTCAATTATAAATTTACTGCATAATTACATGTAAATACTATTATTAAAATTTATATATGTTTTATTTTAGGGTAAATCTAAATAAGTAAATATTGTAAATATATTAATTTCCATTACATGAATAGACGAGGTTTTAATTAGAAAGTTTCTTAATTATAAAAACACCCTAAAATTATCCTAAATTAAAGTCCCAAATTCATTAAAACCCTAATCCTAAAATCCCAAAAATCCTTCAAACCCTAGCCGCAAAATTGTCGTCGTCGCCGTTGCCGCCGCCGCCGCCGCTACGTCGGAGATTGCGTCAAAAGCATGGCCGCCAGGGAGATCATCTGGAGATCGCGACATCGAGCAGCCGGCGAGTTGACGATCGCTGCAGAGCCACCACGGGTCCCTCGCCGACTCCTCAAGAGATCACCACGGCAATCGATTTTTTGCAGAATTCGTTGCCGGAGAAGTAGATTCGCCCTCATGGCGGTCGTTGTCCTGAGGCCAGAGTTGGAGATTCGCGATCATCGGGCGATGGAGAACTACGGTTTCTCTGGAGATTTCGTGACAATCACTATCGCGCCAACCGCCAGAGGTTCCTGTCGGCGTCGCGAACTCGTCCTCTTCGTCACCGGCGTTGCAAACTCGTTTTGACGGCGACGTCTTCGTCACCGGCGTCGCCGGTCGGAGTGCACAGAAGAGAGACAAAATACATGGGAGATATAAATGGGTCTGGGGGCAAAAAAGGAATTTTGACCCCAGAAAAAAGTCAATATGCTATTTTTTTTGGCTTAAAAAATCAAATTAAAATGTATAATAAAAATATGCTATATTGTGTATTTACCATATATTAAGTCATATATATAAGTAGATAGTTGATATAACGTGGAGTGTATTTATCTAGATGTATGAACCTGAACTAGAAAAGGAAAACAATAATAATAACGTTTGACCTTAGGCTCTCAATAATCAAGCCAAATTCCTTTTCTTCTTTTTTTATTTTTATTTTTATTTTTACTTTTGATGATAGAATAAATTATTTAGTTGGTTTCTTCATAGTATTGTATATTACAGTTGTGGTGCACGACCCAATAATCAATTTATGGATATTATTTGGTATAAAATCAAATATGAAAAATATAAAATTGAATACTATGGCATATTTCTAATATTAAGGAGTAAATCAAGGTATTGACTATCTATCAACTAATGATAGTTATATTTTCCATATTATTACAATTGTTTAGATACTTCTCCCTTTATTTATAGAAGTGGTTATATGTATCTAAATAGACATGCAAGACAGAAAAGAAGGGATGTCACATAATGTGAAATCACTTAAAGACTCAATCCTCTCTCCCTTCTCTCTTATAGTCTTCCCATAGAATTCTTGAGTTGTGGATTTCTTGTGGTTGTTCGAGTCTTTGGCTTTTGTAATAACCACACACCGTGAGTAATTAAGGATATAAAGGTATGATCATATTTATGAAAGATTATAGTTTGGAGTGTGAAGATCATACACGTGGTAATGAAGTATCGTGAATCTATTATTGATGAATTTTACAACGGTGTTAACGTGAATTGAATCTAAAATAAATAAAAGACGCTTTCGCACAAATATTGGGAATTTTTTTTTCAACGGTACTTCGCTCACTCCTATGAGACTTTCTTTTTTAATTTTTATAATTTATAAGATAACAGTATATGTAGACATTAATTTATACAATTTCGTGATGTTCCTCAATTATATATGTACAAATAACACATATAAGGTTACTATACATAAGCAAAGTGCTTGAGCATTTAACTGAGCATCTGTCTAGTACTGGAAAAACACTATAAAAAAATAGAAAAAAGTTTGAAAAGTACTGAGTGAGAAACAAGATGTCAAACAGATTATTAATAATACATTTTGGTTTTTTGGATGCACCGTAAAAAGTAAAATGTATTATTAGCATTACAATGTCACTATACCATTACCTAATGCCGTAATTGTATCATATATCAATATTATTAAAAAAAAAAAAAAAACGTTTTATATATCAACGTCAGTTAGATATTAACATTCACATAGATGTACCAAAACATGCTAGAGATCTTGATTGGATGTAATTTGTATCAAGTATTGTATATTTTCAACATGATCACTTACAGATCAAATTGTAAAATAATTAATCAAGCTATTAAAAAACAGTTCTTATATATTGATGATAAAATATAGTGTTTTCTATCGTAAAAACTTCTAAATAAAAATTGCTAAAAAAATAAAGAAAGAAAGTTCTTCATTTTGTGGTTGGTCAAACGTACAGATATATATATACATATATCCATGGAGTCTTTATTATACTATTAAAAGATTAAAATCCAAGTACTTTGAGTTCATTGCCGAAGAGAAGAGAGAGGAGAGAGACAACAGTAAATTTAGAGAGAGTTGAGACGATAGATGATATGTTTATGATCTTCTTCCAACGTTAAAGGAAGAAAAATAAAAAAGAATTTTGAAGGTGTTGAAACAAAATCATGAGCCAGACAAAATACTAAACTTCTAATTTCTAAACACTTACAAACGAAATAGCTGAATTGAGCAAATTTCTTCATATTATAAAAATTATCATTTTTATTAACTTGAATAACGATTTTTGGATATAAAATATCATTGAACCTATTTGACAAAATTTTTATATTTGTTTTTAGCTAATTAAAGAAGAGAAGTAAATGTTATGACTTCTTACTATGTGTTTGGAATCAAAGATATTATAAAGTCAAAATAATCTTTTAAGTTTTTCTAATAAATAATACAAATATTAAAATGAAGTTTATAATATCTAACTTAAACTTTATTACAAGTAAGTATACTTAAGAGCTTTTATCAGAAGTCACATTGTTTAGCTTTGATAGAAGGTATTTTTGGAGATTGTAAGCTCTTATCATATGTCATCCAAATACTTTCAGAAGCTGTTTTTAGACCTAAAAAGCCAAAAGTCTTATTGGAAGCTTTGCCAAACAGAGCCATTATATTATTTTTAGTTCAAAACAAGAAAAAAATAATATTTATGTCCAAAAAATAGACTTCATGGAACCAAAATGATATCTAAAAATGATTACAAAAATAATCTAGTAGTGATTTCACACTTAACTTTATCAAAAATTATAGAGTTCAATTCCTTACACCCTCAAATTAAAGCAAAAGATATTAAAAAAAATCATAATTATAAAATGAGTGGGTCTATGATCCTATTAATGCCTCCGAGCCTGGGATCACTTTTTCCACATATTTTCTTATAAATTTTTTTATCGTTAAAATTATTTTAAACTAAAAAATATTAAAAAAAAAAAAGCTTTTACACAACTAACCTAAATTGCGGGGGATCAAACTCAGGTCACCGGCGTGAAAGGCGGGAATAATCATCACTGTACAACGATTTCATGCTAATTATACAAGGGCTCGTTTTAAGAAGGTTTTAGAGATGTATTTTTGAAGATATTTTGAATTGGAGTTTTGAAAATGTGTGTTTAATTGAAAAGTTATATGAAGTAAAAAAGAAATACATAAAAACTTAAAATATGTTCATAAAAAAAAATCAATATAGATCTTGTTAAATTTATTTTGAAATTCTATATAATATAAAAAAATCATTAAATTTAAAGATATGATTTATGAAAAATAATTTTAAATTGAGAGAAAAGATTTTAAAAAAAAAATCTGAAAGCCAATTGCAGACGTTACGTTCAAACAACTCTTAATAAAATTGAAAAAGTGGTCAGCACCAATGATTTTTACCAATTTAGTCATCACTATATATACAACAACGACTTCATGAGCTTTATGCAGCTCAATAAATATCAAAAAGTGATCAGCAGTACCGATGATTTTTAGTAATTTACCTCGAAATAGGGGTTTGTCTGTAAATAAACTTACTGATTGTTATCTGTCTGATCCCTCCCAGACCTTCATTTGTAATTTGTTATATTCAATATGTTTGCTATGTAAACCTTGTCGAAATTGTGGTCCTCTTCATGGGAGCGCTCCGATTCCCAAAAATTTTGACAGTTTATTACCTTTTCTTTATCTTTATCTTTATCTTTTTGTTAAAAGAGTTTTTTTTTTTTTTTTTGGGGTTTATTTTTTTCTAATTTCTTAGGGGTTTTTTTTTTGGCTAACTACTAATGAGGTTTTTTTTTTTTTTTTTTTTTTTTTTCATCCTAATGTATCAATTTCATGTCTCAATCCCTATTTATATTTTCATTTAGTGGGAAGTTCGGTTATAATTCTCTAATCTTAACCATTCATTCTTATTTTATGATCTCTAACCTTAAACGTGTTTGATTTTTCCCTTCTTTTGTTAACATGTTCTGTCATTTAACATGATGCAACTTCGGTTCTGTCCCGACTTTTCGTCTGTCTTTGTTCCAATTCCTAAACGTCGTTATCTTGATCTATTACTTTTAAAACTTCTCTACATGACTTCGTTTTGCAGATGATCCGCAATTCACCCCCACATAGAGTAATCTTGAGCTTCAATTCGGTAAAACGGTTTGATACACACAAGAATCTATGAACTTTACCTTGAACGTAAATATTGCAAAACTACCAACAGTCTCAGCGTCTCATCAATATTCCATCAACCAATAAAAGAAAAACCAAAATATATATGTGTATATATATATATATATATATCCAATACGACAAGATCAACCAATGGCCATACGTATCGAATCTTCTGACTCCACGTGTACTTCACTTTACTAGCCACTAGGTCCCATTCTCTAGTCCCTACGGATTCTCGGTCAATTGTTTTTTTCTCAGGGGAAACGACAGCGAACTCGACTTTCGGGCTCTCAGTGACCAAGGGCTTTGTCGTTTAATCCTTGCGACACAACTATTTGTGTTAAAATAGTGATAAATATGATTTATAATGTAAGCGTATTGAAGCACTGGTTTCATCTATTGAATCTATGATATAAATATGTGTGATATTGAAGACTGAAACTAGTTGTTCACTTAACAGTTGTCAGTGTTTTATTATTATTATTTTATTATTATATAAATATCAAAGGCTTTTTATTCCTAGTTTTTGACCTAAATGAATTTAAATTCTTGTTAAATGAACTTATATTAAATTCAGGTATCTAAGCACGGTGCGCATTGCACAAGTCTACCATTCTTTATTGCCTACTAAATCAGCTTCTCTTAATTTGATGAATTAATATGTGCTATAATTTTATGTTATTATTCGTTATTATAGTTAACTAATTAATAGTTGCTTGCCGCATTATTTCCAATATCTGCAAGACATTATTTGACATTGGGACGACAAAAGGAAAAAGAAGGAACTAGTTTTAAATATGCATTAATTTGAAAATAACCAAAGTACTATTTATTTAATTGACATTAAATATTGTTACATTAAACTGTTCAAAATTAGGTAATACCAACGAAATATGTGAAGATGAAAAATGTTACCAAGAGAGAGAAAAAAAGTAAAAAGGAACTATACTTTTCTTTAATTACGTGACAAAAGTTAAAATTTTTAAAAAATAAAAATAAAAATAAAAAACCGTAGATAAGAAAAGGCAATAGTAATTTCCGTATAAAATAAATCTTGGGTAAAAAAAAAACACGTGCATGGTTTTCTTTTCTGTCTAATTTGACCAGAAAAAAGACAGTAATAATTATTGAGGTAAAAAAAAAAAAAAAAAAAAAGAGGAGTCTGGCAAAAGAGAGTGGGGGGTGGTAAGCTTTTGATCTTGAAGACTAAGAAATGACGTATAAAACAGTCAGATATGTGCAGAGTACCCGATTATGAGTCCTCACGGGAAGACGCCGATAAAGGACTCAAAGAGGGCACGCCTGAGAGTAGAGAGAGAGAGAGAGAGAGAGGTGGGCTGAGAGACAACAAAGACAGGACCGAAAATGCCTAATCATGTGCTCTGCAGGCTTTGCGTTTCCTAAAGGTCCAGACTTTATCAGCACTCTGACTTGATCTGATCATCATCTGGTCTGTGTCTCTGATGATCTGATTACTCATTTTCCGAATAACAAAAGAAAGCTACCAATACCTCCAAAGCCCTGAGTCTCGAGATGATTAAATCTCAGCCCCACGTTCCGATCTCATGTCATCATGATCTGAGATTTACAACCGTCCATACACGACACTACAAATTACAGTCATACAAAACAGTGTTATATATGGACCGACATACTGCTCTTTCTTTGTCTCTCTACTTCGTTTTCTTTCTTTAAAATAAAAATTAAAAACTTCTTTACAACACTATAGTTTGTCTTTACTTTTTGCTTGTTAATGGAGTATTTGAGTATTAATTCCTTGCATACTTCCATTCTTTGTCTAATTGCCTTTTTCTTTTTCTTGACAACATAAAATGTAATTATTGCTTTCCAATGCATGTTTGTCTTTGGTATTTTTCAAAATTTTTTTTTTTTAATTATTAGAAACTAAAAATTTAACAAGTGTATTATTGTTTTAAGAGAAAGTTCTTTAGGGCAATATTGATATTGTTCTATGAACATGAAAGAAAATGAAATTTTTTAGATAAGATGTGGGATCATTTGTTGCTCAAAAAGTTTTTTCCCCCCCTCTTTTTAGAGCGTTGACATTAATTTTTTTATTGAAATTTTATGGACTAGTACAAAATGTGAATGAGGAAGGGAGTTGAAAAAACTCAACTTATTTTTTTTTTCTTTTTTTTTTTTTTACTTTTGAAATTATGACCATAATATTGCGGGCACCTGATCTGTCCTTTTCCTTGTATTTGAAGGCTTTAGAAAGAAATCAAATCGTTAAATGAATATATGTGGAGAGAAAACTTGTAGGTCATCTCTTAAAGAACATTTGATGCTGGTCAATTTAGTTAGTTGCCTAGTTGACTTCATTTTACTACACATAGCCCCAAAAAAAAAAAAAAAAGAGATAGTGTTTATTAAAAAAAAAAAAATCAAATACCAAAATTGGCTTCATTTTAGTATTTGATTTTATTGAAACTTGAAAATATTTCTTTCTACATACATGGATTAGAGAACAAACATTTCGGTGGAGACCTCTTACACATTATGAACCCTTTAATCGTATGATTCATATCCCTTCATTTATTTTAAACCGGGATTCTAAATAATTGCCAAAAACACAATGTATAAACTAATGAAAACTAATTGCATTAATATCTCTATTACACCATAGAGGTTGCAAAGAAATATGGTCCCCCACCCTCATACACTAAAAAAGAAAGGGGAAAAAAAAAAAAAAAAGGAGGGGTCTCCTCGTTTTAAAATACCCAAAATTGACAAAAAGCCAAATTGCAAATACCAAAATCTATGACACATGGTATTTTCCCAACTTGAAAAAGAAGAAGAAAAATACTGCATTTAGTCGGCAGTAAAAAATGAATAGTACTACTTCTTTTTGCTTTAAAAAAAAAAAATACTAATACAGTAGTGGATTTGTGTATAAATGACTCATCTCACTGTCTCACATGACCTTCCCTATATAAGAGCGAAAGTTTCCCCCACAAAAAAGTAAAAACCTTTTTTTTTTTTTTAAATTTCTTTCCTCATTTCTCTCTCATCACACCTTGATCCGAAATGCAAACAGAGGAAGTCTCAATTCTTATATCCCAAACAAGAAATTAAAAAAAAAAAAAAAATAAAAACTCCCTCTGCTCCTCAATATCACGCACAAAAACCCACACAACAATTCTACTTCCGTTTCTGTTTCTGTTTCCAGTTTCCATTCTATTTCTCCTCGCTTTCATGCACACACCAGAAGTTGTAGAAAGAGAGGACTGCAAGTTTGATAATTAATAGCCATTCCTCAACCAAATCAGAAAACAGAACGAAAACGGAAAAAGAGAAGTTAAAAAAAAAAAAAAATGGTTTTTTTCATTCCTATGATCTTCTTCTTCACTACTCTTCTCTCTTCGCCTGCAACGATTCTGTGTCTGAACCAGGAAGGTCTGTACCTCCAGCGAGTCAAGAACTCGCTGGACGATCCTGACTCGGCCCTCTTCTCCTGGAACGACCGCGACGACACACCCTGTTCCTGGTTCGGTATCTCCTGCAACCCTTCCACCAGCTCCGTCTCCTCCGTCGACCTCTCCAACGCCAACGTCGCCGGACCTTTCCCCTCCGTCATCTGCCACCTCGAGAATCTCACCTCCCTTGTCCTCTACAACAACTCCATTAACTCCACCCTCCCTCTCGACATCTCCTCCTGCCGGAGTCTCCGCTACCTCGACCTCTCGCAGAATCTCCTCACCGGTGCTCTTCCCCACACCCTCGCCGACCTTCCAGACCTCCGGCATCTCGACCTCACTGGCAACAACTTCTCTGGTGAGATTCCCGACAGCTTCGGACGGTTCCAGAAGCTGGAGGTTATCTCGCTTGTCTACAATCTGTTCGATGGAAGTCTGCCGGCGTTTTTCGGAAATGTGAGTAGTTTGAAGATGCTGAATCTGTCGTATAACCCCTTTGTGCCGGGTCGGATCCCGGCGGAGTTCGGGAACTTGACCGAGTTGGAGGTGTTGTGGCTGACGGACTGTAGTTTGGTTGGTGAGATTCCTGACTCGCTCGGTCGGCTCAAGAAGATGAAGGATTTGGACTTGGCGATCAACAATTTGCAAGGTCCAATCCCGAGTTCGCTCGTCGGAATGAGCAGCGTCGTCCAAGTTGAGCTCTATAACAACTCGCTTTCCGGCAACTTCCCGCCGGGAATGTCGAACTTGACGTCATTGAGGCTCCTCGACGCCTCGATGAATGAGCTATCCGGCCCGATTCCCGACGAGCTCTGTAGCTTGCCGCTCGAGAGCTTGAATCTTTACGAGAATCGCTTCGAGGGGAAACTGCCGGCGAGCATTGCGGACTCGCCGAATCTGTACGAGCTCAGGCTGTTCAAGAACTTCCTCACCGGCGCGTTGCCGGAGAATTTGGGTAAAAATTCTGCCTTGAAATGGCTGGACGTATCGAGCAATAAGTTATCCGGCGAGATACCGGCGACTCTCTGTGAAAAGGGCGAGTTGGAAGAACTTCTGATGATACAGAACTCGTTCTCCGGCAAAATTCCGGCCAGCCTCGGCGACTGCGGGAGCTTGACACGTGTCCGGTTGGGGCACAACAAGTTGTCCGGCGAGGTTCCGGCGGGCGTCTGGGGACTGCCACGAGTCTATTTACTTGAGCTCGTGGAGAACCAATTCTCCGGCTCGATAGGGAAGACCATCGCCGGCGCGACGAACCTCTCGCTCCTGTTAATATCGCGGAACAACTTCTCGGGAGAAATCCCGGACAAGATCGGTGGGGTCGAAAATCTCGTCGAATTCTCCGCCGACCATAATCGCCTCAGCGGAGCTCTGCCGGAGAGCATCCTCAATCTTGGACAGCTCGGGAACCTTGATCTTCACAACAACCAGCTCTCAGGAAAGCTCCCGAGCAAAATCGAATCGTGGAAGAAGCTCAACGAGCTCAATCTCGCAAACAACCAACTTTCCGGGAAAATCCCGGACGGAATTGGGAAACTGTCCGTGCTCAACTATCTCGACCTTTCCGGGAATCAGTTTTCCGGGAAAGTCCCTCTCGGGTTGCAGAATCTAAAGCTGAATCTCCTCAACCTATCGAGAAATCATCTCTCCGGTGATCTCCCGCCATTGCTCGCCAAAGACATGTACAAAAACAGCTTCTTGGGAAACACCGGCCTCTGTGCAAGCATAAAAAGCCTGTGTGAAAACACTACCCAGACTAAAAGCCAGGGATACATATGGGTTCTCCGAAGCATGTTCATACTCGCGAGCTTGGTGTTCGTTGTTGGCGTCGTTTTGTTTTACTTGAAGTACAGGAACTTCAAGAAGGCAAAGAGAGCCATAGACAAATCCAAGTGGACTTTGATGTCGTTCCACAAACTGGGCTTCAGCGAGTACGAGATTCTGGAATGCCTCGACGAGGACAATGTAATCGGAAGCGGCGCGTCGGGGAAAGTATACAAGGTCGTGCTCGGCAATGGAGAAGCCGTCGCGGTGAAGAAGCTCTGGGGCGGGGCTAAAAGGGCGTGCGAAAGCGAGGATCTTGAGAAAGGCCGCACCCCGGACGACGGATTCGAGGCCGAGGTCGAGACCTTGGGGAAGATCAGGCACAAGAACATTGTCAAGCTATGGTGTTGTTGCACGACGAGGGACTGCAAGCTCTTGGTTTACGAGTACATGCCGAACGGCAGTCTCGGCGACTTGCTTCATAGCAGGAAAGGCGGTTTGCTAGACTGGCCTACGAGGTACAAGATTGCCGTGGATTCAGCTGAGGGGCTTTCCTATTTACATCACGATTGCGTTCCTCCGATCGTTCACAGGGATGTCAAGTCCAACAACATCTTGTTGGACGGGGATTTCGGCGCAAGAGTCGCCGATTTCGGAGTTGCCAAGGTTGTTGATATGTCCGGGAAAGGTCCTAAATCCATGTCTGTCATAGCTGGTTCTTGCGGCTACATTGCCCCCGGTAATTACTTATTACTAATTACTAAATACTTAATACCGACTCAAAATACAAATTAAACTAAACTAAACTAAACTAAGCTAAATTTTATTTTATTTTATTTTATTTTTCTCTATGCAGAGTACGCGTACACGCTACGAGTGAACGAGAAGAGCG
Organism: Ficus hirta; assembly: GCA_038430175.1. Taxonomy (NCBI): domain Eukaryota; kingdom Viridiplantae; phylum Streptophyta; class Magnoliopsida; order Rosales; family Moraceae; genus Ficus; species Ficus hirta. Next base: position 10,103,061 of record CM076589.1, read on the forward strand.
ATATATACAGCTTCGGCGTGGTGATACTCGAACTGGTGACGGGGAGACTTCCGATAGACCCGGAGTTCGGAGAGAAGGATTTGGTGAAGTGGGTTTGCACGAGTTTGGACCAGAAAGGCGTTGATGACGTAATTGATCCGAAGCTCGAAGCATGTTACAGGGCAGAGATATGCAAAGTCCTAAACATAGGACTCGTCTGCACCAGCCCACTTCCTATCAACCGTCCCTCCATGAGAAGGGTCGTCAAAATGCTGCAAGAAGTGGGCATGGAGATTCACCCTAAAGCCAACAAGAAGGATGGCAAGTTGTCCCCTTATTACTATGAAGACACTTCAGATCATGGCAGTGTAGCTTGAATTTTTTTTTTTCCCAAGATTATTAAGTTTTTTTTATATTATTTTTTGGTTGATTTGGGCTTTTTTTTTTTTTTTTTTTTTTAAGCTTAAGTACTTTCCTTTTATTCTTTTTTTTTCTCCCCCAAAATTTGTTCCCCCTAATCCCAATTGGTGATTGTTTTATTCCAAGTAATTGGGACAGGGGAAAAAGAAAATTTTGAGGCGAGTTTAGATTACGGGGTGAAGAAAAAAAGAGAAAAAAGGAAAAGGAAAAGAAAAATGTGGTGGGCAGTACAAAAGCAGGGTGGTGTATTGTTCTATGCTGTAAATTAACCATCGGAATTTTTCTGCTGCCACATGTGTGAGAGTTGGATGCATAATCCATTAACAGCTCTGCCTTAGAAGTAGTTGTGATTTCTCAATGAAGTCACTCGGGGTGCCCTTTTTTTTTTTTTTTAAATTAAATTGTCGGGTTTATGAGAAAGAATTAGTGTAAAATTCCAAATTAATATTTTTGAAAATTTTTTTTTGAATCCCTAAATATTAAATGAGATTCTGAAAATGTAGCTTTCCAAATTGCATATCCTTTGGTGTAATGGTTGTTATTCCGGACTAAATGCATTTGACTAGTTATGGTTGTGACATTACACTCGCACACACATACACACTTATACAAGCATACACATATACACATATACACACATATATATAGTAGTGAATAATAATACCATGTCAACCAATGATAGATAACAAACAGCTGTATATATCAATTAATAAGTTTGTTAGGCCCTCCATGTCCCGTCCCCTTGTGTTAGAAGTGAAATTGCCTCCAAACCAGGCCACTCGCTCCTCTATCATATGCTGCTCTGCCTCCCCCCTTTGATTTCTGTGTCTCTGGGGCCTCATGCCTTTGTACACCCTTTTGCTTTTTTTTTTTTTTTTTTTCCCAATTCATGCTTGGCTGGCATGGCTCTGCATATATATATTACTGATTTTTTTTTTTTTTTTGGGTAGCATGATTGGATGCTAGTATTTTTGTAGCTGATGGAAAATGTACTAATTAATAGTCCTCTAACCTAGTTGCTTCCCGGTTTTATCGAATTAGTAAATTGATACCTTGGTTGAAAGATTCAGAAAATATTCAATAGGTACCTCGTAATTTAAAAAAAAAAACATTCTTTTACCCCGACTGATTGCACCAAAATCAGTCGGAGCCAAAGAAATGTTTCATTTTATCTTTCTTGATTAGTAGTAGCTTGTTGTTCTTGTATCCGTTAATGAATTCTCCATTATCAAAAAAAAAAATCATTCTTTCAACAGTATTAGCTTAAAAACATGCTAATGAGAAAATTTATTTTTTGAAAGACACAGAATAAAAAATAAAAAATTTAGACGTATTAAAGTGCGAGAAGTTATAGCTATAGCAATATCTCCTTTTTCATGGTTATAAGAAGTCTTGGGATCGGGAGTGTTGAGGGAAAAAAAAAAAAAAAGGTAAGCAGCCAAAAAGGATGTTAAAAGGATATTACTTCCATTGGATATATCATTGCATCATTGCTAGAGAACAATAAGTTACTTTGGGAATGGATATGTGCGGTACCCACAAAGTGCACTATTCTTTGGCCTTCTGCTAAATAAATTCTTGGAGAGACACTATTCTTCAAATCGAATTATTTAAAAAACAAAAACAAAAAAAAAAGATAAAGATAAAAGAAAATTGGGCTGTTTGCTAGCCAGAAAAAAGCAATACTAGGGAGCATTAGTGATATTTAACATCACTCATTAATAGATGATGAGTCTCATAACATGAGACCACCAGTAGGGTCAATATCTCTATTAGTGTGATGTTGAACCATCTTCTCTAGCATTTTTCTAGTAAGTTGCTACTAGCAATGCCAAAACGAAGCAAACAGCTTTTAAGACTGAGTATAGCTTGAGGTCTGAGAAAGGTAATTTAGATTGGTGGATTATGAAACTGGCCTACCGAAATGTACTAGTAGCTGTACTGGCAAAGTGGGTGAAAGAGAGTATCGTTTAAATTTGTCAGTTATTTCTTTTTCTTTGCTTATATATATATATATATACACACACACACACACACACATACTTCCAAGTTCACCTGTAAACGCAAATCTCACAGAGCTGCTGCTAAGATAGCAATATATATATATATGTGTGTGTGTGTGTTGTGTGTGTGTGTATGTATATGCGAAGACTGATGGTACGTATTAAATGCCAACAGAGCTGAATCGTGTCGGTTTGGTGCAGTGTAATAATGATAATTCTTGGCAAAAGAATGATCCGATGGCCAATACACCATCTCTATCTGAATCTGAATCTGAATCCCTTTTTTTTTTTTTAAGTGCAGACAAATAACTGCTCACCCTCCGGTTGTTGGGTCCCTAAATGGACCATGCATGTTGAGAAAAAAAAGTAAATTATAAAATCTGATCTCCTCCCACCACTCTGATTGGACCAACTCCAACTTGGAAGTTTTCAATTTCAAATCTCTCACGCACTATGCATGGTTTTTATTTATAATGTATAGGCTTGGATAGGAGCTTTATTGTTGAGGCTGAGAGTGAGGCCAAGAACAGCCTTGATCTCAAGCCGACATTATTGAACTTGAACCTCTTCTAAAACTGCTGCTGGCTAACCACATACACTGCATTGTACACCATATGCTGCCAAACTCAGGGTTAAAAACAAAAAATTGTTCTGTCACTTGGCTTGGTGCGGTTAAAATATTAGACGTTCTCAATGGGTAAAAACAATATGCGTAAGATTTACAATGGGTTCACCTTTTGTTGAAGAAAGACGTCCATTTTCGGTCATTGTAGTATTTTATTATATTGAAAAAGAATATTGTAAGAGAAAATCACACCCTTCAGAACCTCTTTGTTCTTTTTTTCTTCTCTAACTTCTCTCTTAACCTTGAAAAAATAAAATGCTCCCTTCTAACTTGCACGGTGACCTTACCGTGAAGGTTGGTTCACGTGTTGTCACTATGTTAGAGTAGTAATTAGTTTCACTCACTCAATAGGTGCGACGGTTAGGATGTGTTTTCTTCTTCCTACAAAATGAGTTTGAGATTCGATAGTGTAGAACCCCCCACCCCATTATAAGCCCCGATTAATGAATTGACTTGTGTTGAGTTTGCATGTGGTGGTGGTAATGAATCTGAATCCTTCAAGTAAAGTTAGGTCAGGCACTTTGGTACCAACAATAAATAAAAGAAGAATAGATGCATTTTTATGTCATCACATGTATATAATAGTATTAGGAACACCAACTCTAATATCAACTTTTTTAGTACTAACTTACGTATTATATTTTTATTAGTAGATACAATTAATTGAAAATACAATATTTCAAACACTTATCAATAAAAAAACGACAACTCGTATATCACATAGGTTTGTATTCAAAAGTTGGGATTAGAGTTGGTGTCCCTAGCATTTTTCATATGTATATATAGAAAAAATTTTTGTATCTGATATCGAATACCATCAGACACTTGTAACTTTCTGTTTAAACACTTGTAATAACTAGTTGATTTATATATAATTTATTATTTAGAACATTGTAACTTAGTAGTTTTTTATTTAGAATCTTATCACATGATATTAATTAAAAAAATTTTATATTAAAATCACCAGATTGATACAACGTACTATAAAAAAAATTATCACTTAGAGAGGATGTCAAATAGCAACGGCCCCTTTAGATTTATTTATAAATATATATATATATATATATGTTTTGATGATTTTGATCCACTTCGATGCAATTTGACAGTTAGAAAAAGCGCAACATTTGTTAGACGTTAAATTAAGAGGTGGTTTGGTTTTAGCTTTTGCTTCGAGTAGTGGTAGTTATCTTCAGTTTTAATTCCATCACGCAATTTCCAATATACGTGAAAGAAGTACGTTAATGGGTGCAATGGTCCAAGATAGAATGGACTGGCCACAATGGCACAAGGGCCTGAAGTCAGTGTCTTGTTGTCCCGGAATACTAGACCGTACAAAATAGAACAACGGCCTGCAACTACTTGTACTTGTGTCAATAAAGCATTTGGGCTTTGTTTCTGTTGCCCATATAATTGTCTTGTTTGTGACTGCTTTAGTCCACAAAATCCATTTTAAAACCCAACAGTTCGAGGCAAAAAAGGAGATTTGCAAGAATGTCCTAAATTTGACACTTTCTTATAATTTTATTATCTATAAGAGTAAAGTGGATAATTTTACCGTTTCAGAATATTTAATTAAACAAATAAATAAATAAATAGCTAATAGATAAAAGTACTCATATCTCTTTATTTTATTTTCTTTTTTATTTATTGGAATTTTTTTATATATCTCTAACTCCGTTCATTGGCCAGTCGTCGGTCACTAGCCGGTCGCTGTCGCTAGTTGTCTTAATTTTTTTTTATTTCAACAAAGATGATCAGATATATCATGCTCCGCTCGCTGGATTTTTTTTTCTTTTTCATATTTCAACAAAAGATGACCAGATATATTCGACTCCAGTCATCAGCGTCGTTGTTGGTTGCCGGAGAGATTTTATTAGAATCCAAAATGGATTTTGATAGAATTTATATTTTTTGGATTTTAACAAAGATGGCCGGACGTATCCGGCTCTGATAATCAGAGAGATTATGTTAGAATCCAAAATAGATTCTCCCAGAATCCGAGAAGGTAAAGTGGATTGAGATAGAATGCTAAATAGGCAAAACTGATTCTGATGCAATACAAAATGGCTGAATTTTGATACAATGCAAAACAGTTTATATCAGAATGCAACATGAATTTTATCAAAATGTAAAATGGATTCTACTAGAATCTGAGGAGGCAAAACGAATTCTGATAGAATGCAAAATGGATTTTATCAGAATTCAAGTTTTGGATTATACCAGAATTCGATAAGACAAAATAGATTATGATATAATGCAAAACATATTTTATCAGAGTGTAAAATGAAATCTATCATAATGCAAGTTTTGGATTTTACCAGAATTCGAAAAGGTAAAAAAGATTTTGATAGAATGCAAAATGAATTTTGATGGAATGCAAAATGAATTCTGATTAATGCAAAATGGATTTTGATAGAATCCAAAACCGATTGTAATAGATTTTTTTTTCCGCATCTCCAGTTGAAAATATAAAATCAATAATACTTTTATTTTCCTCGTACAATATCAAAAATTTTCTCTGCAAACAAACAGAACTGAGAAAACGGGCAAAAATTTTCCTCGCAAACAAACGGACCCAAGAAAACCGACATACAAATCACCAAAAAACAAACAAAACCAACAAAAATAAATTTTCTTAGCAAACAAAACACCAAAAACAAGCATATTATTCACAAGAAGAATAACACAAGCCTCCAATGAATTCTATCAAAATGTTCAAGTACTTTTTCCAAAGTTCACAATACTAAAATCATCAAATTCAAAATTGAACCTAGATATACTCTAACCTTAACGAATAGATTTTATTAGAATCCAAAATGGATTTTAACAGAATATATATTTTTTAGATTTTAACAAAAACAGCCGGACGTATCCGGCTCCAGTTGTCGGAGAGATTCTGTTATAATCCAAATTAAATTTTGCCAAAATACGTTTTGAATTCTGTTAGAATGCATTTCAGATTCTGCTAGAATACATTTTGATTTCTGCCAGAATACCTATGTATTTCATATTATGCCAGAATGCCTTTCAGATTCTTTCATAATGCCTTTTGATATAATCAATTGTACATATTAGCACTCGCGTATACCAATTCTCTAAAAACATACGTAATTTTAATTCAATTTTTTTTGTATCAATGACTAACTAAAAAGCTAGTATTATTATTTATAACCTGTAATAACTGAAATTTTTCATACCAAAATCAAAGAAAAAATATTTAAGTATCAAAACTTGTAATTATAACCAAAATACAATTTCAAGCAAATACATGTCTCTATTGGAAGCTCAAATCGACCCTGAGCGTTCGTGAGCATTGCTTCCGGATTAAAAATCCGCCCTCGGACGCCACGATCTCAGTCCTCGCCGGAGATCGAGCGATTTGTTTTTTTGCCGGACCGGATCTGGTCACTTGGATGCCGTGATTCGAAGCGCCGGTTGCGAGGTTTTGTAGATCGAAGCCTTCCGTGAAAACAGTTGTGGGAGGTGTCACCGGAGGGCGACGAGGAAGCTTGGCGGATGCCGGGGCGAAGGTCGGCACAGCGGATTGCTAGCAACCGGCGAGTGAAGGCACGGGGGCGGATCGGTGAAGGCTCGGAGGAGACCGGCCGGAGTCGGAATGGGGACGCGACGTGTCTGGCACGGTGGCTGTTGGGCGGCTTGCACAGAAACGAGAGAGAGGGAGGGGGAGAACACAGAGGAGAGAGAGAAAGAGAGAGAGAAAAAAGTTTTGAGCTTTAGAGTGAGAAGTCACATAACTAAAGAGAGAGCTAGCGGAAGAGTTTTAGAGACAGAAAGAGAAGTGCTGATCTGAGTCATATATTTAATTAGGGGTAAAATCATAAATTCAGTGAAAAAATAAATTAAAAATATATAAAATGTTAAAATTATTGATTTTAATATTAAAAAAGGTAAAATTATAATGAGGTATCTAACTAATAGCTATTTCCTTAATTTGTTCAGGCAAAAAAATGTATGACAATGGGTTTTCACAAGCCCATTATTTAGGATTAGGCCGATGGAAAAAGAGAAAGGGGGGCGCGGGCGAAGAAAGAGAGAAGGTTAGAAAAACGCTCTCTTAAAGATTGTGGATTACATATATTAATTTCAACAATATATAACAAGATTTATAACTTATGGTGTGTTTGGTAAAACAGTTTGAGTTGGTTGACTTTTTAAAAACTAGTTATAATTTTTATTGACTTTACAGAAAAAGATAAAAACTGAGATAAAAAATATGAGTTTAAGATGGTTTATCAAACGGATGCTTACTTTCAACATAAAAGTTACATTTTACCAGGTGCAACGATAACGATTCATTTTGAACTGAATTTGTATTTGAGAGAGAGAGAGAAATGAATACGTACGTGATCTTAAAAAACTGAGAATTTAAATTTAAATTTGATTTTGATTCAATTTTTTCCAATCAAAACTTTTGCAGGCATAAATGTCAAAGTCAATTAGTCCACCGATGACTCACACTATGAGATTCATGACTCACGATGACTCATCATCGTCACGATCTTGCTGGCAATGAAGTTCCAGAATAAAGTTTTCAAGTTTGTCGTTCGAATGACACATTTGTTTTTAACTGACATGTTTATTAACAAGGGGTAGTTTAACCATTGACAAAAAGTTTTGCTGTGTTGGTTAACAAAACCAAGCCAAAAGGGAGGATTTTAACATGATTTACCAACACACAGAAGGTTTACAACATTCTTGAAAACGTGATATGAAACTCCACATTTGCATTTGAGAAAACACAGGAATTTTGTGTAACTAATCCATAGTCCTAAATTACTTGTATAAAATATATATATATATATATCAATAGTACTCTAGTTGACAAGTGGATGACCATTTAACTTTTTAAATTAAAAAAAAAAGGAGTAAAAAAAATTAGTACTGTAGAATATTTTTAAAAAATTCTATGATAAAATACAATTTTAACCACAAGATCACATCATATTAAAAACAGGAAGAAAATAGAACAAGATAATTTAATTTAACAAAATTTCGACCACTCAAAATTATACCTCACCAACATAGTAATGGTATGTTGGAATAATACACATTCACTTAGTTTTGTATTTCAGTATGTGTTTGGATGTCCCATTTAATCATTGTATTCCAAATTAAAATGTGTGTTTGGATTGTTTATATTGAATAATCATTCTAATATGTACTAGAGAGAGAGAGAAAGATAGTATGTGATGCGATTCACAAAAATAGATAGAGAAAATGAATGGATAAATAGTAAAATGAGTAAGTATACTGTTTAAATGAATGTGTAATTCAAATACAAAATATGGAGAAATGAAATAAATATTAGAGTAATTGGCCCAGAGGTGACAGTTTGGTCCCCGTTCTTTTTTTATTTATTTATTTTGTCAAGATAACCCTGGATTCTTATTTTTTGGCCATTCCAGTCATTTTCATCTGGTTTCGTTAAAAAACTCACTGAATGATCATGTGAGAAGTATGTTTTGTGTTTTTTGAAGGAAAATATCCCTAAAAATATGAAAATACCCTTGTTTATATTTAAAAAAAAAAAAAAAAAAAAGGAGAGACCTTTATCTTTCTCCCCTCCCTCCCTCCCACCCACCCCCACCTCCCAAATTGGATGTCGACACTGACGCTGATGCAGGAGCCAGAGGCCGTCTTCCTCCCTCCCTCCCTCCTTCCCCCTCTCCCTCTGCACGATTTGAATTTTGCCCCCACCCCCTCCAGCGCTGCGATTTTAGCCCCCCTGACCGCTGCGATTTAGGTTTAGGACCCCTCCAGCCCGATCTGAGTTTTGGCTCCGCCCCCACCCTCCCCCCCCCCCCCCCCCCCCGGCCATGTCGGTTCCCCCCCCCCCCCCCCTCGCACCGCCATCTTCCTTCCTCCTTCCCCCCTGGCCACCTTCTTCTCCGTCGCGACCCCCTCCCCTGTGGATAGGGTTTTTAGAAATGGAGAGAGAGAGAGAGAGAGAGAGAGAGAGAGAGAGAGAGAGAGAGAGAGAGAGAGAGAGAGAGAGAGAGAGAGAGAGGGAGGAGTGAGAAAATTTTTTTTAATTTCATTTTGTTAAATTAATTATTATTAAATTACTAAAATACCCTCACAAATTAAATCACATGCATTGCACATGACTAATTCTGTTAAAAATTTAACGGTTTTAGATGGAAATGGTTGAAATGATAAAAAATTAAGAGTTTAGGATTATCTCGACAAAAAAAAAAAAGGACCAAACCGTTATCTTCGAAAGAATTCATGGATTATTTAAGTCATTTACTCTAATTAAATATTATATTATATTACGAAACATAGATTTCTATATCCCGGCCCTTTTAATTATTGGTCATAACATTTAACTTTTTCATTGTGAATTTGTGCAAGAGAAGACAAAATAGAAGTGGATGACCAAAACAAGCAGGTGAAATTGCAATCGCCAAGTTGGGTTTACTTTGCACCCTATAAAGTTCAAAATAATGGGACAAAACTTCCGTTAGCATAAAACCAAAGTAATAGCCCAATCATCAAGCAAGACCGACGTAAGGACGAGTAGAAATAACCATTAATTTGGTCCCGAATGGACAAAGCAAAAGTTATTAATTAGCATACGTCACTTTATATTGGAGAAAATAAGCATTCAAAAAGCCATTTTGTAAGAACATGTCACTATAAAACATTGTCATTCTCATGGTAGCGTAGGGGAGGCGGCCAACTATTAACCAACATTTGCTACTTCTTTACTATTAGTGCCAAAATTCCAACTTTCTCACCCATCCACCCCAAATTTTTCAAAGAAATATAACCCCACCATTTGATTTTTCTTTTCATAGTTTTCTCTCTTTGATTTTTTCATACTTTTCATCCACCATTTTATTTTATTTTTTTCTCTCTTTGATTTGATCATTCTTGTGTACTTCAACACACACACACACACACACACACGCGCGCGCGTTTATATATATAAAATATAAACTACAAAACCCTTTTCCCCAGACCACAATTTTCTTGACCGTCCAACCTCTACTTCTCTTCCCTTCTCCACCACTCAATAAATATACATATACATATACATATACATATATATATATATATAGTTGATCTACAAAAGCCTCTGAAAAACCTCTTTGCATATGCACATGTATACATCACAATTCACACAGACATGAGTCACAGCCAGAGTATTGCCTATGACTTTGTCTTGGCTCTCCTCTCTACTTGTATCCTTGTTCTGCTCATAATTCTAGTCCTCACACTACTCTGCAAAAAGAAACCGGTCATCAACCAATCCCGAGATCAAGAGCTCCTTCCCATCAAGGCCTCAGCGACGTCGTTTCCTCTAACCAACATAGACGCGGCCACGGACGGCTTCAGCCGCCGCAGAGTCATCGGCGAGGGCCGCTTAGGAACCCTATACGCCGCCGTTTTCGAGAGGGGAGAGCTTGTCGCCGTCAAGCGGATTCATCCAAGGCTAGTCTTGAGCAATGCCGGTTTCGGATTCTCCACGGTTCTCAAGTCTCTCTCCTTGGCTCAACACCCCAACATAGTACAAATCATAGGCTTCTCGGAGGCACCGGGGGAGAGAATCATAGTGTCGGAGTTTGTAGGCACAATAAGCTTGGAATTCCACTTGCACCAAAACCCGGACGGCGTTTCGCTATTGGATTGGAGCCGGCGTGTCGCTATCGCAGCCGGGGCGGCGAGAGGGCTCGAGTACTTGCATGAGGGCGTGGCGCCAAATATAGTTCATGGATGCGTGAAGCCTTCCAATATTTTGATTGATGAGAATTTTGTTGCTAGGGTATGTGATTATGGCCTCACTTTTTTGGGACCAAGGGAGAGAAGAGGTCTAGTGGGGTATGTGGATAGTGAGTATTGGGGTGAGAGAAGCGGAGGGGCTTCTAAAGAGAGTGATGTTTATGGATTTGGTGTCGTTTTGTTGGAGATTTTGAGTGGGAGAAGATGTGAAGAAGGGTTGGTCGTAAAGTGGGGTTTGCCTTTGATTAGGGAAATGAGGTTGAACGAGTTTTTAGATCCTAGACTTGGTATTCCTCCCAATGTTAAGCCTCTTGTTAGGTTAGCTAAAGTTGCTTTGGCTTGTGTTGGTAATTCTCGGAAGAGTAGGCCTTCTATTGGTCAAGTGGCAACTATTTTGAGTAGTTTGGAAACGGAGGTTTGTCTTTGATTTTTTTTTTTTTTAATTTTTTTTAAAGAGGTGGTTGAAGTTGATTTGGTTTAATATTGATCGCTCTCTGGAATCATCTCTTTATCCCAATTTCAACCACACCTTTGGTAGAAATTTTTGAGATAAACTTGACATGTATATAAATGTGATTTGTCAGCATTATATATATTATATATTATATATATTAGGATGTCAAACAATTTCTTTTCTTGTGGAGTGATTTTTCAAGAAATTCTACACATTTATCAATCGATGTGGTATATTCTTAATTAGAAGAGTTTCATAATTTAGGATTTTAAAATTTTCTTATTAGTATGAAATATTATTAAATTATGCTAAATTATCATATATATTTTTTATCCTATATTCTATTGAATATGGGGACCTTATTGCAAAATTATTTATATTAACAAGAGTAGAGGATCATATATTAGTAAAAATTAAGATTATTTATCAAAGAAAATTATAAAACAACCTCTAAAATAAACATATGTTTATTTTTTCTTTTCTAACTCTTGATGTTTATTTAATTTTTTACTCTTGATATTTATCTAATTGGGAAAAAAAAAAACTGAAACTTTTGTGACAAGACTTGTAGCAGAAGAAATTCGATACTTTAGGGGAATTTGACTGTTGACCAAATCGTATTATGATTCATGCCAGTTAGTCATTGCATACATGGCAATGCGTATGTGATATATATTTTGTTGAAAGCGGAGGAAGGAACGTTCGTTGAAATGGAGAGATGGGACGGCGTCTTTTGTCCGTTTTTTGGCGGTGAATTAAATTATCCTTTTTCTTTTGTTTTCCGTGTTGAAATTAGCGATCTCTTTCGGTACTTGAAAGGGACACATTTCTTCTTCTTCATTTCTTTTTCCTACTTTTTTATTTGCTTTCAAATCCATGTCATTGTCTGTTAATTGGTCTTTTTCTCTCTTGCCTGATATATATATATATATATATATAAATTGCTCCATCATGTCACCGTACAGCTTCTGCAAAATCATGCATTATATGAATTATAATGTAATATTTCTTATGATATTATACGATTTCTAATCATTATATCCTATTTAAATCATATCAAACAAAAAATATTTATACCTATGATTGAAAAACAAAGCCTAAATATTAGTGGTGTTTTTTTTTAATAAGATCTTGTAGAAAATCTCCTTATTATTATCATATACATACACATACACACACACACACATATATCTTTATCTCGTATTCATTACGGAACCATTTGTTTATTTTGGTTGGTGGTGTTCTACAACTCTTTTACCCTTAAATAAGGTAATACCAATCGGAAGAAATTTTGTGTTTCTCGGATGTTGCTTTACTTTGACTAATATAACGTCATTTTACATTAATTGCTTACAAAGTCGTTGTTACAATATTCTTCAAGTCCCTAGCTAATAACTATATATATATATATATATATATATATTTTATATATTTCTCTTTTTCTGAGTATCCTAACCTGTTACTAGATATTCAAGATTAACTTACTTGCCAAAAAAAAAGGGCAAAAAAAGATTCAACATCAAAAATAAATCTTCCATAATACAAGCACTAGAACAAGAAATTGCCACTTATGCTCGTGAAAAATGGTGAAGCTATTCCGGTAGGTGTACAGATCGGAGTGGTAGGGTGTACAGATCAGAGTGGTAGGTAGGGGTGTTCTATTTTTAGGTTCACTTGCTCTTGTTATCCGAAGATTTTTTTAACACCACTTATAGGTTCACTTGCTGATCTGGTTATCCAAAGATTTTTTATTATCGTAATTTTTTTTCGTCCCTGTGTTAAGTTTGTTTAATCTCTTATTTTCCACTTGAGGGAAAAAAAGGAAATTGAAAATCCAATCAAATATCTTCCCGAGTGATGAGGAGGAAACCCTTTTGGTTGATTCTAGTTAGGGTCTGTTTGGAACGCCAATTGGAGTATGAGTTTTGAAGTTTTTTTTTTGTTTTAATATATTTGTTGGAAATGTGTGTTTAGTTGAAATATAAATTGAAGAAGAATTGTGATATATAACGTACCTTATGTGTTCCAAAAAAAAAAAATATATCGATCTTATTTAATTTATCTCATCGTTTTGATCATTTAGACATAAAAATCATTTTGTTTGCGTTTGGTTCGCCGGTTGAAAATGAAATTTTTAAGTTCGAGTTGGTTGAATTTTCAAAAACTAGTTATAATTTTTGTCGATTTTTTAGAAAAAGACAAAAACTGATATGAAAAAGTACAGTTTAGTTGAAGTTAAACTTAAACGCCAAACGAAGCCTTCATTTCAACTTCAAACAAGAAATTTATGGACTTTTTAAAGCTGAGGTTTTTTTTTTTTTTTTGGTTGAAAATAAAAGATAGAAAATAAGATATGTGGATTTGAAATAAGGTGGCAAAACAAGCGAATTTTGGAAAAAAAAAAAAAAAAATTTAAGTTCCGATGTTCCAAACACTTCCTAAATTTTGAGTATTATTGAAGCTTATTATTGTCGTTTCCTTTAAGGTTGGTTTTGGAGTCATTTTCGCTATTGTTTTACATGTCGTTTGTTAGCTTTAATTTATAGTTAGTGTCGTTTTTCTGAGACTGAATTTGAGCAATGATAGAAAATAAGATAGAAAATAAGATATGTGGATTTGAAATAAGGTGGCAAAACAAGCGAATTTTGGAAAAAAAAAAAAAAAAATTTAAGTTCCGATGTTCCAAACACTTCCTAAATTTTGAGTATTATTGAAGCTTATTATTGTCGTTTCCTTTAAGGTTGGTTTTGGAGTCATTTTCGCTATTGTTTTACATGTCGTTTGTTAGCTTTAATTTATAGTTAGTGTCGTTTTTCTGAGACTGAATTTGAGCAATGATACATTGAAATCAAGGAGAGTCCACTCTTTCTCTTCCCTCTCGCTGCATCACCGGGCATGGTTAGAAAAATATACAAAATAAATAAATAAATAAAACTGGGATTTTCCCTTAATGATCAATCTGCATGTGGCCTGTCCTCTAAGCAAAATCTGATTACCAGGCTCATGTTTTTTTTTTGCGCCGGCGCGGGGGGGGGGGGGGGGGGGGGGGTGGGGTGGGTGTGGGTGTGGGGTGGTGTGTGGTTCTGTCAGTGTTAGATATGTCTTATAACTCAGAAGATAATTGTCACAATCGGACATTCAAATTTTATAAGTTGATTTTAATCGTATAGAAAAGAAATTATTCAAGATACCAGAAATACCACTAAAAAGGCATAAGGTTATTTGGTTGGTGGGGTTTTGGGGTAGGTTGCAGCCTTGCAGATGCGATCCCATCCTGCATGTTTTAAAATAAAAAATAAAAATAAAAATCTATAATAACTTCAAAAAAATAAAAATAAAAAGAAAAAAGAAAAACTCATGCCGCTTTGTCACGGAAAAGGATTATCATACTAGGTTATTATAGATAACCTATTGCAGACCTCATATCTATATATAGACGTAGCATCTAAATTCACCAGATACTGAAGGTTGTTTTACCGTTGGTAGCCTACCGTATTATGGTGATATCTTATTGAGAAGTCCTGGGGTGAGGGATCGATTATTGTGGTCATTAGAAGAAGGTGGGGGAATAATGATGAGAAAGAGAGAGAGAAAGAGGGAAGATCAAAATATATATTTATAAACCATAAGGGTAAAATTTTCCTCACAATCTTTATGATTTCATGGCATTTAATCTGAAAAACTTTTTTTTTTTTCCCTAAGAAAAAAAATCGATCTAAGGCCCATTCTGGGGTTATTCACTATCTAGTTCAAAACCAAATTGTTGGTTTGGTGGGACGAACAAAATTTTGATATGGAGAATATTTAGACCAGACCTATATTATTCAACTCCGTTCAGTGGTATAGCCAGACTTTTTTTTTTTTTTTTTTTTTTCAGGAGGCTGTGAATCAAACCAGAAGTTTGAACTAAAATTACAATACTAACCTTCATTTATTTATTTATATTTTTGGTGTTTCCTAAGTGAACTAAGCTTATAAAGAGTTTAATTTAATTTTAAAGTTTAGAGTATAAAAAATAGAGTAGTATGGATGATTTTGATTTATTATTTAAGATACTAAAATGTAAATATAAGTACTTAAAAGTAAGGTGAAATTGAAAGCTTTGGCAAAAAAATTTAAATAAATATAGTAATTAAAAAAATTCAGAGGGGCAACTAAGTGATAAAGTTGTAAAATATTTTGCTATTGGGGAAAAACTATAGAAAGTCATTGGAATTTTCAAAACTTAGGGTGCAAAAAAGGAATTTTCAAAATCCCAAGGCATGGTCTGTTTGGTTAAAACACAACCAATTTAAAAATAAAAAAAAAACTCGAATCAAAATTACTATTTGAACAATACGGTTCGATTTTTAGACCACCAATTTTAGTTTTAACATGATACCGAATTGACAGTCTAAAAATCAATAGACCCATTGTACAACTCTGACCAAGTGCCACGGACCAACCATGTCTCTCGCAGACGAACCATGGGGCACTTACTTGACCATGAAGGCTAGCAAAGTCAGCTTAGAAAGTTATCTACAAGGTAACAAATCCAAGATGTAAGCCATGCTGTGGACACAAAATATGCAATAATAATTCATAACATCATATGGGCAGCACAAGTATTCGACAAGCGACAACTATCAAGGTAACCAATCATATAAGTATATAACAATGAGGCAACCAATAAGACATTAACGAGATAAGATAAAATCATGTTTCAAAATAGTCTACTTCATTTGTTGATAAGAGTGAAGGAGTACACAACTAAATCCCACCCCCCACCAAAAAAAAAAAATAGAGTTTTTTTTTTCCCCTCACTGTACATAAAAGAGTCACTGAAAATGGCAAGGGGGTGTCGATCTTAATAAAACATTAAAAAAAAAAAAAAGGAAAAGAAAATAAACAAAACAAGGCGGCCAAGATTTGACAAATGATCTTGGACAAATTTACTTGTACAAAATAAGAGTGCGTAGTCTCACACCAAACCTAGTCTCTAATAAATGATTTTCTGTTGTGGTAATTTTCTCCCTCCATAACAATAAAAAGAACCCTTCAACTCTATCTAGTAGAAAGGAAATCTCTATCGTTTTGTGCATTTAAGACTGACATTAAATAGATCTGATAGTAAGCAGAACAATGCATTTATCCAAATACATATATATATATATATATATATATTTTTTTTTACACTCTTAATTAGAAATTTCTCTTAATATACAGCGTGAACAACAAATCATATATCAGTCTAATATCAATTGCCAAATCAAGACTCAGTCAGATCATTATAAATACACACACACACACACACATTTATATATATATATATATATATATTTAGTGCTATAGATTTTAGTGCTAATAGTACAGTCCTTCACAAAAGGAGGGTTTGCTGCGTCTTCAAGGAGGTTGGTGTATCTATATATGTCTCTTTGCCCTCATTATCGGGAAAAGAATATGTATCTAGGCATATTCTACTAGTTAGTTAAAAGAGAATTTTTTTTTTCTTTTTTTAATGATAGGGGAGACTCCTTTTTAATAGTGAAGATTTGTTTAGTTACTGGATTTATTTCTCAAGTCAGTTTATAAGTGGAAATACTTTTATGTCGTATAGTATATATTTTTAACGTGGGCGTACCTTCTTATGCTCAACATATATATAAATGAAACCAATAAAACTGGAAAGATAATTTAATCATGGCAGTTCAAGATGCATGTATTGTTTCTGTCTCTCTCTTTCTCATTAATCCTTAGATGGATAATTAATAGGAATTAGCGACGGATAAGTAAAGGGTAAAACAAAATGATAAATTCTTTTCCAATCATCACTTTCAGAAATTACTCTATTAATTGCGTACGAAAGAGAGCCAACATTTATAATTGACAAGGCAACGTAATGCAATCAATGGAAAAGGCTAATAAGAGCTAGCCCTTTGTAATAGTATAGCTCACGTAACTTACCATTAAAGAAATAACTTAATATCTAAAGTGTTACAAGTTAAACTTTTTCCAGATTACTTAGTTACTGTTACAATACTTATATGTGAATTAGATACCCTTTTCTCTTGAGTTAACCTTTAAAGATAAATACTTCTTAGGTAATTTCAGACATGATACGGTGACACAACACGAAATAAATGACCTTCGACCGCATGTTTCAAAATTGGGTCGAAATTTGATCGAGATGTTTAATCAAAAAATAAAATGGGCTAGAAACTAGTTACATCGTTTAACCCGTTTATTTGAATGGGTCGGAAATGAACTA
Source organism: Ficus hirta (assembly GCA_038430175.1). Lineage (NCBI taxonomy): Eukaryota > Viridiplantae > Streptophyta > Magnoliopsida > Rosales > Moraceae > Ficus > Ficus hirta. The sequence continues at coordinate 10,120,535 of CM076589.1, forward strand.
ACATGACCCAATCCATTTAAAGCCAATATATATAAAATTTCTCACTATATTTTTATTTAAAAAATCATAAAATATAAAAGCCTAACCGTAATAACCCGTTTATGTTTTATTTTAAGATATGTTTGTCTTAATCATTATGGATATTTTTTAATTCTAGTTGTTAGTTTTATATTTTATATAAATATGATGAGTTTCTTGTATTATTGAATTCAGAATTTTAAGTGATTTTTTATCTAAAATTTTCATGTTAAATTGGTCAGAAACCAGTTTTCATATTAAATGGGCCGTAAACGGGTTTTTTCGTGTTAAAAAGATCATAAACGAGTTTGTTTTTGTGCCAACCTGTCGTGGCTCGTTTAATAATCATGTTCGTATGTCATGTCATGCTACCCATTTATTAAACGGTTTATGTTCGTGTTTAGGTTCATGGCCCGTTTATTAATCATGTCGTGTTCGTGTTCGTCCTGTAATTGGGCTAGTCCGAACTCAGCTCGCGAACACGAATTGTCAGTCTTAAATTACTTCTACTCAAACTAATTTAATATATTAATTAAAGCTAGACTTTTGAAAGCGACAATAGATTTAGACCTTACCCATTTATATAATGATACGCATGAAGATTGGATTGTTATAATGTTTATAAGTGAATTGGTTTCACATAAAGAAATCTACAACAAAAGAAGATACCAAAACCAATTTCTCTTTTGTCCCTTTTCAAGTCTTCCTTGTTGGCGAATCTTTTACGTCTGAAAACTAGTTCTATTCCAGATGCTGCCGCCCATATATTTGGAATTATACGATTCTACGGCCTCAACTAAATTCCCAAACAAGAAGAAGGAAAATATAGTGTAATTGGGGGCAAAGTCAAAATCGTGTTGACGGAAATTCAAAGACTCATTGATCTTTCAAAGTCATCCTGACTAAGTTATTATAAGAGATATTGATGTTAAATAACAAAAAGCATATATAGATGACAAAATATAAACAATGATATCATTAAGGACCTTAAATCAATTGACTTGCCCTTTTCCCTATATATGCACATATATTTAATATATATATATATATATAAGTAACGCTTAGTATGTCAACTTTAATCTCAATTTTTTGAATACAACTAACGTGTTATATTTTCATTGATAAATGTAATTAATTGATATGTTATTACTTTAAACACTTATTAATAAAAAAATAATAACTCATTTATCACATAAATTGATATTTAAAAAATTAAGATTAAAATTGATGTGACTAATATTTATTATGAGTCCATTTTCAGCGAAGGTAAGTGAAAACAACTGCCAATGTTTCCTACAAGTAATCGACGGGCAAAAGTCGTTGATTCCCACGCATTGTTTAAGATTTGGTATTTTGCTAACTTTATTTATTTTATAGCTGAAATTGGTACTTCGCTAAATATCAAAACTATTTAAATTCTTATCTTCATGTACATAGATGTACACATTTTCTCCTTTGCACTCAATACTCTATCATAAGTTTGTCAAATTTCGTATTATTAGATTTTTTGACCCTTACGATCGGTTTTCTTTTCCTTTTCCTTTTTTTTTTTTTTTGGGGTTATATGTGAATTGGATAACCTTATTATTCAAGATTTTCTTATTCAGTGGTTTATGATCCAAACGCCTGTCAATTAATATATACATTTCTGCATAGAAAGGGAACAAATGATCAAAATCCTAGTCCCTATGTATGATGTATGACGTATCAATTTCCATTAAAAAAAAAAAATCTCCTGTCAAACTATTATGATATTTCATATAAATTAGGGAGAATTTCATTGTGAGAATTCTTTATGGTAAAACTTTGTTTTAGTTGTAAGATTTATATTATTAAGTTATGCTAATATTGTCTGTGTGTATATATATATATATATATTTATTTATTTATTTTGATATGATTTTCATTAGATATAAAATTAAGATGCATTTGGAATACCAACTATAGTTGGAGTTTTTGAGTTTTTTTTTTTTTGAAAATGAGCTAATAGTTAAAAATATGTGTTTGGTTGAATTGTAAATTAAAAATAAAATGAGATAATAAATATGGTAAAAACCCGAAACATGTTTAGAAAAAATAGTAATATGAATCTTATTTTGTACGTTTCATTGTTGTGAGCATTCTCAGACATAAGATTTATCTTATTTCAACTTGAATTATTTTAGCCTCCGTTTGGTAAGTTAGTTGGAGATGAAATTTTTAAGTTGGAGTTGATTGACTTTTCAAAAACTAGTTATAAATTTTGTTGACTTTTTAGAAAAAGATAAAAATTGAGATGAAAAAGTATAGTTTAGTTGGAATTAAACTAACTTATTAAGCAGGGGCTTAAATTTTGAGATTTGAAAATGAAAAAAAAAAAAAAAAAAAGGAGATGTGTCACAATAGACATTTGAAGTTGGTGTTTGGAAATGAGCTGATGCATCAAATATGATTTGGAAATAAATGGAAAACCTTTTAGTTGAAATAGAATCGCCAAACACCCTCTTAAAAAAGATTAGTTTGTTGTGTTTTGTGATTTGTAAACAAGAATTATTCCTCAAGCTTTTCGCCAAAAAAAGAAAAAAAAAGGGAGAGATGAGGCCAAAACTACAAAACAGGCAATTTTTATAAAACGACAAACGGGACCTCCTTTGGACGTTGTCGTATCTGGAAACAACTTGACAACATTGAAAAATAAAATAGTATTATGTCCAAAATAACCGGGACCCCAATACGTTAAAGTGCTCAAGAAAAATAAAAAAGAAAAGAAAAAGAAAAGTGGAAAAACAAGTGCAAAGAAAAAAGAAAAAATTATATTGAAGCTTAACGAGTAAGCTTCCTTTTGCGTGGCTTCTTGGAGAAGCTTAATCCCATGTCATGTCGGCTGGTGCAAGAGACATGTTCTAACGGTGAGATCACGGTTTCTTTTCCTCTGCACTCGTGTTCTTCTCTAAACTTTGCAATCGCCAGCCTGTCGCCAATAGAGCTACGACAACAATGCCAACGTTAATTAGCATAGTAAATGAGAAGCCTATGACAATTTTTTTTCCCCTAAAAGAAGACATAATTATCTTAATTCCACCGCATTCTTATCATAATAAAGAGTCCAATATCATTTCACTAAAAAATGAGGAGTTTAATTTCACTCAAGTACGATGTTGCATAGCTCATTAACCGAATAATAACTCTAATCGGGGCTACCGAATATCAAATCTGAACACATTTTAACTAAGTAATGAAATAAAGAAAAAGATAGTCTAGCTATTATACCACTCTACTAAGATATCCCTATGACTATTTGTTAGGGGCAATATTCTTTGGATGTAGCCAATTTAATGATGTTAAGCATTGTGCATCAATTTTGCCATAAATTGTTTAACCTATCAATAAAACGGAAAAAAACCTAACCTAATTCTATTGTAAAATGAGACGTACATTTAGTTTCACTTACATTTGTATGATATATATGTATGATGTTGCATAGCTCAATAACCGAGCAACATCTTTGATCCGGGTTGCTGTATATCGAACATGAATACATCACAAAAGTATATTAAACAAAAAATAAAAAAAAGACATTCTTAAGCTAAAAATGACACATACTAATCTATACCGTGTTATATAATGTATTATATTTGTTCACTGTTTTGATATCATAACCATTACTAAATATCTCGTTTTCTTACTTTTTGGCCGTGAGAACATATCCATTAGTGTTGGCAAATGAAAATACACTTTGAAAAGGATTTTCTTATTGAATTTTGGTGAGAATATTTTTTAATTTACTCAATTGGTAGCTAGATCACTTAACGTTTAAGCATACTTGGAAATGTGATTTGATTTATACAATATAATATTCAACTCTTCTATCATATGGATTTTATCTTTCTTAACATATATTCAAAGTAGTGAAAATCTGTTCCTATTTTATAAGGCTTTATATATATAGAAAATATATGCATGACATAGTCCTAATGCAAAGAATTTTATTAAGGGGTCATTAGCCAATTAAAGCACCATTAATCTGATTTGGTCGTTAGTATTTATTCTCACTTTGGTGAAGATTACGTCGAAATGTGTAAAAAGGTGATCAGGGTTTGAAATTATGATCATATTCAACGGAGAATTATATATATATATATACACACACTTATATATATATATATATATATATATCAGTCTTTAAACAAATTAATTAATGCAATTACGCGGAGCATGTTGTGAGAATTATACCAACAACTTACTGGCACACCATGCGTCTTTTTTTGAATCTATATATTATATTTTGAGAGACTAATAAGGAAAAGAGACGGTGACGATTCCTTGCTTCACATTAGAAGTCTACGTGAAGAAACGGATTAATGTGGGAATGTAATAAAGTTTGGCATATATGTAGTGTGTGTACACATACTATATATATATATATGTATATATGTTGGTATAGGTATGTATATATCATATGTGTTTGGTATAAGATTTTAGTTATATATATATTTTCTTGGTTTGTAGTTTGTAGGTATATGTCTCTAGCTATGAATATTCCAATATAGCTTAAAGGATACTCTAAAAGATTGACACTGCAGCTAAAGTCTCCAACCTCAACCCTCGTATCTCTTTCTAAAGAGGTGAAACGTCCCAAAGGAATCAGGTTGCTCTCTATCCACGCTCTCATTAGCTACTTTTTTTTTTTTCTTTTTTTTCACCGTACCATATCTGTTACTTTGAGAATTCTGTAATATGACATAAAAAAGTTACTTTATCATTAGGATTCCGTTTTGGATTGTTAGATCTATATCAAATTTTATTGGTTTTATATTTTTTTTAGAATAATTGATCTAAATAGTCCCTGAACTCTTTTAAAGGTGACGGTTTGGTCCCTATTCTTTTTTTTGTTTGCCGAGATAACCTTGAACTCTTATTTTTTGGTCATTCCAGTCTTTTTCATCAGTTTCCATTAAAAAACTCACGGAATGATCACGTGAGAAGCATGTTTTATGTTATTTGAAGGAAATTATACCCCTTATAAGATAAAAATACATTTATTTATATTAAAAAAAAAAAAGAGGAGCTACCTCTCTCTCTCTCTTCCTCCCCTCCCTCCCTCCCACCCCCCACACCCCCAGATCGGACATTGACGTAGAAGCCAGAGCCAAAGGCCGTCTCCCTTCCTCCCTCTCTCCCTCATTCCCCCTCACCCCCGCATGATCTGGGTTCCCCCCTTCTGGTGTTGCGATTTTGCCCCCCCCTGTGGCTACCACAATCTGGGTTTCGGACCCCCTAGCGTGATCTGAGTTTTGCACCCAACCTTCCTCCCCCCCCCCCTACCCCCCACCCCCCACATCGCCATCTCCCTCCCTCCCCCCCGAGCCGTCGCAATCTAGGTTTCGAACCCCCCCAGTGCGATCCCCTGACCTTCTTCTCAGTCGCAACCACCTCCCCTGTGGATAGGGTTTTCATAAATGGAGAGAGAGAGAGAGAGAGAGAGAGAGAGAGAGAGAGAGAGAGAGAGAGAGAGAGAGAGAGAGAGAGAGAGAGAGAGAGAGAGAGAGAGAGAGAGAGAGAGAGAGAGAGAGAGAGAGAGAGGGAGGATAGAGAAAATTATTATTTTATTTTATTTTGTTAAATTAATTATTATTAAATTACTAAAACACACTCACAAATTAGATTACATGCATTGTACATGACTAATTCTGTTAAAAACTTAACGGTTTTGGACGGAAAAGACTGAAATGGCCAAAAAATAAGAGTTTAGGGTTATCTCGGTAAAAAAAAAAAAAAAGAACAGGAACCAAACCATCACATTTAAAAGAGTTCCAGGACTATTTGGCCAATTACTCCTTTTTTTATTATTTTGATGTAATTTCAATTAAATTTAACGTCTACAAATATTCAAACATGATTAGGGATGACCTATCACATAAAGCTAGCACCTGGTTTTATGGCTAATTTTTTTTGAATAACTTGTAAGGAGTTTCTTTAGTATAAATTATTGTCCTTTTTCACTATCGCTAAGAATTGCAGTTTTAGTCGTTGGATTAACTTTTCAACTGCTTGATTAGTATTCACGTTAAAAATTTTTAGCGCATGCACATAAATTTCTTAGATTCATAGATTAGATCGTTAGAAAGTTAATCTAATGACTAAAACTGCAGTTCTTACCTAGTGAAGGAAATAGTTTCTCTCCTAATTTTAATTTCTTTTTGGTTCAAATCCTAAATAAGTTTTTTTTAATATACATATTGATGCCCAATATCTTGTTAGAGAAGGAGATAAAGTGAGAAACCAAGAAAAAATAAATAAATAAGAGAAGAATACAACCGAAGACTACATTATTTAATAATACAAGCGTACATAGACAAGCATAACCAAACTTGACGTCCAAGCAACCTTTTCTATTTCTGGAAATTCTATTCGTCCCCTTCTTTTATTGCTTCTAGCTAACCTTTTCTTCTCTCTCTCTCTCTCTCTCTCTCGTCTCTCTAGGGAAACAGTTATTTCCGATAAGCTAGCAAGACAGAACTCTCACGCATCAAAGAGAAAGAGTACTGAATTTTTTTCTTTAATAAAAAAATAATAATAAAGTGTGGAAGAATAAAATTCTTTCCTTCTCCGACATCAACCAAGAAGAAGAAGTAGAAGTAGAAGAAGAAGAAGATCAGGAATAGAGACTAAGTCGTCGTGGAAAACGTGCGATAAAAGTGACTAGATTCCTTTACGTTTTTCCTTTCATTTTCTTTTTCTTTTTTCTCCTTTTTTTTATTTAGTTCTGGGAGTTATCCAATTATAGTATTTCTGTGGACATAGTCTCTGAAAGAGTTTGGTGATATATTTTGTTTTGTACAATAATTAATTAATTAATTATTTTATTTTTTTTGTTGGGGGAGAAGTGGAGGAAATAGGTGAAAAAATAATATTGGAGCTTTGGGATGAAACTCAAAGCAAAAATATTAAAATTACAACAAGATCATCGGCAGCAGAAATCATGACATGGTGCAATGATCAGTCAGATGACGAGAGGGCTATTCATCACTTAATTTCTAATGACCATGATCATAACACTTCCCTTAGTGTTACCAAGGCTACTCCAACTACTTCTGCTGACGAATTTAGGACCATAACTTGCCCTTCTTGTGGTCACCATATTCAGCTTCAAGATCAGGTTTTTTTTTTTTTTTTTTCTTTTGCCCTCTTTTTGTTACCTAATTTTTACTTTTTTTCGGTTATTTTTTCACATTTTTTGGCTGTTTTTTTTTTTAATTTGTTGTTATAAATGCGTGTAATAATATTTGTGTGGAAAAACAGGCAGGAATACATGATCTGCCCGGACTGCCAGCTGGGGTGAAGTTTGATCCAACTGACCAAGAAATTCTAGAGCATTTGGAGGCAAAAATACTCTCCGATTCGCGTAAGCTTCATCCACTTATAGATGAATTCATACAAACTCTTGAGGGAGAGAATGGAATCTGCTACACTCATCCAGAAAAGCTACCGGGTTAGTTTTTTAATCCTTTTTTTTTTTTTTTTTTTAGGGGAGTGGGTTTTGTTTATCGTACCTCCATAATTAGGTCTCCAAAATTTTGGGATGATATAAAAACCGTATACAGAATAATATAAAAAGTGGAATAAAAAGATCTTCCCGACCTAAAACCGACATAAGAAGAAACAAATTAAAACAAAGAATAACCAAAACCAAACAAGAGGGGGGGAAAACAACGAGAAATTGTTAAGATGTGCTCAATTTAAAACCCTTCCCCGAGTTTGAAGCTTGTAAGAGGTTTTTTTTCTTTCCCACTTCATAGTTCAATTTGTTTTTTCCCCCGTCAAAATGTCCAGCTCTGTTAGTTTTTCTCCAAAGAATCCAAAGTGACGATTTCCATTTCTTTGGATGATAAAATCATACACGCTATAACTATTTTGATTATATTTGTTCATTCCCTACAAACAATTTCAAAGCCCAAAAAAGATTTAACTACCTGCAAATCACAAATGAGTGATATTAAATTCTTGATTTTCTATTAAGAGATCCAAATTCCCTGTTTTCATTTCTGTTGCCTGGAAAAAAAAAAATTGCACCGAAAGAATTTGGTTAGAATTTTATTAATTACTCTAAAATTTAATTGTAGTTAATTAAATACGTATTTCTCATTGCCGTAGATGTCAAAATGAAAGAAACGTATAAAAACCAATTAATTATTTATTTAGGCGTGTATTGTTATTAGTATTAAAAACAAATGTATAAGTTCTTAAAAAAAAAAGTATCACCTTCTTTTTCTTTCCTTTTTTGCCTCTGAAAAAAGGAATATATTCCAAATATATAACCCAAACTGCCTTAAACAACATAAAAATCATGATTCTGATATACAACTGTTTCCACTAATAAACTTGAAAATGAACCCTCATATATATGCACATATATGTGCATCTAAATATGTGGTATCATAATTCCTCTTACTATATTATAAAGAAACAAAAATTTTAAAAAGAATATCTTTGATATAGTAAAATATGATGAGTTACTCAATTATTAACAGGATCAACACATCGTGCTATTATATATTTTTATTGACATTTTTATATCATCAAGAATACTTGATTAACAGGATGGATATCGTGCATGATTATATTTTTATTGCTACTTTTATATCTTGTTGGTGGTAGAGATTTTACTTTTGTTAAAAGCACTATGTAAAATATGTAACTGTATAGGAACTAACATTTACAGTACTCTATCTATTGCTCTCGTTAGTTAGGTAGTTAGTTCGTATCATTCTCTTTGATTGACCTAGTACTCTTTTTAATGCTATTACCCTCTCAATATATGTCTATGTTTTCTCCAATCCACAAGTAAAAACACTTCTTCATCTTGTTAAAAATTCTGACCACACAGGAGTAAGCAAAGACGGGCAAATCCGCCACTTCTTCCATCGACCTTCGAAGGCATACACCACAGGCACAAGGAAGCGGCGAAAGGTAAACACCGACGAAGATGGGAGCGAAACAAGATGGCACAAAACAGGCAAAACAAGGCCGGTTTTCATCAACGGCGGAGTGAAGGGATTCAAGAAGATCTTAGTCCTCTACACCAACTACGGCAGGCAAAGGAAGCCTGAGAAAACTAACTGGGTTATGCACCAATACCATCTCGGAAACAATGAGGAAGAAAAAGATGGAGAGCTAGTGGTTTCAAAAGTTTTCTTCCAAACACAGCCGAGACAATGTGGTTCTAGCACTACTCTCAAAGACCATGTTTCATATGACACAAGTATAAACATAAGGAGTGGACTTCATGTTGATCCTAATAGTAACCCTAGCCCTCTAGCAAAGAAAGCAGCTCTTCATCAACATCATCATGTGGAGTATTATAATCCTAATTCTTTCATAAATTATGGCATTGAGGGGTCCCATAATAGAGAAAGCCCACCACAGCTAATCCCAAATTTGGTTGTCCAAGGTGACGGGTCTTCGTTTATTCATCGATTAACCGCGGATGCAAGCAAAGGAAAGCTTGAGAGGAAAATGTAGTGACGGGAAGAGCTTTTGTGGTAGGGTTACCAAATGACAATGACTGTTCTAGTTGTTGTTGTTGCTGTTGCTGTTGCTATGTGACACTCAAATAAGTTATTAATTAGATGCATTTGGGGTTTTTTTTGGTAAGGAAAAGAAGAAAGGAACATACTCGGAATAAGATGAATAATATTGGCTTCCAAGTTAGGTTAAGTAGAAGATTTGGCAACAAGTTTCTATATTATTAAAAATGTGTTCTAACTGGATATTTTATGAGAGCAAGTGAGACAATATTGGGCATTTATTATAGGAGTGTACAGTTAAAGTGATAATACTCATGTTTAATTATTCTTGTAGGTTTTAGCTAGATAATATTCATCGTTATGTTTATGTGTACTTAATTTGTTCGTTTTAATACATTTTTGACTTGATAATAAAAGTGAAGTTATTTTGAGAAACTACTCAAAGGACTCCCTTGAAGTTTATGACCTTTTCGTTTGAAGAGGGTTATGATTAGCGGATATTTTGTTTTTTATTATTATTATTTTGGTACAAGTAATACTATGCTTGTACGCTTTGTATTATTATTCATGTATTATCTAGATATAGGAGCTTTTGTTTTGTAGATACCATGATTTGAGGCAGTAATTGATTCAATAACTTGATGCTGCGTTTTCTACTCAACAAATTATCTATATTGTGATAATATTTGAAGGTGGAACTGCGTAATTATATTCTAAGATTGTTTCTTTACTCTCCCATGAAGCACATCACCATTTATTTTTTTATTCGTTTATGAAAAGTTAAAAATGGTGAACTTGTGTATGTGACGTGTCCTTTACGGTCTAATTAGCTTTTCACTCACACAACCATAGTATCCCTAAAATGTCTTCAGCAAATAATGTTAAGAGATTAACAAGTTGGTTTTGCACTCAATTATTGAATGTGTTTGACTTAGTAACTTGCTAGTTTTAAGGGGGTGTTTGGTGAATGAGTTCAGTTTGAGTTGAGTTGAGATTTTTAAGTTTGCATAGTAATTTTTGTTGACTTTTTCAGAAAAGACAAAAAACATGATGAAAAAAATACAGTTTAGTTTAAAATGAGTTAACCCACCAAACAAAATATTTTTATGTGTTTTTGTTTCTCCTTTTGTTATTTTAATTTGTAGGAAAAAAAAATGGAAACTGAAGCTTTCAAGGCAGAAAAGTGAAGAAAAAGGAATGAGAGTGCCAATTGGTTAGTTTCTAGTTTTTGGAAACCCTTTGTGCTCCAAGTTGCCCATTTTTTTTTTTTAACAAGGCCTATAAAAGGACGTGTTGGGGACTGAAGAAAGGAACTTTTTTGATAGTGATTTTTAGAAGAAAAACTTAGAGAGAGAATTGTGGGTACAGAGAAGAAGACGGCGGATTCCGAACACGGAGAAGCTTTACTCAACTTTGCATTCTAGTTCTTTTTCTATTCTTTCGATGTTTAAGAATATGTTTTGTGTTTCATTAAATTTCATTATGAACTAATTTTAATATTCTAGAGGAGAGATGTTGCCAATGCTTGATACTATATTTTGATTGTCAATTTATTTTATGAGATTTTTCATTTTGTTTATTTGTATTATCTCGTTCTTAATACTTCTAATTTACTGGTCATGAATTGGATGATTTTAAATTTAGAATTTGGCACTCGGGAGAGAGAATTTTAGATATTGTTAAGGAATAATATAATCTAGGATTTTACAGAGTTCGGAATACCTATAATGAAGTCGTTTAAAAAGAATCATAGATCGTAATGAGTTTTTAATTCTTGATTTTTACAAGGATTTCGAAATCGAGTTTTAAGAATATTTTTAGCTCGGCACTCGAGAGAGGGAGTTGAATATTTTAGGATTCCTTAGCTTATAAACAAGAAAAAAAAAATTGATTAGTAATAAATTGGTATGAAAAGACATAGTTGACGGCTAGGTAAAATCGAACCTCTTTGACTTTTCTTATATTGATTTCTTCTTGAATTACTTTCCAATTTGTCTTGTTAGTTTTGCTTTTAGTTTTGTTATTTTATTATTGTTATTGTGAATTAATTATCTAAATAAAGTTAGAATTATTTTAATTACAATATTTAGTAAAAATTTGATTGTAATCCCTGAGGACGACATTCTAACTCACAACTTTACTATTAAAATTTGACACCGTACACTTGCGGTTTTGTCACGATCAGATATATTAATTCTAATATAAATTTTTGAATACCAACCTACATGATATATGCGAGTTATTATTAATTCTTTTTATTAGTAAGCCTTTATATAATTGTCACATTATAACTAACAGATTATATCTACTATTAAAAATATATGACAATTTATCATTACGTGAGTTAGTTTTTAAAAATTTGAATTAGAGTTTATGTCTCCAAAACTACTCATCTTCAACATATTTCAATTAAGACTTTCAAGAATAGCACCGTCTTGAGGGGTATAATAATATCAAAATGATTCTTAAGTTCCAAATTCTATTAATCATAAGGAATAATTTGTGTACATATGAGATTTTGCTATTTTTTTGGATCGTTTGTAAATTGTGCGTACACGTGCGTCCTATTATTACCATCAATATAAATTTTGGCTTGTCATTTCTCCACAAACCCTAGATGTCCATATTCTACGATAAAAGTTGCGGTCACTTTCTTCTTTTTGTGTGGACTCAAAAACTTGTAGCATAACCCAAAAAACTGCAAAACGTCTTCCGCAAGGCTTGAAAAAAACAACTTCTTCCACAAGAAACGAAAGTCCATTCCTCGTCATAATGTATCCCAGCGGTCAGACATTGATACATAAATTAATCTAGCAATTATGTCTTGAGAACCTGCTCCCTCAGCAAACCAAAGATTTATTAATTTTAATTTCTTTTTTATATTGCCTAATATTATAGCTAGCTAGGAGACAAATTATCTTCTTTTACTTCGAAAACATTAGAAAGATAAAAGTCTTCATTAATTAATCTCATGCAATTGTGTCCAAAGGTCGGTAATCCTGAGTTGACTAGTACTGCGGGATGTCTTTTAACTTCAATAACGTCGAATCAAACATATAATTGGATATTAAATTTTTAACAAAAAGTACTTCCACCTTAATTAATTAATCATCATGTATTTCTTCCTAAGTAGCTGCTAAAGTTGGAATGTTCTCCCAAAAAAATAATAATATTAATCTTAGTGTGTGTTTGGTGCTAAAGTTTGGATCGTAGAATTTGAGTTTGAATTAATTATACATTTATTGAGACGTTTGAATTGCTTAAGTTAAAAACTATAAAAACTTAAAATGTATTCGGGGAAAAATATCAATATGGAGCTTGTTTCGTTCGTCTTGAAATTCTATGTAATTAGAAAAAAAAAATCATCTTATTTGAAATTGTCTATGTAAAATTATAGACTTTTAAAATTTGAGTTACAAAATTACGTGAATAATAAAGTTAAAAGAAAAGGATAAAAACTAAATCATAAAAGTAATATTTGGATTGAAAGTGAAAACACTAGCTGAACTGTAATAAAATAGGCGCCTTCTTTCTTTCTTTCCTTCCTTTTTTTTTTATTTCTTTTTCTTTTTCTCTCTTCCTGCACAACCACTGCCTCAATTGGCAGGTTGACATTTGCTTTTTTGCAGCCTACGTGTTGCCAATTTTCTATTGCAAGAGTTCTGAGACTTAAACTAAAAGAAGGCCAAAATTTTAATTCAAATTACAGTTTTATCATCTTGTAACTTACACATTTATTATTCTTGAGGCGCAAAATGTCTGAAAAGAAGCAAAAAGTGAGTAGTTTTTTTTTTTTTTTTTTCCCTTAAGGAAATCACATGAAAGCAACAACATTATTTGCAGGCACATTGATAGGAAAGCAACCTGCAATTTTTTTTTTTTTCAAACTTCAACCTGCATATTGATATTCATTTTTTTTTTTGATGAATGCAAATTTATATTCACTTTATATTCAAGTTAAATGAAGCCCTTTGATATTGAAATTACATCAATCTCAAATCTAAAAAATCTCAGCTAATATTATTTAACTAAAAAATGTCTCAATTTCTCATGTTAACTTAATTTTCTTCTTCTTCTTTCAAGTTTTTTGATACACCATAATCTTAAATACATAGTAAATTGTAGATTTTTTTTTATAAGGCTAACAATTTTTTTATGAACTCTTTTTTTAAGATTTCTTTTTCTTTTGGGCTATATGTACATCACTCCCTAATTTTATCTTTAGATGATGACCGTTTGATCCATTATTAATTTTAACGAATAAATTCTTAAATTGTTGATTTAGTTGCAATTCCTGATAAAACTAAAAACGTTTTTTAATTTTGAGAGAATTTACAACGCATGCGGCACATGGCTTAATTTGTCTTTATTTTCTATCCATTTGACTATCTATAGTACAATGCAAAATTTATGTGTCAAATTCAAATTTTGACATTTTGCTATGAACATCACTCCCCAATATACTATGATTTCCAGTGATTGTTTATGATAGTTGATTGCTATTTGTTAATGTCTTGACTTTTTTAATATTATTATTTTTTAACTTATTTAAATATTAAAGATTACTTTATTAATTTTTAAACTTATGGTTCATTTAGAAGATACATTTATTTTATATCAGGTTTGTCTGTAATAGATGGAAAACAATATGTGTTTGGATTTCCCTTTTATACATTGCATTCAAATGTAATGTGTATTTAAATTGTTTACATTTGAAAAGTCATTCTAATATGTGTTGATGAGAGATAAAGTATGTAATGTGATTGGTAAAAGTAAATTAAAAAAGTGAATTAATAAATTGTTAAAATATATTTGTATTAAAATAAAATATATGAGATACTCGAAGATACATCATGTTATATTGAGATATAATATACATCGAATGATATTTCAAAACGTACCAATAATATTTATGAAGTAATTACATAAAATGACCATTTTTGAGGAGTCACTTTTAAAATTGAACAAAACATATTTTATTTGTAAGAATAAACGTTTTTCTTCACTATCTCAAACCCACTTCCTTGTTTACCCTTTAGCAGTTGACTTTTTAAAAAATTAAATTACACTATTCATATATAAAACATTTATTAAAACAAAAAAACAAGAATTCCTATAAATGGATTCGGTTATTTTTGGCATCCGATTTCCTTATAATAATGACCATGTCATTTTAAAATTTAATATTTGATATACTAACACTATAATGACTTTTCATTATCTACTATAAGTTGGATTAATCACATTACATACTTGATCTTTATAATAATGATTATATCAATTTACACATTATTCTTTTTAAATACAATATTTTTGTAGTGGAATTGTCATAATGACATGATCATTATAAGAACCATCATCAAATTAGTTAAACAATCATAACTAACCTTTTTTTCTTTTTCTTATTTTTGTTTTTTGAATATAAAGTTTGGCTTATTTGTATGTGTATTTAAGGGGGAATTATTTTAGGAATTTTGAATTTCTAATTTTAGATATACAAAGTAGATAATAAAAAAATTAATATGGCTCATTTTGGGACAAAATGTCTTTATTTTTTTTTTTCTTAAAATAGGTTTAAGGGGCACAATATGGTTGGTTTTCTTTTTGTTCAATATTACAAATAAATTTGTTTTTAGACATTCTTTAAAAGTATGCATTTAATTTGGCCGTTTATGTAAATAGTCCAATAATTATAACTAAATGTACATATAACAATAGAAATGGTATTATAAATTAACAATAGAAATGGTATTATAAATTGAAGCATGTAAGATAATTTACGAAATATACTATACTAATACTTTTAATAACAAGTATAATGTTGACATTTACATTAGAGATGGTCGTATTTTTTCCTCATGTTTCTAATCTCAATTTCCTCCCTGAAAATTTTAATTTCCTTACTTATGATCGAGAAAGAGTTTTAATTACAAATATGTTTTGTTTCATTCTTTTCATGATCAAATTTGTGTGATATGTATTTTTCGACTAGACTATTATCAATGTGTTTTTTTTTTTTTTAACTTCTAACAAATTTTTTTTTCTTCTAAAAATTATTTGTATTTATATTTTATATTATTAAAATTTCAGTAATTACTCAACGCGTGCAATGCACGTGTAACAAAAAAAAAACAAAACAAAACAAAAAAGAACAAACCTTCATTTCTTTCTCATGACCCACAAAAAGCAAGATTTGGTAGCAAAAGCTGGTTGTCAATTTGCATGGAGATATGACAGAAGCATCATTTAAAAAGACACAATGGATGCACAAGATAAACCACTCTCAATCAAAATGAAAATTAACAAAAACTGGTAGTCCAAATTTTCAATTGGCATTGTTTCCTCACATCCCTCGTAGGTCCTAAAACGAAATGATCCGCATTGTCGGACGAGAACGAACAACTCGCAAGCTTTACACACACAAGAACCACAAACCACTAGAACGAACTAAATTACAAGGAAAAGGACCTCCTAATGCTACCAATAGAGATCTAAAAGTCAGTAACAAGCAGTAGTTCCTCTTAGCCCTTTACTAATTAAACCCAAATATTTTTTTAAAAATAATAACAAAAATGCAAAAAGACGAAAGTTTTTGCACAACTGATGGGGGTACTTTCTCGAAATGTAAACACGGTCATTTTCTGTCCCAAAGTCGATCAACCACGTTTACTCCCAGTAGGGTACACCTGTGTAAACTGCTGGCTTTAAAGGTCATGACTTCTGGAGGATACATCTCTCGTATAGAGCAAGGATCTCCTTTTTGTTCGGATTCCTCAACTGAAGTAGCTCAGCTCCGAAGTTATGTTTGGTGAGTTCTTGCTTGAGTTTCTGGATGGTGAACTTCGTGTAATCTTCCGTGTTGGTTTGCTGACTATGGTTATCCTCGTCTCCTCTGAATATGGAGCCTCCGTCCTCCGGCTGCATCTGCTTTAGAGGGCTTGTCGTGCTTCTGGACCGCTTATTTCCTCTTATGATTTTGTCGCTTGTGTCCATGTCTTGAACAGATTCAAAACCCATCTCGTGGTCATCCACCCTTGGACGCTTCCCATGTGAAGCAGTCTTGAGCTTGCTGTCCAATGCCGTTTCGTTTAGACGAACAGAAGTCAATTCTTGCTGTAGCAAATCGAGTTTTGCCTGCGCAACTTGTAACTGCAGTGAGAGGGCTTCTGCCCTACTGTTTGCATCTGCATGTGCAGCACGTTCGGAGTCCAGAAGATTTTGGAGGACTTGAACTGTGCTAGCCCTCTGTTCATTGTTCGATTTCAACAGCGACTCTATTTCTTTCTCCCTTTCCTCAACTCTTGCCTCCAGCAAAGCAACTTTCGAATGAGCTTTCATCTCAGATACACGAATTCTGTCTAATTCATCTCCCAAGTCGACTTTCTCCCTCTGCAAACTCTCGACATGCCTTCCAGCCCTCTCAATTTGTGCCAATCTTTCCATCGCCAACGTCTGCATCTCACTCTTCTCCTTCTGAGCAGCATCTGATTGAGCTCGTGCTTTATCAGCAATATCTGTCGCCCTGGCAGCTTCTCTTTCAGCAATTTTACACCTCTCCTGGACTTCCTCAAACCTACTACTCTCGGATAAATACTTTTGCTCCAAATGGATCTTCTCCTGCTCCAGTATCTTTTTCTCTCTCTCAAATGAATGAGACCTAGCATTTGCAGCTTCTAGTTTTTCACTTAGCTGTTTGATTTCCAGCTTCATTGATTGCGTTTCAGCATCATAACTATCCACCTTGGACTTGGCAGCCTGCAAATAGTTTATCATAATCGAACAAGTAGAATTAGCATTAAGCAGAGAGAGCCAGTGGGAATGGGTTTATTACAAGATAGAGATGACGTTCTACAGTGTTTCTCCAGGAGTGCAAAAAACTCACCTTCAACTCTAATTTTAGAGTAGTCAAGCACTGCTCAGCATATTCAATCTTTGCTGACTTATCCTTTATTTCTTCTTCCTGCACATCCATTAATGAAGAAACCGAATTAAACCTGCTCTTTTTATTTTAGATGTTTACTGATGAATAAAAGTATACAAACCAGAGAACAAGTGCGTGTGCATTACAGTGTCTACGTGTCTTTCAGTGTTTATCCAAAGGAAAAGGATAAGAGACTACACCTTCTCAGCCAAACTGCTTGCAAATTCTTCCCTGAGAGCGTCTTCTCTCTTCTGTGTTTCTTTACTTGTTCGTTCTTGAATAGTTGCAGCCTTCTCTAATGCGGCTTTTGCCTCTCTAAAAGCAATGTCATACTTCCGTTTCCACTCCTCTGCCTCCTCTTGAGCAGACTGAGCTTGCTCTCGAGCAGCAGCTAGCCTTGCTTCAGCAGCACTGCTGCGGGACTTGAGAACTGCAATTTCAGAACTTGCTTGATCTTCCTCGGCTTTCTGCTTTGACAGGACCTGCTCATACTTTCTTTTCCAGTCTAGCGACTCTTGCTTAGAGGAATCCAATGATTTTAATAAGCTAGAACACCTCTCACCCAGTGAGCTGCAATTACGCTGTAAGTTTGTTATGCGGCTCATATATTCATCAGCTAGCGTTTTCTTGTCACCAATAGCATCCTCGTAACGTTTCAAATATTCAGACTTGGACTTCTCACTAGCTTCCAGCTGCTTGTTAAGTAGCCCCAACTTATCTTCAATTGATCGGCATTTTAAGAGTAGCGCATTCTTCTCTGATCCAACTTGATCAATTAATCTCTTGGTGAGGTCGAATATGGGACCTTCCAAACTGGGGTTTCATTGAATTCAAAAACTTTAGAGGCGACCCTATATATAAAGATTTAAATATAAAGAAGGGGCTGTAGACAGATGCAAACCTCTTCTGTAAGAACATGACCAGTTTCTGAGATTTTCCTGGACCATGACATGATGCTTCATACTCGGATATAAGACCATCCAGGACCTGCAAAACAAACCACATGTCTCAACCCACAACTTAAAAGATTAGATTTTTTGGCACATCACATGAATAAAGGCCAACCAACAACGAATGATGAAAAACAGCTATATGTGTAAGAGATCAACAAATGAAATTGTGCTTCGGCATTCTTTTTTGGGGCTATGTTATCTGACTATGATTGTAAGACTAAGAGTAGTGATTTGTGCTAAAGAAATTATCATGGTAAGGCAAAATTGCACAGGCTACACGGCCAAAAATTAGGCAGCCCTCCTATTGACTAAACATTGTGATGCCTACATATATCTAACAAAAGAGATTTCAGTGTACGTATAAACTGAGGTTATTTTAAAAAAACAAACAACCCAAAAATAGATGGAAGGGTATGCAATAAGTAGGTGCTTCGTAATTAAAAGAAATAGCAACCATAGAAGTTCCAATACATATGCTCCTGATAGTCACTCTTAAATTGAAAAAGACCAACGCATATTGATAAGCAGGTTAAGCCAGCTAATAATTCACTCCACTTTGAGCTACTCACCATAGCTACAAGGTCGATCTGTCACAGTGGTTTGTGTGACTGACAAACTAGTGAAATCAGGGGTATGACAATAGATTTACAGCAGTTCATACTTTAAGAACGGTGAAACTAAGGACAAAATTACGATACAAATCTGGTATTTTTGTACTTACTCTTGAACTATACAAATCCGCTTAACAGAGATTATGTAGATCAAGGACAAAACTATTCTTATGTTACATTGAAATCCCATAATATCTTCAACGTAAAAAAAACATCACTCAACGATAAATGCTTACCTTCACAACATTGTTCATGTTAGCATCAGAGGCATGGCAAGCAGTTCTCAGCTTCCTTTCCATGCCTTGTGTAGCATTGGAACAATGCAACTCAGCCTCCATATATGCATTCCTCTTATAATCCTATATGTGCAGCAAAACATAAATGACAAGTAAATCGATATGCCCAGCAAAAAATTATAAATAAAAACTAAAAAATGGATAATATGGTGCATGGAAAATGAGTAAGGGATATGCAATTATACAGAAAAACCAGTTCTGTGCCCACTATTTAGAAAGTCCATATTCAATGGGCGCTAGATGTGTGCAAGAATTTTCTAAACTTATTTGCATGGTTGACTGTAGCTGTCCATTTTTAGTTTCCTTATTGTACTTTCTTAGCTCTAGATAGCTCAGACAAATACTTATAACCATCCAGCTCTAAGAAAGCAATCAAGACTTATTCATCTGGTAGGCTGGTATGATACCTCAAATGCCTTTTTGAAGAACTTATGCAAAGTGCCCTCAAATTTCTTTCTCGCTGGACCAACTCCCACAGCAGCAGAATCAAAAGCAGCCAATGATTTCTGAACAGCTTCTTCATGAGCTTCCCTTAATGCAGCCTAAAAACATGTTTGATTAGAAACCAACAGAAAATTAGAAATCATCCAAATGTAAGATAATTATACATTCACTTACTTCTTCTGGAGGCTTAGAACGGTCAAAAGAAGACATGTAAATCTCAGTTGCAGAATCATAAGCTCTTCGACATTCAGTTTCTTCAACATTCTGCAAAACATTTGAGTTACATTAATAGATGATGCAAGAAATTAACTCCAACCTTCATATGCTGAAGAAATTATCCTTCAAGAGTTCTTTCAGGGCTGAATTCATTTGACAATATAGATATTCCAAATATATTGTTCTAAATCTTAGCTCTTTTAAGCATGGTTATTTTAATCTAAGCATATTAAATTGTCATTCAGTACAAGCCAAAAATCACGACATAAAAATGGGTCAACAACCAATGTATAGCCCTGCTTTCCGTCCTAAGAATTCAACAATCTCTCCTTTTGTAGTCATAACCTAAAAATGCATTTGAAGCTCCATATAGGGAATATATCATGTAACCATGCATGAAAACAGAGAATATCCAATACTTAAAAATTGTTTCCATTTTAAAAGAGTTTAAGATTAAACCTGCCAAGAAGAAGATATTGTAGGCACCGCACCCCTATTGAGAGCATCAAGATAAGATTCTGTGATACCAACAAGAATTGGACCAGTCAGTATGGTTGCACCAACTTGCTTAGGCCTTGTTCTTTCAAACACGAACCTCGTCAATGCATCAAGACCAGATCTGAATTCAGGCCTTAGTTTGTCCAACTGCATAAAGAAGTAACATCTCAGCCCAGGAAAAACACACACAAACACAGACATACAACAGAGTAATCTAAGCATAAAGAACAACACCGAAAACTCACTGATATTTGATCAAGTCGCTGGAGATCAATTTCATTGTTCAAAGGCCGCACAAGGGTGAAGCATTCTCTTTCTGGGAATAGAGCTTGTATGGACTCTCGAATCTGGTGATCATTCGTAACATGAAATTAGAACCTCCACAACAAGAACTTAACTTAGAATGCGAGATGTCCATGTGCCTACAGACTATAGAAAGAGTGAACAGCTGAAGAAAATGTGAATTACTTGTCAAGGAAAATTCTTGGGATTAAATATCTTAATGCCGGAATCATTTCACAACTAAAAACAGAGTTAAATACTACCTCATTTTTTGCTGCTATATCTTTGGCTCTACCTTGAACTGGCTTCAAAGCAAGCTCTAGATAGTCACGGGGAGTTATCCTTTGATCACCTTCTTCCAGATTCAAATAGAAGTCCTGAAACCAAGCAAACATTCAACTAATTGAAGACCTTAGCTTTAAAAAAAAAAAAAAGGCACCCTCCAAGCATAAGAAGAAAGAAAAGAAAAATTTACTAGCAAGAAAATTAGTGTTTGGTATGATAATGATGTACATCAATGCACAGTAATGTAGCAAATTACCCTCAGAAGCCAAACAAATATAGGGGAAAACTGCCCAAGTTCAGAAGCTGAACTTCTTCCTCCAGAGGCTTTAATGCGGATATGTTTCGTCATTTGTGTGACAAGAGAGAGACGATCCAATGCAGCTTCGTCAATGCCACCCATCTAATTGAAAATGGAATCATGAGTTAATACAGATAAGCTCAGATGCAACGGCAGATACTAAATCAAATTGCAAACTTGATTTCACCAAACTCATTCGAACAATTTACCACCCAAGCCAAGACCTAGGCCTAGCAACCTAAGTGCCTAGTATTACACACAACAACGATAGATCTATCAAGTGTTTCAGTGAGTATTGTTTCCTTGCCCAGAAGAAGAAAATTCTTATTTTAGACTAAAAGTTTACTTTTTCCACAGATGAGGAGCAATCAAAGAACTCCTTCCCGAAAGTCCTTGGAATCCAAGGATATAAGCCACTCAGGATAAGTTTCACTAACCTGATTGTAAATAAACAAGCTGGATAAGAGCACAGCTAAGGAAAATATTTGAGTGCTGTATGTTCCCTGCCAAAACGAAAATTTTAAATTTAATGACACTTTACCAGGAGAATTATTTACCCAAAAAAAAAAAAACAAAAAAAGAGGAAGAATCCCACATATAAAGAAGAAAACACCATACAGTTCAAAGGAACCACAGGTATATGGTGTTACTATGCATCAAACCAAAATGAAACAGAACGTTACAAGTATTACAGGGGGAAAAATTGTATGCAAAAAAATAATAATAATAAAATAAATTAAAATAAATAAAACATGAATAAATCCTATTTTCTTCAAAACCTATTAGGCAGTTACTTTTGACTCGCACAAATAGCAGTAGCACTGATATGTTATTTAGCAAAGAAGTGAAGTCTAACCGTTTGATCGTAAGCATCTATGCCTTCACTATCTAATAGTAAAAGATTGTACTCTGTTCCATCAAGAGCGGTTCTTTTCAACGGTGCACTCCACAACCAAAGCCCCTTGGTACAAGGCCGATGGGTTGATGCTACTTGAAATCCACTACTTCTCCCAAGAAGCTGCAACAAATAAATACAAACATACATTACAATCAAAAGCCTTTCTAGTTTCTAATCATATCATACTCCTAAAATTGAACAAATAAATTACTACGACACACATGGATTTATAAATTCACAACTTCCCCACGCTTCCAGGAAGCTTTCAGGCAATGTTCACACATTTCTGCGGACACTTTGTTTTTTACTAAAAATCTAATAGGTAACTTCTCTATTCAAGCCACTAAGTTATAAACAATGTACCTTAACAATGTAGGCGCTAAAGAGCATCCAAAACAAGAACAGTTTAGCTATCAAGGAGTCCCAACGGTAAGAAAACTCGAAAGGAAACTGTAGTTTAAAAACATGACTGCTTTCTAAATTCTCATTTCCTTTCCACTTGATAACCCCGAAGTTGCACCTATCCACGTTCTTTGTCATCTGTGGCACCTTACCGCTCCCTTTTCGCCGTTTACAATTGTATGATATTAACTAACTAGGCAAAACGCTTCAGCTAGTGCCTATAGAGTCACAAAGTCCCACAAGCTACAAAATTTTTGGTTCTCAGTATCCCCTTATGCTATGAGATGTCCCACATTTAACACATTTCTAATCAACACAGAACTCTAAAGCTCACACACCAGAACCACTTCCATTTCTCTAAAACCTAATACAAGAATCGCCAACTCAACTGACACAAGCCACTCTAAAGACCAAATTTATCGCAATTCCCAAAATCACAAACCCTAAAAATTAATCCACACAAAAATTACGCGCATAAAAACAAGAACTTCTCACCAAATTCAGTCAACATTAGCCACAAAAGAAAAAGGCAAAGATTCAGACCTGATTGAGAATGAAGCTCTTGCCCTGGCGAGCGCGGCCGCAGACGGAAACCACGCCGATCGGCCCCTTGACGAGCTGGAGAGTGGCGACGGCCTCCGGATCCATCCGAAACTTCCCCTTCTCGTCGCAGTAGACCAGCCGAATCGGCCTCGCCGGCCCGGTCGCCGGAGCCGCCGACGGAGACGACGACGAGGACGTCGGAGACACCGATTGCGGCGAGGAATCGGAGAAATTGTCCTTTCCTCGGAAGAATTTCATCATCTTTCTTCACCTCTTCGTGTTCTTCTTCGTCTTCTTCGTTCCGGTTTTTTTTTTTTTTTTTAATATCTATTTCTTGACCTCCAAATTTCTTTCTCTTCGGTTACTTCCCCCTTTCCAGCTCTCGGACAGAGTGGAGAGAAGAAGGAAGAGAAGTGGGTTTAAAATTGGGGAGGGAAAAAGGACCGCTACTTTATACTGAACCGAGAAGGGAAGCACAGTCCTGAAATTACCGTTTTGTTGCTGGAAAGTGAGAGCGAAACTTTGTTAAGAAAAGGGTTGAATGGTAATTTTGAGTACACTGACTTCTTTCTACATCGGTGCAACGGCGTGGTTATAAAGCTAAATAATCTGGCCGGTTAAATAATGTCTGCTTTTGGTTGGTCAAATTGCTAAGGGGGAGTGATCCCTAACCTCGTCAAAACAGGCCCATCGTCGTGGACATGGCCATGACAAGTGGGCCGAGGTGGGCTCTCTGATTTTTGGACCCAACTGCGAACCGAACCGCCATTGTAAAACGCGCACTTTACATGAAACGTCACGGCCAAATTTTGTTCGTTTGGATCACCATTTTGAGATTGTTTTTAGTTTTGTTTAAAAGTTTTCTACATTATTTTCTAGGTTATTTATATACAAAAATGTCATAAATTTAACACATTCTTATATTTATATCCAACATAACATTAAAGCTTATAATTTTATAAAAAAATCATCAACTTTAATTTTAAAAAGAGTAAAATTATAAAAAAGTACTCAAAATATGATTTTCCACCTGATTTTCTCTTATTTTCTCTCATAAAAATTTAAGTTTAGTGTTAAAATTTCCCTTTCAAACCTAACTTGGATTGATTTTAAATTATCAAAAACAAAATTCTTAACAAAAAAAAATTACTATATTAACAAATTTGGAATGTTAAAAATGCCCTTAATAGTGTTGTGGCAGGATACCCGTGGTAGCCTACCAACGACACTAATATCTCTAGCAACTGATATCCAATCATGATAACAAAGGTAAATACACTGTGATACTGAATGTACCTTGTCATGAATGTGTAAAATTTGACACAACTATCGTATCCTGCAATAGAATTCACAGTAATCTATCGTGAAACCATTGATTTCTTACGGATGTACTTGAAAATATTGGCAAAATGCCAAGCGCTTGTCAATTACTAATAGTAGCCAATAATAGACACCTCAATATCGGAGTCATGTGTGAACAGACTATAAATTACTATAAATAACAAGTAATAATAAACTTCCAATTAGCGCCAGGGAAGATTATAAACCCTTAGTGGTAGTCAGGTGACCAGTTAGAGTAATGACAATATCATCACCTTCAAATATCTACGGTTTTGCTTCCGAAATTGAATTAACACGTATTTAAGTGCGTAATTATGCTCTTAGTATTTCAACAACCTCTTATATGGCACTCACGTCCATGTTTCATCAAAATCTAAACGATTTATAAACGGAGAGACTAATTTGGGATTAAATAATAGACCAGAAACATGTTTTAGGACGTTTTAAAGTTAAAAATCAAAATGTGATTAAGTCATAAAAAGAATAAGGTATGTGAAATAGTTGGTTAAGTCCTTTTTGCATGAAAAGTTACTGGAACTCGCGGCTCCTTGGTCATCAAGCCAACATTCGGACATGTCGCTCGTAGACTTGACCAGATTACCAAGCTAAATAGTGGTATGAGAAAGGAACTCTGGCCAGTAATCTTTTTGCCCTGAACATCATTTCAAACTAGATTTTTCTGATTCATTTTTATCTTTTTCTGAAACTTAATATAAATTTTATTAATTTTTTAAAAGTCAAATAATCCCAATTCAAAAAATTTAATTTGAACCAGTAAACCAAATACAAGCTTCAACTTTCAAGTTTCTACAGAATTATAGAACAATAAGCTAAGCAAACAATCCAAAAATTTTGGGGGCCACACAAGACGAATGTTATTTTTCTTTTTTCTTTTCTTTTTTTTTTTTTTTGATTTATTTTTTTAAGGTGCTTGAAGTTATTCAAAGTTTCTCATTGGGATGAAAATTTTCTCAGTTCAAAAGATTTCTAGGCACCTATTATGCTAAAGGTTACTCATTTTTTAGCTGAATACTAAATGTTACCCATTTGAATGGTCTAATGGTACTCTTAATCAAATAAGTGCAAGACCGTCTTCTTTTCCTCAATTCTTAATCCCCCCCTTAAGGTTGGTAGGGACAAAAATCAATAGATACAACAAGATATCCCAACTAGATTGGCACCTCCTTAGCACCCTTATCATTTATCTATATCCAATATTTTATTAAAAATAAAGAATAATAATAATAATTCCAATCCGACATGGAATAAATCATTCACAAAAGGAAAAGCAACTAAAAAGTAAATGCATATAGAAAATAGAGCAAAGAAGATCCTGACGCCACAAGATAGCCGAAACTACACTTTTGAAAATTAGAATCTATGATAGATCTCATTAAAAACCTTGCTAGCAAAACCCAATAGGAAAAACCTAACAAGGGAAAAATAGTGTCTACGCTTGCTATGTAAAAACCCTATAGGAAAAAAGAAATAACCTCAAGAGAACATATATTGTCGTCTACTACTAATATCACTGTAATAAAGGATGAAATAAAATCAGAGGCCGACCATCACCAAGTAGGAGAAACAATACTTGGAGCATGAGACGTCAAAGAATCTGCAGCTCTATTTCCTTCCTGATAGATGTGTAAGACTACAAACTCCATCTGAGAAAGATAACTTAAACAACGAAGCCAAGCCTGTCTCCAATGCCAAAGAACTTTATAAGATTTAGAATGAAGAAGTGACACAATAAAAGTAGAATTACTTTCCAACCACAATTTCCTCCAATTAAAAGTCCAAGCATATTCAATCACATGAATCGTAGCAGCTAATTTTGCTTCAAAAGCAAACCCAATGCCAAGGGATATAGCAAAACAACCCTTTACGAAACCTCTACAATTTCGAAAAACTCCTGCACAACCCGCAAGTCCTAGAGCACCAAAAGCTACACCATCCGTATTAACCTTAATCCATTTAGGAGAAGAAGGATGTCAAATAACTTCAATTGTATGAGGAGCTTTAGAAGGATGACCAGAATCTGAAAATCGTTTTTTAAAAACAGTCATGGAAGCTCTTTCATGAAATCTACATTCTGTAGTCATGTTTATTGTATATTAACATATATATAAATACAATGGATTTATTACGCACGTATAATGCACATACTTCAAAACTAGTATGTGTATATATATTGATCAATGCTATAATTTACAAGAGTTGTGTGCAGCCCAACCTTTGGCTGAAAGGAGTTATTATGATGTAAAGTTCTCTTTTTTTTTTTCTTTTTTTTTTTTTTAAATTTTAATACGAGATGAGATAAAGCACACATCCTTTTCCGAAGAACTGTTCCGCAGCCCGATTAGGTAATAGCTTACGTATGTATAATTCTAAAATATTTGCTCACTTTCAAAGACAAGTTTAGATCACTAAAAACAATAAGAGAGAGAATAAGGTATATATTGGGAGCAAAATCAATGTGTGTAGTCTATGCACCAATATGGAAGTGTATATTTGCAACAAAAATTTATATATACACAAAGTCTTAAATCTTTGATAATATCTGACATGTGAATTTTAGTTATTAGAAATGTAAATTCATGCAAAAGAAAATGTAAAATAAGGGAAATTCACATTCACTTTAGTTACATTTTTTTTTACATGAATTTACATTTTTAGTAGCTGAAGTTCACATTTATAATAACTGAAATTCATATTACCGGATACAATCAGGTACTGAATTTAAGACCATTATTATATATATATATTATATAAATGGGTGGGCTAGGCAGTTCTCACTTCTCACTCACAAAATGCAAGGTTGCAGCTTATGTGGGAAAGAAAGTACAAGGCTAGTGAAAACAAGCGCTAATAAAGTTTTATATGGTAATGGGAGTTATACATGTTCACGTCTGAGAATTTATATGATGTCACACCACAATCTCTGAATTGGCAGGGAGTGCATGGTATCAAGCAAAGGGACATATCAAAGCACTAAACTTTATAATTGACAAATTAGTGTGTGTATATTTATATATTGTACAGATATATGTTGGAGTTGTGGTCCAACAAATAAATGTCTATAATAAACAATATAATATATAATATATATTTTTGCCGATCATACATGTTCATACATATATATATATGTATGTATATATATGTTCGCACTCAAAGATTGTTAACATGGCATGTAGAATCCAAACACGTACGTTGCATAAGTACTACTAGTACTTGACCGCAGTAGCAAGCAGACAATTGGGAAAAAAGCCTTTTTGCATTGATGATGATCAGCATCCCCCAACTTGGAGTTGATTTAATTTGTTGGGTACTGAAACTCCGTGAGCAAATTACTTTTTTTCCCCTTAAAACTAGTAAAGTGTATATTTACTTTTCAGAAAATTAAAAAAGAATTTTACTTTTCTAGTATGTTGTATTACGAGAAAAAGTGTTTGCATGCATAATACATTTATAATATGCACATTTAATTTTATTATAAGATATAGAGTTTCAATTTTTAATTTTCAAAATTCAAAGAGAGGGAAAAAATTAGAATGTGAGAAAAAGTGTATTAAGTTAAGGGTTCGGGAAATGAGCTATTGGGAAAGAGACTTGTGAGAAGATTAATACCGGTATGAAATGTACAAGGCCTTTTGAGAGTCATCAGAGATCAAATTTTGAGGCTCATTAAATATCTACAATATCTATATAATATTCCAAATGAGATGCACAAAACGGGTGGAGAAAATAGTACGTACCACAAGATCCAAGGGTTTGTTCCACAACATTTTTTTTTAGTACAAGTGTTGCTTTGTTTTTTCGACACTTTAACTCCTACTATTATATATATGTATGTATTTCTATCTATTAAGTCTCTCTTACCGCTTTTGTCATTCTTTTATTTCCTTCTTTTGCCCTTTTCTTTTTGAAATTTCCATCATTGAGCCATCTATGTTTTCATTTCTTCTCAACCAAAATAAAGGTTATATCTATGTGTAGATTCTCAACACGTATCGACCTTTTTTTTTTTTTTTTTTTTTTTGTGGCTTTAGCCACCTGTGTGGCTGTGCCTCTTTTTTTACAATTGTTTTGTACATCTTGTTGTAAAAGTTTTTACGTGTCAATATCAAAGGTAAAAAATGATAACGTGCCTTCGAAAGGGAAAAAAAAAAAAAAAGTGTTAAAATTATGAAGTAGTATGCCCAATTTTTCTGTTCGTCTAGATTTTATCCATATATATATATATATATATATATATATATATATATATACACCAACCAATCTCAAAATGTTAACGTATGCATAAATAATTGATCTGGTTCTGAAGATACACCACTACACCAGCCAATATCGTTACTATCATTTTGCCCCTGTTTGTTTACCTTGCACTGGCTGGGTATGTAATTTTGTCATTAAAGTCTGCTTCTTTATTCTTCCTTGTCTTCAATTTTTTTCTTTATTTTATATGAAGAAAGGGAAAAAGGTTGAAAAAGGAGTGTTTTGAGGTGTATTGGTGACGCTACATGAGATTATAGTACCATGGACCATTTGAATATCTTGCATAATCAGGGACTTTTTCCAAAGCTTGTTTTTGGAGTTTGCTTCTTGAAGGAAAAAGAAAGGGGAAAGGATGAGTGTTAATATATAGAACGCTTAATTAATAAATCATCATCTTTTCCTCCTCTCTCTCTTTCTTTCTAATGAAGAACAATTTCCTTACTGCCTAAAAAAAAAAACTTGGATAAAATTTTAATTATCTAATAGGCTCCCAGATTTACAAAAATAGAAATAGAAGATTATATGATTCAAATAACAGAATGTCATAGTGTCCTCTAAGCTCATCACAATCTCTCTCTATTTGGATAATTGTTAAAAGGAAGAGAATGGTAGCCATTGTCATATATATAAATATATATATATATATATATATATATGTATTATACACAACAAGCAAGTCCTGATTATATAATCGTTGAAGTATGAAAGTGGTGGTTAACTCCTCTCAATGTAGAGTTGTCGATCACGACATGCCTTGATTTAAGTTATTGATAATGAGTGAAAAAAAAAAAAAAAAGCTCATTAACATATATTTTCACCAATCATAACAAGTACTCATTAGTTAATTTATACCGGTACTACAGACATAACAGTTGATAGGTTATGTTTAATCAATCATTTCTCAAAAACAATACATGTATGCTATATGATAGTTTTGCTATTGATTATTAGCCACACCAGCTACTATAAGGGTGTGTTTACTTATGCGTAATCGGAGTAGGTATGAATCGGAGTGAGTAGAATTCGGAGTGGACATGATTTGGATTGAGGATTCGAAATCCGAATAAGTTGTTTACTTGGTTCTAGGATTCGAAATTGGAGTCACGACGAATCCCATTCATGTGTTTACTTGAATCCAGAATCAAAATGAGTTGTTGTAAATTTACGTATATACCCATTTATTTATTGTGTTTTCAAAAATTAAAAAAAATGATTATTATTATTTATTTATTATCATACTATTAATCAAAAGTAAAATAATCATTATGATATTAAGAAAATAAAATTAAATTGTATAATTTTTTGTTAAAAAAAATTATAAAGAGTTAAAAAATGGAATTAAAATAAGTAAAGTATAAAAAATATAAAAATAGAAACATAATAATATATTATGATAAAAAAATTATTTATTTACTCTAATAATGTTAATAGTAATTAAGATAGTTATATAATATTAAGTTAATAAAAATCTACTATATTTAGTTAATAAAAATAATTAATATAGGTTATTATTATTTTTTAATACAATTTTTTTGCAAATAAATTAAGGATAAAATGGTAATTTAATATTAATAATAGTAATGAGAGTCACAATCCGGATGTGGGACATGGGATTACAATCTCATTATTCAATTCTAAATTGGTGTGGAACCCACTATTCTCACTCCCATTCTAAGGAAAAAATGAACAAACAAACAAGGAATTAACTCTCATTCCCTACTCCTGATAAGTAAACATACCATAAAAACACAGTCCTCTATCATGTAAATGGTTTTCTGATTATTACATAAATACTCTTATACTTGTTTTATGGTTGTAAATACGTAGTACATATTCGAACAGAAACAACATATACAACAAAAAAAGTTGGGCATAAGCAAGGAATGCTCTACGAAAATTTGAACTACTTGTCTTCATTTTAGTTCTTTTAATGCTTCTAATTAACTTTTTTTTTTCTTGTAATAAAGCTTCCAATAAATTACACTCAATGTTATTGTTATTTGATAAGTCAACACTAACTTTTTTTGAATAAATAAATAAATGTCTTGGACATGAATGCACGTGCATTGCACGTGCCCAACATACCTTGTATATTACTAAGGCGCTTAGCCAACTTTTCGTTAATCTTTCTTTTCCAGTTTTGTCCTTTGTTTTTTATTGCTGAATTACATAAATTAGCTGGCTTTCCTTTCCCAATCTAGGCAAAAGGACCAAAAACGACAAATAATCCCCCAACCAACACTGATGCCCGCCGCGCCATCTGCACGTGCTTGGCAGTCTTACTCCTCTCGCCGGCATCACCGACCTCGTCCTCTTGTCCGTCTACCACCCCCACAAGTAGCTGTTCCACGGTCGGCGGAGAACGATGGCGATGTCGACGGTGATCGGAGGAGGAAGCCGGCGCCGGTGTCGGTAGAAGTGGTGAATGGGCTGGCGGTGGACGAGGCGTGCGGGGTGCAGTGGGGCTGAGGAGGCTGAGGTCGAACAGGAAGACTGGCGTGGAAGCGGAAGTTATGGTGGATTTAAAGAAAGGTCAAGTCCCTTTGCTCGGTCTCCTGGCTGTAAAGTTGTTGGGCTTTGAAATTTTGGTCCCGGCGATTTTATTTGAGACTACGTGTCGTTTTTCTTTCTACTTGGAAGGAGATGTAGAGTGGTTAGGTATGTAGTGGAATACTACGTGTCGTTTTTCTTTCTACTCACAATTTCACGAAGGGACACCCAGAATTCTATTTCTCGTCTTATCTCATAAAAACTTCATTGTCATCCTTACAATAACCACCAGTAATAATAATAGAAGAATAATGAGATGAGGAGAAGCGTAAGATGTAGCCAAAAGCTACTCTTCATGTATTTTGAAATATATATTTATGTTTCACTAATTTTTATTTACAAAAAAAAAAAAAAAAAAAATTCTACATTTGCATGTTCTTATTCAACAGAGCAACAAACATTCGATGAAATTTCAAAATTAGAAATTTGCCAAAAAAAAAAAAGAAAACAAAGAAAGAAAGAAAAAACATTTTTAATTTCATAAAAGAATCAAGCAGAGCCAACACTTCATACATGCTCTTTTTTTTTTTTTTTTTAAACACTTCATATATATTTAGCCTAGGTAACAAAGTTTAACTCTAACTAAACTGTACTTTTTCATCTCAATTTTTGTCTTTTTCTGAAAAGTCAATAAAATTTAATAACTAATTTTTAAAAAGTCAACCAACTCAAACTTAAAAATTTCATCTCATCTCAAACTCAACCCAAACATCAAACGAACCCTTAATAGTTGGACAATCATATTCATAAAGATCATGGATCCTTTCACAACGCATGATCCGTTTCCCCTCAAAGTAAACGAAAACTGATCATTAACCAGCGCTTAGTTAACAAAATTTTCATAAATTTCAAAAAGATTTGCTTGTTCCTTCATTTGTTTCTCGCAACTTCTAACTCAAACTTTGAAATTCCTACATTATGACTATCTGATAGTTAAACAAAATCTTCTAAGGTCCTTTGACTATTGAGCTCGATCCACCGAAGCGATGCCGCCATGAGTAGAACTCAAACAGTTTTTGTAGCTATTTTCAATCAGAAAAATAAAAACCTCCATAAAATTTATGGCTTTTTATCTTTTTGAAGAACAAGACGGTGGAGGGAGGAAAAGAGAAGAAGAAGCTCGTCCGGTGAAAAAACTTACCGTACACGAAATATGATACAAAACTCCGACGAAACTTTTTCAACGAAAGTGTTAATTTATACATGGCATATATTAAAAAGAGATTATTAATGAGATATATTTTACATTTTAAAGAGAAAAAATAATTGAACAAAATCGAGTAAAAATGAAAAAAGAAGCAGTATAGACAAAAAAAATAAGATTGACACAAGGAGGAGACTTGGACGTGCAGTAAAAACTAGTATATTTTTATAGCTAGACATCTTCTCAATTTTGATTTGCGTCTCCAAATTAGGAAATTGACTAGAGGATCTCTATAGGATTTAATGGATATAATTATATAGTCAACAAAATGTTCCAAACAATTACGGTAGTTTGAGCTGTGACTTATGAACCAATATATAAATTATGTAAAACCGATCGACCCAACAACATTTTAATACTAAATTCTTACAAGGCTATAGTACTACTCTATGTATATGTGGCATAGAATATTATATACAGATGATATTTTCAAGATATTTAATTTAATATATTTTGGTACTCAAAATATCTTAGACTGACTAAATAGGGATGCCAATGGAACATATGCTTGGTCAACTTTACCAACCTCATCCTTATCCTCTTCCCAAAAAAATGTTCATTAATTAATAGTGTAGATTCTTATCTCTCTCATATGTAAACAATTTGTCGTATATATAATATAGAGTGTAGTTATAATCTAATAGCAATTCCGTTTGCATTTGATCTACGGAATTAAACTTTTTAATTTGAGTTGTTTGGTATTTTAAAAATTAGTTAAAATTTTTGTTGATTTTTTAGAAAATAACAAAAAAAAGTTGGAAAATTTTATTTTAGAATAAGTGAATTTGTATTTATTAATTCTATTGTAAGGTATAGCGATCAAAGATGGATCTAATATATATATATATATATATATATTTAATTTCTGTTATCTGTTGTTGACAAAAATAAATAAATGTTTATCCTCAAGTATTATCTGATCACCCACTCGACTAGGAAACTAACATCTGGGGATGTTGTGAATTAATCACCTCGAACTTTTTTGCTGAAATTTCGTATTTATCCAAGTAATTTTTCCATCTTCCGATGATTATATATAGATAGTGGAATGTAGAAGTGCAGATGGGAGAGGCTAGAGATATATATATTCTTATCGTCTCACCTAGCCTTGCCGGCCATTTACTTATAAAGAAAACGACACTTACATGGGTTTGACTTGGGAGCACTCTTGGTGATCCAAAGGACGCAAAAAATGGAATTGTACTCACAAGGCTGCAAAATAATTGTATTTAATATATGTGTAAGATGATCCATAGGATTAGGTTAAACTCGATCACTTGCAATATTAAAATAATGTAACTATGCTTTTATGGTGTCCCTAAAATGACCAAAAGGCAACATCAAATTTTGTCATTGTTTGATCAATCTATAGAAGAAATGAGATATTAGGATATATGGAATAGGAAAGGGATTCAGTGCATGCAGCTTTTATCAACTATCTCAAAGATTCATGCACATCAATCACACAATCTCATAATTAAAAATAAATAAATAAATAAGCGTTGAGGCAAATAATCGAACTACTGCCAGTAAAAAGAGGGAAACATAAAACAATCATACTTTTACCGCTATGTCACTACTATCACCGATGATAACTAATCTTTCTTAATTAACTAAGCAATACATATAATGTAGATTAATTAATAGAAAGGAAATCAGTATATATACTTTTATCAACTATCTTAAAGGTTTATACACGTCAGTCACATAATCTCACTATTTCAAAAAACTAAACACGAAAGTAAATGATCGAATCACTATAGAATAAGAGAGACATAAAACAATCATAACTTACCGTCATGTTACTGTTACCGGTGATAACTGATCTTTCTTTGATTAGTCCAAAAAAATAATGATAGCCTTACTTGTTGGGATATACAAAAAATTTGCTAGGATAGACCTCAATCATTGCAGTAAATGGTGATCTAAGCATCTTTATCAAAACAAACCAAAATGATTAAAAGTCACTATCAACTATGTGGAGGATATGGCATTATCAAGTCCTCTAAGGAATTCATATGTAGCTCCATAATGTCATGGAAGGCTTCCAAAATGGCTTTTTGGTGAAGAGGAAGAAAGGGAGATTAGTTATTGACTCATCAAATTATTGATAATAATAATATTGGAGTGGGGACTTATTAGGATATGGAATTAGCTAGCTGGAATATCTGCATGGTCTCCAACCCGTGATCTCATCATTTTCGGAGTCTTCAGAGATAATCCAATGAATGACAAGGACGACACTCAAATCTTTTGATTAAAATGAAAATTAATTTTAAAAAAAATAAAAATAAAAATAAAACCATATTATGAGGTCTTTAGCTTTCGTGAGATGCAAACAACTGTTTGTCTATTTAGTGCTTTGCTGGCCATGTTAGAGCAACAGGGTCACCTAGTGTTATTTTATTTCCGAAGGATCAATTCGACACATATGTATGTTACTGACCAAAACACACAATATTTGAGTCTAGAAAAGAAAAAAAAAAAAAAAACCAAACACATACCATATGGGCATGTTATTTTAATAGGTGACCTTTTGGTCATATATGGACGTATATATATTACACACACAGACACACCCATCATGTTCCCAGCTAAATTGTTGACATCGGTGATTGCAAAACATTTGACATTTCATGTCAATTCACTGTGTTAAGATTTATTGTCACCAAATTTTAAAATAAAATAAAAAAAATGTACTTCAACTGTAAAAGGTATTGGTGTCTGGTGAAAATAGTATATTCGAACGATATATTCACCTATATAGATATTCTATTAAGATTTATTGTTCAATAACCAAATTTTAAAACCAAAAAAGTACTCCAGCTATAAAAGGTGACCTTAATATTTATATATATTTTATTTCTGCAGTTTGTAAAAAAGTACTATCGAGTCAATCCATGCATGCGATGCGAGTGCGACCATTTCCAACTGGTTATTTTAGACTTTCCGTACGCTTAATTAAGATTTCGTTTTAATAACTTATCTTCTTACATTTTAGAATTTAGCTTCTTTTTTAGCTAATCAAAGATTAATTATAACTTGTCTGTCGGTCAAATAATATTTGTGTGAGTGATTTTTAGTGGATATTCCACCAACACGTTTTCAAGGAACACTGTGTCCTATGGATGGCAAAACTACCGGATATCTATTCTTAATTAGTTTTATAGTCTGTTCAAGCCTTGAAAACCGCGTTAACTTCCTCCTTTTTTTTTTTACTTTTAGGGAGTGTTTGGTGTTTTGATTTAAACTAATATTTTCAAATTTTATTTTATTTTTTTCTCAAAAAATTTTTTATCTTTTCTGAAAATTTAAAAAAATTTACTATTAAAACTTAAAAATTTCAACTCAAACTCATTCATCAAACAAATCCTTAAATCCTGAAAAACTTACATTACAGGTATATACATTTATGGTCAATTTTATTATGCACGAACGTGTACCTTTTTTTCCTTATGAAATTTAGTTTGGCTGTAATTTTTAATAATTATTAAATTTTTAATGTTTAAAACTTTAATATCCCAACCTCAAGTTAAAAATAAAAAAAATAAAAAAATTGCGGGGTTTTTCTTCCCCTAGAAAGCATGTAAGTTTCTTTTTTTTCTTTTTTTTTGTTTTCCTTTCTTTTTCTGAAATTCTCTTGTAATTATAGGTCAGAACAAGACAAGAATATCCAATCAAGAAATGGATCAATGGTGCAATTCCGTGTCATCCCCTATAATTTATAGAAGAATTCATTTACATAAACCATTATAAATCTAGTGTTGTACAACATATTTTCCGAATAAGGCTTTTTGCACGAAAATTATCAAATATCAAATCTGAAAATATCTTAAAAAAGAATAACGAGAGACATTAATTCTTAGCACGACACGCATCCTGAGCATTGATCTCAAGAATTTAGTATGGGAAAAGCCAATTCTGAGTGGTGGTACGGATCATCCAGATTTAAGGTCGTGGAACCCATAAGCCATAAGCATTAATGTTGTTTGGTCCGAAGCTACAGTTGGCTTACGAAAGCCAATATACATGCTTTCGGGCCCCATCCAGTTACAGCGCATTAATGAATACTAGTCCATACAAATAATTTGATTTGTCCATCTAGTATGTATGTATGTATGTATGTATGTATATAACATATATGAATAAAATAATACGGCTGCCGGCATAATAGTTGATGGAATTTTTTTTTTTTTTTTTTTATGGAAAATGGTTGATGGAATATTTATTCTATTAAAAAACCAATTTTCTTGATAATTATCAATTAATTCCCCCAAAAGAAAAACACCCTAAGAAAGAAAAATCAAAATTAAAAAATAGGCTTTGTTCTTTTTATATGCTCCATATAGTTTTCATTTAGCATCTAGTTTTAATGTATTTTTCAAATTTTTTTTCTACATCATTTTCTCTTATAAAAGTTAATTTACTATTTGGATTATGAGTTTGAATTCGAATTCCAAACGAGCAATTTGAGTAGTAAAAACGAAGGACAATTTAGATTTTACTGCATTCCTCTGTTTCAAAAAAAATTTTTCTTGAAAAGGAACACGAGCTCAGAATTACAAAAAATGAAAATCGAAAAAGGAAAAAAAGATTAAAAAAAAAGAAAATATATATATTATTGTAACAAGTAGTATAGAGATAACAATCAAAGCCATAAAGCTCCAGCTTCCTTGAGTATGGGCACCAATTCACCGGAGATATGGGTGGCCATCACTCTTTCCAATCCACCAAACACCTTCCCGCCGACGAACACCACCGGAAACTGAACCTTCCTCTCTCTAACTTCACCACCGGTCTTTTCGCCGTCGACGACACCGCCGTTTTTGTCAGTAGTACTGTTATTGTTATTATTACAACTAATCTTCGACAACTCCTCGGCGACGGCGGCCTCGCCGTCCTCATCGACCTCGAAAACCGGCGGGTTGACGCCGTGGCCGAGCAGCAGCCGCTTCAGGACGTGACACATGCAGCAGCCGGGGCGCCCGAACACCACCACAGCATTCTCCGACACCGTCGCCCGCACGGCGCCGGCGCCGGCCACCAAGTCGCTCGCCGGAGGTCTCGGCTCGCCGGCGGGGCGGCCCGGGACCCATGTTTGGTACGGGATTGCATGTTGCATGGTAATGGAAGTAGTGAGAAATGGTTTTTTTTAGAGAGAGAAAGTAGAGAGAGAGAGAGAGAGAGAATGGGAGGAGGAGGATGGGGGGAAGAGAATGAATGGAGGGAAAGGTAATATATCGAGGGAAGGAGGAGAAGACTCTAACGTCAACGGCAGTTACGCACTCTTGTACGTCACAGATACTGTGGGGGTGACGAGTTCTACGTCACCCGCGTTTGAGGAGACAAATTCCAAGTTACCCCCATATTGCGCTTTGTCGTTTTTTGCCTTTGTGGAAATTGGAATATTTTGTAAAAGCGGCCTCGTAAAATTATTAAAATAATATTAGGGTGTGTTTGTTTTGTTCACTCAAATTAAAATATTTTAACTCAGTTTTTATCTTTTTCCCAAAAAATTTTTGTCTTTTCCCAAAAAGTTTTTTGTCTTTTCTAAAAATTCAAAAAAATTTACTATTGAAACTTAAAAATTTCAACTCAAACTAGTTTGGTGAATTAGTTTGAGTTGAAATTTTTAAGTTTCAATAGTAAATTTTTTTTAATTTTCAGAAAAGACAAAAAATTTTTTGAGAAAAGACAAAATTTTTTAAAAAAAAAAGACAAAAACTGAGTTGAAATATTTTAGTTTAAGTGAAAGTCTCAAACACACCCATATTTTCAGAGAAAAAGCTTTCATAATGGAAATCTATAACTGAAAAACAGGAGAAATGGAGTGGGACATGGCATCACTACCACTGATCATTCAGACACTAATTCCTAAAGCAAAGGCGCACCAATAGCTTAAAAAGAGAGGCCAACTTAGCTAAAAATACGCCCAAAAAAAAAAATTTTAACATCTCTAATTTTTCCGTATTAGCTCCAGTACAAACTAACACCATTTGTTTAAACTAAAGATAATTAGATGTAACGTTATCATTAGATTAAATTTGTAATTACAAAATTTCTTTCTGAGATTAGAATTCCATAATTACATCACTAACCGTGCCTTATTGTAATTGTCTAATTAATCAAATGAAATAAAAATGACGTTTTTTTTTTTTGGGTTTTTTTCGATTGAATTTTACCAGTTAAAGATTTTAATAAGACATTCTTCCATTTTTCAGAAGGAATAGATCGCCTGAATTGTCTTTTCGAGTCCATGAATTTGGCTTTTGTTTACTGTTTAGGTAGTTACGTTAGCTAATTCATTTTTATTTCTATTTTTAATTTATTTTCTACCGCATGTGCAAGTATTATCTAAATATTTTCTTTATATTTTTTTTTTGGGATAAATTAATAACGAATTAAATATAGAATAAAGGTTAAAAGCGCTAAATTAATATCGAACTAATCAGAATATATGTGTATATTTATTAACTCTTTTAACCACCCTTTCATTAGAGAGAGAGAGATACAAAATGACAGTACCATTTTTTTTTTTTTGGGGTAGAAAAATGACAGTGCCATTTGAAATTAGTAAAATCTCCAAGCACTAACACGTCTTATATTTATCCAAAAAAAAAAAACACACACGTCTTATTGACGTGAAAATTCCTTTGGGCACCGTCTAAAATTTGTAGGCTATAAAAAACTTTATATTAAAAATAAAATCATTTAAAATAGGAAAAGAGGTTTTCATTTAAGAAAAAAAAAAGTAAATGTATTTTAGGTGAACAGATAAAACGCTCATCCTTTTAATTAAAAATGATTGGGTTTGAATTACTTTTATTATTTTAATCAGAATATATAAGATAATTTATTTCATAAGAGATTCATATATCACATAAAAAATATTCATTTTTCAAAAAAAATTATCTAAATACGTCATCATGTATCAATATAATCCTCCTTTTACAATGTGTGTGTATATATATATATATATATAACTCAAATAAAGTGAAGCCCACAAAGGGAAGGAGAGGATGTCATGGGTCATGCAAATATGAGTGGTGGTGGAGTCGTGCCCAAGTAGGGGCGCTCCACTCGGGAGCTGGGACGGCGCCCCGTGTACACGTAACCTCCCTCTCATTTACATCGATGAGTGACGTCGTCTCACCTCTACTTCTGCTCCTTGCTTACCTCAGCACTCCGCCACGTGTTCCTTACCCTACGAGGCTGTCGTTTTCAGCCACGTTTGCAAAATCCCGTCGTTTTGCCGCGCTGACGATCCATGACGTGCAGGTTTTGGTGGGGGAAGGCCTGATTAAAACTCTCACGTTTTCCTCACTACAAAAGTAGTCAAAAAGACGTAAAAAAAAAATTATTATAATTATAATAGTAAAACAAATAATATAGGAAGAAATTCTTGTGGTGCTCGGCGCGTGGCCGCTTAATTACGATGATATGATATCTTCATCCAAATATGGATAATCAATTACACGTTTTATCTCATCCGTGGGCCCACTCACCTTGACTTTTTTTTTTTTTTTTTTTCCTTTTTTCAATTGAAATCAATGACCCTGAATTTTGCACACCATAGGTAAATATTCATGTTTAAATAATTAGATTTTTATGAAATATTCTACGATGGGTTTTAATTTTCTGCTTATTTTGTTTGAGAATTCTACGATAACATCTGAAAAAAAAAAACACAAATTACAAATAGGATTTTATTTTACCTATTTTTACATTTTTGATTGTATTAATTTCATCGGTTTGTAATCTTGTACAATAAAAAATCATAATCCTATAATCAACTTTCAATATCACACACTACACTATAGAATGTCTATTGATAATTTTTTTAATATATTTTTGTTAAATAAAAAAAAATCTGTTTGAATTGAGAGAGGGGGACTAAGAAGTTAGGATTGAGCATGAACAAGTGTTTGTTGAAGAAATTACCAATAAAAAGAAACGGTGCAAGATTTGCTTGCTAAAAAAGTGGTCGGTCCGTCCACCATGTAAAAAAAAAAAAAGTTGTTTTCTAGGCAAAACCTAAATTCATAGCACCAAAAAAGAAGCTTCATGCAAAGAATACGTGTATATATATACACACATATATTTATGTATATATATATGTGTGTGTGTTTGGCATGCTAAAATGTGATTTTTCCACAAGAAGTCGATGAAGACATTCAAAAGGTTGTCCAGAGTCCATGCCTACGAATATAAGAGAGAGGAACAAACCCACGGGTAAGTTAAAATGCCAAGTCCAAACTAGCAAAAAGTGGCCGCCAATTCATGACATGATGATGACATACATCTTTCGTTAAAAATTAAAAAAAATTAAAAAAAAAATCTTGTTAGTTTTCGGACCCACACGCAGCCCCTTTTTGGCTCATGCTCGCGTTTGTGTATATATTTTTCATTTCTCCACGCGTTGCATATACCAAATGTTTATTATACACACAGAGAGAAATAAATATACCAAAAATTAAAACTAGTATGGTGGCATGATAAAGGATTGGAATGACTTAATTTGTGATCTAAAGTTTGAGTGTTAGATGATCATCACGAAGATTTTAAATATAAAGACTTATTTCCTAATTAGCAAATCAACTACTTGAATTAGCGTTCGTGAGAGTATGAATCTTTATTGGTGGTATATTCAATAAAAAGATTTGCTCTATGTAAGGGATATGTAAAGCCCGTTGATAGGACTTTTAGTGAATATTCTTTTGAATATCTAAAATAATTTATTTAATGATGTGGAGAGAAATATATTAATGTTGATTGTCCTCTTCCCAAACTTTTTTTTTAGCCAAAAATATATATATATATATATATATTATAAATAACCATGTAATTATATTAGGTCTAGCTACTCGTTCGCCCCTTTTCAATCAAACACAGAAGTCAAAACTCTCTAAAATACCAATGAAATAAAAGGCTAATTTATAGAAAGCATGAAGATTATAGGAAAGTCCTTCAAAAACCAAGATGAAACAAATATAAATAAGGAGTATTTTAATCAGGGAAAATAGTATATTAATTGAATAAGGATGTGTTAAATGAAAATAATGTATATGGATAAGGACAATATGTCATATATATAGATATATATATTGTGGGATGGATTAAGAAAGAGCTCCGAGATTCAAATAATGTAAACAACTAGTATTATATTTAAAAAGGGTCTATATATAACATTGGATATGCCTATGTAATGTTATCTGTACAAATTGGCCTCTTCATGAAGTCGATTATTGTTGCATTATTAAGTGGTTAAAAGTATAAGCAGATATAGTTTAACAATAAGTTACACTTGATTTTAAAATAAAATATGCGGTTAATTTCCAAGTAAAAAAAAAAAAAAAGAAAAAGATATATTTAGGGTCCATTTGGTGAAACGGTTTGAGTTGGAAATTTTAAGTTTAAATAGTAATTTTTGTTGACTTTTCAGAAAAGACAAAAAACTTTTTCAGAAAAGATAAAAAACTTTTTCAGAAAAAGACAAAAACTGAGATGAAAATTTTGGGTTCAAAACGGCGAACCAAACGAGGCCTTAAATCTACCGGTCAATCCTTATCGCTTAATTCCTTCTGCTGAAACGTGGGAGAACAGTGTTCGATAGTCTTTTTCCTTGTTTTACTATGATCTTTCGGTTCCATAGCTACTTCTTTATATATTCTTACCCTATTCAAATTGGGTGGTCATTAATTGGTCCATGCATTATATATATGCATATAAACAAGTTACGTTCACGTTTACGTTTACGTTTACTAATTAGCAAATATACATTTATTGAAGTCTTAACATGATATTTAGATATATCTTCAAGCAAGTATACTTTTACTATTGTGACGTTCCTATTTGAAAAGAAAATCAATCATCCAAAACAACACAACTATTAGCTGGCCATTGGCCAAGAAATCTCCCTAGAAAGTCGAGTATTCATGATGACCGCGCAATTAATCTTTTTTACCTTTTGGTAGAAAGGGGTTCGAGATTTCAGATCCCATATTATTCGAAACTTAAATAGTTTTCTTTCAAATTAATAAAAATGGGTATTTATAGAATCACATATCACTAAAAAAAATTAAAAA
The DNA here is from genome assembly GCA_038430175.1 of Ficus hirta. Taxonomy (NCBI): domain Eukaryota; kingdom Viridiplantae; phylum Streptophyta; class Magnoliopsida; order Rosales; family Moraceae; genus Ficus; species Ficus hirta. The sequence continues at coordinate 10,163,161 of CM076589.1, forward strand.
AAAGATAAAAGAAAGAGTACATTTTTTTCTTTATCCTTTCTGCTGCAAAGACAATTGAAAAAAAAAAAAAAAAAAAAAAAAGATGAAAAAAGAGACTTTCTTCTACCTAATAATATGCTTTTGGCTAAAAGAGAAACCACATACTTATTTAATCTAGAAAAGAAACAAATTTTCGTACTACTTTACTAAATAAGAAAGAAAAGCTCTTTCTATGTTATTAGTAAAGCCTAAATGTCTTTATTGAAAAAGAAAGCACTAACGAGCAACAGATACGCTAATGCGCAGCTCACTCCCTTGCTTTATTCTAGAGTAAGGGGCCTTTTCAATAAGGCTCGCGTAGAGGCTCTCACGATTTTAATTTGGAAGATTAGCGTATATATTTTAAACCACAAGAATTGTGTGTTCCATCTAGTAACTCTAATCGGTAAACCAATATGAAACCACATGTATAAAAGTCATGGTTTTCTTCTGAATCACTGCGCTTAACGTGAAGACTAAGAATTTAAGATCTTTATTTTCACAGAAAAATAGTGCTTAATTTCTCTCTGCAATCTTTGACCTCACAAGCAAAAATATTGTAAATAGATATCAATGAAAAAGGTCTTGAACATGAGAATCACATCAAGGTTTTTAATTAGGCCTCATTATTTTGAAACCAACAGTATTAAATAATAATGACATAATTTGTATGCGTTATCATCTGCTTGCAGCCAAAATTGATTATATTCCTTTCTTAAGGAAGAAGGCCTGTTTGGTTGGTAAGTTCGGTTTAAACTAAGCTGTATTTTTTTCATCATGTTTTTTGTCTTTTTCCTCAAAAGTTTTTTGTCTTTTCTGAAAAAATCAATCAAAATTACTATTTAAATTTACAAATCTTAACTCAAACTCATACACCAAACTAGATCACATTCCTTCAAAATCAACACTAATAAAGGCAGAAAGATAGGATCCGCGGCGGATTTGTTTTGTCAAATGGCGTACTTGAAAGCGTAACGGGATATGAAGGTACCCATTTGTTTCTCAAATTTGGATACCAAATTATATACGATAATAATATCTATTTTTTTACCCAATTGATTATGCAAGACATGCATAACTAACTTATTAAACATAATATTTACTGTGTATATTTTTATAAGTTTTAAAAAGTCAATTTCCATATTTTATTAGGTATCTAAAATTTGATGATCACATGTGCAAACCTGGATGTAATTTACTAGCAGACCAACTGGCAAGAAAAATTAAGCACTATATGTGCTAAACACTAGCTATCATGTTCTCGTGTTCCAGCTAATTATAGGCAATAAGTTAATTAAGGAACCTATTATAATATATATTCCTCAACTTCGTCCCTGCCTTTATGGTACCAAGAAATATTAAGTACATGACTGAAGATAATATATATATATATATATATATGTTTACATGTCAAGTATGCGCGGTCGACAAAATATTGGCTTCACCTTGTACAAGGAAAATGATCTACATTTCTAGCTCCAAATTTAATTTGAAGATTATCTGAAATCCAACTTTTTTTGTAGAAGATTCTCCTAATGTAAGATAGTTCATATGAAGATGCGCTTCCCTCCCCCTTCTAACTCCTAGGCGACCTTACTGCAAAGGTTGATATGCATGCTATCACGTATGATATTTTTATATAGAATATTAATTAGACTTCACAACTTTCTAAAAATTATATATACATGTGATATATATTGTGATGTTTATTTAGACATTTAGATCACATTATAAGTACATGATCTTGATATATCTTCTATTTCACAAATGATCGGTATCTAAGGAAAAAGTGAATTGTTTAGCAGACGTCAGTAACTAAATATGACAAAATTGGATTTTTTTAAAAAAAATCACTCAAAGAATATTATTCATAAAATAAAAGTTGCATATATTCATTTAGAGTACAAAATCATATATATCCACTTCCTCTATGCAAATATCATACGTACAAACAATACACGACTTAAAAAATAACCAATCGCAAAACTGTACAGCCTCTACAATTATTATTATTATTTTTTAATTTAAAGAAAAAACAAAAAACAAAATTAAAATAATAAGAATTAATCGCTATAACTATATCTATTGCTCATGCGAAAACCATCAAACGAGCTGATCTTCTGTGGCCGCTCTTCTGATGACTCTTCAATTATTTCTCTAATGCTGTGATCATCTTCTTCCTCCATAATCTCAACTGCAACCGAATCGTCAGCGTCGATGGAGAAAGAGGCGTCGAGAGTACCGAAAGACGGCGAAGTGCCGAGGGAATTAGTTTCGAGGGAAGCATCAAACGAGGGGGCATCAAATGAGGGACGTCGTCGTCCTTCTGGCCAGTTGGTGTTTCTAGAAGCCACATTCTTCCTGGCTTTTCGTCTCCATTTCTTTAACCCTTGCACAACTCCCTCCGTGAACACTGCTCTCCTCATTGATGTTCCCATCTGCATGTTGGAAGCAATTTCAATGCAACGAATAATTATATCACACATCTCATTTGTAATTTTATTTATTTTATTTACTTGTTATATAATACACTATAAAATTGACAAAAACAATTATATGCTGAACTTGTTTGTACATTTATATACATATATATATGTGTAGGTGCATATATAACATGGCATAATTGTATTGTGTTATTACACAACATGGGTTATTGTATGTAGTTCAAAAATTGGGAAACTATATTTTAAACCAGAAGAAATAAAAGGGCCGTTTTTCAAAAAGGAAAAAAATAAAAAAAATAAAAAACCACACACAAATGCAAACAATTAACCTATATAAGATCAAAGAAGAAAGAAGTGAGTTGCAGGTTCTAAAATATTTGGAGTAAATAACAGTATATAACAAACTATTTTAATTATTTTTTCGTAAAAATTCTATATACTGCAATTACTGTAAAATCAAGTAGGATAGTAAAGCAAATTAATTAATTTTAAATGATATATGTTGTTGTAGTTGAGGAATAGTACCTGTGTGACGAGAGCATAGAGAGGGAGTGTCACGTAGCCACAGAGAAATTGTATGATTACACCCACGGTCAGCCTAACGACGTTGTGTTGTGTTTCTTTATGGAAGCATGATCTAAATCCAAAATGGGCCTGTTTTTTTAATTTCAGAGACTCATGAGTTAGTAAATAATATATAGTTTATTTGGTAGTGAAAAATTGATATTATTTAATTACTAAAAGGGACTTTTGAGAATTAAGTTCTTACCCAAGTCCATGTGAAGAATGCCAGTTGAAAAGAATTCTGCAAAAACCAATATTAAATATTTTTACCCATTAGAATATGATCAATTTTGTAACAAAATTGGTAGTAATTAATTGTTGTATTTTTCTTGTAGCATATAAGAGGCGGGGGGTGAGCCCCATCTATTTCTGTGCGGAACTGGGAGCTCGTGATGCCCTCTAGCTAGCTCTGTTCTTTAGGAACGGTTCTAATTAGGAGCTCACTTATTAAATTTTAGTCAAAATTTTCTTTAATTTTCTTGCCTGAGAAACAAAAGATTAAGGAATTACCTGAAACAATGTGAAGTGCATAATATGGAGGAGTAATTCGGGCCTGCCGAACCAGAAATAGTGGTCACTAGGCCTCACTAGGAAAGTTCCTCTAACAACCTGAGATTTGTCATGGCTGTCTAAGCTCATATTTGTTATGATGCCTTGTAACTTCGTCCCAACCACCAAAAGCATCTGCAAAACCAAAACATTAAAAAAAACTGCCAAACCGCCCCGTTTTGTTCCGTCATTTTGTATGTCACGTCATCAACCCGTCAAACGGTATGTTCAAAATCAAATATACATCAAAAATTGGTTTTCTTACCACTAATGGGATGAAGGGAAGCCATAGATAATTGTGAAATCCTGCAAGATTTGGCCAAATATTGATGTCATCAGTATAGATAGATAGAAAACTACTGAGTTAGACCTTTTTATATATATATATATATATATATATATATATATATGTTGGAAATCTGTGGAATATTCAGTGTTAATTACCATGTGCATTGAAAAATAAAAACAGCATTGTGAAGATCCAGATCCACCAACTGCAAGAAAAAGATAATCATAAAAAAGGAAGTTTCTCAATTAAATAATTTTTTTTTGTTGTTCCAAGTTTATAGAATGGTACATTATACATATGTGTGTGTTTGTGTATATATATATATATATATGGCATGCTAACCTTATCCCCACAACCACACCAAAATCCTTCTCCAAGGCCCTTTTTATATATTTTTGGAAATCAAAGTCGCTTCCTTCTGATAAATGGGCCTAAAAGAGAGTGAAGCAATATTAAATTAAGAAAATATATAGATTTAACAATAATCTTCATACAAAATATATATGTATATGTGTATAGTTTAGGTAGAAGAGTACTTATAAAGTTGTGGCAATTGATATACAGTACCGTTATGAATCCATGCCTGAGAATCAAATAGTCCACTTTGGAGACAGAGTTGTAGAATTGTCGAAGAAAACTGACCTGAAATGGACATATATAGCAATTCTCAGAGCCAAAAACAATATTATTAAACTAATTTCTCAGGCTAAAATAAACGTACTTTAGAAGTTGGTAATAGTATTTTTTTCGTCGTTAAACGTTGATAATTACCAGCCATAAGAGAATTGGAAGATCACTCCAGCCTTTCAAATGCCGCTTTCCAAATGAAGTTTGATGCATGAGCTTAAACCTTCGTGGATCTGATGTAAATTAGTGCGGATATACATATAATTAGCTAGATTAGTACTTACAGATCTAATTAAATTTGAAGAGAAGAAAATTCATCAGTACTAAACTAAGAGAAATAAAGAATCATTTGTTGATATTATCTTAGTAGTTAGTTTCAGATGAAAAGGGAAAGTACAGTATATCGGGTTATTTTTATTTTATCCTTCTAAAAATGTAAATAAAATGTACAAGTAGTTAAACAAATCAACCGTATGAAAATGATACAATTAACTTAAGCATGAAAAAAAAAATCATTTTCTAAAGGATTTTTTTTCAATTGGGATAAAAGAATTCGAATTTTACACCTTATAATAGAATTATCGCTAGATTATACATGCATCCATTCCTAACCAAAAAATTCAACTAATTTTATTTGCATTATACTTTCCCAAATATTATTTTCTTTAATATATAAATAAAGGAAAGTATCTAGTGGTGACTCCATCCTTTCAGGTTTTTCAACTTCACATATAAGAACAATTCCTTAGGTATGACAGAGTTAAAGTCCTTCTTGCTAGTTTTTCTTAATCATTCATCAAGAGTTTATCCTACCATCACCAACCCAAATATCAACAATTGAAACTGTAATGGAGGCCTAAATAGAGATAATGAGACTTAAATCCTGATAAATGAAAGGAAGATATAGCAAAGGAGCCACTCATTGCCATACTGGTGTCCCAAATATTCTTTTTCGAAGCTTGACCCTCCTTTTTATTTTTATTTATTTATTTTCTACTGTGAAAGGTACGCCAAGTCGCCAGCCAACAATTAATAATTATAGGTTAGGTTAAGGACCATTTTGACCAGCGATGAATTTTAGGTAGGACGGCACATCAACTGTCTATTTACGTAGCAAATCAACTTTACATGTAGGTCCCTCAACACATTCATACCATCTTTATGCTTTCTTCATCAAAAGTTAAATTAAGAGGCGGCTCTTACAAAATGTACGTACTTGCAATCAAGACTAGACCAGATTCTTAGCCCTCAATGCTTACCATTAGAAAATTGATACTCCAATGTTTTGGTTTCTGCTTCCCAAGATTCCCACCTCCTCATCTGCAAATTTAAAATAAAAGAATTGTCACTTTTTTTTTTTTTAGCCGTATGAGATTTATAAGTTTTACTTATTAAAGAGAAAAAAAAAATATTTTTAAGTTTCAAACATAAGAGTTACTACCTGCTAATCTAGTACTTTCAGCAGGATATAAAAATATCATTTACATGTATATACACACGTTTATGAATATGTGTACGTGTGTATAACAAAACAAAAGGCAAATTGTCCTCTTGTTTTCTTTTCCCCTCAAGTACAAAAAATCCAATTTTGTCAATGCCCAAATCCAACTTCCCCATGTTCAGGAAAAAACCTAAATCACAAGTGTCTATGAAAGTTCAAAATTAGTAAACACCGTGGAATTAGCTCATATAGATATATAAAAAGAAAATATCCCAACAAAAACAGACAAAAAAAAAAAAAAAAAGTCACATCAATTTTCAACCCAAAAATAAAATTGCACAAGTACCCCCGAAAAGTCAAGTTTAATGACAAAAATAGTACCTTGGCCATGCCAAGACCAAAAGTGAGGACGGAGGAGAAGACATGGAAGACTGCCAACACAAATATTAAGTATTGTAGCTGCTGAACCCCCTTCCTTGACATCAATGAAACCTTGTCCTATTTAATTAATGATAAAAATTAGCAAATAATTAGAATCCAGTAATCGAATTAAGCTCTAATTACTATTCTTTTTAATATATAAATGATGGTGATAAGAATTAGTAATCACTGATTTAATTTAATTACCTGTTCAGCGCACTTGGTTTCCTCTTCTTCGTCATCTAAGTTCAAGCTGCCACAAGGAAGAAAAGTTTCTCCCACACTTTTCGGGATGCAAATCCCTGCGATCCACTTTTGGCTCACAGTTAGAAACAATGAGATGAAACCCAAAAGCATCAATTCTGCATTCATGAGAGACAAATAAAGATCATAAATTAACTACCCCAGAACTTAATTTTTCTTTCTTTCTTTTTTTTTTTTTTTTAATAAATAAATAAATAGACTTGGTAAACTCACCGGATTTGGTCTTGTCAAGAGCTTGAAGGAGAGCCTTCCTCCTTTTCTTAGTAAAATACTGCATCCACATACAAAGAATGAGAGAGAGAAAAAATTATCCTTGTTTTATATATATATACATATATATATATATGTGTGTGTGTGTGAGTGTGTGTGTCATATATAATGGTGAAAATATATTACCTTGGCTATGAGATGAAGAAGATGCTCAATGAGAATAGAGATAAAAATCAAGAAGAAGCAAACAGTTGCCACAGCCCATGTTGGCGTTGTTTCAAGTGTTATTTCGTATTCCCCAGCCATATATGCAGATTCTTATATTTATCCTCAAAATCTCTTCTCTGATACTTTAAGCTGTATATGTGGAAGGAAATAGAGGAACATATATAAATATGGACGAGCTAGCTATATATATATATATATACAACAAATATATGTGGAACCGACATTCGGAGTTGTTTCTTTTGAAAATTATTGAGTGTGCCATTTTTGACCATTCTGTGGCCTTATTTAATAATAATAATAATAAAGTTACGTTTGAAAGAGGCAAATATATGAACAAACGGAGGGATTCAACTAATCATGACGCAGCTTCTTAGAATCAGATCCATCAATGTCAAATCGGATCCAACAAAAGCACGTATATCTTTTATATATTCATATATAGCCCATCAATATTTCAACATATTCATGTTATTGTATAAGACAACCCAAGACTTCTTTCTGTAAAACGGTAAACGTTGTTGACTTCTTTGAATGCATGCTGCCATCTTATATTTCTGTTTATTTTATCATTTATTTATTTATTATTAACAGGTTTGTCATGATACATATTAAATTATTGTTAAAATCTCATACTGGTTTTTTTTTTTTTTTTTGAGTGAGATATATTTTTTAATTTTTTTATGAACATTTCCTTTGACCCTTTCTTGGAAATGTAGACTCCTACAATATTTTATTGCAAGTTAAAATGCTTCTCTTGTCATATACTATAAGGAGTAGTTAAGAACAAGGACTAATTCTATATTATTCAGAGTAAAACAATTGTACAAGAAAATAAACAAGTATGAACACACAAGATTTATAAAGGTCCATCTTAATGTGAGACTATATCATTTTTTAGTCACTATAGTGATTTCTTATGATAGTCAAAAGGTTTATAAGAAAAAATTACACACTTTCCAACTTTTTTTTTTTTGTCTAACCTCTATTACAATAAAAACCCTAATGACGGTATCCCTTAATTATAAACAAAATAAAGGATAACTGAAATTACAAATGTGAAATCCTTATAATACTCTTATGAGATAACTAATCTGTAGACCTTTCAGGAGTTTCGGGAGATCAAGGACTTCCTGCCCTCCTTTTAACCCCATAATGATTTTATCGTGAAGGTTGATTCATGTACTCTTTGCATAAAACGTCATTTAGGTCTCACAACTTAATATAGGTTCTTTTCAAGAAGTAAAAAAGAAAATGGCTCCTTGAAGGTTAAAGACTCATTGGAATTGGTCAAGTACCTTGGGAGACTCGCTAACTTGAATTTTATGGTTTCCCACATCTTGGTTTATTGTTGCAATGTTGTTGATCAATCATGTTAGCAACGGTAATATTGATAGATATGGTTTGGCAATTTAGGATCACATACATACGCACTTTTTTCCTTAATTGAGTATTTCCCTTTGGATTTACCAATAATTATGGTTTTTAACAAGGCAACTTTAGAAGATCAATAGATCCCTTCTTAATTTCCAAGTTCTTTTCATTGTTATGTTTTTTTTTTTTTTTTTTTTGTGCGCGTGGGATTGAGATGTCCTAATTTATGTTAATGTTCGTTGCTCACTCTCTATATTTATCACAATAGCAATAATAACAAGAAGAATAACTCTAAAGGGTATAGGTTTCCATTAATAAGAGGCAAAAGGGTCATTTTCCCCAAAAAATAAAAAAAAATAAAAAAATTATAAAGGATACAATGGTAATTTACAGTTAGAATATTCTAGTCATCATAAGCCACAGGAGGCGTGTCCATTGAGATAGGGTTGTAAAAGGACATCAGAAAAATATCTGTGCCCACCATTTCAATTTGTTTGTGGGAATTCCATGTGCAAGAAAAGGAAAGTTCGGGCGTCAATAGACATAGGGCCGTCTACGCTGTGAACATGGTTGAGGGGTCCTTTTTTTTTTTTTTTGGTCGTCTATATGTATATTTATATATACAAAAATTGAAATTAAGAACAGGGGTTTTAGAACATTATATCTTTTAATAAAATCAAATATAAAATGAATATTAGATTCTATCTGCAATCATCCGTGATTTAATATTTTAGATTTTATTATTATCTATATTTTTGAACTTTAAAATCACTTTTATTTTATCCCTAAACTTAAAAAACTCTCATTTTGTCATCTGAATTTTGAATTTAATCTCACTTTATCCGTTCTATTAGAATTTCCGTCAACATAGACATGTAAAAAAATAAGTTAAGTACAATCATGAGGTCTTTTTATATTTGTTTTTAACAGAAATCCAAATAGAATGGACTTACTAAGGCTAATTTCACTATTTTTCTGTTTGTTTTTAAGTGAAAATCTGATAAAAGAAGTGAAATATGATCAATTTCAAAAATCATAAGGTAAAATGAGAGTTTTTAAAATTTAGAAGATAAAATCGGAGTAAACCTTTTAAATCACCACCGACACTATTTTGTACATCATTTCTCTAACGTTAAAGGGTAACACATTTTTTTATTTATTTAAGTGATTATATAAGCTTCTTCTTCTTCTTCTTCTTTTTTCTTTTAATAACAGGAAACATGCGTTTGACTTTAGCAAAAGAAAAAGTAGCCTCATGAGCTTCATAAACGAAGATAACTAAAGATGTGCTTAGGCCAGTAATTATGCAAGTTAACCCTTTACCTTTCAGTCCATTTTTCTTAGAGTACTTCTCGATTTAACGTTTAATGAGTAGAGAAAAAAAAAAGAGAGAAATGTGAAACAACCCTCAAATAGACATGTTTTTGTTTTTCTGCCCTTTAACCCTTAACACTTATCTAGCTAAAGCAGTAATCCAAAGATGTGTTTTTTAAAGAATAATCTTACAAATCACCCCAAAAAAAAAAAAAAAAAAAAAACCGACATCACTTGAACACAAGAGTAGGATTATGTGGTCCCGAACACCGAAGAAACAGGAGCACATGACTCATTTGAACACAAAGATGGGCCTGCGGAGTGATTGATAAGATTAGATCGCGCCTCTAAATTTTGGAAGGATTAGTTGCATCCGTTTAGGAAATGGGGATAAATATTATTAATGGACCATGGCCTTTAAAACCCCATGAATGTGATAAAGGATTTAGGGAGTGAGACATCCACACAAGTTCAACATTGCCATCAATATCTTTTGCTCCTTTATACGCGGCTTTTCTCAGTAAATCACATGAGTATTATTTTATCATTATTATTATTATTTTTATTATTATTATTATTATTTGGTTGATTGGTTCAAGAAAACGAGGTACGAGCCTGAAATAATTGCAATTTTGGAGAAAGAAATCAATCACATTAATTGGTTTCAAGCGAAAAATGCATATATTGCAGTAATAGCCACGCCAAGCATTAATTTTCCACACAGAAAAAAACAACAAAAAAACCAGTCCATTGGATTTCTCTTTCACCATCCATTTTGCATTTAATTGGGTCAGTGTTGGTCCAAAGTTTTGAAACCCACTTAACGCCTACACAAGAAAATGACTTGCAAAATAAAAAATAAATAAATAATCCCTGTTTCTTCTGAGGTCCCCCACTCTCTGCTCCTACAAATTCAATATGAAATTGGACTTGGGAAAGAAGATTTTGGCTCAACTGAGAAGTAATGTTCGAGACAACAATTATTCAGTAGGTCAGTGTTATGAAGGCTTGTATGTCCCATTCATAGATGCGTGTTACATGGAGAAAATATACCCGGTACAAACATTCTTCTCTGCGAATCACACAGTTAGAACTCTGGTTACAATTTGTTGAAATTTGAAGCTTTAACAAAGTTTCTCCTCAATGTGGTCACATAATCCGGTTGATTCCAAGGACCACCAACGACAAATGGTATTATTATGTGATTCATTCTCATAAAATTACCTGTCTTTGCTTTTTTCTTTTTTTTCTTTTTTTTCTCTAATCATACCTTATATCAAATCCCTCAAAGATGGAGCACTGGTTTTTTTTTTTCTTTTTCTTTTTTTTTTTCCAGCTTTAAGAAGTGTGGGACTTTAAAAAAAAAAAAAAAAAGCACAATATTTTAGAAAAGCAAAGTCATGCATAGGGGACCACTGGTGATGATGGATGGAGCCGAGGACAACTTACTGGGAGCTTTTATTTCTATCTATCCAAAGGTTCAGAGTTATTCTACGCACTAATGTCTACCCCTTTATATAGACTGCGCTGGGAAACTAATGTAGGGATGAAGTCCTACATTGATTCTTAACTATTTGAACCTGGACCTTATATGTGGGTACCTCCTATCACCCTAGGTTTTTGGGTGTAAGCTACCAACATCATTTGGTACCAGAGCAAGAAATTAACTCGGTTCTCTCCCCCGCAATTGGAGTTCAACCCATTAGGCCTGAGTCATCCAATAAGGCGGGGCTTTTTTTCCCCGTCGGTTCTCAATTCTACTCGTCGGCACATCAGGTTTCTGGGTGAGAGTAACTGATGTGGGTGACCACTACCTCCTAGATTTTTGGAGTACATGCTACCTACATCATAAACTCTCAAGAGTCGGGAGCCAAGATCCTCTTCACTTTATCTGTGATCAGACTCTTCTAATGAGGCCGGAAAGAGAGAATGAAGACACATTGATCCCTTTTCTTCCAAAAAATAAAAAGGAAAGAAACATGCATAGGGGACGAATTTGATTTTTGACCATTGTCTGCTAATTGCCACAAGCAATTTCAAAAAGAGAGAAGTGGGATAAGTTTGAAAAGAGGCCCTCTTCCAAACAAGGACAACCAAGAGGGACCTCACATTACATACGAACTGTACTTTTCATAGCTAATAAGTTAAAAAAGGATATTGTCAAGTCACTTCAAGTATAATTACATTTCCTTTTTCAAAACCTAAAGTTAAAATGAAGTGCACACATGTTCCGAGTAACTACAGACAATCCCCAAGGCATCGGTGTCGTCTTCACCGCCTCGGGTGCCTAGATACACATCTTCACTGTAACACAGTTCTCGACGGCACCACTTTAGTCCCTGCAAAACAATGTTCAACGGTTTTAAGCCGGTTCCTGACAAGGGCTCAACTACTCAAGAACCTAAACTTCTTTGACACAAACAAGAAAAACATCCGAAATAATCGAAGTTAAAACAGATCGGGACTTACTGCCATCGATCCTTTCCGGTGAGCACCGTATCGCCTCACTATCCTCGCAAACAATACTCCATCCTTTCTCCAGTCCAGTCAAAAGCCATTTCCTATCATATACAATCACCCCCAACTTGCAAATTAGATGAATCATACTCTCTCTATAACAATCCTCTGCCCCTAAACCTGCAGTTCTTATCAGACGAAAGATTTCTACTACAATGCAATATCGAAAAGTACTGAATAGAAGTCGCTTACTTTGGTACAATTGCTTCCAACTGGTTTTGTCATCAGAGGAGGTTTTGTATGAAAATGCCCTCCGTTAGGAAACAACGAAACTCCAGGATTCAATGAAGATGCAACTTGAGTTGAGCTTATCTCCTTACTTGGAACACGCTTTTCCTCGGTCAATGAGAAACCAAAAAGTCTACAGCTACTTTTGCAAGAGGAAACTACATCTTGACTGCTCCTAAATGCTGGACGAGCTGTAAGAGGACATGACATGCCATGTTGATTACGGTCGGTCGACAAATATAGGGACTTGATGCCTTCATGATCTTCATATCCGATGCCACGATCAGGGAATGAGAATGGCATGAACTTTCCGTCGTTTGACTCAGATACATACGAACTACGCTTTGTTGTTCTCTGTTCCTCCTGATTACGATTGTTCTGCATTGAATTGAACTTCGAAATGGCATTTGCTTGCTGGAACATCAACACGGACGACGGCGATGATACTTGTATGGATTGGGCAGACGTGCTAACATGTGGTGTGTTGCTCTGCATTACAGTAGACCACCCGGTTCTAGAGCTTGGCACCTGAACGCGATGATCAAAGATTCCTAGGCCACCATATCCGTTACCCTCATTAGAGGACAGGACCCTTCCACGCGGTGAACTTGGATGAATTTCTTGACCTTGCAAGACCTTATGGAATCTGAATGATTCACCAAAGCCTATGCCATTAGAGGTAATATTGTCGGAATTCCCGTGCAGGTTTCTGACTCTATTCCCCATTGCAGCAATCCCAGAACAATTCGAACCAGGAAAGCCCCTCCTTTTTTCAGATGGATGCTGACTTTGAATGCCTATACCATCAAAAGGAGTTTCAAAACCCGAAATTTCTTGACCTTGCAAGACCTTCTGGAACCTTAGAGATTCCCCAAAGTCTGATGCACCAATTCCGCCTGTTAGAAGAAGTGTAAGAACAGTAAATATGTTGCAAAAGAAGTGATTATGACTTTTGGAGAGAGAGAGAGAGAGAGTTTATGCGCCCATACTAGGAACTGGAAATTCTGTTCTGGCTGAAGTCAATCCAATCCTGGTCCTCTTTAAACCAGGTGCCATAATGCTAGTGGAACTTGAAACAGAACCAGACGGTACAATTTCCCAAGGAGAAACTCTACCATGCCTGTTGGAATCTATATCATCCCATCTTACCTACAAAATTTTACCCAACTTGTTTTCACGTTGATATTTAGCCCACGAAGAAGGTTGAAAACATGTATTGATAATCTTTATTCACAGACACAACATATGTATCGCACACGAAGATCCAAAACCTTTAGGGCCTAAGGATGCATGTACAATTTAATCATCAAAGCAAATGTTTATAAAACGAAATGCATATCATAACCCAAAGCATGTAAGAATTTCCGTAGCTAAGAGCTCATAAGAAAACGTTTCAATTATTTACAATTTAAACCAAAATGCTCAAGGCAAATAAGCAACTTCATAGCATGTACATACCACTAGACATCGCCACTTTGAACCGGGCCATCTAACAGGATCCATGTCATTGATCCCAGTTATTAGCCCTGTGTACCTGCCAAAAGAAAAAATTAATCGCAACTTCTCATTGTATTGACTAAAGTACATGACACTCGTGCGAGCCAAACCTTCGCTCTGCTGCATCTTCTGTTTCAAAACGCATTTTAAACCTCATGCCAACGGAAAACGGGTGGTCCAGGCTTTTCAAGAATTTCCGGAGAGGAATGATAAATGCCGATGAGCTTGCTCTACAAGATAGACATGGAACATTCTTGTCAGCAGAAAAAAAGAAAAGAAAAGGATTTACGAAACGAATCTCTGCACACTGGATTCTAGTGAAAAATTGTAAAACATGCAACAAGCTAATCATTAGAAAATGACTCTAGCAAGCAGATAGAACTCTACAGTATACTATCATACATGAACATAAACTTTATCCTCGACATCTTCACGAAAGACCTTAATACTCACAAATACAACAAGGTGATGAAACATCATATGCATTATTATAGTGCATGAATAGCATTCATAAAAAAGGACAGCACACCATGGAGATTGTGTAGAGCTAGTATCAGAACGCTATGACAACAGTTTGTAGACACGTTTGTCTAGATTATTGTGCCTACAGGTACTAACTTAGATCATCCATTGATTTTCTAACATCATCGCTCTTAAACAGTTAAAAAGGTCAAACAAGTAAAACCACTGCAACAACCAAATACGACATTCTATGTGCCGAAATAGACATACGGCAATACAAATTAGCATATAGTGATGAGGCTATACATTAACATCAAGTTGAAGAAAACATTAGATGAATGGCATGGCATAGTACCTTGGATTGTAGAAGAGGTTGAAGGCACTTCTCGTAGATATAGAATTAACTACATCTTTGAGAGAGCTAAAATTCAACTGCTGCCCATACAGAGTTGGAAAAGTAGCACAACCTTTAACTTGGGCTGCCCTTCGGATTCCTAACCTCAGTTCTCCATCTTCACCCCTATAATGGATATAACATGAGAACCATAAAAGAGATCCTGCAAAGTTTCTCGAAGGTAATGATTCAATACCTAAGAAAGAGCACGGCATCGCCAGAGACAAGCTTCTTCTTGTTCACGAAAGCACTCCATCCCGTGGTGAGCAAATGCCTTCGCGGTTGCCCTGTTCGAACCAAAAGGTAAAGATTCAAACTTTTTTACACAACACAAATTCACAATTTCTATTAGAATGACGAATTATGGGGAAAGATAAATCACAGTAAAAAGGCATGGCTTCAGTTGTACCTCTGTAGATATGTCGGAACCTCCATTCCAGGCCATGCAGATCTTTCGCCACAAGCTCTTGTGAAGGCCTTTGTTGATTGTAATCCTAAAGATAACAATCAATCAATATGAAACAAAAGAAATTTGTAGTTAACACCCCACAATCAGCATACACTAGTCGAAGTTTCCGTTTTCACCAAACAGAACCGCAACACCGGTCAAATAAAATACATTGAGCAACAACACAATCAACGAACTAGAACGACCATTACCAGAGGAGGGAAGCAGTCCTCAGCGGCGCGACGAGGGACGGAGAAACCGCCATGAGTGCTAGTGTCCGAAGCGGTCAGGGTCTTGCAGAACATGTGGGGTGTTGTTGACTTCACAGCAGCTTCAATGTCCTCCTCTTCACCATCAGCATCAATTTCCCCTTCCCGCAATTTCTGCTCAAATTGCTATCAACGCACACAAACCTCAACTCAGCTTAATACAAAACTCGCCTATTTCAGTGCTAAGAATGACAAATACAAGTTTTTAGGTTATCATGATGGTTTACTTTTCCCGCATTTTTCTCGGCAAACAAACAGAAAGTGGAAAACAGAACACAAATTTAATAATAATTCAAAACACTCACTCACCTCGTTCTCAGGAACAAGTGAGACCTGTGCGTAAACCTCGTCCGAGCCTTCCTCCGCCTAAACCAGTCCCCCAAAAAATTAATGAAAAATAAAAACCAATTATTGGCTTTTGTCCCAATTTTCTAGGAAACCAAACACAAGAAAATTCAAGGGGAGCTTACATGGAGCTTGACATCAGCAACGCGACAGAAGAGGTGAGGAGGGAGATCAAAGAGAGAGGAAGCGGGGAATTCAGAGACGTGCTCCAAGTGTCCCTGAGGCAAGTACACCACCACGCTTCCTTTCTTCGGCAGCGAAATCAGTGGGCCCGCGCACGCGTGCCACAGCTCCAAGCACACCGACGTCGTCGACGACGATGGCGGCGACGGCGAAGGCGACGAATCCAAACCTACCGCAGCCGAGGCGGAGGACGTGGAGGCTGAGGAATTGGACGACGGCGCTTCGTCGTCCTCGGTGGTGTTGAGATCGATGAGGCCCGCCATGGAATTCGGAATAAAAACCCTAGCTTTAGCTCGAAAACAGCAGTGGTTGTTGCTGAGATTCCAGAGAGAAATGTAGAAGCGGCTTCTTCAGCTTCTGCTTTATATAAAGATGAAGAAGAAGAAGCAGAACAAGAGTTTGATTAAGCGGTTATTGCGGAGGAGTTATTAAGTGAAAAACGAAAATGAAAAACAACAGTAGGAGTGAGATTGTAATAGTAAGTAGAGATAGAATATCTATATATATATATCTGTATATATATTACATGTATCTATATATATACACAAATATTGATATATATGGATATAGAAGTGTAGAAGAAGAGAGAGAGCTCATTGCCTGCATTTTAATTGCGCCTTTTGCATTTTTTTTTTTTAACTAAAAAGAAACACACCTCTCTCTCTCTCTCTCTCTCTCTCTCTTAAAAAAAAAAAGGCACAACCTTGCTTCTCTTTTCTCTCTCTCTCTCTCTCTCTCTAAAATATTTTCTCCTCTTTTTTTCTCCTCTCCGTGAGAAACCAGAGAGAAATCAAATCAATGCTTTTGATGACATTTGTGAGGTTTTTTTTTGTATATTAAATTAAAGTAAAAAATCAAAATCCCAAAAACAAAAACAAAAACAAAAAAGAAGAGAAAAAAAAGAAAGACAGAAGTGTACTCAAACAGGCTCTGAAATTAATTTCTCTCTCTGTCTTTTCTCTCTTTAATCTTTCGATTCACTTTTTTCTTTTCTTTATCTCCCTCTCTCTTTATAGATATAGATAAAGATATATATCTATATATTAGTTTATTGTGGGGGTGGTTTGCCTTTTTCACGCTGAGCAGCAGCAGCAGCATTGCAGTGTTGCAGCCTCTGCTGTAACTGCTGGGTGTGATGTGTGACAGAGTGAAAGAGAAAGACAGATAGAGATAAAGAAAGAAAATAAAAGATATTTATATTTATATTAAAATAAAGTATAAGACTGTTCAGAGACTAGAGGGAGTGTGTTGTGTGTATGCTCTATATACTGTGTGTATAGTTGCTTTTGTTAGTTAAATAATTATAAATTATATATCTTTACTTACCAAAAAATATATAAATAATATCTTTAGCATAAAAGATAATAGTAAATATAATATTATTTATATAAAATTGTCTCATGTCATATGTAGGAGTAGTTTGGAATAATATTTTCATATATAATTTTATGATTCAATTTCAAAATTCTTAAATTTATGTCTTACTTTCTATTTTTTTTATTTTTTAAAAATTTAACTTTAAAAAATTTGTAACTTTTTATTTGTTTTAAATTGAAATGAAATATTTTTTTAATTACAAAAATAAAATAACGAGAGAAAAAAATAAGATTTATTTTTATATATTTTTTCTAAATATATTTTCAATTCTTATATTATTTTTAATATCTTAATTTATTTTTAATTCGTATTTCAATAAAAAAAATCATATTTTAATTTTAATTTAAAAAATATTAACTCCAAATATTATTCTAAATATGTCCTTAATTGACTAACTGTTATTTTATATAAAATTTTAAAAATATAATATCATTTAGTAACTGTGAGTAGAAAAGATAAATAATTAAAAAATTCATTAAAAATCAATTAACTGCTAGAAATAGAGGATGCGTGGATAATATCATCAGACAAACACAACAACATAGGAGAGAGAGAGAGAGAGAGAGAGTGAAAATGGGGTTTGGTCCTCCTGTACGAAGCGCCCTGTATTTCCGGGCGGATGTCTATTCTGTCCCCTTCTACTCCCGCAAATCTCACTCGTATCCCCTATCTCTTACTTGCCTTATTAATCTTCTTCAATTATTATTTTTTTTACATTATTTTATACTTTTATTTTAATATTATTATTTTGTTTTTATTATTATTATTATTTTGTTGTGTCGTGAGTTGTGACACCAAAACTATTATTTATGTGGGGGAATTTTTGTAAATTTGGTGGGCTTTAGTTTGTATGCTTTTTTTTTTTTTTTAATTTCCTTTCCTTTTCCTTTTTTCCTTTTTGCTTTTCTTTTTCTCTCCACTTTGTTTTTTTTTTTCTTTTTTTTTTTTTTCCTGAAAACACGATTCGTCACTTCCATCTGCCTCTGCAGCAATCATCACGGGAGTTGTTTGCTTAGACCCTTTTCTGGTGAAGATTCTTTCTACATTTTCCTCTTACCTTTGGTTTTCATTAGAAAATTTTGCCATCTAATGAAAGTAACTTCCTAGAGTTGTTTTTTATTCCCATCCCCCAAAAAACTTTTTTTTCCCTACCGGAAAACTACTTTGCTTCGAACATACGTGCTCTTTTTTATTATTTAATTATATTCTATCTGAATTTTTTATCATATGTAATTTATATGAGCTCGCACTAATCAATCGTCAATTAAAAAATGTGGCGATATTGACGGTAAAATTCTTGTTTTCGTTCTCAAATTTACAAACCTATTATAAGATTTGAATTTGTAAATACTCATTGATTATTAAGATATGATCTTAATTTTTGATTCCGGACATGTATTCTATAAGAGTTCACATTATTAAATATTTTGCCAATAAAAATAAGGGGACATTGTTGGTAAAATTCTTGTTTTTGTTCTCAAACTCACTACTCTTGTGCTCTATAATAAGGTTGGAAGTTGTAAATATTCGTTAATTGTTTATTATTATATTTCTCATCCTTTTAATTGCCAAATCTATTATTATGACCTCTATTTCAGCATGGTAATAATAATAAGGTGGGCCTTCATTCAATTGCCAACTTGCCAAGTTGAAAGCCTAAAGTCCAATAAGTCACAAAAATTATAATGCTGCTTCCCGACAATCTTCTATGTTTCTATCAATAACTCCAAATACTCTGTTTGCTAAAGTTTTATATAATATATATATATATATATATGCACGTTGTTTCTTGTTTCTCATAATTATGAGAAAAGCATTCTTAGGGCAAAAGCAAGAACAAATGAAAGCCATTTTGCCCGACCCATTGGGGAACATATATATGCTTTGCTTTTGTTTTAAATCTAGTCATGAGGTCACTCATTGTGTAATATATACACACACACATGTACATATATATATATATATATATGTTTGACCCTCAAGATTAAACAGTGAATATAAATAATAATAATAATAGTAATAATAATAATAATAAATCACTTTTCACAGCCACCTAGCTAGCTGCGATATTATCGTTGGAAACAAGAAAATTTGTGTAGGCGTTAGGTATCAAATTTTTTTTTTTTTAATAAATTCTATATAGAATTTATTTCGATGTAGATTTGTTTGAAAATTCCAAGCATAAGAAAAGGCCATTTATTAAATATATAGCTTCATTGTCGAACTAGGTTAGCAGTTGAAGTCAACGACATACTTTTATTGTCTTTGTTTGTTCCTTTATATAACTTCAACCACTTCTTCATGCACAATTTACGTGTTTACTAGCTTAAAGATAATTTATTTTCAGGTTGAAATTGGTAATTTGCAAACTTATAGAAATATTTTATTATCTACTAATGACTCATATATTTATTGTAGATCATATTAATTCGTTATATATTTTTTAGTATCACTTTTTTACCATATGAAAAAGAATTAATTAATCCAACATAAACCTATTTTGTAGCTCCAAAGTCATGCAACACCAACAAATATACAGTGCATACTATAGTATGCGTGTTTGTACGCATAATTCAAACATTAGAATCACAATCTAATTTTTATATTTTTCCCTCAGTTTCACTATTCACATAATTTTATAACTCAAACTTTAGAAGTCCATAACTTTGCATAGACAAGTCCAAACGAGATATTTTTTCTTTTTAAATTACATAAAATTTCGAGACAAATAAAACAAGCTCTATATTAAAATTTTTTTTTCCGAACACATTTCAAGTTTTTATACTTTTTAACTCTAAAAATTTAAATGTCTCGATAAACATATAATCAATCAAAATTCAAATTTTATAATCCAAATCTTAATACCAAACGCATGTTATATCTAACGAAATGATAGATTAATGCATTATATTATGAGACAAGGAATATTGGGTATGAAATTGAAACAATTTTCTTTAAGATTTTTTTTCCTTTTTTTTTTCAAAATAATTGAAACCACATTAATTCAAATTGACATCACAAAAAGAGATCATAAATAGAAGTTACGCAGGTAGCTAGGCCAATAAGACTTTCTTTAGCCCACTTGTACGGTAAAAGTGGAATTGTGTCAGATTCATTAGTTGTAAAGTCTAATTGGTTTAACTTTAAAATTTTTAAGTTAAAATTAATTGATTTTTTAAAAATTAATTATAATTTTTATTAATTTTTTAAAAAAAGATAAAAATTGATATGAAAAATTTGAATTGGAATTAAGATATATTAAAAAAAAAAAAAAAAATAAGACGCAGTTCTCATTTAATATTCATACAAGAGAAAAAAAAAAGTAAAAGAAAATAAAGGCAATGACAATTCAATAATTAAATGAAATCAAAATTACAACGTCAGAGTCATAAATATACCGTTGAACTCCATAAATATTTGAAGCCATAAATAGCATACTTGTCGCAGAAACAGAGTAAGTGAAAATCACTTTTAGCCACTAGGCAGGACTAAAAAAAGGCTAACATGCGTGTGTGTGTGTGTATATATATGTTTGTGGATATATAAATGACAATGCCATTATAGATTGTATTTGAGATTAATTCCAAACAATTAAGATTTATATTAAATTGTGTTAATTTTATATACTATATTAAACTTTGATTATAATTAGAATGATGTTATAAGTAACATACACTACTAATTTTATCATTTATAGGCTTGTCAAAATTTCTTTTTAAAATTTGGGTCCTAACAATTAAGATTTATATTAAATTGTATTAATTTTGTATTCTACATTAAATTTTGATTATAATTAGAACGAGGTTATAAGGAACATGCACTACTAATTTTATCAGTAGCAAGCTCATCAAAATTTCTTTTTAAAATTTGGGTCCTTTTACGATAGTACTTCATATTAGTAATATACATGTAAAACAATATTATAAGCAACATACACGACTAATTTTAACATTAACAAGATCGTTAAAATTTCTTATTAAAATTTGGGTCCCTTCCTCATATCAGTAATGTATATGTAGATAATGAAGAGATAAAAAGAGTTGTTAATTAGGAAATTGGAGGGGTCGAAAAAAAGGTTAAAAAAAAAAAAAGGGTCAAATAAATAGGGAGGGAAAAGGGTAGAAAGGTAAAAATGGGAAAGGAGGAAAGTCGGGACAAAAAAGAAACAGGAATGGGGAAAGGAGTAGGTCTTTATCAGAGCCATCAATTGCGAGGAATCAAAAAGGCACAAGCGGGGACAGGGCTATGGGGGATGAATAGGGGTGGTGTGGGCATAAGATAGGCCAATAGCCCGGACAAAACGGGTTACAACTCAATGCCCGATTGGCAATGACTCTTTCCACGGTTCTATTTCTTTATGGAAACCGGATTCCCACTCTCCACGCGCCTCACCAGAGCGTTCACGCAAGCAAAAACGCAATCACACAAGATAGATCGACAACATAATCTTTCAGAAGTAGGAATTAGAAGAGAACTCGCTTAAGCTATTCAAAGTCCTCACTCCCCGTTAATGTGGGACTCGATATAGTGGCTTCCGTTTTTTTCATACTCATACAAACAAGAATACATACAATCTCCCGAGCTATATCAATCACAAAGACTTTCAGGGGAAAGAATTTAAAGAGCTATAAAATTGTATAAGGTAGGTTGGATACTTGGACAAATTTTCTTTCTTACCAAACACCAAAAGCCTTAGCACGCCAACAATCATGAACATTTGGAACTCTAGAAAGAAAATGAATCTTATATGCTTTAACTCTTCAGCTGTACATGGATATGAAGAGTGAGGAAAAAAAGATATACAGTGATTAAGTAGAGTTTGTTGTTCGTATAAAAGTTTGAGTAACTTGATAATCCAGCATGTTTTAAGTATCTATAGAATGTCAAAATTGAATGTTGATTGTCATTGTAGTCGGATTTCAACATCAATAAATGGAAGAGAGTCAAACTTTACATGAGAAAATTAAATTGACGGTTCGCTAATATAAAGTGGTTTCGGATTGTTTGTCTGTCATTATAGTTGATATTCATGTTATCAATAAAAATACATCTTAAAATTCGTTCAATTATTATAGAGCTAGTCGAACGCTGAAATGTGGAAGGATTGCAAGTGATGTACATAATTGGGCTATGTCATGCTATGTCATGCTCTACCATGACCAGCATCTAACTAGTCAAGCCTAGCTCTTCCTATAAGTCTTTTATTTACCATTATTGTTTATCTTTTAGGTGATCAAAAATTACAAACCAAATTATATAATAATTTATACTTTCTAATATTAACAAACTAAAAGAAAATACAAAAGAGACACAATGATATTCTGTTTTGTCAAATTTTGGTAAAATATTAAGACACAAATGTTTAATTAGGACCCATTTGGGATCACTTTTGGATACATTGTTTTAGATGTTGGAGATTATTTGAGTTCTGGACATAAATGTTTGGTGAAAATGAATTGTTTGGAGTAAAAAAGTATAAAAATTTAAAATGTGTTGGGAAAGAAATTAGCAATACGGATCTGATTTTGTTCCTCTCGAAATTATGTGCAATTTATAAAAAATAATCTAATTTTGACTTAAAATGATAAAGTTATAGATTTTTAAAATTTGAATTTTTTGAAAATATTTGAAAATATAAATAGTAAAATTGGAGGAAGACAAAAAAAAAAAAAAAAAGTCAAGATATGTCATTGTTTATTTTATTTTAAATGTTTTTTTTTAACCCTACAAGTTGTCTTGTAAATTTGACAACTGCAAATCATTTTAAGGTCCTAAATCTAATCAATGTCCGCTTCAAATGAATAAAACAACTTCATAATTGACCATCTACTCGTTTGATTTTTTTTAATTCACTATTTATTTCTAAAAAGATTAAAAGAAAAAAATATTTTTTAAAGATATGTGGATAATGACATTTTTTAAAGAAGTTTATTTTAATAAATAATCGAAATTTTATAAGTTCAAAGAAATAATCTTTTAAAAAATATGATGATTGACTATTAGTCATGGTTAATCAGTAATCGATTAGTGATAAATTTTATTTCACATTGACTGAATATGATCAATTACTGATTAATTATGATTTATCACTAATTAATTATCATCAATTATTAATTATTCATGATTAATCACTGATAAATTTCTTTCACTTAATTTAAATAAATGTTTAAAAACTATGTTTGAAAACTATTAATTTACCTAAATTTTCAAATTTTTTAATTTATAGTTTATTTCTTAGGGTGCGTTTGGTGTATCGACTAGGAAATGAAACTTTTATATTGTAGTTGATTGATTTTTAAAAGAATAATTCTCAATTTTGTTAGCATGTGTTTGGTGTTAAGGTTTGGATTGTAGTATTTGGTTTTAAATTGAATTGTGCGTTTAGTGAGGTATTTGAATTGCTAAAATTAAAAAGTGAAAAACTTGAAATGTGTTAAAAAAAATTAAATGTAACTTGTTTCGTCCGTCTCGAAATTCTACATTACATTTTAAAAAAATAATCTCATTTAGACTTATATATGTAAAATTATAGACTTTTAAAATTTGAGTTATAAAACTATATAAATAGTAAAATTAATATTGACTTTTCAATAAAAAATAAAAATTGAATTATAAATTATGATCTAAACTGCAGCACTAAACCACCCCTTACTTTTTAAGGGAAAAAAAAAAAAAAAGAAAATTGACAAGAAAATTTTAGTTTTGAAATGGTGCACGAAATGAGTGGTTAGTATTGATTGCACGCGTGTAATTACACGTACCATTCCACGAGCGTGGGATTGGGGATCTAGTATTATTTCTTTTCCTTTTGGACTCGCTTTATCCTTTTGCCGTTTTGCGTCAGTCCCACCAACCGCACTAATAACCCCTTTTCTCTCTTTTTCAACTTTCTTCTTCTTTTGCCCAAGCTGCCTCTTTTGTGTCTTTATTACAAAAAATTTTTTTTTTTTTTAATAAGCTATATCTTCATGACAATGATCAATTGAGTCAGCACTCTTCTTGTTTATTTGGACGACAACTTGCTTTCGACAATTCATGGCAGATCATATATTTATTTATGATAGCTCGTTAATTCTTTTTTTTTTTTTGGTGGCTAATCGAATTCAAAGTGTATTTTTACTCATTAATTAAAGCCTTAATGTTTAGTATTTTACTTTTAGAAGAACGGTACAAACATGCCAATCATCAAAGAGAACAAAAAAACGGTACTAACGATCAAAAAATAAAAACCAATGTTATTTATATTATTTTCATAAACTTTGTGTAACAACATAACTCTCATAAGATCATTTTTCTATAAAGAAATTAATGTAAACGCTATATTTGATCTCAAAAAGGTACATCTTATTTTGTTTTTATTTTTAAATCACAATATGTAAGTTAAATTTTAAATTTCAGAATAATTTATATTTGGTGTTAAATTTTTCACTTATGTCAAATTCAATAAAAGATCTCTCATTACTATATTATGGAACCATCGTGGCTCGACTCCTAGTTGGGATGGGACTGAGAGTTTTCTCAACCGGTGGTCGAGCTCCTTGTGTGAGTGTATCTCTCACCTCATAACACTTGCTAGGTAGCTCGGCATCTCAACATCGCCCAACAACAGTTTGAGAGTAGAGAGAAGGAGAATTAGAGGAGGAGAGGAAGAAGAAAGATGAAACCGTCTAGAAAAATTGTATCGTTTTTTTTTTTAATTTTCACTTGTACTAGTTGAGCGCATGTTCAGAATAGACAAACAACGAAAAGCAGTAAAAACAAAAATCCACGTGACGACAACGTGGCAGCCACATGGCAAATACGGCTAAGAATAGTATTATTTTGGAGAACGATATTTCTGTTCAAATTGTAACATTTGATACTAACACGTTGTTTTTAAGTGTTGTATAAAAAAGAAGAGATATATAATTAAGAGCTAAAAATGTGTCTGCATCTATTAAAGTTAATTGCAATTAGGAAATTAAAGTAGTCATAAGTAGTCATGCTTAAAGACAGTCACCTTTATTATCTAGAACTCAGGAGCTCTTTTCGGCTTTGTTTTAATTTTATTTTTATCTCTTTTGTTTTGTTTCGTTCATTTTTTCCTTTTGTTTTTTGTTTTTTGTTTTTTTGTTTTTAAAGGCTAAAGTTAATCTATCTTGGTTTTTCATTGGTCCTAGATTTACCATTTAAACTTTCATAGGTCAGCAACAACTTCTACGTTACCGTGTTGGAAGGTTAAATAAAAAATAAATAAATAAAAAAGTTACCAAGTTGGGAAACCACGTAAATAATAAATATAAATACGTGTTCTTTTTTTTCTGTAAAGTGTAACCTGCATGCCTAACTATACAGCTTTCTTCGCTATTGCTATTTTCCAGTCATCTTTAATAAATATGTCATTAAATGGCAGTCAGTCATGGCCCTCGATTATTTTAGGAAAAAGTCATAAACAATTTGTTGCTTATGTCTATCATTAAATGGTTTTTGGCAGTATGCAAACTTTTAAACTTTTGATAAGTTATATTTCTGATTTTTTTAATCTAGATGTGCTTTTTAAATATTCACAATATACACTATTTTGTTAACTTGCCTTAGAACATCTCCAAAATAATATTAAATTATTCTATTAGTGATAATTTTTGATATTTGAATTAGAAAATTGCTCTCAAATAAAGTGTTATATTTGATATTAAATTTATCGTATACTAAACTTAATTTGTATTTTATGACAAAATTTCCATAATAAATAGCTAATACAAAATTTTAACATTAAATTTTTATTCGTTGGAGTTTTCATATTTTCATGTAATCATTACACTATTTTTATTTTCAAATTATTAAATACCATAAGTTCATTTTTACGAGTTCAAAACATGATGATAATGGTAAAAAGTAGATATAATATTAAAAATTTATTATATATTAGAGTATAAAATAAGATATTGTTATTTTCACGTTATTTTATAACAAATATAGTATTGATATAGATAAATACATTGAAGATGATCTTAAGATTTGAATTGGATTTCAAATTTTCTCACACGAGATTTTCCATAGATGCACATTCCAATATCATTTTAACGAGAAGTTAAGTAAAATGATATATATTGTAATAATTTAAAAAAGTTTGAAAGATAATTATCAAATTTAGAAATTTATAGATCAAGTCATCATAAATTGAAAAGTTTTATGGAGAAATAAGTAAAAATAAAAAGCATATCCTTAAATCATTGCGCATGAGAATGTACCGGCCACCGTTACCGATCAGGCATTCACAGTTGTTCCATAAACTACTGAGAAATATTTGTTCTTATTTAAAAAATAAAAAATAAGTTTGCAATGAAAACGTTTCATGACTAAGTTTTCTTTTTAATAATGTTTTCGTTATTTAGAACTTTATATGGTAGGGATTACATACGATCAATAGTTAATCAAAATTACAAAACAAAAGAAAAATAACAGAATTTAATAAGATTAACGATTTGAAACAGTAACTTATAGCTAGAAAAATAATTGGAGACACAACCAATACTGAACATCACCTTTAATGGAAAGTATCTGATTATATATCAATCCATCTTATATTAGCGAATAATATTTAACAGCATCAGTATTCTTTAGCTCGTATAACTACAGGTAAATAATCGTCGTAGCATTTGAAAAGTAAACCCTTTTTAGAATCCACGAGCGATGAATGAAATGATTTCAAAACTCCCACGTGCACCATATAGCTATAGGGTTACAGGACAATTAGGATAAGATTATATTGATAATGCTAGTGATATCATGTTGTTTTTTCTTAATCATTCCTAATAATTCTTACCTTAAAACCAATCCTTATTACGGCCTCTTTTGACTAATTCCTATGAATGTCGGTTCCTTTGCTGCTTATGGTGATAATTACATGTCTTTAGTAGTTGATAATCTTTTTTTTTCCTCTTTAATTTCTTTCATTTTAATCTATCAGAAGATGGAGAAAGAAAAGATCAAATCTCTCTCTTGAGATACATTTATTTAAATCCTAACTTTTTAACATATATATATATATATAATATAAATGAGTCTTCCCTTTTTTTTTATTTAATTTTTATTAGTAAGTTTTAAAATATTATCATGTACGCAGTTAGTGAAACATTGACAATTGATATTAAAAAAATAGGATTAAAGTATGTGTCCTGAGTACTATTCATACGATAATAGTAAAAAAAAAAAAAAAATTTATTTGTATGAAAAAGGGAAAATATTACTATGTATAAATGAAGGTTGAAAGTAAGTATTGTTCCAAATAAGGTGATGAAAAGTATCTTAAAGTTGTTTTGGGGTGGAAAAGAAATATATAGAAAAATAGAACCAATATTTTCTTTTATTTATTCTTCATTATATAATTTGTCGATGACATAAGATTAAAGTGTACTTATGCTTTGTTGAAATTAGCCAAAAGAAGAGCAGCAATGTGGCCCAACAATTAGAGCATCTTTCTTTTCTTAGGCCATGCACTTTCGTAGCCTCAATTATTTCGAAATCCAAGACTGGAAATTTTACCCTCCTGTCATGAATCCCCCTAGCTCCTGCCCGAAAAACCTATCAAACCCCTTTTACCAACTAACAAACGAATATTCAAGCAAAACAGTAAAAATATACGTGTAATCTTAAAATAGTTTACTTAAAAAACAAAGAAAGAAAAAGAAAGAATGAAAGAAATAAAACACATTTTTCATATAATATAACCGTATCAATTATATATGTGATTATCTCCTATATTACACATAATAATTGATCAAACGGTTAGTGACGAAGTCAGATATTTTTATCATGAGAAACTAATACTATGTAATGGAGAACTAAAGAATATTATGAGAACGTTTCATTTTTTGTTAAGAATTATCAAGTAGTTAATCAAATTGTTGGATGGTATTTTTGTCATTATGTAAAAATTATTTAAAATAATTTTTACTCAAGTCAATATATGTAGGAGCCTACCTAATTATAAGGAATGAGACAACCTAGGTAGGAGCCAACTTAATTATAAGGTAGGAGACAACCCAGGTAAAGGTCTACTCATTTATGAGGAAGGAGACTACCCTCAAGTATGAGTCTTCCTAAGGTTATATCAGACGTCAGAAGGAGAAGTTCAAGCGTCTACAAAGGACAACGTTCAACAATTAATAGGAGTTTACAAAGGGGACTCAATCGTCTATACAAAGACGTTAAACGTCCATATTTATTACATATCAAATCACCGGAATGTGAATAGTCTATTGTAATTAAACAGAGAATAAACTCTCAAATTAATAGGAGAATTAAACTCCTACATTCTCAATGTATTATAAATTCTCTTGAATTGAGAAGATAAAAAAAAGACACAATTCTCAATACAAAGCCTTGAGGCAATTATACTGGACTTTGGTTTTTTCTACATTGTTCTTAAGGTTCTTGTGTTTTCTTGTGTTCGTGTTTAATGTTCTTGATTATTTCTTTCGTTTGATCTTGTTTTCTATTTCAAGAACGTTTATTTGGTGTTGGACGAAATTCTGCTCCAACACAAATTATGAAGGAAGAAAAAGTACATTCATACTCTGCGATTAGGTTATTATATTGTAGTTTGTGTACGAAGTTGGACTTGGCATTATTTGCAAAATAAATTACTTTCTAAGTGTACTAACTTGCCAAAAATCGTAGTGGGGAGTACTGTTTAAGAATCTAGCAAAACAGTTGAATTTGATTCTCAGTGATCTTAGGGACAAAATCTTTTTCATAAGTTTGCTTTTGATAATCCCAACAAAGGACAAAACAGATGTATTTTTGCTAATTAGCCTTTAAACGAGAAGTGGAGAGTAATCCTCTTTATTAATGATGCAACACGCTGCAAAATGATAACACCACGGGTAGCTGACAATCATGATGGTCCTCGCCCTTTTCATGTTTAGCCTTTTTTTTAATAAATAAATTAAAAAAAAATCGAGTGCAATTTTTAGTGTAGGGTACTTTATTAGAAAAGTTCATGTAGTCGGATTTGCATAAAAAATTATCAGTTAGATATAGATATATATATATATATATTTTAATATGATTTTTATCATATCTAATGTTTCTTTGAACATGCATTATATATCGATAGAGCACTCTGTTATTAAAGACCAAAAGAGACCAAAAAGGGACAATTTTCCTGTTGAAAGATATGTTGTATAACAGTATTGCCACAAAGATTATCCGACTTATTCGATCAAGTAGAATATGTATCTTTCTTTTCTATCTTTCTTTCCCTTTTTTGCTTTGAAAACATGAAATGGTTGGCACATAATAGACCATACATTCTTTTTTTTTTTTTTTTTTTTTTACGCAATCATACAATTCTCTTTTTATAAAGAAAATACTTCCTAGCTAGTAGCTAGATATATCACCATAAATTTTATGTACAACGTCCCATCACACAACAAATTTTGTCATTGACAATAATATGGAATTTGAAATCCGCATAGTTTTTTTTTTTTTTTTTTTCCCCCCCCCCCCTTCTTCAAGTTAAATGATATCTATAGCTTATTGATAAAGGCAGTACCACATGCGGCCACTGACTACAGTAATAATCCTGATTTCATCAAGTGCCGAGCAATTTCAAAGGTG
The DNA here is from genome assembly GCA_038430175.1 of Ficus hirta. Classification (NCBI taxonomy): domain Eukaryota; kingdom Viridiplantae; phylum Streptophyta; class Magnoliopsida; order Rosales; family Moraceae; genus Ficus; species Ficus hirta. The sequence goes on from CM076589.1 coordinate 10,193,223, forward strand.
GTAGCACTTTAAAACAGCTTTCAGCTAATACTACACACACACACACACACACATATATATATATATATATATATATAGTTCTAATACATTGTATATAGTGCATTGAAGTCTCATCTCAATTAAGCATAGGTGCGGATTACATGTTTAAATCCAAGTTTTTCATCTCAATTTTTATAGTTTTTTTTTTTTGAAAAATCAATAAAAATTATAACTAATTTTTTAAAAAGTTAATCAACTTTACATATCAAATCCGTGTTCCAAACAAATCCTAAGACATATGAATTCTCAACACCACAATACATTGGCAAAATCATGTTTTCAATGTTTTGAGATTATCATATCATAAAAACGGGGATATTTTCTCAAAGAGAGAGAGAGAGAGAGAGAGAGCGATATGAGTGACTGAAAAGTAAACAAAAATATATCAATGAACCGGATAGCCATTGCGAGTTTGTATATTCATAATGCGGAAAATCACGTGCAAGTATGAAGTTCAGAGATATTGATTCAAAAAGATAAGTACAAGGCTCTCGGGATATGCGTACATGCAGCATAATGCTTATAGTTTATTCAAATGTATTTGTAACGAATTCAAATATTATAAAAGGTTATAAATAAGCAATTAAGCCTTCTAAAACTCCAAGTCACTTTTGATAATAACAATTTTACAACCATATTTAACCCTCAGAGAGGACGTAGTCATTTTTTAGACAATAAACTTTTATAAATTCTTCTTATTGCACTGGCTTTTGGACATCTCTTTGATTGCTTTTCAAGAATTTCGATACCATATACTTTGTAGGTAAATTTTCACCGTCTATAATATCAATATTTGTAATAGCAGAAGATGCATTTTTTTTTTTATAATATCGATCGGGTGCCCATGCATCGGAGGACCTCATTCTTGATGAACTTCGTGAGCTTTGTTTTTGTCTTCATCGATAGTACAAAAGATGGTCATCATTATGTATGAACGAGATATCCTATATCTATAGATATATTATTATGAGGTCTACTCAATTTTTGTGCGCCACACCAATTCATAGTTATTTTCTTTTAACACACAGTAAAGAAGCTTGATTATCAAATGTATAATGATTCTAAACTATCTGAGTACCTATTAACGATATGATATTTTTTATACTTTACCCTGAAATTCATTAAATATATATATATACATACTTCGAGTTATAAACTCATTTTGATATGTTAAAATTTTATAAATTAAACATACTTATTTTCAATTTTTTAATAAGGAAAAGTTATGATATGTTTAGATACTAAATTGCATTTGAATATTTATTTAAACTGAATATTTACATTCAAATATAGAATAAGAATTGTGCATTCAAATAAAATATGTGTTTAAATAATTTTTGATAAAGACAATACTTGAATAGTGTAAAAGTAAAACATATAAGCATAATATGAATTTTTAAAAATTAAAAATTTATATTTGGATTTGAGTTGAATTATTATTATATAATAAAAGTTTAAAATAATTTCGCTCAAATAATTGACCAATTAAATGATGTTATTTCAATAATTTATCAAAACAAGTCTTTAGGTTTTAGGGTCCGTTTGGGGGAAAGATTTAACATCTGGTTTAGAATACTTATTTTATCTATTTTTTCTTAATTCAAAACTACTTTTTATTATTTACTTCTTCTAATGATTACAATAAACTCAAATTTTAAAAGTCAATAACTTTATTATTTTAAATTTGAATATATTTTAAAACTACACATCATTTTCAATTCAAAATACATTTGGAAAACCTCCCCCCCCCCCCCCCCCCACAAACCCATTAAAAAGGAATGAGATTACGTGACATTTTGCATTCTCGAACGAAAGCATATAAAAAGTCGTAATTCCAAGCCATATTAAAGCCCCAATTGCCATTCCAAACTAACTTTCACTTCCACATCCCACCCCCACATGGTGAGTCAGGCCAAATTCAATTATGTGATCAAAAGATTCAAACGTATAGCAATGAAAAAATCCCACCCCCACAAATTTCTCTCTGAACCATCTCTTCATAGGCTTTTCCCCACGGACCCTTCACCATTTCCCCTCCCCCGTTATTCACTTCTTCTTCCTCACTTCCCCCAACTGCTCTCGTCCCACCCACGCTCCCCACGTGGCGCACTCTCAAAACGACAGCTCAGGCGCGTCTATCACACTCCCATAGAGGAGCGTGGCGCTGTCAAAAAATTATGGTGAGCCCTCGACTTTTACGCGGGTGCTGTCGTCTGAGAGACTGCCCTCTCGATCAGCCTTTCATCGTACTTTAGTCACGTCAATCATCTTCACGCGCCCCTAAGTGTTTTTTTGTACGTACTCTCCTTTTAAAATAATAATTTTAATAAAAATAATAAGGTTATTATTATCAGTACTTTCTCTTTCTCTGGGGGGTCTGAGCACCGTCCGATCTGGATTCTGATGGAGGGGTATTTTGGTAATTTCAGCTTGATGTGTTCCAGTGAGTGCAGGTATGAATCGTTCAGAACCTCGAAAGCCGCGCTCACAAACTATGCACACAGTCACTCTCTCTCTCTCCGTGTTGGGTTGGGGTAACTCTGGTCCCTAGATTTGGAGGTCACGTGGCGAGATGTGAGTGGATAGTAGGGCCCAGTTGAAGAGTTGCCAAAAAGAACTAGACCGGTCTTTGTCGCAACAGGGCGTTTGTCGGCTACGTATAAGGTTACATTCCAGAGTTGGGAGATCGTACGGTCAGGAACGGCTCAAACTGAATTTAAGCGTCAGAGACTGGCTCTCTCTCTCTCTCTGTTTCTTTCTCTCTCTAGCCTATGCCTAACTCCAGTCATGTTCGTATATGGTAGAGTACACTGTATTATCTCATGGGATCTTTTGACCTTGTTGGTTCTATCTAGTATCTAGGTCTGCCCTCTCTGGATCACACGTTCGTTTTGGAAAGAAAATTTTCTTGTTTAAGACAAGGAAGTTATTTTATTTTTGAGAATTATACGGGATTTGGACGTGTGAAAATTTTTTTGAATTGAAAATAAAATAAAATAAGGAGAGATAATATTGAGAATAATGTATTGAGTTGAAAAATTTTGCTTTTGAAAACAAAATAGAATGAGAAGAGATAATGTTGAGAATAATATATTCAGTGAATATTTGAAGAAGATAATAAAAAGACATTATATAAATAAATTTAAAAATAAAATAATTTTTTTTTTCTTAAAATGAAAAAATTGATCGAAAAAATTGAGAAATACGCTTTTTTACTTTTTTTTTTTTTTTTTTTACTTCCTTTCCAAAAAATGGACATGTGAAACAAAGATGGGTCGTTTTTGTTAAAAAAAAAATAATGGGTTTAGTCTTTTCTTTTCATTAATTGATTGTAGTGCAATTTTATGGGTAATTATATTTTCATGTCAGCACGTAATGCATTAACATAATGTTCGCGTTCCCGAAGGCACCCCTCTCTTTCAAGAGGATTCGCGGCATGTCAAGCCCTGGTAAGGTTCTTCGCTTTGTATCGAATTAAACCACATGCTCCACCGCTTGTGCAGGCCCCCGTCAATTCTTTTGAGTTTCATTCTTGCGAACGTACTCCCCAGGCGGGATACTTAACGCGTTAGCTACAGCACTGCACGGGTCGATACGCACAGCGCCTAGTATCCATCGTTTACGGCTAGGACTACTCGGGTATCTAATCCCATTCGCTCCCCTAGCTTTCGTCTCTCAGTGTCAGTGTCGGCCCAGCAGATTGACTAAAATAACTAAGTGTGTCAAACAGATTAGTATGATAATATCTGATAAAAAGACCGTTCCAAAAAGGATTTTTAAGTTGCAATTTTTTTTTTCCTAGCTTTCAATTTCCATTTTTTGTAAACAACAAACTTTAAACGTTATTGATATGAGTGTTACATGTCATGAATCCAGCTAATGTTAATATACATGGACTTTAATTGTTACATATATCAAACATATCGGTATAGTAATGTCTGATAAAAGACCGTTCCAAAAATGATATTGAATTCAACAACTTTGTTTTTCTAGGTCTCAGTTACCATTTGAAGTCTTCGTAGAATGTCTAGAAATGAAAAAACATAAAGCAGTCAGCTACATATAATTTCAACTTTTTTTGTTTCTTCCATCCCTACCCATATTAATCTATCAATTGTATGAATAGATGAATTATTTTTGGGGGTCGTATATTTAGCCTTTTTTGGTATTTCCTTTTTGTTCAAGTTATTGGCTTTATCTGCTTCAAAAGAGTTTCTATAGTAAACTTAGGCTCTGTTTGGTACATTAGTTTAATTCTAACTAAATTGTACTTTTTGATTGGATTTTTGTCTTTTTTTAGATAGTCAATAAAAATTATAACTAGTTTTTAAAAGATCAATCAACTATAACTTAAAAATTTTAACTCTAATTAACTATCCAAATAGACGCTTAAAAATGATAGAGATAATGAAAATTGGGGGGAAAAAAAAAACTTTATCTTATATTATTTATAAGGGAAAGGAAAACAAGAATCCGAAACGAGAAGAAAGGGAAAATCTGGATTGTTCTTCTTAGCTGGTACCTCCGGTTGATATTTTTTCCCGGTTCAGCACAAAAGATTTTGTCCTTCAAAAATGGCTCTTTGCATCATGAAGGATAGGCCCAAAATTCACGTAAGGCCCATTTTGAGTAGGACCATGATAATTTTGTTTTTGTTTTTAAATTTAAAGAAAAATAAGTAAATAACTGAAGGTGATTTGGTCCACTGAATCACTTATCTTGTCTGGAAAAAGTAAGACTCTTGAAGGCTATCCCCTCAATATACTTTTGATAACTCATTAATTTATTTAATAATTTTTAATAATTAGTATTTTTTATGAGGTTAAATTTTAAAATTCGGATGATATGACATAACACTATTGCGGGAACAATCAATCAGACAGGAAATCTAGGATAACAAATCTTGATTCTTTTCAGAAAATGATCACATGTGCTTGGATTGTGATGAAGCCAAGAATGTTGTTAAGGGGGTTGGTTTTTAAAACGTTGCTTAATAACTTTATTATCGGGACAGTTAGTGTCCTTTCTGGTTTACCAATTGGAATTAAAATTTTTCAACTTATTTTTGTTTTTTTATAAAAAATAAATAAAATTTTAATTAATTTTTGAAAAGTGAAATAATTTCAACCCAAAAGTTTAGTTTGCATAAATGAATTGGATCAGACATGCAAGTCTTTGGGAAAACAGCAGTAACATTTAAAAAGCAGACATTAAAAATAAAACCACCATTGCGTAAACAAGCGACACAGAGAGTAAAAAACAACGACAAGCAAACAACCGCCATGAAAACACAAGTATCATCTCTCTTGGGATTTCAAACACAAGTTTTTTTTTTTTTTTTTTTTTTTTCATCGCTCCTGGGATTGCTACCCCAACTGTGGCAACCTCTATGCTCAATGAGCTTCCTCAATAAAATCCTACTTCACAAGAAAAGAAAAGGGGGAGAAAAAAAAAAACATGGAAGATTTTAAACGACAAAAAAAATTTGAAACGACAACGATCTTGAAAACAACTGTCTCCAAGGTTGAACTATAAAAGAGAAGAACGAGGAGAGAGAGTTTAACAAATGAACAACGAAATAAACATCGAAGGATAAACGACGAAATAAAAAAAGACAACAGAGGAAACTACACGAACAAAATGACTAAATAAAAGATATTAAGTCGTTAACAGAAAAGAAGAGAATAACATTCTAAACAACAGAGTGAGAAAAGATACAATAATTAACACCAAGGAAATCAACGACAAACTACAAACATCTTAAAAATTTATTATATGTAAATGAATTGGATCAGACAGGCAAGTCTTTGGGAAACCAGCAGTAACATTTAAAAAGCTAAAAAGCAAACATTAAAAATAAACCACCATTGCATAAACAAAGCGACATTTAGAGTAAAAACAACCATCTAGGAAATGACATCACAGATGAACAACAAAAGATAAAACTGAAAGATAGAGTATGTGATAAACAGAGAAACGACATTAAAGGTATAAATTACAAAATAAACTAACGACAAGAGCTACTAAAAACGACATGAAGAAGGGAAACGAATAGCAGGATGATAAACGATATAAACATTAACAATGAAGTATGATAACTCTATTTTATAGAGTTATTTTAGCATTTTTAAGCTTTTATTTTTGCTATAATCTTAGTAATTTACTTTAATTTTTACTCAAATTTATTATGTTCTCCCAAGTGTATAGGTTAATTATGTTAGGAGGGTTAAATAGCAATTTAGAGTAAAAATCTGATAAAAATGTGAATTGGAAACTTGCCACCATCTTCCACCACGAGTGCGACTCTTTTACACTTGCAACTCGCCATTCCAGCCGTCAGATTAGCGAGGAGGAGGCCCAAGATTGCAAGTTCGAGAAACTTGCCCAGCCAGGTGCGTCCAGAGCACGCGTATCAGCACAAATCAGCAGCTGTGGATCCGGTGTGACACGTTCCAATGCTCCCGCATGCGCTGCGTGCGCTAGCAAGTCCGAGATCGCCATGCGTCCCAGTCCTAGTGCATCTCCAACCAGTTTTCGCCACCTGTCTCCATGGGGCCCTAGGGTTGATTGGCATCATACCTATTGCAGCAAAATAAAAATAAGAATAAAAATAAAAAAGAAGAAAAGAAAGAAAGAGAAAATTACCCAAATAACCACTTTTTTTTTTTCCCCATTTATTGACCAATATGACACAGATTCTCATATTTGGACTAGTATGACACAAACTATAGTTTAGTTTAGTTTAATTTTGTATTATATTGATCTAATATTACTTTTTTGTGTTATGTTAATGCAATGATTTTTAAATTTGTGTCATTCAGGTTTTTTTCCCAAAAAGAAAAAAATAAAAAATAAAAAGGGATAAACCTAGGAACTAAAGTCGGTCGCTTAGAGTCTTTAAATAAAAGCTTAAGACTTCGTGCCTAGTGTCTTTGGCTGCGGAAGAAGTCGAAAACCAAAGAAGAAGAGGAAGGGAAAAAAAAAAATTTAAGCTTTAGATTTAGTTTTCTACAAAATTATAGAGAGATTGTCTTGAATCATCAAGAGGAGATAAAGAAGGAAACTTAGGAGAAGGAAATCATCAAGTGGGTTTTTCTACCTTATTTTCTTATCTTTTTATTTTTGTAATTTAAGAATAATTAAACCTTTATTTTGTATATTTATATTTTTATTTATGAAGTAATTTTCTTTTCTAGGGATACAATCTAGTCATATTATAATTGTTTAAGTTTTTTTTAATTTTTAATTGATTGATGTTATGTTCCAGCTCTATGTTTAAGTAATTAATCTGTGCTTAATGCTTATGAATGCTTGATCACTATTTTCATGAATTGGTATTTGATTTGAAAGTGAGAAGTGATAATTGAATAAACCTTTGTTTAATTTATCATGAGATTGTCGTAAGCTAAAGATAGTTATAAAACTTGTGTAGCACTATGAATTTCCTATTCTTAATAAATTGCAGTAAGATTAGAGTTTAAGACCGTGAGGTGATAACTAGCTTATTGTGAGATAAATTATTAATGCTTGAGAAAGATTAATGATTAAATTAGAGAGATTTGTTGGCAACATAGGGAATAGATGTTGATTGATTGGATTTATAGAATTTGAATATGATAAATCCAGTGAAATCGGAAACCCTTAGATTTTTAATATTTTGAGTTTTTGTCTTTTTATTTATTTTGCTATTTTTATTTAAAAATCTATTTTCGGTTATTCAAATAAAGTTAGAGTTAATATAATTTCAGTAATTGATAGCGACAGTTCTCGTGAAAACGATACTTAACTTATCTTTATTACTTATTTATGATATTATCCACTTACAATTTTCCGCAACAAAGTACATCAGAAAACGACATAAAAAACAACGTCACAAAGATAAACGACAAGAAAGAGTTGAGAACATGGAGAGCAAAAACAGCAAAAGGGATTGACGAAATGAGAAAACTGACGACTAAGATTAGGGAAAACTGCAACAGTTTGAAAACGACAACGAACTAATAAAGAAAATGAACATTTAAAACGACAAAAGTATCAGTAAACTGCATAAAAATTGAGAAGAAAAACCGTATTTGGAACGAAATTGCAAGAAGAAACGACAAAAGAAAAAAGACAAAGGGGAAACGACAGGAACAGTTAAGAAAACAATTTCAATGTGAACAGGGAGAATGAATCGTTGAAGCAAAATGAATTTTCCTAGATTTCTAGTCTCTAGAAAATAGGATGACGAACAATTTATGTAGTACTCTTCCAAAGTTGGCTTTTTTATTTAGGAATCGTTTAGGATGAGAATTAGATTCGGACTTTTAGAGGTTGGTTTAAAATACATGTTTGGTTGAATCTTGAATTGGGAAAAAAAAAAATAATAAAATTGTAAAGATAGTTGACACAGAATCAAACTCTCAAAGGCATGATTCGTATCTGTATTCCAGCTTGGCATATTCCATTATGGAATATATTTATATGCATGCCATGCTTATTTTAGTTTTCTTTATCATGTACATGCATAGTTATGGTCTTGATATATATATATATATATATATATATAGTCTTGAATACTTGTTACATATTTCTTTAGAAGTCCAAAGGTCTAATCCAAAGGATAAATTTGAAAAATTAAAAATTAAAAATTAAGAAAAGAAAAGAAAGCACGCAATTCAAATTGTCATTTATTTATTTATATCTTTCTGAGGGATGCAATTCATATTGTTGACCCGGCTTATAGTTTTGGGAAAGAGTAACCTCCTGACATCAGATAAGCCACATGTTTAACTCATGCCATAATCTCGTTTTAAAAAAAAAACACCATTTTATCTAATTTTTATAACAACGTTTAATTCTTTAAGTTTTGAGTGATTTGAGGATTGTCCCCTGTAAAGCACATATACGGATCATTACCCTAGATATAATAATTTCAATTTATTTTAACTCCAGATGGATCAAAAATTTAAATTAAGATTAAAAAAGAGTAAAAACATAAACATCATGTCTTTTTAAATGGGGTTTTCCACCCTTTTCTCTTATAATGCATTTGGTGTAAGGGTTGAAATTGAGTTTTTTGGAATTGAATTGAATTAAGTGGGCGTTTGGTGAGATGTTTGAACTGTTAGAGCTAAAAAATATAAAAACTTGAAATATGTTCCGAAATAAATATCACTATTAAGTTTGTTTCGTTTATCTTGAAATTCTATATAATTAAAAAAAATCATCCATTTTGGATTTATATATATAAAGTTATGAACTTTTGAAGTTTGAGTTACAAAAACTATAAATAGTAAAACTGATATTGATTTTTCAGAAAAAAAAACAAAAAGGAATTGAATTTTTGGGTTTCATATTGACCCTTACTAACAAAATACGAAAATTTGAGTTGTCTTGATGTACAGAATACAAATCATTGATAGAATGTAACTTGAGGCTTAAGGAAACGCTTTGATCCATAAAGTCAAACTGATCATAATGGTGAAAGAATGAATTCTACCAACTTAATCAAACATTTTTCATTTAGAAGAAAATGAAAGGGGAAAAAAAAAAAAAAAAAAACTTAACCGAACACCATAAGGGAAGAAGAGGAAAAATAAAAAAAATAAAAATTAAGGCAGCAAAAATGAAGTTACCACATGATAAAAATAGACTAAATCAATGTCGAAGCTATAAGATAATGAGTGAAGGGCACATATATACCCTCACTGCTCAGCTTTTAAATTTTCATCACTTTTTTTAAAAAACTAATTTAGTTGTGTCTTAATTTACAAGAAAAATTATAATTATACTCATAATTTATCGAAATATATAGTTTTGTTCTGTTTAACAAGAAAAACTATACCCCACTCATTGAAAATATATCACTATATATCTATATTCAATTAAAACAAGCTATATGTGTAAGTATGATAACTAGGTTTTTTTTTTTAATAACTGAATCACTAATGCATGGTTGGTTTTTTGGCATTATTTTCTTATCAATTGGTTTAAGTTAATAAGGGAATCTTCTCGTCAGAAAACAAAGCCATGAAAATGGTAAGAGCAGAGAAGTCAACAACCAATGAAATCAAAGTAATAAATTAATTAGCGGGCAAGGCGAAAAGTAAAAATAAAATACAGCTAAAATACACACATATTGGCATGTTGACCAGTTAAAATATATCCAAATTAGAAGCGCATATACATATACATGTATATGGTCATGCAAGTTGCTGAAACACAATAAGCACATTGTTTGACTTTTAAAAAATTAATCAAAATTTTTATTGACTTTTTAGAAAAATATAAAAATGATCAATAGGAAAATTTTGATCCCACCCGGAGTTTCAACCGGTGTTCCAAACAAAGTCTAAAATTAGCATATACAATTCACATTTAATCGTAGCCATCCTTGTGATTTTCAAACTTCTTTGTATCATAATCATGGTAACCCAAGATTATAACCGTAGAAACAGAAGAAGCAAACATGGGAATCGGTCCAAAAAACCACAGCAGAAAACTTAGAGCCAAGTACAAAGCTCGAAGCCCTAGCGACCAGAAAACACCTCCTCTTATGACATCAAATTCGACCTTACTTCTCGTGTTCGCGGCGACCGGTTTCGGCGTGCTGATTAGGTAGTTTGCGTGGACAAAGTGCCTAGCCGATTGAACAAAGAACGAGAAGGCAATTAGGAAGGAAGTTATGAGACATATGTACTTTATGGAAACTATGGTCGGCTTTGTGTTGCCATAGATGATTTCACTTGGGACAAACTTGTTCGTGTTCGAGTTCGCGATCCAAGCTCCGAGGAGAGAGCATAGCGTCAGCGAGATCGATGACAAGTAAGTCGCCGCGCTTATGCTGGATGTGATCACGCTTAGCGCGTTTTTGATATCGTCACTATTTTGACACTGCAAATTAATAACAAAAGGCGTTCCTAAATAATGGTACAAAAAGAAAGGACAAAAAAAAAAAAAAAATTACTTTGATAAATATTTACAAAGGATGTAAATTTATATATACTTGCCTCTACAACTTTGTCAACCCAAACTTTCTTGTCTTGGTTCTCAGTGCCCATGGCTGTGGTGAGAGGGTGATTAAGGTATTTGTAGAGGAAGACAAGGTGGTAAAGAAACATTATCAGAAGCCCACCCGGGACCAAAACCACATCCAAGTTATCCTTTTGAAAAGCTATAAACATCTTTTTTTTTTTTTTTTTTTTTTTTGTGGGGGGTGGGGTTTAGGGATACTGTAAATGGCAAGAGGAGTTTTAAGGGGTGCTTTAAAATCCTAGTTTTTCTTCTTGTAACAAGGTTTTAAATATAACTAGTGTAGAGAGGAAAGCTTTGACTTTTTTTTTTTTTTTTTTTTTTAAAATGGCTACTCGGATGGAATAAGCTGTAATAAGCATAAAATCCAAAAGGAAAATTAGAAAAATAAAGCAGGAAGGTGCTTAATTATCTGTAAAGCAAGATTCCAAAAAATGGAAATTCAAAAGCTAATCATGTACATGTGCGTTTCCTTTGGGGAGCTACAGCTGGCCTTCACTGTCCTAACTACTGAAATCAATTATTAATATTATTATTATTATTTGCTGAGTAACTACTGAAATTATTATTTGATATGGGCAATTGGGCAGTGTCCTTTGAATAACTTCATGAAAATGGAGAGAGAGAGAGAGAGAGAGAGAGAGAGAGAGAGAGAGAGAGAGAGAGAGAGAGAGAGAGAGAGAGGAATACGTGAAATTTTCATGTTTTTAAATTACTTAATTAAATATAGGTCATAATTAAAAACGAATTGTAAATTATAATTAAAAAAATACCACAACAAAGAAGAAAGATGAGCATGTTGACTTATTAAAGTATTACTAGACCTAACCAAACTTTTGTCTCCCATCGTCTTTTTTATTTGTTTTTCTTTTTTTTTTTTTAACTGAGAAGAAAAATTTGGGAAAAACAATTACGTCGCCTGAGAGATTCGAACTCTCGCGGGGAAACCCCATGTACTTAGCAGGCACACGCCTTAACCACTCGGCCAAAGCGACAACGTTTGCTCCAAGGTCATTTTGAAATTTACAAATAGTAGTTCAGTTTAATTAATATGGATCTTAAAAAAATATATATTTAATTACAAGTACTAAAGCTTCTAACCTCTACCTAACACATGCTGGTCGGTTTATTCAGGCCTCTAATAAATCGTCTTAAATAATGGACATCAATTATAGGGACCTACAAAAAGTTTGGCACATGACATTTACTTCATATTTTTAAAGAAGAAAGATAAACATTGTTTTTGAAATATGATGCAACGTAAACGGAAACCACCATCACCATGCAGATGCAATTGCTAAGAATATGCTCTACGACGCAGTCAACTTATTTTTTTAATGGAGGCGTAAGTTAAAAGATAAAGTTTTTAAAGGACTTAGACAAGGATAATTAATTTTTAGTGGGGAAAAAAAATAAGAAAAACATAAAACTTTTAAAAGTGAAATTAAAAAAATTAATAAAAATTTATTGGGGACGAAAGCCCTCACTCGATCATTGATGACTTCACCTCTGAATATATCCATTTATATGAGGCAGCCTTCAATTTTGAACAAACATTGATCTTTTTCTTTTTTTTTTTGGGGGGGGGGGGGGGGGGGGTGCTATATAAAAGGTTTGTTCTTCCATATTATTGGAACTTTGAATAGATGCAGATCATCATGTATCGTAGTACTTATGAAACAATATTTTTATAAACTTTCAATTCAATCCTAATCATATTTAGTAAATGCTACCAAATGAAACCATGAGTTGGTTGTTCTTTTTTGTTTTTTGTTTTTTGTTTTTTTGTTTTTGTTTTTTGTTTTTTGTTTTTTTTTGGGCATGTCCAAAGTTTAAGCGTGAATGACAAGTTGCAACCTAATCCGCAATACAATAATAATATAGTTTTGAAGGATACATTACAAGCATTCGTCATTTAAAGAAATTTGTTGAATGTCTCATGTCATAAGCAGATTACCAAGTCCTATTCATTGTACCGAATTCTATTTTTTTACCAAGTCATCATCATACAAAACCTCTATTGGTTCTGATTAATTGGAAATGTCAGTCCTTAAACTATTAATATTATTTCATTTTAATATTTGAATTTTTTTTTTTAGTAAATGACTCCATTAACCTTGATTGTTTTTGACAATTTTAATCATTGACACCAAAATGGACAAGAGGTTTCTAAAATTTAACAGAATAATCACATCTCTATCGTAGATTAACTGAAAATTTAGCAAAAATAATTACATTAATGGTAAAAACTAAAATGTTAATAGTTTTAAACAACAATTAAAAGAATGTTTTGCAGTTAATGCAATTATTGCTATAAAATTGCAAGTTACACCACGTGATAGATATATGATTACATCTATATTAACTTTTAGAATTACTTGGTCAATTTCAATGTCGGGACTACTAAATAAAATATCAAATATCAGGACTCTAATGACCAAAGTGAGACAATATTTGTAATTCAGAAACTAATTATATTAACAACGTTCTATATGTTTTTTCCACATGAGATGGATCTCAAAAAGCAAAAGACCACCTTCTCAATCTCATAAACGAATTATCCATAACCATGCAAAATAAATGAAGCATTTCATGAACACCATTAATTCTAAGGTTTTTGTCGGGTCAATGGGTTGACCGGAGTTCGGTTTGTGGTGATGGGACCGAATTTCTGCTACAAACTAATGGAATAGAGATGAAATGATACCAATGATCTTTATTTTCACATAAAAAAAAAAAAAGGAAGCAATTCATGGTATCAGTTTGGATTCGAAAAAACTCATATTATGGTTTAAAACTTTAAAACTAGAACTTGTACATATTCACTATGAACAAACTATACTTTTTGTTTTTTTTAAACGATTGCTAACATGAGTAACTGTTAACTCTTGGGACAAAATTTTAGAGACCTTTTTCAGACCCCAACCTGATCAGGCAATCTCCTTCCACGAATCTGAGCCGTCAAACCCACCTCGGATATCAGCTCACCAACCCTTTTGAGCTCTTGATTAGTGTGACCATTATGATTGCGAGAGGAGGGATACTGGTGCTGATGCAGAGGCCTGGAATTGGAATCCAAGTAATGCAGAATGGTGACCATGACAAGAGACGAAACAAACATGGGAATGGGACCAAAGAACCATAGCAACAGATTCAGAGCAAAATACAGAGCTCTTAGCCCAAGTGACCAGAAATTGCTTCCCCTTATAACGGCTACCTCAACGTACTCGACCGGAACGTCGGTCAGCGGCATGCTTATCAGATAATTGGCGTGGACGAAATGCCGAGCGGATTGGACGAAGAAGGAGAACGAGAGAAGGAAACAAGACAAGAGACAAATGTACTTGATCGAGATGGTTAGACGTCTGGTGTCTCCGTAGATCAAATCGCTCTGGAAAACGCTTGTTGACGAGCTCCCTAGCCATGCTCCGATGAGGGAGCTCAGTGTCAATGATACCGAGCACAAGTAAGTCGCCGCCGATGTGTTGGAGTTTATCACGGTTAGAGCTGTTCCGACATCCTTATAGTCAACCTTAGGAGGAAAAAAAAAAAAAAAACGAGTAAGTTTTAGAGGATTTTGAGGAAAAAGAGAAGGTATATTTTTATATTCGTTCTTTTTTTCGATAAAACACAGGGGAGGTTTTTGTTGTTGTTGTTGTTTTTTTTTTTTTTTTTTTTTTTGGGGAGAATTTTGACCTGCATGATTCTTGCGACCCAAGCTTTCGTGTCGTTGTTTTCCAAGCCGATGACGGTGGTGTGAGGGCGGTTGATGCATCTGAAGAGTAGGAAGAGATGGTAAACGAGCATGACGAGCAATCCACTTGGGACCAACACCAAATCTAAATCCTGTTTTTCGAAGCTCATGTTTGGTTTCTTTTTGTTTTTGCTTTTGCTTTTTTCAGCTATGTTTTTGGTGTTCTAGTACGAGTCCAATAAGAAAGAGAGGAGTTTTATTGGGTTAGGTTGGCGAATTTTGTATTAGAGACAACCATAGTCCTATGATATATATATATATATATATATATATATTTTAAAATGAAACTTTGACATGTACCTATTGGATTAGAATGGCAACTTGCATGTCCTCTTTTTCCAATCAACATGAGCCATACCAAACCAGAATTACACCAAAAGGTCCACTATAATAAAATATTGGTTGGGCTTTGATTTAGATTTTCGTATGAAATGTAAGATGTCATTTTTTTTTATTAGTATTTGTTTAAAAAAATTTTCATATTAGTTGATTGTATTTATAAATAAATAAAAAGATGACAATTCAATATTATTTCAATTGGTATTTAAAAGTTAGAATGAGAGTTGATGTTCCTAACACTATTAAAAAACTTAAGGTCTGCTTGGAATACAATTGAAGTTCAAAATTTGTAGTTTTTTTTTTTATTAAAAATGAGTGAATGTTTGAAAATATGTGTTTGGTTAAAATATAGATTGAAAATGCTCAACAATATTTAAATTGTGTAAAAACCTTAAATGTGTTTAGGAAAAAAAAAAAAAATATATATATATATATATACATATACATGGATTTTGTTTCATTCCTCTTGTCATGGTGGGCATTTAGACACAAGATTAATATAAATTCAGTTTTAAATAAGAAAGTTATAAACTTTTAAAGTTTAATTTAAAAAAAAAAAAAAAAAGAGTTGTGGATTTGAAATGAAATGGTAAAACAAACAAATTTTGAAAAAAAAAAAAGGTGAAGTTTTAATGGGTGTTCCAAATGCTTCCTAAACTCAGACTATCAATATTGTATTAAAGGACATTCGTTACATGACTCGCTTGCCCATCCATCAGAGGTTTGATTCTCGGTATCTACACGTAATCCTTTGAAATTGTAACGTCTTGAGACTTCAATTGTTGATAAGAGCGTGGGCTGTTCGGATTTTCAGTTCACTTGTGTTCACGGTAGACCTTTGGCTTGGAATTATCTTTGGCAATTTTAGAGAATTTTGTGCTCATTATTCCTAATAGTTTTATGTGGTTTTGGCTCGTGATGATTTCTATTAAATTGTTGGTATAAAAGGTACAATTATGATTGGTGATCATGTTTAATTTTTCACGGGAAACTTTTGCTGGCAATGACAAATCATGTTCTAGTAGGTGCATATTTTATGGATATCAACAAACAAAAATTTTAGACTTTCTTACCGCCTTTGTAGACACATTTTTGTTTGAAAAATTAAATAAATACTTAAACAAAAATAAAACTTTAATAAATGTACCACTAGCCATTCCCCCTATTAGGCGACACTAGTGTATGTCAATTTTGGCAGCTTACGATATTAGAAATCTTCATAATTGGCTCCCCCAACTACATGAAGATCTGACCGTAATATTTAATATATTTCATAATTGGTGAATCTTCATCAGTTTGACTTATTTGAGTCAGACCACGTCTTCATATATGCTATTTTCCAATTGTCCAATACCCTTACTTGTTATCTTATAACCGTGATCTTTATCTTGTGTAGCATATTGTCACATTTTATTCATATTTAAAAAATGAAATGTGCGTAAAAATTGAAATTTTTGAAAAAAAAAATTCCCTCCGTTTTTGGACATTTTGTTGAAATATCCAAAAAATATCTTCAATATTTACGGATATTCACAGATATTACGGATGTTTTTGGACATTATGCACATTTGACGGGTATCTCTTGAAGAAATATCCTTCTGCCCGTGATCCTTGTCGAGACTTTAAAATATGGATAATGTCATGGAAATGTCAACGATGTTGTGGACATTTGCATTTGGTTTTACCTACGGGGTTCAGAGAGGTTTTGTCAAGTTTCTAAGGAAGTTAACTCATGACTTACCTATGATCAGGTTCAGGTAAATTCTGAGCTGGGAAGCTTCAGTTTATGTCTGTGAATGAAGTTGGGTGAGTCACAAGCTTAACATGCATGTTAGAAGTAAGTGTACGTGTGTGAAATTATTATATATGTTGGGTAAGCGTGATTTTTTTTCCCTTGGAAGTTGGAAAAGGGTGTGATCAATGTTAGCATGCCCCTATCAGTATTATCAAATAGGCTCTTCAAACGCTGACACCCTACCGAATGTGCTAACAGTATGGATATGTGGAGCGATGGAGGTGTGCTCCCAAGAACTCTCATCGAGTACTAGGCTTAATAAGCCTTCATGTTTAATATTCTCAAAAGTAGGAAACTCTTACATCACTTTTATCTACCTAACTGGTGTTTGTAACTGACAGCCCAAACACTCTGTTAGATTGAATTTGAAAAATTTTAAAATTTGATAAATATTAAATATGATATTTTTTAATTAAAATTGCTAATTAAGACTATGAAAATTTTACACTAGACTAATAAATTAGATTTATTTATTTCCTAAAACTATTAAAGATGCTTGTTACTAGTCTTATATACATGCATATGATAGTTAAACTAATAAAAAAGTTATATACTTTTCTTTTAAGGTATAACTAATGCACTAGTGGTGGGTAGAAGCCAGGACTTGAATAATGAGGTATTATGAAACATTCAAAAATATTCTGTATAAAAAGTGAAACTAAAAAAAATTTTAGAAGGAGATTTAAGGGAAAAAAAGGACAAAAATAATGAATTTGAAAAAAAAAATATAATGATGATGATGATGATGATGATGATGGAGCCACTTGGATAGAGGAGAACAACTCCTTCCGAGCCAAGTTGGCTTTGCCCCTTGCGATCGAGCCATGGCTGTGCGGAGTTGTTGTCAGGCCATTAATTATTGTGTTCTCTGTTTTGACCAAGTTAAATTTTCTTAATATGTCTAACAACACAAATGGAGATATTTATTTATCCACAAAAAAAAAAAAAAAAAAAGTGGAGATATTTTCAAGCCATGGAGTCACTTCTCCCCCCTTAGATTTGTGGTGATTAGCTATTTGGAACAATTTATTCTCTTGGCCCTCACAGGATCCCAATCCGACCCCAGTCCAGATCACAAACTCGGTCTCTTCTCGACCTTGTGTTGGCCACGACCCTACACTAGACCTTGCGTTGGCCGTAACTCGACCATGACCCTTGTGTTGGCCCAACTTGGTCCCATATGGCCAGAACCTTAACCACAGCATCGGCCCTTGCCTTAGTCCTCAACCTGACAAAGACCCTAGCCTCGGCTGATCCCACAACCTTGACCTCTACTTTGCTCTTGAACTTTGAAGTGTGAAGGGGGACAAAAGAATTAAATTTTGAACTACCCAAGAATAAATAATATTGAACAACACAATGTAATTGATGCACCAAACATTCCATTAGATTATTAGCTTCTTTTAAAATGATCTGACACTATATATATATATATATAAAATACATATCGTACAACAAAACACCAGTAACCAAACACGATCTTAAATGTCGATACCAAACATAATATAATACAACCAACTAAACATGCTATGATTCATTCAACAGCCACATGAATGTTACAAATAGATGTTTGCTTCTAAGGAAAAACCTCAATTAATGATTTCAAACCAAACAGGGGTGCTATCTTGTAGTGAGTGAAACCAGCCTCCAAGAAGAGCTTTTCCCAATCTTTCTCAGTTCTCTCTCTTCCAGTAACCGCAACCATCATCAACAGGTCAAAGTACAGCTTCCCTTCACTCAATTCATGCTCATCTTTTTCTTTGTTTATCACTATGTCTATTATTATGACCTTCCCTCTACCATTGCATGGAATAGCTCCTCTGCATTTCTTCAACACCTTCACGCAATCCTCATCGCTCCAAGCATGTAACATCCACTGCAAAAATTAATGTCAATCATGTATATATATATGTGTATATATATATATATATATGAAATGTCTCATATTCGACAGCCGGACAGGTCCGACAGATCTTATAACATGGCCTATTTAGAATTATAATGTAAATGACAAATATTACTAAAGAATATTACAATTGATTAATCAAATGGGTGTGACAATAACAAATAAAAAAAAAGTTACAAGAACCGTTTTTATAAGGGTGCCAGATAAAAAAAGTATACTTATATATATACATGTATTTTAGGCAAAAATGCTTATACATCTAGCTTCATGTAACAAAGTATTCATATGAGTGACCAAAAGAGAAAACGCGTACCTTAAGTAAAATTGAATCTGCTGAAGGGATATCTTGAAACATATCACCTCCAATAAACTTCAAGTTTTCGGTTTCTGGCAAATTAGCAACCACATGGGGTTGATCAAGCACTGTGCATTTCAGATGAGGGAATGCCTCAGTGATGATCTTGCAGATTGTTCCCGTACCACCGCCTACATCGACCAACGAACTCAGCCCCTCGAAAACCGGCTTGCAATCTTTAACCACCAAGTTCATCATCCCGGAGTCACTGGCCATTGCCTGATTGAAAAGTTTGCCGAAGTCAGAATTATTGTCCCCATAGCCCCAAAAGCTCATTCCATGAGCTGACTCAAAAGGGGTAATCTCCTCTTCTCTCCGAAACCAATTTTCGAGCGAATGCCAGGGAGTAATGAGAGCTGGATCAAGCATCGACACAAGAAAGGGTGACAAACAAGGAATCTTATCTTTCAAGAGGAGTCTAGAAGAAGGGGTCAGATCGTATGCTTCTTCTTCTTCTTGTTCTTCTTGATTTTGACAAACATAATTAGTCGAAACAAAGAAGCCGTTGTGTACCAATAGGCGCATGAGACGGTGGATGAAGCCGGCTTTTGTCGGGTGAATATCAAGTGCAGAGATCAACTCGGAGAGAGTGATGGCTTTGCCATGGTTGCTGATGATGTCCGGTATGCCTAACTGAACCGCGCATTTGAGAGACATGGGACTTATGAAGCCTAAAATATGCTTGTACAAATGAGATTGTGCTTGGAATAACTCATTGGATCCTTGGCCTTGAATTATTGGATCCATAATCTCTTCCGAGACCAAATCAGATGGTGTGATTAGTTAAAAGAACAAAGTATTGAAGCAGAGAAGGAAGGGAGGAAAAAAAACAAAAAAAAAAAAGATATGCAAATTTTTGACCCGGGATGCATTTCAAAAGTCCAAAGCACAATAAATTTTAGCCAAATGGACCGGCGACCTACCACAGACAACTTGTCATGGCTTTCCCTTGGGCTACATTTAATATACTACGAATTTTACAATAGTATTTAATCTTATTTGTTGCTAAAAAAGACTTTGTCAAGAAATTATTTAGTAGACCGGATATATCACGTTATCATACTTATCTGATACATTCATTGATCAATTAAAATTTGATATTTGAGTATCAATGTCATCTTTTTGTTTTAGGTTTCTTTTTCCTAATAAATATTGTCTTAATTATTGAGTCAAAGTCACCATAAATATCTCATTTAAATTCTTTATAGTAATATTTTCTAAAAAAATCCTTTATAATAATCAATTGACTTCAAATAAATTTCATATCTTATTTTGAAAAATTATTTTTTTTATATATTTAAATTTCTTTAAGATTGAAACAACCTTGTAAAAAAAAGATTAAAAAAACTTGCGATTACCTAAAAAAAACTTGTGATGTCGTTGTTCTCTCTCTCTCTCTCTCTCTCTCTTAGTTGTTTTCATTTATATAAATGAAACTTTTTTCTTTTTAGTTGTTTTTGTTTATGTTACATAAGAAACCTCCTTGAACTATTCGTTGTTTTCGGACGAAAACTTTATTGCTTGAAATGAGGACATTTCCTCGTACAAATAAACTTCGAACGAAAACTTCGTTGCTTGAAATGAGGACATTTCCTCGTACAAATAAACTAAAAATCAAGAAAAAAAAACCTTCATTCATGAAAACACGAGAGGATCTTAACCGAATTGCTCAAAAGTATTTTTTTTTTATATGAAAACAACTAATAAAAACTTTCTTTCTTAAATAAAAGAAGAGAAACCTTTCAAAAAAAAAAAAAAAAAACTTCAATAGACATTAAAATATTCTCTTTTCAATTTCCATATTGATAGGTGTTGAAATATATATCTTCTTGTTATATTTCAAATTTAATAATTAACGTAATATTTATTAGAAAAAAGAAACCTAAAACAAAAAGATGACATGGATAAAGTATCCAAATATTAAATTTTAATTAGACGGGTGTACCACATACGTATGATAACGTGGTACACCCGGTCTACTATAATTTCTCATGTATAAGATTCTCTCTCTCTCTCTCTCACTTTCTCTTTGATTTTTTTCTCTTTTTTCGTTAGCATGAAATTTCCTAGCTTGGCGGCTTGGTTGACCAAGAAATTTGGAATTATCAACTTAGCATACCAACTTCAATCTCAAGGTTGCGTATGATTAAAATATCACCTTTGAAACCAATAATTAAGGACGAACAAGTTCAAAGGACAGTGGTGTATTAGATCACTTTTAATTTAAAATCTTGATTAACCATTTTTGTAAATCTTTATTTTTATGAGAATAACCTGACACTCACTTAATAATTATCAGTTTTTTGTATCTTCTGAAGGAGATCATGGAGCGGAAACGACAATTTCCTATATATTGTTATATGATTAGTTAAACAGAAGTAAATAACCTTAGTACTACGTGTGGCTCCAAATTACGTTTTATTCCCTGGGGTTTTGGAATTTGAATTAAGTCTGAATTATTTTTGGTTGAATATATAAATGGATTTTGTTGTTCTCATGAGGTGCAATGTGGGCTTTAATGAAAAGTAATTAGTTAAGCAAAATTGAGTACGTTGCAACAACTTAAAAAAATTTGGAAATTTCAAAATTGTAAGGTCGAAGTGCAAGTTATCAAATAGTTTAGGAGGCAAATGCTTAAAAAAAAAAAAAAAACAAAACAAAAAAAAAAACCCCACTCACATTGTGCACTCATGTTCAACGAATCAAAGACAACCCATAATTAATTACCTCTGACGATAAGGAATTAATAACGATTGATGAAATATATATATATATATATATATATATGCATATGGGGCCAGGCTTCTATCCGATGGCGGATAGAGTGTGGTGATGACACGGCATATAGGGTTGTCGGGACTACATAGAAAAGGAGGGCGAAATGGAGCTGTACCGTAGGTCCGACGTCATTGAAAATGGGTGAGACTACAGGTAAGAAATATGTCATGGGAGTTGTTGGAGAAACAGTAAAAAAAAAAAAAAAATCAGAAGGTCATAGAAGGAATTCCAGTGGCACATGTTGGAGGCCTGAGTTGCTTCTTTGGTTGAGATGGAGTACTAGTAAATAAGACATTTTTCATGCAGTATAGAAGTGGGTACGAGTTAAAAAAAAAAAGGGTCTGAATTTGATAAAGCAATTAAACATGGAAATCAAGTGTAGTGTTTCATAGTCCGCTGCACGTGATACATGATAAAAATTGTTGTTTAAAAATATTCAGTTAAATGTAATAGATAGTAAGAATGATGAATTTATTATTGGTATTAATATTGAGAGTTAGAAAAACTTGTTTGATGTTATGCCAGTTTTGATCGGCTTACAATTGTTCGAAAAATTTATTATTCAGTACAAAGAAAAGCCATTTTGCAAATAAATAATTCGATTCATATAGGTCACAAGTAGTGGTAATAACAACTCCAATTTTGATTTCGTAAACAATGGCCTATTATTGGTTGCAATAGGTTAGTAAATTTGTACATCTGAGCACATACTGAGATTTAGTAATGTTTCCTGCGAATTATATTAACCAATATGGTAAAGTTAGCGTTGGTTTTTAATTTTTTATTATAATGTGAAGGAAGAATTTCCATAAAAAGTAACTGCCCCTGAAAATGTAAATTTGTTATGGATGAAGGTTAATTGCTGTTGAGGACATTAATGGAGCAGTAATTTTTATCTGGAATGGTTTAAACTAGTTTTAGAAAACGTAGTTGAACGCAGTAATCGGAAGCAAAGAGAAGTCAAATTTGACGTATAAACGACTGTCGTTTCAGCGTTAATAAAATTAGTTAGGGCAAACAATATACAGAGATACCAACTGTGCAAAGTATCCAAATTCCAGTCCGAGAGCTCTCTATAGCAATAACGACATGTGTTTTTATTTATTTATTTATTTTTCTGTCTGAATGATGCTTTTTTCTCAGCCTATTCTCTGTCAAAGTCAGATTTTCATCCGACTACCCCTTGACTTCAAACAACACATCCGAGCCGTCCGTATCAAACGCTTCAACATCTAACAGCTCAAATTAAACGAACTGATACCTTTCCATTTATATATATATATATATATATATATGAAATCTTCTACATTATAGCATAGTCGAATAAATAAAGTAGAAACGACAATCTAAAACGATACAATTTTTTCAAGACAAAACAAAAACAAAGATACGAGCGACGACAAGAACAGAAGGACGAAAGCGTAAGAATCTCGAGGAAACGGCAATAAAATAAATAAACGACATAGACGTGTGAAATAATGGTAAAATAATCAATCGACAAATATTGGAAATGTACCTTCAAAAGGGGGGGAAAATGGAAAAAGGGGAAAAGAGAAAGAGATAAGAAAAACTTCCTTTTCTTAGCATAATAAAACATATTAATATTTCAGTAGTATTTTTTCAAATTTAATGTTTTTTTAATATGTTTTTATACTAAAACGGCAGAAATAATTTCCACTAAGAAAAGGGCAAGCAAAGGCAATTATATTCTACAAAAGGCAACTGCGATGGTATATATCTTTAGGAAAGTATACATGATACTCCAATACCTGAAAGTCTGAAACTCCAATGAGATTATATTTCGATAATATCGAAAGCTACAACTGGTTACCTGTCGGTACCCAACTGCTTACAGGTCAGTACCACACGATTACTAGTTAGTAACCAGCGGTGATGGGGGTGATGATGCATCCAGAGGCGCTATTGTACAGAGGGTGACGTGGTGCACTGGCTAGGGTTCCAACGTGAAGATGAGGTTGGCTAGACACAAAGAAACCCGGAGGAAAGTGATTCCTAGGGACCCCTTCTCCTGTGTAGACCACCAAGGCGCGTTCTTGAACCTGTAAAATGATGGAAAACCATAACCCAAAAAAAACAAAAAAAAAAAATCCCCCACAAGTCGACGTGAGAAAGGTGGGACTTTGGGAGGAGCAGAGAAATAGTGATGGAGAAGGGGAAAATAGTAGGGTGTGTCCTAGCCGTAGCTCAGAATGTGCTCTGGCAGCATTCTAGTGAGGGTGTATGGAAGGAGTGTGATTAAAATGATTATTCTAGGATGAATTTCTAGGTTTGATGATGTTTCTATGGAGATTTTGGCAGAACGTTTATAAGGTGAGAGAAGTGTTGTTGCTTAGGTGGGAAATGACATCTAGAGGAAAGACATGCTTGAGGAAAGAGGTATCTACAGGAACGGCATTAGAGCATATCGCCCCATGCTCTGGCGAGGGATGCTGCTACATTTTATGTTATTTTTAGTTAAAGATGAGATTGACATCCCATTTTGGTGGCTGAGGGATACCTAAAGTGGTATGACAAGCTGAGCATCTAGTCCTTTTAGTCTGGCCGAAGCAAGTTCCCTATGAGCATAGAAGGTTCTGGAGGGTGCTCATCTTCTCAAGTTTCTATTTAAGGGATTGAAGTCTCTAGGGGGTGATAATGGTATTATATTTTTGGATGGAAGTCTAACATGCGTCTAGAGGTATCTTTCGAACTACTACAGGAGGAAGAAGCATCTTCCTATGGCCAGGCAAAGTTTCCTCAGGACACTGGAATTACACAAATGACATGATGGAATCTTGTGTTTAACCTGTGGGATCCAGTCCTCCTTAGGAGAGTGGGCTTCTATTTAGGCTTTTTGGACTTGGGTTTAGCATATTGGGTTACTAAAGATAGGCTAATGACTTACTTTCTAGAATACGTGAACTTCAAATTAATAATTTTGGGCTTTTAAATACTAAGCATGAGGAAGGTTATTTTGTGATAATTTCTCTGTCACTCACTTATTTATGATCAAAATACCCTTGGAAACCCCAAGTCGGCCTAAGCTTAATTTGGGTCAATACATAAACGGTTCTTCCTATCTTCTCATATCTCACCAGACCACGGCCCATGAAGTTCCCCAAGCTTGACTTGGGTCCATAGATGGGGTCTACTATATGGAGTAAAACCTGGGCCTCATAAGAATGGGACTTGCGCAAAAACGAGTATCAACAATAACCACCTATAATAGTTATCAGCCGGCATGTCAACGGTTGCCAATTGATAACTAAAGGTATATCTAGTAATTAAAAAAATAATATAATGTGGAGTGTAATGATATGACATAGTATGGTAATTTCTGCAGTTTTTTTAATGGTATAAATCAATCCAAACCATGAATCAATGGCAGGCATTACTGTAAAGACGGTAAAAAAAAAAAAAGGACGTATAAAGTTTGAAATTAAAAAATTTTACAAAACCTTTACCACAGACATAACCCAAAATGCCCATTATTATTATTAGTGGGCTGGGCTTGTGGGGGGGGGGGGGGGGGGGGGGGGGGGGTGTGTGGTTTGCGGGGGAGGGGGGTGTGTTGTCGGATTTTGGGTTGGGGTGGGGTGTGGGGGTTGTGTGGCTGTGGTGTGGGGTGTGGTGGCAAGTTTGCGGTTGTGGTGTTAAAGGGCTATTTTTTAAAAAAAAATTAGCTTTTTTTGTCTACCTAGAATGTTGGCTAGAAGCCTAGAACAATGATGTCATTACGTAATGGTTGTACCTTAATCTATCTAAAGAGTCGTTCTTAATGATTCAGTATAAAGGAAAATGACGTGGTAACGCACCTAGTTATGGGGTAAGTCCATGTTTTATAAAAATTGATCATTTAGTTCTTAAATTTTTAACCTTATATAATTTTGATCCATAAATTTTTTTTAAAGTTAAAATGTCCCTAAACTTTTAAAATTAAAATGCCTCTAAATTTTTAAATTGTTGCTATAATAGTTTTTTCCGTTAATTTTTGGATGGAATTTACTAGTAATTTGATCAAAAAACAGTGCTAATTAATGGATTATGTTCAAAAACTAGCGTAAAGTACTATTAAAGTAATATTTTAATAGTATAAGAGCATTCCAGTTGCAAAAAAATATTCACGAAGCAAAGTTGTATTAAGTTGAAACTTCAATGACAAACCTAACAATTTACCTTAGGAAATTTTGTAGTTGCATTAGTGATTATTCAACAGTTGGGTTCGTACATCACGATTGCAACATGACGTCATATATAGACTCATAATGTATTATTTTTTAACTATTTTTTAGAAACCGAATATTATGACGTAGTATGCGTTTGATAAAAAGTTTGAGTTGAGTTTTTTGGATTGGAATTATTTGACTTTTTTCTTAAATTTTTAAAATTTTCATATATTTTTCAGATCAAGACAAAAATGAATTAAATTTTTTTATGTTTGAATTGTTGCTCCAAACACACCATTAGGTAAAAGTATTACAAGAGATCGTAATGCATGCATGCACATTTTTACTTGCGCATGTAGTATGAGAGTAGTTTTGAAATATTTGGATTTTGTAACTGCATGTAGGATGTTTTGTTGTCCATCCAGTTTACTTTTATGTGACAGGCAAAAGGGCAGGCATGGTTTTGCAACACCGATATGATGGTTCGCCGGAGACGACCAATATTTGGTCGATTGGTCATCTGAGCCGACGAGATCAAGTAGTGCATGCACGGATATCAAAACCAGAGGGTGAGGAGAGGAAATCTCTGTTAAGGTGTGAATTGAGTGTGATGTTTTCCTACAATGATAATGATCTTGTAATAACCTTTCCCCTCAAAAGATGATAATAGAATTAAAACATAAAATTCTTTTATTAGTAGCCCAATTGATCAGACAGACGTAGAACTGGTTAATGTTAACTGTTATTCATCTTTGTATTGATGCACTACATGTATATCTTAATGCCCTTTCCGAGCCAAAAAAAAAAAAAAAAAGGAAAAATATTGTAGCACTCGTTATGATCCAACCTTGTGTTTGATTACTTGCAACCTAATCTAGAGAGAGAGAGAGAGAGAGAGAGAGAGAGAGAGAAGTCGACTAAATGCATGGAGGCTAAAAACAAATGGATCATTATAATCTTTACCTTCTCAAAACTGATTTGCATCTTTGATTTCTTCGAGTATTTAATTACAAAGCTTTTGTTTGAAATAATTTTTTTTGGTTAAAGTAGGTTAACTTTTTAAAAACTAGTTATAATTTATATTAACTTTTCAAAAAAATAAAAACTGATATGAAAAACTTAGGTTTAAACCTAAGAGGAAAAAGGAAGCTAAAAGCCCATTTGAGAACATATTTGACATTTGGTTTTTAATTTTTTTAAAAAATCTTTTTCTTCAATAATCAAAACTATTCACTATTCAAATATCTAAATATCTACAATAAATTCAAATTTTAAAAGTTCATAAATTTAGAATTTTAATTTTAAATGACATGTTTTTTTTTAATTACATAGAATTTCGATAAAAACGAAACAATATATGTATTGATTTTTTTTTCCGAACATATATAATTTAAAATTTTACACTTTCACTCCCACCAGTACTTTTCCCTCAAAAGTATATTACTAAAACTAAAGACAAAAAACTTTTTCAAAAAAGATAAAAAACTTTTTCAGAAAAAGATAAAAATTTAAGTTTAAACTTCAAGTTTAAGTTGGAGAGCCAAACTCCCCACATCTCATTTTTAATTCAAAACAATATCTCCAAAACCTCTCCCACTGGCCCTAAGAGAACTAGCGAAATGCCCTTCTAGAAAAGGGCATAAAGAGAAGTTCATTTTTACACGCTCTTATTCATCTTTTTTTCTCTCTTTCAAATATAATTAAAAAATAAAAACACAATTCTAAAGAGAGAAAAACTAGAGACACAAGACTAAAAAGAGAGTGAATAAGAAGTATATTACCTAATTTATGTCAATAATTAATTTAGAAACAAAAAGAAAAGGGGAAGTTTAAACACATATATAACATTATCATGTATAATCTTATTAATTGATATTGAAATCTAGCTAAAAGACTAAAATACTTTACCATTATAGTAAACATGACGTAGTTTTGTGACATACAAAATTTTATTGTCAAATAATAATTATTAAGGCTCCATTTGATTCAAGCATTCAAATGATAATATTTTGGATAGAAACATTTTAATGAAAATATATAAGTAAAAACGTATGAATTATCATCTAAAATGGTATTGGGATATGTTTGTAATATGAACATATTATTTGAATATGTGTTTAAATAGATATTTAAAATCTCAAAGTACATATTATTTAAAATAATATGAACATATTATTTAAAACAGTTCTAATAAATTTTTTCAAACCTCAATGTTTGATAAATTAAAATAGAGTACACAGATGGAGTTCTGTTCATTTTTTTGCCCTGAACATATAAAAAAGAAAACGTTTCAATTGGATTTAAAGCGTAAAAATTGTGGGTTTTTGAAATTTAGATAGAAGAAAGAGAAAATAAGTTTTCAATTAAAGAGAACTCAAATTCCATTGTTTGCATATATACTCAAATAGAGTCAAATTTAGGGGAGCTCAATTTCATTTCTTTTTAAATTAAATTGTCAAATTGACCTTTTCACATCTTTTAAATAACATTCCAAACATTTTACTCCAAAAGCTTAATTGAATGACTAATCCAAATAAAATGACATAATATTTTTAAATAGTTAATTGAAATAAATAGAGCATAAGCTTGCGTTTAATTTACCAGTTAAATTTAAAATTTTTGGGGTTGAAACTTATTAATTTGACTTCTTAAAAACAAATTAAAATTTTTGTTTATTTTTCAAGACAAAAAACAAATATAAGCTAAAAAAATTTAGTTACAACGCGTGAACCAAATGAGCACTAGTTTCTCCAAGAAAAAAAAAAAAAAAAAAAAAACATCTTCCACGAACCCGTTGTTAGCCCACCCCCCACTAATCTCACCACCTAAAGGTCTTTGGAATATCGCAATTAACATCAGCAAATAATAATAATAATAATAATAAAAGAAGAAACACCCGCAGGGATGGGTTCGCAAAGGGGTGGGAAACCTTTGCTAAGCTTTTCTCGTTCGTCCATTCGGGTTCGATTCATATTATCTCTCATTAGGTTTCGTTTTAGTTTCGGCTGTTAAAGTCTGGTTTGATGATGATAGGGTAAATCTCAGATGGACAACTGAGAGAAACTAATATAAAAACTTGTCTCTGTTATACTTAAGAAAATGATTTTTATATGTGAGACTGAAAACTTAAAAATGATAAAATCATCTCAAATTCTTTTATTCAAAAAAAAAAAAGGGGGAGGAAAAACAAAATCCACTGGGACCACCCAAGTGGCGGACAAGTACCATATCTATATATTAGATTCTGTGACTATCCTGTGGGTGGGAAAATTGAAGGGACATATAGACGTGAATTTTTTTTTTTTTCTTCTAAAATTGAAGGGACATGAAGTATTCCAATTTTAGGAAAAAAAAAAAAAGTGCTTCATATGTCCCTTCAATTTTCACACCCACACAGGACAGCCAAAGGATACAAATGGAATTAATTTGGGGGCACGTGAGACACTGCTAAAAGTTTTGGGGGAAATTATTACCCTACCTTTTGCTATTTTGAGGGCCATATTTTTTCTTGTCGTATTATTGCTTCTGTCTGGTCCACTTTCTCCTTGTTATTTCTTCTTTGACGGTGATTTGCATCGATTAAAAAGAAAAAAAAAAAAAAAAAACTTCCATCTCCAAATTTTTGGAATAGCTTGAAGATCTTTTGTGTGGTTTAATCAGTTGGAATTTCCTTTTTCTTTTTTTTTTTCCTTCAGTATCTTGGGGGTATTTCATTGAGAAAACTTATTGGTTACAAACTTACAGCTTAGAAGATTTGCAAGGAAGAAATTTGCCACGAATCATTGAGAGAGAGGAAAAAATAAAAAATAAAAAGAGTTGCATCAGTTAGTTCATGCCCATCTTCACGGTCTTTAATATTATTAAATTATAAAGTTTAATTAATACCTTATATAAAAACAATGCAGAGAGTTTAAATGCATTATTCTTTTCTAAATTTCTTGATTTTTTAAAATTATTATTACGATTGAAACATGACGTAATCTTATATTGAGATAAGCATGTATAAAATTTACATGTTTTGTGATTGTTTTTCTTTTTTATCGATTGTTTATTACTCTCGGTGAGATTAAATTAAGATGGCTAATTCTTAACGAATTCTACTATATCTATTTTTTTTTTAAAGAATTCTCTTTATCCATTTCTTGGAGTATAGCTCCTTTGCATTTCTTTAATTAAAATCTTTAAATATTCCTCACCAATCCAGAATTAATTCTTCCTCATCTTACTTACAATAAACAAGTAAAGGATGAACATGATGATCTTCTTATGATCCATATAGTTCAAATAAGATTGGGCATTAAATAACTCACTTGATGAAGTAATTACACATAATAGCTACACTACTTAAAATATTTGATTTTTTAAAATTTCATATTAATTAACGACAGAGAGTTCAAGATTGACCGTGTCTTTTCCATTGTACTTTTTTTTTTTTTACAGGTCTGAATTTTTGTTTTCCATTTTGTTGTTTGAGTTTTCTTTCTTAACCGTGGTTAGTAGTTAATAATTATTTATGCAAGTTTAAAACCCCATTATTTTATCGAAGTTAGCTGTCTTGTTTTGAAAAATGATTTCCAATTACAATTTCCCTCTTAGAGCAATCTAACACTTTTTTTTTTATTTTTATTTTTTTGCCTTTGTTCGCCTTGTCTTTTTGGACTTCGTGTTTGATCACTCATTGTTATTTTTCTTTTATTTTTTTCAATAATATTTATAGCATTTATTAGATTTTTTTTTTCAATCTCAGATGGTATGCTTCGAAAACAAGACGGTGTTGGGGGAAAAAAAAAAAAAAAAGAGAGGTTTTCAATCCGCCCTCTAGATGACTCTTGTCTTTCTCATTGTCGGGGAGGTGTCTAAGAATGCTAGATTGATCGTTTTCCTCGAGCTTTCTTTTGTTATGGAGATTGTTTTTCTTCCGATGGATGCGACGTCGGCGGAGATCTGGGAAAGAAAAAGAGAGGTTTTAGCCTTTAGGTGGCGAGAAAAAAAAAAAAAAAAGAAAAGTACTTTTCTCGTTTTCGTTTCTCATTCTCGTTCGGGTGGTTACTGTCATTATTCAAGTATATTAACGGAATAATCTGTAACTAATTAGTTCCATAAAACGTTAGATTCCTTTATTCTATTTTTTTCCGCCCCAATGTGTGTGTACGTGTTATGAAGTAGATGAAGAGTTCTATTCAGCATTTTCTACTATAGAAAGCACGTTTTCAATATTTATATATATATATATATAGTTGGTTGGTAGAAAAAAGTTCAATCTCATAATTACATATTCTTTTTTATTTATCTATATATTCTATTTGGTGAATCCCATTACATTAAATTATTATATAAATGACTCAACAGGTCAATTTTGTGCAACTTGCCTTGGCAATATCAAATACGCCATCTCCAAAAATATTATTTTGAAGTCTCCCATGAATCTACGCTGCTCTTCAGGCCTCAGTGTTCATCCCCAGAGTCCACAAAAGCAAAGCTTAAATTATTATCCTGACGTTCAACGAACAGCAAATTCAATTATAGTCCAATTACGAAACGTAGCTTGAATAATATTAGTCCAGCGGACTTAAGTCCAAGTTGACGTGCTTAATTTACACAATATTTAAGTAAGAAACGGTACAGTTAATGCAGCAATTTTAGGAAAAAAAAAAAATATATATATATATATATATATATATACACATCGCACTCTACATATATATAGACTTAAAAATATAAAAATAATGATTACCGACGTAATCTAATATGATTTTACGGTACATGCATGCATAACAGAGGTGTGGAGTTCCTTAAACTTAAATGGTTCTTATAGGTCTTATAGGTCTAATCAAGTTCATTTGTGTGGAAGAGATCTTAAGTTTCAAAGTCTGCAGACTGAAATCTAAAAGCAAAGTCTTTTTGTGACATTCTTTAAAAATTTTTCTAAAAAAATCACACTAATTTTGTAAATGCACAAGGTGGCTCCATTAGACTTCAACCCGAATATATATATATATATATACGCTTTTTTTCTCTCTCTTTAATTCATCTTTTGATTTTTTTTTATTTTTCTATTTATTTGTTCATTTTTCTAAAATAGTTATAAGATCTAGTCTTAATTATTTCAAATTTAGAATGCCAAATAAACCAGAAATCAACAACATGTAGTCATGCACTGTTATATAGTTTACTCTATGCACTGTAAGTTTTCATAAGTTAATTAAACTCAATTATACGCTTGGTTTTATTTTCTTAAAAAAAAAAAGTTATAGGCTTGGCAACTTGAAATTAATATGAACATAAGATATATTTAGATTTAGAGAGAGAGAGAGAGAGAGAGAGAGAGAGATAAATACTTTAAAAAAAAATGAAATTCTTGACCCTTGAAGAAACCTGCTAATTTCCATGAAGAAAGATCATAGAAGAGACCTTTGATGCCATTGAATGTGGATCAAATGAAAAATTAAGAGACTATTCAACGTCAAATGTTAATGATGATATTTAAAAATCTATCAGTAATCCTTTATTTTTTAATTATATAATTAATTTGTTTTGCTTCAATCAATCGACATCCTAAAAAGTTAATACAAAATGCATTTGTAAAGTGATTCATGTGTTCAAAAAATACATTATCATCAAAATAAAGGGGGGAAAAGGAAAGGGAAAGCAGGTACCTAGAAATTACAACGGTTTTGGATTTGGATCTTTTGACGCTCATAGAGTTATCTAAAAGACATTGAAATAGCAAGGAATGTTATGGGAAATATTGCTTTGAAAATTAATGCCAAAAATAGAATGTTCAATGTTCAATTTTTTCCCCTTTTCTTTCTAATTTCATCCCAATCACTCACACTGTGGGAACATAATTATTAGTGCATGGGGCCAAGAGATTCTCAGTCCTAGCTCCACCCATTCTCTGTTTTTTTTATTTTTTTTTGTTTTTTGTTTTTTTGTTTTTTAAAGAAAAAGAATTCATTATTTCTAACGGTTGCATCAAAACAAAGAAAGACCAATCCCCAGCCACACCTCAACCCCACTATCTCAATCTCTTCACGTCTCCCTATTGAGCGGAAGCGAGATAAAACACACTAATTCGTTGATTTTTAAATATTTATCCTATTTTTGTACTGCATTACTCATACATGCCAAACACACACCTGAATATTAGTCAGGTTAAACGACCAACACCAATTCGTTACACGGGATACACCCTTGAAGTAGGTGCCCTAAATTCATGCACGTTTTTCTTCTCCTCCTCTATTATTATTATTATTATTATTATTATTATTATTAAAAGAACATGGTAGTTTAAGCAGTCCGGCGTCTGAAAACAGTATAAAGACCCCCTCTAGCGCATGGATTGTAAAGCACAACACTCATAAAAAGCTTCTCTATTCATCTTCTCCTTAAACTACAAACTCTTCACCTTAATTATTCTGTCACAAGTTAGGCTCTTTCAATCCATAACCAATGGCACCCGCTACCAAAATCGGTTACACCACTGACCATGTCACCGACTTTGTCATAAACAAAGGCAATGGGGCAAAGGGTCTCTCCGAAACCGGCATCAAAACCATCCCGAAACAGTATATCCAGCCTCTTGAAGAGAGGACCATGAACAAGGTCATGGCCGGAGAGTCTATTCCGATCATCGATGTCTCTAACTGGGACGACCCCAAAGTGCAGTCGGCCATTTGGGACGCTGCGGAGAAATGGGGTTTCTTTCAGATCATCAACCATGGCGTGCCCATCGAAGTGCTTGACAACGTAAAAGAGGGGACATGTCGCTTCTTCGACTTGCCTGCTGAGGAGAAGAACAAGTATTCCAAAGAGAATACGGTGTCCAACAATGTCCGATACACTACCAGCTTTATTCCTGAAGTGGAGAAGGCTTTGGAATGGAAGGATTACCTCAGTCTCTTTTATGTTTCTGAGGATGAGGCCAATAGGCTGTGGCCTTCAGCTTGCAAGTAAGAAAAGTTGAAATCTAAGTTTGTGAACTTATTCAGATGCATTTTTTTTAAAAAAAACTAACATGCAGATGCATACTAATCACTTATGATTAACTAACATACTGAATTTTTTTTTCTTTAAATTTACCCCAAAAATTTTATAATTTATACAATTTGCCTCAACTAAAAATAAAAAATTCTCATATAATTTATATTTTGCCCCCAGTACAAATAAATAATTCTCACACAGTCCATATTCAAATTAATTCTATGTGAACAATTTTACTGTTTTACCCCCACTAAAATTAAAAATTCTCACATAACCTTCATTTAAACTTATTTTATCTTGAAAAATAAATTTTTGTATATGCTCCCACTAGAAATATGTTTCTGGCTCTGTCCCTGATACTAGTGTATAACTTTTTAATGTTGTATTTCATTCTACAGGGATCAGGCCATGGAATACATGAATCAGAGCGAGAAGGTGGTAAATCAATTGCTACGTGTGCTAATGAAGGGTCTAAATGTGACAGAAATAGATAGTGAGAAAGAAAAGCTTCTGTCGGGTTCAAGAAGGATTAACCTGAATTACTATCCTAAGTGCCCGAGTCCGGAACTCACCGTGGGAGTCGGACGCCACTCTGATGTCTCCACATTTACTGTTCTCCTTCAAGATGACATCGGCGGGCTTTACGTGCGAGTTGAGGCTAGAGATAGCTGGGTCCATGTCCCGCCAGTGAAAGGATCTCTTGTCATCAACATAGGTGATGCACTGCAAATCTTCAGTAACGGACGATACAGAAGCATTGAACACAGAGTGGCAGCTAATGGAGTGAGTGACAGGATCTCAGTTCCAATATTTGTCAACCCAAGGCCAACTGATATCATCTCTCCCTTGCCTGAAGTAATTGCTACTACCGGAGACGAGCCGATCTATAAACCGGTTCTGTATTCGGATTACGTCAAGCACTTCTACAGGAAGGCTCACGATGGCAAGCTTACGATTGATTTCGCCAATAAATAAGGCTTTTCTATGTTGAACTGATTCGAACAAACTTGCTTCTGTAGAGGATATAATATGTTTCTTGATGATTTGTTTGTGTCTAGAGATATTGTGAGTCGTTCCATATGAAATGAAATAAATGCGATAAGCATGTAAGTTTAGTGTATAAATTGTAATAATCTCTGATCCAGAGACATTTCTCGTATCCCTTGAGATTTTGTACTTTCATCTTACGTTTTATTAATTCAAGATTGGGTCTTAATTAAATAGCTGTATCTTTTTTTTTTTTTCCCTAATATATCGGCTCTTAGTATGTTAATTGATGTGTAATACTGCTGTTTGGACTCTTTAATATGTACTTATACACAGGCACGGATGCATGTATATTCTTGTGGGGGCACATGCCCCACTGAATATTTGTTTCTTCTTAATTTTACATCAATTCTTCACTTCTTTCCCCTCTCTCTTTTTTTTTTTTTTTTTTACTGAAAACCTGTGTGCCTTTAAGCGGTGCCCCCATTACTGATGTGCTCCCATTTACTTCCATAGTCCCATTCCACAAACTCGGTCATCTCTCTCTCTCTCTCTCTCTCTAAATGTATTCATCTTTTTTTTTTTTTGGGTCAAATCAATAACGGCATTCACTTTATATATGAAGACAATATATCACCCCTTTTTCTTTTTTCTTTTTTTTTTTTCTGAAGATTTTTTTTTTTCAACCGTAGTTATTTATTTATTTGTTTATTTATTTGTTTTCAGAATCTAACCTTAGTTCAAAAATTATAAAGTTATCAGCCTTTACGTATTAGCTTTGTTTCTTTGTTTCTTTTTAATTCTTTCTCATCTTCCTAATTCTCTCTATTTTTTTTTCCTTCACTTCTCATAAATTTTCTCCTTATTTATGCTCCCACTGAAGTCAAATCTTGGATCTGTTACTGTTTATACATTTTCAATTTATTTTATAAAAACAAAAAAAAATACACTTTAATATATATATATATATGCACATATGCAAAAACATTAATAATCTTCATCAGTGCTAAAAATGAAAATCTATTTTTCATGTTTTCAAGTTCTAAAAGAAGTATTCGAAACATTTTTAACGGCTAGATATATCTTAAAATGGTTTACGATCTAGCTATTTTGGATAAATGTTGGAAAAAAAAATGTGAACGTGCTTTTGGTAAATGAGAACTTAACCAAAAAATAAGGGCAAAATTTTTAACACCCGTTTGGTGAGAAGTTATATGTAGGTATAACATCATATCCAGCATATGTAACTTTTTTTCACAAGTTAATTTAAATTTAAGTTGTTTCCAATATAACTTTATGAACAATAAAACAACATGTAACTTTACGAATTAATGTTACATATAAGGGTGCAACATTTTTTATGTGGTCATATATTTACTTCAATTGTTACATATGATGGATAGATCCGATAATTACAATAGTACCGGATAAAAGACCATTCTTATAAATGATCATAGAAGAAATTTTGTACTTATATATATATTTTTTGGAATAGTCTTCAGTTTGACGACTATATCAATCCAACAAATATAATTTTTTAAATTCATGATAATTACTAATTGAGTTACATATAATTTTAATTTTATGTATTGTAACTAAAAAATATATTATTTGAATTCCATTGCCACTAGCTTAGTGGGTGGGGACTGGGGAGGGGAGTAGTTTGAGATAGAGCTCTGACTAATTTTAAAATTTGATATTGTTTTGATTTCTGTTTATAAAGTAAGAACGATAAACCTTATAACATAATATATATATATATATATATATATATCTATGTCACCGATATAGAGTACTTAATTACTTGTTACTGTAAATAGAATATATATATATATATATATATCAATAAAAAATCTTACGCACTAACAATACTAGTATTGTATGTACTCGTTTGTGTTAGTCTATGTTTTGGATCACGTGTTCATTTTTTATAAGGAAAATTTTCTTGTTTTAAGTGAAAGTTTTTTCATTTTGAGCATAAGATGGTATTTGGATGTGTAAAAAGTTTTATTTTTTGAAAACAAAAAGTTGTTTGGAATGAGAAGAAATGGTATTAGGAATAATATATTGTGAGAAGATTTTTAAAAGATTTCTTTTATTTTTCTAAAAGGATATACTGTATAAGATAAGTTTAAAAATAAGATAATTTTTCTTTTTCAAAATAAAAAAAATAATGAAAAAAATTGAGAACAACACTATTTTACAAAAAATTTCCAAATTTGGAAATTGGATATGCCATCCAAACATGACTTTTACAGTCAAAAATACTACCAACAACTTCCCTTCCACCAACCGATGGTCAAGCAATAATTAATTTTGTAAATAAATCGAAGACTTCCATACTTGACTAATCTTTAGCCCACCACTTAAAGATGAGACTTCCTATAGATGTCCCTTTGTTTTTTTGCATATATACTAGGCCAGAGAAGCATTGAGAGGAACATCTGGACGCCAACCGATAGGTTTTTTTATATTTTATCAAAAAAAAAAAAAAAAACAGAAGGTTCGAACGACAGCAAAACAGGACAAAATTTCAAATAACAAAAAGATAATACCTTGTCGTCCGCAGCCTGCAGATGACCAACTCACCCAATACTGATTATTGTTATATGACTGATAAAATGCTATATATATACACACATAAAATCTTATATCCAGTATCGTATGATATCCGATAATATGAACTTTAATTATTGTGAATATGAACTTCAGTTATTAAAAATATGAATTCATGCAAAAGGAAATTTAACTAGTTAAAGTGAATGTGAATTCCCCTTTATTTTACATTTTCTTATACATAAATTTACATTTCTAGTAACTAAAATTCACATTCACAGTAATTGAAGTTCACATTACCAGATGCCATCCAGTTTTTTTTTTTTTTATTTAAAAAAAGAGTTGAAAACAAGTGCTTTTAACCTAAAACTCCATGGAGATAAAATAGAAATGCTCATAAACGGATTATGTCTGAGCTGGCTACTTTGAACCACTGTAAAACTTGACAAGGTTTCAAAGTACAAGATTTTTCTAGGGTCTTTTCAGTGAGAGGTCTCTAACAAAAATATTTGTATTTAGTATGTCAAGAAAAGAACCTTCAAAAAATTGAGAAAATAAGGTAATATGTAGGTAACAAAAGGAGAGTTTTCTCATATCTCTTACATATTAGTACTATTTTATCAAATTTGATAACCATAATTTATGAATTTAATTGTCTTGTTTTAAAACTGATTTTCAAATTCCCATTTCCCTCTTAGAGACATCTCGCACGTGATCTTTTCCCCCCCTTCATTTCTGCAGGTTTCATGTACCAATACCTTTGTGCGAGTATCATATCAAATGATCTTAGTTTGGTCTAGTTGGACCATGAGCTAGCTTGATCATTCATTGTTATTTTCCATTATGTTTTTCTTTTGTTTTTTTTTTTTTTCTTATATGTCATTTCCCTAAATTTTTCTGAGCTCATTTGGTATTTCCATGTCCAAGAGGTTGCTAAAGCGCAAACCAAAAAGAGATTAGAGAAAGTTTGTTATTTTGAATATAATCATCTTTACTATATGAATTTTGAATTTCTTTATGTTTCTAAAATTTAGGATATCTCTTGATTTTAGAATATTTGTCTTTCTCTTTCTGGCTTAGCTTAGTGAAGAAAGGCCTCTCTCTTACCTAAATATTATTTCCCTTTCAACGGATATGAGCTTCTAGGAGCCCTGCCTCCAACATCGCTTATAAAGATACAAGGTTTCAGAGATATCGATTAGGCTTAGTTCAAACAGAACTAGTATTGAAGTCGCTTTGAGTAACTTTTCAAATTCTACTATATTGTACTTTGTATTTATATGAATCCTCATTTATATTTCTTCTTAACAATTAGTGAATCTTCTTTTATTCCCAGTCCATGGATGACGTTGCCCCTCATTGCACCCTTGCATACTTGATGATAGATCTCTCTGTCCTAAATCAGTATGCCTGTCAATATTGATTCCTTCTATTATATAGTTTAAAAATAGAACTCCTATCAGAGCTCTATCTTACGGGGTATATATTAACTAAGTCTAATTCATTATCCTCCTCACCAATAAATCTTTTTCACTTTAGGAACCACATTAAACCTTTTTGTTCTCTTCACTTTATTGTTTTTTTTTTAATTATAAATAGCATGTGTGGTAGTTACTTTAAGAATTTCAAAATTATGTCGTCATTATCAATAACGATAAGTAATGATTTCGAATATCTTCGGGCTGCATGTGCTACTTAGGGCATAGTCTATGCTCCAATAAGAACATCACCTACCCCTTATAAGCATGTGTTTGGTGCTAAGGTTTAAATTGTAGAATTTAGATTTGAATTGATTGTGCGTTTAGCGATACGTTTGAATTACTGGAGTTAAAAAATCTAAAAACTTGAAATATATTCGGAAAAAAAAAATCAATATGGAGCTTGTTTCGTTCGTCTCAAAATTCTATACAATTTGAAAGAAAAAAAAATCATCTCATTTGGACTTGTCTATGCAAAGTTTTGAACTTTTAAAGTTTGAGTTAGAAAACTGTGTGAAAGTAAAACTGAGAGAAAAAGACAAAAATTGAATAGTAATAGTAGGGTTTGGATTGTAATACCAAACAAACCCGTAGTACAATATTTCGGAAGGCCTCTTTAATATATGATCAAATATTGATGACGAAATGCTTGAGATCAAAATGATAACGTGATTATATTAAGGTCAAAATCTTGAGGCAGAAACACCATTATGAAGCAGACATATGAAGCAAATAAAGTCAGCTTCAAAAGCAAGACGGAGTGAAAAAAAAATATATATACAAAAACAAAACTTATAATCAACATATGACAACATCATTTTACTAAGGATAACGACACACTTATCAAAATTAATCATGCTGGGATATTTCGACTCGCTCCTGTCAATGGATCTCTGAGACCTTGGTCGTCTGTTCATCTCGATAAGCCTTCTTGATGAGTCTAGAACTTTCTCGGTTTTCTATAACTTTCTCTTGTGGGAGTCGGTTTTTTTTTTTTTTCTTTTTTCAATGAGTATGAAAAGCATTGAAGGAGAGCGAGGGGTGGTGGAGAGAAAAAATTCAGTTCACAAAATTAATGGTCTGTTTGGAACACTATCTGGACATATTATTTTACTATCTGAATTTTAAAATCTCAATTTTACATCAAATTTTTCTTCTCTTTCATTTTCAAAAAACTCAAACTTTAAAAGTCCATAATTTTCTTATTTCAAATCGGAATGAGATGATTTTTATATCAAAATGTTCGTAACAATAAAACGAACAAGACAATATCCATTCTGCATTGTTTTTTCCAAACACATTTAAAATTTTTGCATAATTTTCTATGTCACAAAATTTTTTAAAAGTTTTCCTCTTAAACACATATTTTCAACCCAATATTTCAAACGTCATCTCCAAATCCCTAAAGATATTCAGCAACTAATTAGTCCATATAAAACGTGACATTACTACCACTTTGTTTCCAAATTTAATATCATTGGGTAACTTATCTCGTTATTATAAACTAAATGCCATAACTCTATAATATTGAGAGCAATGAAAATCACTAAAGCTAATAAATGCATAAGAGTACGTAAGGATTACACAGATCAGTACCGCAATATTGTAAGACTATATCCACTCAAATCTTCTATCATTTTCTCTAACCTCTCTAATAATAAACCCGAATGACAACATCCCGTAGTTATAAAGAAAAACTAAGGCAACTAAAATTACAGATATAAAATCTCAAAACCATTCTTAATAAAATGGATTCAACAGTCAGTACATCTACACATTTGAATATATCTCTGAGATTGTATATATAGAAACCAACACATTTTAAAACACAGCCAAATATAATAGACAAATGTGTGACTTGACCCGTGAATCGTGATCATGGTGTAGATCAAAAGCGTTCAGCATTTCTACTGCAAGACAGCACGTTTCCTTTGGTAGGTTGCCCAAAAAATAAAAATTATAAAAAAAAAAAAAAAAAAAACACGTTTTCCCCCTCTTCCGGGTAGGTTGCGAGAAAAAACCTTAACACAATTATTTCTTTTCTTTTCTTTCTTTTCTTTTTGAAGGTACATTATTTCATTTTGAGAATGGCATTCATATTATACTTGATTAACAGGTCAATCTTTTGAAGGAACATTATTTCATTTTGGGAATAAAAAAAATAATATAAAATATCAGTGATGTTAAATATTATTTACTAATATAGGGATGAGTCTCATGTTGTAGGACCCATTAATGATACCCACCTCTTTATTAGTAATGTTAAACATTAGAATAATACTAGAGAATATCAGTGATGTTTAACATCACTCACTAATAGATGATGAATCTCACAATATGAGACCCATCAGTACGACTCACCTCTCTATTAGTGTGATGCTGAACATCTCTAATGTTCTAAAACATTTTTCTAAACATTATTGATGCTTTAAAGCATTTTTCTTTTGGGAATCGTATAGCATCATATTATATGTGGTCAACAGGTCAATTATAATGTGCAAACTTAGTTTGGCTGACATGTGTGTGTATATATATTTGTATATTTGAAAAAAAAAAATGTTGCAAATTTTCAATCTCATGTGCCATCGGGAAAATATTATTAATAAAAGTCTCCATTGAAGCTATACGCTGTTCTGCAGCCCTCGATTTTCATCCTCTGGTTGGCTCAGAGCCCACAAAGGCATACTACAACTATTCAAAGTTAAACAATGACGCTTGACTCTTTTGTGGTGTCTTTGTTTTGGCTAGCTTCCTCTGTGGTGGATATCTATTGTCTATTCTGCTTGTGTCTTTAATTTTCTTGTTCTTAATGCAATCTTATTTATCAAAAAATAAATAAATATAAGTTATACAACTCGTGACTAGAATATTCTACCAGTTTCTTAGTAGGTACGGTCCACAGATATTTGCACGTTTTATTTTTTCAGCACGTTTTATTTTTTTAATTTTTTTTAATTTATTTCAAAAGAACACAGTAGTTTTAACCATAATAGTATAAAGACCACTCGAGCGCATGGCTTGTCAAGCACTAAACACATAAAAAGCTTCTCTATTCATCTTCTCCTTAAACTAAAAACTCTTCACCCTAATTATTCTGTCTCAAGTTAGGCTCTTTCAATCCATAACCAATGGCACCCGCTACCAAAATCGGTTACACCACTGACCACGTCACCGACTTTGTCATAAACAAAGGCAATGGTGCAAAGGGTCTCTCCGAAACCGGCATCAAAACCATCCCGAAACAGTATATCCAGCCTCTTGAAGAGAGGACCATGAACAAGGTCATGGCCGGAGAGTCTATTCCGATCATCGACGTCTCTAATTGGGACGACCCCAAAGTGCAGTCGACCATTTGGGACGCTGCGGAGAAATGGGGTTTCTTTCAGATCATCAACCATGGCGTGCCCATCGAAGTGCTTGACAACGTCAAAGAGGGGACATGTCGCTTTTTCGACTTGCCTGCTGAGGAGAAGAACAAGTATTCCAAAGAGAATACGGTGTCCAACAATGTCCGATACACCACCAGCTTTATTCCTGCAGTGGAGAAGGCTTTGGAATGGAAAGATTACCTCAGCCTCTTTTATGTTTCTGAGGATGAGGCCACTACGCTGTGGCCTTCAGCTTGCAAGTAAGAAAAGTTGAAATCTAAGTTTGTGAACTTATTCAGATCCATTTTTTTCTTTTTTCTTTTTTTAACTAATATGCAGATGCATTCTAATCACTTATGATTAATTAACATACTGAAATTTTTTTTTCTTTTAT
Source organism: Ficus hirta (assembly GCA_038430175.1). Taxonomy (NCBI): domain Eukaryota; kingdom Viridiplantae; phylum Streptophyta; class Magnoliopsida; order Rosales; family Moraceae; genus Ficus; species Ficus hirta. The sequence continues at coordinate 10,236,134 of CM076589.1, forward strand.
ATTTACCCCAAAAATTTTATAATTTATACAATTTGCCTCAACTAAAAATAAAAAATTCTCATATAGTTTATACTTTGTCCCCACTACAAATAAATAATTCTCACACAATCCCTATTCAAATTAATTCTATGTGAACAATTTTACTGCTTTTCCCCCACTAAAATTAAAAATTCTCACATAACCTCCACTTAAACTTATTTTATCTTGAAAAAGAAAAAATTTTGGTGTATACCCCTACTAAAATATATTTCTGACTCCACCCCTGATACCAGTGTATAACTTTTTAATGTTGTATTACATTCTACAGGGATCAGGTCATGGAATACATGAATCAGAGCGAGAAGGTCATAAACCAATTACTACGTGTGCTAATGAAGGGTTTAAATGTGACAGAAATAGATAGTGAGAAAGAAAAGCTTCTGTCGGGTTCAAGAAGGATTAACCTGAATTACTATCCTAAATGCCCGAGTCCGGAACTCACAGTGGGAGTCGGACGCCACTCTGATGTCTCCACGTTTACTGTTCTCCTTCAAGATGACATCGGCGGGCTTTACGTGCGAGTTGAGGCTAGAGATAGCTGGGTCCATGTCCCGCCAGTGAAAGGATCTCTTGTCATCAACATAGGTGATGCACTGCAAATCTTCAGTAACGGACGATACAGAAGCATTGAACACAGAGTGGCAGCTAATGGAGTGAGTGACAGGATCTCGGTTCCAATATTTGTCAACCCAAGGCCAACTGATATCATCTCTCCCTTGCCTGAAGTAATTGCTACTACTGGAGACGAGCCGATCTATAAACCGGTTCTGTATTCGGATTACGTCAAGCACTTCTACAGGAAGGCTCACGATGGCAAGCTTACCATTGATTTCGCCAAGAAATAAGGCTTTTCTATGTTGAACTGATTCGAACAAACTTGCTTCTGTAGAGGATATAATATGTTACTTGATGATTTGTTAGTGTCCAGAGATATTGTGAGTCGTTCAATGAAATGAAATAAATGCCATAAATAAATTGTAATCATCTCTGATTCAGAGACATTTCTCATACCCCTTGAGATTTTGTACTTTCATCTTACGTTTTATTAATTCAAGGTTGTGTCTTAATTATATAGCTATATATATATATATATATATATATTTTTTTTTTTGTTGGCTTAATATATCGGCTCTTAATATGTTAATTGATATGTAATACTGCTGTTTAGACTCTTTAATAGATACTTATACACAAGTACAGATGCACGTATATGTTTGTGAGGGCACATGCCCCCACTGAATATTTGTTTCTTCTTAATTTTACATCAATTCTTCACTTCTTTGCCCTCTCTCCTTTTTTTTTTTTTACTGATAACCTGTGTGCCTTTAAGTGGTGCCCCCATTACTGATGTGCTCCCATTTACTTCCATAGTCCCATTCCACAAACTTGGTCATGTCTCTCTCTCTCCCTCTAAATGTATTAATCTTTTTTTTTTTTTTTTGTCAAATCAATAACGGCATTCACTCTATATATGAAGACAATATTTCACCCCTTTTTATTATTATTATTTTTTCTGAAGATTTTTTTTCAACCTTATTTATTTATTTGTTTGTTTGTTTTCAGAATCTAACCTTAGTTCAAAAAATATCAAGTTATCAGCCTTTAATGATTAGCTTTGTTTCTTTGTTTCTTTTTAATTCTTTCTCATCTTCCTAATTCTCTCTATTTTTTTTTCTTTCACTTCTCAGAAATTTTCTCTTTATTTATACCCCCACTGAAATCAAATATTGAATCTGTCACTGCTTATACATATTTAATTTATTTTATAAAAACTAATATATACACTTATATATATATATATACACACACACACATATGCAAAAACATTAATCTTCATCAGTTCTAAAAATGAAAATCTATTTTTCCTGTTTTCATGTTCTAAAAGAAGTATTCGAAACATTTTTAACGGCTAGATATATCTTAAAATGGTTTCCTATCTAGCTATTTTGGAGAAATGTTGGAAAAAAAAAATATATGTAAACGTGCTTTTAGTAAATGAGAACTTAACCAAAAAATAAGGGCAAAATTTTTAAGACCCGTTTGGTGAGAAGTTATATAGGCATAACATCAGATCCAGCATACTTGTGAAACATAATTTGTAACTTTTTTTCACAAGTTAATTTAAATTTAAGTTGTTTCCAATATAACTTTATGAACAATAAAACAACATGTAACTGTACATATTAGTGTTACATATAAGGGTGCAACATTTTTTGTGTGGTCATTTACTGACTTCAATTGTTACATATGATGAATAGATCCGACAACTACAATAGTATTGGACAAAAGACCATTCTTATAAATAATCATGGAAAAAATTTTGTACTTACATATACATATATTTTGGAGAAGTCTTCAGTTCGACGACTAACGCAATCCAACAAATATAATTTTTTAAATTCAAGATAATTATTAATTGATTTACATATAACTTTATGTACTGTAACTAAAAAATACATTATTTGAATTCCATTGCCACTAGCTTAGTGGATGGGGACTGGGTAGGGGAGTAGTTTGAGATTGAGTTCTGATTAATTTTTAAATTTGAGATTGTTTTTATTTCTCTTTTTTAAGTAAGAACGATAAACCTTATAATATAATATATATATATATATATGTCACCGATATAGAGTACTTGATTACTTGTTGCTGTAAATAGAATATATATCAATAAAAAATCTTACACACTAACAATACTAGTATTGTATGTACTTGTTCGTGTTAGTCTCTGTTTTGATCACATGTTCATTTTTAATAAGAAAAATTCTCTTGTTTTAAGTGAGAGTTTTTTCATTTTGAGCATAAGATGGTATTTGGATGTGTAAAATTTTTTTTTTTTTTTTGAAAACAAAAAGTTGTTTGGAATGAAAAAAAAATGATATTGGGAATATGCATTGTGAGAAAATTTTTAAAAAATTTCTTTCTTTTTCTAAACGGATATACTGTATAAGATATATAAGTTTAAAAATAAGATAGTTTTTCTTCTTTAAAATGAAAAAATGATGAAAAAAATTGAGAAAAACACTATTTTACAAAAAAATTTCCAATTTTGGAAATTGGATATGCCATCCAAACATGACTTTTACAGTCAAAAATACTACCAACATCTTCCCTTCTACCAACCGATAGTCAAGCAACAATTAATTTTGTAAATAAATCGAAGACTTCCATGCTTGACTAATCTTTAGCCCACCACTTAAAGATAAGACTTCCTATAGATGTCCCATTGTTTTTTTGCATATATACTAGGCCAGAGAAACATTGAGAGGAACATCTGCACGCCAACAGATAGGTTTTTTAATATTTTATCAACAAAAAAAAAAAAAAAGGTTTGAACGACAGTAAAACAGGACAAAATTTCAAATTACAAAAAGATAATAGCTTGTCGTCCGCAGCCTGCAGATGGCCAACTCACCCAATACTGATTATTGTTATATAACTGATGAAAATGCTCTATATAGATATACACACACATAAAGTCTTGTATCCAGTAATGTGAACTTTAATTACTGTGAATATAAACTTCAGTTACTAAAAATACGAATTCATGCAAAAGTGAATGCATGAATTCACATTTTTAGTAACTGAAACTTCAGTCATAAAAAATGTAGTTAAAATAAATGTGAATTCCCCTTATTTTTCATTTCCTTCTACATAAATTCACATTTTTAGTAACTGAAATTCACATTCACAGTAATTGAAGTTCACATTACCAGATATCATCCAATTTTTTTTTTTTTTTAAGATAGTTGAAAACAAGTGCTTTTAACCTAAAACTCCATGGAGATAAAATAGAAATGCTCATAAACGGATTATGTCTGTCCTGGCTACTTTGAACCACTGTAAAACTTGACAAGGTTTCATAGAAGATTTTTCTACGGTCTTTTCAGTGAGAGTCTCTAACAAAAATATTTGTATTTAGTATGTCAAGATAAGAACCTTTAAAATTTTGAGAAAATAGGTAAGATGTAGGTAACAAAAGGAGAGTTTTCTCATATCTCTTACTTATTAGTACTATTTTATCAAATTTGATAACCATCATTAATGAATTTAATTGTCTTGTTTTAAAACTGATTTTCAAATTCCCATTTCCCTCTTAGAGACAACTTGCATGTGATCTTCTTTTTTTTCTTTTTCTTTTTTCACTTCTGCAGGTTTCATGTACTAATACCTTTGTGCAAGTATCATATTCACAAAGTTTATATTATCAAATGATCTTAGTTTGGTCTATTTGGACCATGAGCTAGCTTGATCATTCGTTGTTATTTTCCATTATATCTTTTTTTTTTCCTTATATTCATTTCCCTAAATTTTTCTGAGCTCATTTTGTATTTCCATGTCCAAGAGTTTGCTAAAGCGCAAACCAAAAAGAGATTAGAGAAAGTTTATTATTTTGAATATAATCATCTTTACTATATGAATTTTGAATTTCTTTATGTTTCTAAATTTAAGATATCTCTTGATTTTAGAAGATTTGTCTCTCTCTTTCTGACTAAGCTTAGTGAAGAAAGGCCCCTCTCTTACCTAAAGATCATCTCCCTTTCGACGGGTATGAGCTTCTAGGAGCCCTGCTTCCAAAATCGCTTATAAAGATACAAGGTTTCAGAGATATCAATTAGGCTTAATTCAAATAGAACTAGTAGTGAAGGCGCTTTGAGTAACTTTTCAAATTCTACTATATTGTAATTTGTATGTATATGGATCCTCATTTATAGTTTTTTTTAACAACTAGTGAATCTTCTCTTTATTTCCAGTCCATGGATGACGTTGCCCCTTATTGCGCCCTTGCATACTTAGATGATAAATCTCTCTTTCCTAATCATTATGCTTGTCAATATTGAAAAAACGTGTTTTTTTGGCAACCTACACAAGAAACGTGCTCTCTAGCAGTAGAAAATGCTGAACACTCTTGATCTACTTTATGATCACATTCATGGATCAATTCAACAATTGCCTACTTTATTTTTTGCTTTGTCTTAAAATGTGTCTGATTCTATACGACTCAGAGACATGCTCAAATGTGCATTATTAATTAATTTGTTATGATGGTGTTTAATCAAGAATAGTATTTAATTTGATCTCATACTTGTAATTTCGGTAGTTATAGTTCTTTTCTATAGCAATGAGGTGTCATCATTACAGTTTATTATTAATTAGAGAAAAGCAAAGAAAGTTTGAATGTATGTGTTTTCTCCTGTGAACTTCCTTTTCATCATAGTAAATTAATGCAATGATTGAAAAATAAAGGAAATCTCACATGTTGAAGTGAACCTCTATAAATCTTGTATGTTCTTTTCTATGTTTATTTCCTTTTGCTTTTGTTTTTGTTTTTGTTTTGTTTTGTTTTTTTTTTTTTCACTGCTCTCAGTATTATAGAATTAAGGCGCTTGATTTTTAGCATTAATAACATAAGTTACCTAATAATGATAATATCAAATAAACAGTGCTGGAATCTCACGTTTTATGTGGACCAATTAATATTGCTGAATATCAAAATTATTACTATCATTATTTATCATGATATTGGAGCATAGACTATGCGCTAAGTAGCACCTAAGGTGTAAGACCCGATTAAGTCAGAGCGACAAGCTTATTTTGGAGGAAAACAAAGAAGATGATTATTAGTAAGAATTGATGACGTCTTTCAATTTTCAGATGTGGAATGAGTTATTAGATTTTTATAGGACTTCTTGATAATTATGTTACATGTAGTATTTAAGGCCACCTTAATTTAGGTAGCTAGTAAATAGCTTTGTTGATGTTATTCTTTATGGGACATGTCTTGCTTGAGTTATAGGAGGATGTGACAACTGGCTTGCTTGTATGGTTGCCATCCAAGTGCTTGCCGTCAACTTGTGATCCTGTATATATGTTGAAGCCAATTCTAAGTATGCATAAGAATAAGAAAAAGTGTGAAGAAGAAATAAAAGGGGGAAAAAATAGAGAGAGATGGAAATGTTAGAGGCAACGAGAGAGAGAGGGGAAAAAAAAAAGTTTCTACTATCTAGCAAGTAGCTAATTGATGTAAATATATTTTCCATTGCATCACTTAAATAATATTATGTTTTGAAATATGTTTTCAGTTATGCTATTTATTATTGTTTTTTATGATTAATTCAAAGAAATTCAAAGAATTTATTTTTTTATGTATGGTATGAAATCTCATGTTTATTAGAACCAACTCAGATAAAGATAAAATGGTCAAATTCTTGAGGAAAAGAGTTCTAAAATAGGAGGCCATACAGAAAATAAATGGTTCTAATGAATATCTTTAATTAGGGTCCGTTTGGGGGACATCTGGAGATGACCTTTTGATTGTTGGGTTGAAAATGTGTGTTTGAGAATAAAACTTTTGAAAAATTTTGTGACATAGAAAATTATGCAAAAATATGAAATGTATTGGTAAAAACAATGAAAATGAATATTGCCTTGTTTGTTTCGTTGTTACGAGCATTTTAACATAAAAATCATCTCATTCCGATTTGAAATGAGAAAGTTATGGACTTTTAAAGTTTGAGTTTTTTGAAAATAAAAGAGAGAGAAAATTTGATGTAAAGTTGAGATTTTAAAATTCAGATGATGAAACATTTTCTCCAGATAGTGCCCCAAGCGGATCACAAATTTTGGGGACTAAATTTTTTCTCTCCACCACCCCTCCCTCTCCTTCGACGCTTTTCATACTCATTTTGGGGGGGGGGGGGGGGGGGGGGGGTTTTGTGAATAAACAACTCACGCAAGAGAAAGTTCTAGACTCATCAAGAAGGCTTATCGAGATGAACAGACGACCAAGGTCTCAGAAATCCATTGACAGGAGCGAGTCGAAATATCCCAGCATGATTAATTTTGATAAGTATGTCGTTATCCTTAGTAAAATGATGTTGTCATATGTTGATTATAAGTTTTGTTTTTGTTTTTGTAATTTTTTTTTTTTTCACTCCGTCTTGCTTTTGAAGCTGACTTTATTTGCTTCATTATGTCTGCTTTATAATGGTATTTCTGCCTCAATATTTTGACCTTAATATTTCTTTGTTTCACTTTGATAGTCACGCTATCATTTTGACCTCAAGCATTTCGTCATCATTATTTGATCATATTATTAAAAAAGCCTTCCGAAGTATTGTACTTAGGACTTGTTCGGTGTTACAATCCAAATCTTACAATTACAATCCAATTTTTGTTCTTTTCTCTCAGTTTCACTATTCACATAGTTTTGTAACTCAAACTTTAAAAGTTCATAATTTTGCATAAACAAGTCCTAATGAGATAATTTTTTTCTTTTAAATTGCATAGAATTTTGAGACGAACGAAATAAACTCCATATTTTTTTTTTCCAAATACAGTTCAAGTTTTTAGATTTTTTGACTCCAATAATTCAAACGCATCGCTAAACGCACAATCAATTTAAATCCAAATTCTACAATTCAAACCTTAGCACCAAACGCATGCGTATAAGGGGTAAGAGATGTTCTTATTGGAACATAGACTATGCCCTAAGTAGCACATGCAGCCCGAAGATATTCGAAATCATTACTTATCGTTATTGATAATGACGACATAATTTTGAAATTCTAAAAGTAACTACCACATACTTTTTATAATAAATATAAAATTAAAAAAAAAAAACAGTAAAGTGAAGAGAACAAAAAGGTTTAATGTGGTTCCTAAAGTGAAAAAGATTCGTTAGAAGGAGGATAATGAATTAGACTTCTGATAGGAGTTCCATTTTTAAACTATATAATAGTTGGGTAGCCTGGTAGAAAAACCTTAATCACAATCTCATTGCATTATTTAATTTTTGGAATCGCATTGCATCATATAATGAAAAATACGTGTATGTATGTATGTATGTATACATGAAAAAATCTGTTGCAAAAAAATATATTTACTATTAAAAAAGTCTCCATTGAAGCTACGCCTGTTCTGCAGCTCTCGATTTTGATTCTCTTGTTGGCTAGGAGCCCACAAAATAAAGCATACTACAACCATACAACGTTAAACTACGACGCTTGACTTCTTGTGCTGGATTTTCTGTTTTTGTCTTTATCTTTCTTGCTTTTTATGCAAAGCTTATTTATCATTTATCAAAAAAGTTCTTAAAAAAAAAAAAAAGTTATACAACCGATGACTAGGATATTCTAGCTGTTTCTTAGTACTTACACTGTACACATGTTCATGCACATTGATTTTCCCTCTGTTTCTATAATTTATATATATTTATATATATATATATATATTTTTTTTTTAATTTCATCAGAAGATGGTAATTTTAGCCATCTGCAAACTGTATAAAAGACCCCTCTAGCGCACGGCTTGCAAAGCACTACACACATAATAAGCTTCTCTATTCATCTTCTCGTTAAACTACAAACTCTTCACCTTAATTATTCTGTCTCAAGTTTAGGCTCTTTCAATCCTATCGATGGCACCTACCAAAATCGTCTACACCACTGATCTTGTCACTGACTTTGTCATAAACGAAGGCAATGGGACAAACGGTCTCTCAGAAACTGGCATCGAAACCATTCCGGAACAGTATATCCAGCCTCTTGAAGAGAGGACCATGAACAAGGTTATAGTCGGGGAGTCTATTCCAATCATCAATGTCTTTAACTGGGACGACCCAAAGTGCAATCGGCCATTTGGGATGCTGCGGAGAAACGGGGTTTCTTTCAGATCATCAGCCATGGTGTGCCCATCGAAGTGCTTGACAACGTCAAAAAGGCTACATTTCGCTTCTTCGACATGCCTGTCGAGGAGAAGAACAAGTATTCCAAAGAGAATATGGTGTCCAACAATGTCCGATACGCCACGAGCTTTTTTCCTAAAGCGGAGAAGGCTTTGGAATGGAAAGATTACCTCAGTCTCTTTTATGTTTCTGAGGAAGAGGCCAATAGGCTGTGGCCTTCTGCTTGCAAGTAAGAAAATGAGTTGAAATCTACGAATGCACACTAATTAGTAGCGATTAATTCTATTTAATTGATGATGGCATATTCACACTATTATATTTTGAACCAAAATTTCCCCCAATACATGCGTACAAGTCCATAACATATGTATATAATACCAATATATAACTTTTTTCATGTTGTAATAATCTTCTACAGGGATCAGGTCATGGAATACATGAATCAGAGCGAGAAGGTTACAAACCAATTGCTACGTGTGCTTATGAAATGTGACAGAAATAGATAGTGAAAAAGAAAAGCTTATGTTGGGTTCCAGAAGGATTAACCTGAATTACTATCCTAAATGACCAAATCCGGAGCTCACCGTTGGAGTCGGTCGCCACTCTGATGTCTCCACATTTACCATTGATTTCGCAAAGAAATAAGGAGTTCTATGTTTTGATTTGAATAAACTTGCATCTGTTAAGATGATGGTATTATGTGATGAAAATTATATAAGTATCCACAAGATTTACTTGTAAGGCTATATGAAGTAAACCCCATGAAGATGTAAGCTGTTAGTGAATATATTCAAGATGGGGAGTCTTTACTATGTTTTGTGATTGATTTAGTATTGATGTTTTGGACTATTTTAATAAAAGCATACATCCTTTTTATAAAAATTAATCTAGATATAACCACCGAAGGTCGTGGTATAGTGGTTGAGGGTTTTGTCCAATGTCTTTCCATTCTTTCCATCAAGATTTAAATCTCATAGTCTACAAGTCAAAGTCCTGCTCCAATTTTGGCTGTTGAAGCATTAGGGCCAGGAGCAAGCAATAATGACCCTCCATTGAAAGTTTGATGAGACTAGATATAGACCCTAATTACTCTTGATCGGTGGTTCCCAAAATTACTATCTAGCCGAAGGGGCGTCAGAATAAGATGGACACCACCTGATTCCCTTTTTATTGAGCAAAAACATTTAAGCTGAATATATGTCATTATTATATATGGACATATATACATGCACATGTGCACAAAAACATTAATCTTGAATGCTTTTTTCTTTTAATTAATTATGTGATAAAATTTAGCAGGTGTCCAAGATATCCTGGTTGGATTGACACATTTTTAATATCTTTTTTATTTTTCCACGAAATTAAATATTATCAATAAAAGAAAAAAGAAAATAACAAAAAAGTTTAACAAAAAGAGAAAATAAACAACCGTCAAAGGGAAAAGAAAGCTAAATGCCTAACTAGAAATTCTAATGAAAGTCGGAGGGCAATTTAATGGGATCGAGTCGGAACGTACTATTTCTTTATCAAAAAAGGTAATATATATTTACTTTATTTGTGTAAAGTAGACTTTTACCTACATTAATGAGCATCGGAAATGGTTTTGTTTTGCATAAAAAATTTAAAGAAAAAAAAAGAAAATTTTTTAGTAATAGTATTGAGATATTTCTTGAAATTGTGTTTGGGTGTTTTTTAGAGAGTTGATGTGAGCATAGGAAAAAATTGTATTTAAATATGTTTCTAAAAATATTTGTTGAGTGCACACATCTTAGAAAATAATAACAAAAATGAGAAAACAACTTTATTCTATTTTCTCATTTTTTTAACAATATATGAAAACAATTTTTTATTTTCAATTATGTTTTTTTACAAAAGAAACGTCATTATATAGTTATTTCCAAAACCAGCTTTATCAAAACTTGTAGAATATTTTCAAATCAATACCAAACACCACTAGAACTCATTTAAAGAGTAGTATAGTTAATGAAGACAGAAATAAGTAATATTCTGATTAAATCAACATCCTCATTATATTTTCATTTTTTAAAAAATATCATCATAGATGAGAAATGAAGATGGTGATAGGCACCGATATTTTTACTTTGTTGTACCGTGTACTTTAATGAAAGTAAAAAAAATTAAAAAATTAAAAAAATCTAAACGGTTGAAATTTAACTGTTTTAGGCAAGTAAGACCAACAACAAAAATTTCTCCTTAGCAAAGTCTTGAAAATTGAAATTATTGACATTAGTTTAACGTGAATAGTAGTATGCTCTTGTGGACTACGAGTCAAAGTAAATGAAAATTTAGGAAATTGGATATGTCATCCAAATATAGTGGATATTGTGATATTGTGATTAACGTACGCGTATTAGCAACCTACCCCAAAGGAAAAGAAAAACGTGATTCATAGCAGTAGGAATTTTCTGTTCATTGATCTACTCCACTTTCCCGTGTACGTTGTAATTTTTTATACAAATGATACCCTAGAGCATCCCACCGGTTTCTTAGTTAGGTATACATTTATTGCACGTTTTTTTTACCCCCCTTTTTCTATTATTTCGATTATGAACTTAAAAAGGCTTTTAGCTATCTGCAAACCGTATAAAAGACCCTTCTTGCACATAGCTTGTCAAGCACAACAACCATAAGCTTCTCTCTTCATCTTCTTCTTAACCTACAAACTCTTAAAACATATTCTTTATCAAGTTTAAGCTCTTTCAATCCTATCAATGGCGCCTTCCAAAATCGGTTACACCACCGATCATGTCACCGACTTTGTCATAAACAAAGGCAACGGTGCAAAAGGTCTCTCCGAAACTGGCATCAAAACCATTCCCCAGCAGTACATCCAGCCTATGGAAGAGAGGACAATGAACAAGGTCATGGTCGGAGAGTCTATTCCGATCATCGACGTCTCTAACTGGGACGACCCCAAAGTGAAATCGGCTATTTGGGACGCTGCGGAGAAATGGGGTTTCTTTCAGATCATCAACCATGGCGTGCCCATCGAAGTACTTGACAACGTCAAAGAGGGGACATGTCGCTTCTTCGACTTGCCTGCCGAGGAGAAGAACAAGTATTCCAAAGAGAATACGGTGTCCAACAATGTCCGATACACCACCAGCTTTATTCCTGAAGTGGAGAAGGCTTTAGAATGGAAAGATTACCTCAGCCTCTTTTATGTTTCTGAGGATGAGGCCAATAGGCTGTGGCCTTCAGCTTGCAAGTAAAGAAAAGTTTATATATGCCCATAGATCATCTTTCTACATTTATGTGATGCATATTCATAACACATATTTATATCGTATTTACCTTTTTCAGGGATCAAGTTTTGGAATACATGAATCAGAGCGAAAAAGTTGTCAACCAATTGCTACGTGTGCTAATGGATGGGCTAAACGTGACAGAAATAGATAGTGAAAAAGAAAAGCTTCTGTCAGGTTCAAGAAGGATTAACCTGAATTACTACCCTAAATGTCCGAGTCCGGAGCTCACAGTGGGAGTCGGTCGCCACTCCGATGTCTCGACATTTACCGTTCTTCTTCAAGATGATATCGGCGGGCTTTACGTGCGAGTTGAGGCTAGAGACAGTTGGGTCCATGTTCCGCCAGTAAAAGGGTCACTTGTTATCAACATAGGTGATGCACTGCAAATCTTCAGTAACGGACGATACAGAAGCATTGAACACAGAGTGGCAGCTAACGGCGTGAGTTACAGGATCTCAGTTCCCATCTTTGTCAACCCAAGGCCAACCGTTACCATCTCTCCCTTGCCTGAAGTGCTTGCTAATACCGGCCAGGAACCGATCTACAAACCAGTTCTCTACTCAGATTATGTCAAGCACTTCTACAGAAAGGCCCACGATGGAAAGCTTACCATTGATTTCGCAAAGAAATAAGGCTTTTCTATGTTTTGATTTGAAGAAAGCTGCATATAAAATAAATAAATATATATATATATATATTATTTGACGAAATAATTGGCTGTTAGTGAGTGAGTTTCAATAATCTCTGTTCCAGAGACATTTCTCTTTATGTACTTTTCTCCCTACCTTTAAATTCAAGATTAGCAGTCTTAATATATGTTTTCTTAGTGTTATTAATACTTTTGTTTGGATTTTTCATAAATATAAAAAATATGCATATACTTTGTTGCATTTGCGCTAGATGTAAATATACCGCAATAGTCTCTCTCTATCATTACAAAAATAATAATAATCCACCAATTAATTTATTTCACAATATTTGTAAAAAAAATCGCGACATTTGTACGTAATTAAAATGACACTTTTAGTATTAACCTTGTGACTAATATGTACTTAATCAAAGAAAATAACTAAAACATTTAGTTTTTAGATTTTTAGACTCGAAAACTAATTTTTGTTGTGACAACTTTTTTCAGTGAAAAATGACGACAGACGAAAATATTGTATAACTAACCGTATATTTAAAAGTGATATTTAGCCGCACAAAAGCATTTTTACTAAATAGAATCGCAAGAAACTACTGTAACTGATAGAACATCATTAACAGGATGGGTTGTTGAGTCCAACACACTACCCCTCTCGGACTGTTGACTTCGATCAACGGTCCAAATTGAAAACTTGGTATGGTCCTCCAAAAGTTTAATGGAAGAACTGTAGACATACCCTGTGGAATAAATTCTGAACTTGACTAATTTTTTGGCCCTCCATGTGTGAAGAAGATATTCTACAGTCCTTTTATTTTTGCATTCGCAATGAAAGAAAGGGACATGTCACATGTCAGTTTATTCAATCCTGAGAATTGCATATAGCTGATTATCGTCAGCGCTGGCTGCTTTTGAACGACTGATAATAATGAACAAGACAAAGTTTCAAATTTTGTTGGCCGTCGTGCATGACTTAGATAAATATACATTTACAACTTTATATATATATATATATATATAGATAGGAAATGTGAATGTACAATTACAGAGCATGCAAACAACCACGAGAGTCCTAATCGTTTTAATTTTACATGCAGTTCCAATAGATTTTTCTACTAAGATTTTGATTGGAGTTGTGAAGACACTATCCATTTTCTTTTTTATTTAGAAAAAATTGAACACAAGAAATATGTGATTTATTGAATTGTCAGCAAAAAGATCTTAGCAGCGACAATATACATCGTATGTAACTAATTAACGAAATCCAACTTAATTTCCATTCAAATTAGTTGTTGCCTCTTACTATTAAATTATGTTTAAAAAAATTAATAAACAAAATACTATAATTAAAATTATGGGAGGTTCTATTATGAATAGAAACTTCTATTTAAGTACCATTAAATTAATTTTTTAACCATCTTTTCTGTAAGCGTTCATATTAAAAGTTTTCAATACAAGTAATACACTAGTTATAGATCAACCCTTTAAAAATTTAATCAAACAACTAAAATAACAGTTCAAACCAATATACCAAAATAAGATCACTTCCTACAATAGATACTCTCTTAAAACCATCACAATTTTTAAAATAATTTAGAATATTTTCAAATTCATTTTTTTTCAATGGAAAGAACTGAAATAAGCTGGCATCTAATCTACCCAAAAAGTGAATCATCTACTAACTTTCCCAACTTTTTCTTAGGGGGGAAAAATCGTTTTCTCACTATTCAATGTTAAATTTTATCACGCAGTTCTCAAAAGTATGATATTTTATTATAGGATCTCATATTTTACATTATTGATAGGAATGGTTTTTCAATTATTAGATTAATTTTGCGTCGTTTATAGGAACATGATTAATTTCTTTAGCCTATTTATGAGTATTCACGTTAAAAATTTCTAAATCATAGATTAGATAATTTAAAAATTAATTTAACATCTAAAAAATAACAGATCCTTCTAATGATACAATATAAAAAGTCCTACTGTAGAAATTCTTTTAGAATTTGTGATGTAATTCATACATAACATCTTTAATAAAGTGTTAAATTAATGTAACAATTGTCCAGCATTAGGCCCAGCACCACGTGAAGATGCACATATAGAGTTGCGCTCGCTGATTTTTGCAGAAGGCCCCATTGATTAAAGTACTTCTACGAATTCTTCTCTTTTTTTTTTTTTTTTTTTTTTTTTGGAAAAGAAGGGTGCCTAACAGGCACTTTTCAAAATTCATTGGGAATTTTTGAAATTTTTCCTTTTTTTTTTAAATAAATTTTAAGATTTTACATTTTTTTCGCTTTAAATAGTTTTTTTTTTTTAATCAAACGCATATTTCCAAAACTCAATTCATCTCTAATTCAGTGTCTAAAACTCCATCTTCAATACCTTATCCCAAATCGGCCCCAGGTGAAATAGATATACACTACAGACAAAGGTAGCTAGCTTAACAAGTTTAGAAATGTTTGTAGGTAAGAGTAAAGTTGCACATGTTGCATATTGCCAAAATGAACCCTTTTCTTTTAGTGGTTGTGGTTGATATATTGGAGACAATAGTGAAATTATGACACTTTGTTTTTATTGGGTTTTCTGCTACAAGACAAAAATCACGAGCAATTCAGATACGGCTGTTATATAATTATAGTAGTCTAACATTTCGTTTGGATTTGGTATTTGATTCGAATCTAATACACATATTTTAATATGAGTTTGGATATCACGCTCGTACATTTAAGTGAATATATTATAATATAGTGTGCGTTTAGATGTCAAAATTAAAATATATTAAATGCGTGTAAAAATAATGTGTTTCAGAGAAAGTGTATATTTAAATGTGTGTTTTTAAATGGTGAATAGTGTTTGTATTAGTGATATTGGTAAGCATGACTGTCAAGAATGTAACGACTGGATATTTGTAGATTGAAAACATATTGTGAATTGGAGTTGTGATGTCTTGAAATTGTGGCAAGATGGCTATTTACAGGCCAAGGAGCAATTTCTTTATAATTACAAGGTTGGGCAATCTCTTGCAGGATGTTAGGTTGGACAAGACACAAGGTTGGCAATCTTTTACAAAATACAAGGTTGATAAGAAAACAAGGTAACATTCTGATTAAGTAATGTCTCCTTTCACCAACTTCACTACGTGTACCAGCTCATGGTAAACTTGAATACAAAACAGTACTCCAGTCTATTTTCAAATATTTTCTGCTTAAATATCAATTTCACCCTCTGAATCATACCATTTGTCATTTTCCTCTTAAACATTTAGCCAAGTACCTGTGTGTGAATGTAGAAGTGTGCTTCTACCAATTTAAGTGTCTGGTCGTAAGTTTAAATCCTACTTAGGGAGATTTAATTCATTCACAATTCTTTAATTTGGTGTCGACATGAGTGTTTATATTGGAAAAAAAAAATCGATCTCTTTGTTTTGAAAACATTTCTGTGTGTCATTATTGCTTGTTGATCTTCTATGTTTGATGGGTCTTGTGTGGTTTGAAAGGTCCTCATGTATTTTTTGTAGTACGTTTACTTCTTTTCCTCATGGAGACTTGTTGAAACTTGATAAGTGCTTCCTTGTGATCCCAATAGTATACCAACAGTCTCCGTAACGTATCCCTTTTTTGGGAAGCAATATCTATTAGGCATAATTGCAATGTAATCTTTGAGTGGAGACCACGAGTTTCATTAGTGACGACTTTTGAAAATAGACTGACCCAAATAGCTCATGTCATTTTTTATTCAAAATTGTTGAGGTAATCCCATATCGGTTGTGTAAGTGATCAATTTATAAGTGTAAGAGAAAACTTCATCTCTTAAGTTAGTTTGTTTTTGAAGTTGAGCATGCCCAATATATATGCCCCAACACTTGTATGATTTGAGCCAAGTTAGCCAATACGCAAGTCTTAGCCCAATTTGAGAGAAATACAAACATTGGTTGTAGAATGTGCTGGTAGTTTATATATGTGAACGAAAACCTAATCTCTTGAGTTAGTTTTTGTAGTTCAAGCATATAACTTTTACCTTACTTTTTTTTTTTTTTTTTTTTTTTGGGTACTGCCAGCCCCAAAGATTATAACCAATGTTGTCGAGTTACACTTGGAAGCTCCTCAACTAATCCATGATCAAAAATCTAAACGAAAAACTAACAATTTTGTTCTGATCTACCATAGTATTGAATCGAGGTCATCAAATACAAAAACATAACTTTCACCACCAAAAAAGAAAAACCTCAAATACATAATTCATTCAACAGCCACATGAATAATGTTACAAATAGATGTTTGTTTCTAAGGAAAAACCTCAATGAGTGACCTTAAACCAAACAAGGGTGTTATCTTGTAGTGAGTGAAACCAGCCTCCAAGAAGAGCTTTTCCAAATCCTTCTCACTTCTTTCTCTTCCGGTAACCACAACCATCATCAACAGGTCAAAGTATAGCTTTGCTTCACTCAATTCATGCCCATCTTTGTCCTCGTTTATAACTATGTCTATTATAATGACCTTTCCTCTACCATTGCTTGGAATAGCTCCTCTGCATTTCTTCAACACTTTCAAACATTCCCCATCGCTCCAAGCGTGTAACATCAACTGCACAGAAAGTCAATCATTCACTTTTATGCATCAATACAAGCTAACCTAAGAATTTTTCCCTCTTTTTTTTTTTTTTTGGGTAAATATATAAAAAAAGAGGATCAATAATGTCCTCATGTCTCCCGACACCATTGTAGTTTTTCGACAGCTAGTAGCCACAGGCTTTAAAAGCCGGTTGCACTAGTCTTTTTAGTCAAAGAAACGACATTGTGTACCACCAAAACTTGAACCTGTAAGCTGATAGAAGCAAAGTTTATATTGGTAGGACTTCCTTACAACCATCTTACCACCACCGGTAGTAAGCTAAGAATTTTTTTTTACATCTTGCTTTTTGTGACAGTTGTTTAAAATATAGCGAGTGACTAAGAGAGAAAATGTGCACCTTAAGTAGAATTGCATCTGCTGAAGGGATATCTTGAAACATATCACCTCCAATAAACTTCAAGTTTTCAGTCTCCGGCAAATTAGCAACCACATGAGGTAAATCAATCACTGTGCATTTCAGGTGAGGGAATGCCTCTGTGATGATCTTGCAGATTGTTCCTGTACGACCTCCTACATCGACCAACGAACTAGCCCCTCGAAAACCAGCTTGCAATCTTTAACCACCAAGTTCATCATCCCAGAGTCACTGGCCATTGCCTGATTGAAAAGATTGCCGAAGTCAGAATTCTTGTCCCCATAGGCCCAAAAGCTCATCCCATGAGCTGACTCAAAAGTGGTAATCTCCTCTTCTCGGAACCAATTTCCGAGTGAATGCCAGGGAGTTACCAGAGCTGGATCAAGCATTGACACAAGAAAGGGTGACAAAGAAGGAATCTTATCTTTCAAGAGGAGTCTAGAAGAAGGGGTCAGATCATATTCTTCTTCTTGTTCTTGTTCTTCTTGATTTTGACGAACAGTTGTCGAAACAAAGAAGTCGTTGTGTACCAATAGGCGCATGAGACGGTAAATGAAGCCGGCTATTGTCAGGTGAATATCAAGTGCAGAGATCAACTTGGAGAGAGTGATGGGTTGGCCATGGTTGTTGATGATATCCGGTATGCCTAAGTGAACCGCGCATTTGAGGGACATGGAACTTATGAAGCCTAGAATATGTTTGTACAAATGAGATTGTGCTTGGAATAACTCATTGGATCCTTGGCCTTGAATTATTGGATCCATAATCCCCTCACACACCAAACCAGCTTGTGCAATTAGTTAAAGCACAAAATACTGAAGAAGATAGACCAAGGAAAGGTACTTCTTCTTTTTTCGCCTAACACAGTATTTATTTTCTGGCCCGAGAGTCTGAAAGACTTCGAGATTTCTTTAGCCAAATGGACCCGAGGCCTTGAACAAACAAGTTGTGACTTTCCCTTGGGTTACGATATACTTTGATTTTTCAGTAGAGTTATATATATGTTCTTTTTGTTTTTTTTTTCCGAGCTTGGGATCAAGGGATTTGAACTCTGAACCTTTAGGTGGAGTCAAGTGTGTTATTACCACTAGACTATACCTGCAACCACTGACATGATCATGCATTCCGAGCAAAATAAATAAATAAATTTGTCACAACCATTTTTTTTTTTTTAACCTAATCTTTATCGTTAGGAAATGTGGCTCAAAATTTGACACATATAGACGCTGACTTACCCATGTGAGCTGCAGAAAAGTCATGGCATTATGGCAAAAGCAAGGAGAACAGGCTACGAAAGCCCATGCCTACTGACATGATCATGCAACATTTTCTGTCATGTGATGAGTGATCTTTAATGATCATATGCATGAGAAATATGTGCAACATGCCCGTCTCCTATAAAGAGCAGAAGTTTTTATGTTCTGGAATTATCCGAGTACGCTATCCTGTTAAAAAACATAAAAAATAAAAAAAATATGATCATTAATGTGTAGTAAGTAGCCCTAAATTACTAGCTAAGTTAAGCATCGTAATAAATAGCATAGGAAGTGCCCATACCCTATAAGAGGAATCTTTTACCCAGTGTGAATGCTAAGTGAGATAACGTACTAACTGTAACGATTTGAGTTGTAAATTGACAATTGAGTAAGAAATGCATATTAAGGATGCCCTTTTGTGAGAATTGACAATTGAATTAGAAATGCACATTCTAATGACAAATTTCACTAATACTGTAATTAGATTATGGTTGACCCTTAAAAAAATAAAATAAAATAATAAAAAAAAGATTCAGAATGAAAAAGGTGTTTGGTACGCAGCAACAATGCCGACGCTCAATTTTTGTAATCTTTGTAGATCGACAAAAACATAAACCAAGATCCAAACATTGAAGTAACTATCGATTAAATTGAGTTACCGAATATATTCAAACTCCAACTAAATCGAATTGAAACCAATAAAAGCAGTAAATCACCGATGATTACCTAAGAAGGGAAATAGAAAGCAGCAACTGACATAAACATAGACTCATACTCTAAATACAGAAAGCAGCAATGAGTTCAAATAGATCACATTTTTGTTTTCGTCGGAAGACTCGTCGCTCTTTTTTGTGGCTAAACGTAAGCTCAAACAACTTTGGATTTCCCCGCTAGCTTAGTCATGTGAAGTTTTGGTAATTTTGGCCTCGGCTAATTTAGCACATTCAAATTGACAATCTTTTGTCATTAACATATTATATACAGATATGAGGAGGATTAAAAAAAAATGCTAATGGCCAAAATGATTTAATTTTTTTATGATTTTGTAATAATGAAATGGCATTTTCTTATATTGCTACACGGTCTAAGATTGATTTTTCTAAACTTCCTAGATTAGCAAATTCGTATTTGCTAAACATCACAAAATGATAATCATAAACTCATAACCAGACATTATTACAATATATGAATTGTCAAATCAGCTTCTGTTTTATTTTGAAAGCTCTGGAGCGGTTTGAATATTTGGTTATATAAACCAGCTAGTGAATTCATCTCTTATACTACTTTCTTATGAAATCTAAGCCCATCTCTACGGATTTATTTCGAAGTTTTCTTTTAACTATAGTACTCTTGCTTACACAAATGGAGGATCTTCTACTTCAAAAGTTTCAGACATCAGACCTTGGAGACTTATTAGAACTCTCATGAACTCCAGCAACTCGAAATGGTTTCCTACTAGAGAATTAATAACTAGATGCAGGGGTGGGGGGGAGAAGAGACACCGTATTGGACGGTCCCTAGTTTCCACTCGGGATAAACACTTTAGGTACCTTAGCAGGTAAGGAAGCTCGTTTTCGATAACTAATGGATTGAGTCCCACCTTCACCCTTAACCGCACTTGAGTCATTTGCAGCTTTTCAAGTCTCGTACTAGAAATTGGAGCTCTGCCCTCAATAAAGTTCATCAGATCGAAGGTGCAACTTTAGTTGATGATATGCACATGTGCCTGTGCTCTCGCATAAACTCTCCATCCAAATGGCTGTCCTTTGTAGATTAGAATATCACTCTCACTTTCTTTTTAAGATAAGACTATGGTTTCCGTTCAAGAGTCCTGTTTTTCTTTTCAAAAAATTCAGCAATCAAACCACCCTCACAAAATAGTAGTTATAAATTAAAAACTAGCTTCAGCACATAAGAAAAAACAACTCATAATTTACTACTAAGGCCAAATCTAACACTGCACGCACTTTTTCTCTAATTCTTGAACTTATGAATCCCTCCATTGAAGTAAAATTACGGTTATTAAGTTTAGACTCGATCCTTGAGACAGAGCAATGAACTATCCTCCCCTTGGATTCGGCTTCTGTTGAGAAAACCACCGATTAAACTTTTCCCTCTTTGTGTGATAAAATGAGTTCTCCAAAAGTAAATTTCAACAAAGCCAACAAAACAACCAAAGCAATGAAAAATCAAAATAATCAACCGCCCAAGAGACATCGATTTTTACGTAGAAAACCCTCCAATGCGAAGGGAAAAACCACGGGACCGTAATCTGATATCAACTTCCATTATATCAACAATAATGGGATTACAAAATTCTCTCTAGATGTAACTAGCGGCTCACAATCATCAAGATAAAACATAATATTGGCTAAACAACAACGTTCATCATCAACAACATAGATTTCAACACATAGCATAAAAAAAAATCATTTTTAGGTCTCAAGTGGATATTTGGGAAAAACACCTTAGAAGCACCAATTCGAAAATCAGAACGGTAGATGAGAAGAGCTTGTCACAAAGATCTTCCACGTCAAATTTGAACATCAACAAATACTGTTTCGCCGCTCAATCGTCTTACACAAACCCAAAAACTCCACATTTTCTCACCCTCTCCTTTCTCCCTCACGCTCTCTGTTTTTCGCACACACCCACACGGCCGCCCCCTTTTTTTCTTTTTCTGCGATCACACAAGACTTGTTCAACAAACCATTATATCAACAATAATGAGATTATAAAATTTTCTCTAGATGTAACTAGAGGCTCACAATCATCAAGATAAAACACAATATTCACTAAACAACAAGGTTTATTATCAGCAACATAGATTTCAACACATAGCATAAAAATAAAAAATAAAAATATTATTTTTAGGTGTCAAGTGGATATTTGGAAAAAGTATCTTAGAGACATCAATTCAAAAATCGGAACCCGTAGATGAGAAGAGCTCGTCACAAAAATCTATCATGTCAAATTTAAGCATCAACAAATACTGTTTCACCGCTTAATCGTCTTACACAAACCCAAAAACTCCACATTTTCTCTCCCTCTCCTTTCTCCCTCACGCTCTCTGTTTTTCGCACACACCCACACGGCTGCCCCCTTTTTTTCTTTTTCTGCCGATCACACAAGGCTTATTCAACAAGCCACCCCCCCCCCCCCCCCCCTTTTTATCAAAAGCTATTGGGCTTTTAGCCCATTATTGTCCAGCCCACAAACATGGGGCGAAACTCAACAGCTTCCTCTTCTGGACTCCCACGTGGACCGCTCATCGCTTTTGACAATTTATTCTAGTGATGCCTTGAGAACTGAGCGCCCGTTTGGGCCTCCGGTTCGAGCTAGGATTTTCTAGTTCCACTCCAACTCAAGATGTTTGGTAAGTTGGTTCAGCTTGAACCTCAAACTCACCCGTTATACAGTAAATCCAAATTGGTTTACTGTTCACCACTGTTCCCCTGCCCTCCTGTCGCCTGGGTCTTGTGCCCTGGTCACGAATCTCTTCCTCCTCCATACCGGCGCCCATATGCTGCTGTTAGTGGCGCTGTTGCATCTTCCTCCATCCCATCAACCATCTGCGAGGTTGCAGGAAATACGGTAAGTGCTCCTCCTCCCTCGATTCGACTTGCTTTTACCGCACAAAACATGCCCACATCTCGTGCAGTAGATGAGGCACCGTGTGAGGAGTTGGAAGTGACATCGAACCCCTCGGAGGATTTCCCAGTATTTCCAAGTTTGGAAACCTGCCTCGCGAGCCGTTAATTCTTGCCCTAATCCGATTTCTTCTACCGTAGACTCGTCCTCGGGCTCCAATTCGGTAACCCTTGTATAGTTTCGTCCTCTAATTTCCTTTTTCTAAAATTGTTTCTCAATCCCATATGAAATCAGTTGATTGGCTTTTTTGACTGAAAAAAAATTTTCATAGCCAATAATGTTAGATTATAGGTGCATATGGTTTTCTGGTTGGTGTTAGAGTTTGATTTTGATCATGTTATGAAATTACGTGTTAAAATGTGGCTTGATTTGCTCGTACCTGCATTATGGTAACTTTGTGCTTCGTTTTCGTTCGATTACCCACTGTTTTGGTCAGTTTAGGTTTGAGTTTGGGTTGATTTTGGCACTTTTGTGACCCAAACCAGCTGAGCTCTGGTATTTGGCGTTTTTGGTCATTTTGCTACCTTGGATTGGACATTTATGGGCTGCCTAGATGATCCAAGACACGTTGGTTACTGATTTTTTCAGCTTGGTCACTTTAGGCTTGATTTTGTCTTGTTTTTGCTACTTTTTTGACCCAACTGAGGTCATATCTGGTTTTTTGTGTTTTTGGTCATTCTCCTACCTTGGATTGGTCATTTATGAGCTGCCTAGATGATCCAAGACACGTTGGTTACTGATTTTTTCAGCTTGGTCACTTTAGGCTTGATTTTGTCTTGTTTTTGCTACTTTTTTGACCCAACTGAGGTCATATCTGGTTTTTGACATTTTTGGTCATTCTCCTACCTTGGATTGGTCATTTATGGGCTGCCTAGATGATCCAAACAACCTTGGTTACTCAATTTTTCATTTTGGTCACTTTAGGCTTGATTTTGTCTTGATTTTGACACTTTTGTGACCCAAACCAGGTCATATCTGGTTTTTTCAGGTTTAGGTCATTCTCCTACCTTGGATTGGTCATTTATAGGCTGCCTAGATGATCCAAGACACGTTGGTTACTGATTTTTTCATTTTGGTCACTTTAGGCTTGATTTTGTCTTGTTTTTGCTACTTTTTTGACCCAAACCAGGTCGGATCTGGTTTTTTTCAGGTTTTGGTCATTCTCCTACCTTGATTTGGTCATTTGTGGGCTGCCTAGATGATTCACTATGCCTTGATTACTGATTTTTTTATTTTGGTCACTTTAGGCTTGATTTTGGGTTGATCTTGGCACCTTTTTGACCCAAACCAGGTCGGCTCCGGTTTTTTGGGGTTTTGATTATTCTCAATCCTTGTTTTGGTCATTTAGAGGCTGCCGAGATGATCCATCTGGGGTTTTGGCTATGATGATAAATGCCCGTCGGGTCAAATTGTAATTTCATCTGACTGGTGCATCATTAACCCGATATCATTTAGGTAGTTACCGGCCTTCCAAGCCATGGTAGTTGCCATGCTATCGTGTCATTGACATGCCTCAGATGTAATATGACAATCAATACATTCTGAGCCAACTTTTGTTTCCAATACATGTTGCCTTTTTAGTATGATTTCATATTTTGATTTTTGATGCCTTAAGGAAATGCCTCGCAAAGCATCCGGTGAGTCGTACGTATGGGATCACGCCAAGGAAAAATTATTCCTTGAAAAACTTGATGAGTATTTGGTGTCTACTGGCAGAAAACAGCCAAGCAGCAGCATTTTGGAGCTATGGGCCAATGAATTTAACGCACAATTTGGTGGTGTTCCAGCTCATGGACTAACTTTATATCAGAAAAAAGAGAGGATGAAAAAAATTTATAAGGGTTGGAAGGCGTTGCAAGCACACACCGGCTTAGGATATGATCCTACTACGGATACAGTTGTATGATCGGATGAAACATGGCATAGTTTCGTCAAAGTAATCCAACTTTCTAATAGCAGTCTATAATATTGTGTAGACTACCAACGCGACTAGTACAGGCAAATGTTAATCGTTTAACTTTTCCAGATTTTCAAGGAGTGTACCCATCTCCGCTACGAGGGCCTTCGCAACAAGGAATTGTATTACAACGTTTTTGAAAAAAACCATGCAGCAGGTGCCTCGGCATTCGGATCTGTTACGATGGGAGGTGGAAGTACGCCAGCGTTTGACTTTGATTTCTCCATAGACCAGTCCGGAACACATTCGATTTTAGAGGAGGAAATGAGTCCGAGCATTGGTGCGCGGAGGCAGGCTACCACGAGAGGAGTTCCCGATGAGATTGGTCCGTCACGCTCACGGGGGAGTGCTGGCAAGTGGAAACAAAGGGACGCGACGGACGAGATGACTTTCACGGTCATGCAGGAAATCGTAAATCATTTCTGCGGTCGCTCGCAATCGGCCACCAGTAGCGACCAAACAAGCCACAAGGATCACATTTTGGACTGCATGAATATCATGAAGGAGATGGGTATTCCACAATATCAGAGAACGATAATGTGGCACTACTTCGATGCTCATCCGCGGCTTCAGCGTCCATTCTGCCAGCTTGACGACGACGACCGGAGGGGTATTATTGCCTCAGTTGTGACCACCCAGATGCCACCGCCGAGTTGATTTTTATGTTATGCTTTCATTTTTTTTCCCTTTTCATGTCAGTTAGAGGAAACATTGACACTTAATGTTTTTTTTATTCGTTAATTGTGGGCAAATTTACGTTTTATATGTATAAACATTTGGCCACTTTGTTGTGAGTTTTTTATATTTCGTTATTTGATAACATTGCGTGTTGTTAATTACGGGTTTGTAGATAATAAAACAATTATAGAAATACGTATTAAAATTTATTTACGGAAAATTGATCTACAACAAGTAAACTAGTGCATTTATCTCCGACAACAACTATCAAAATATGAACGAGCCACGTTCCGCAGCCGAACATGAAGAGAACGCCCAAGCCGCAGCAAACGAACAACGCAGTGATGTCGATATGTATGCAATGGCAGTGGTAGCCGTGACAAATAGTGGACGCAACAGGCGAAGAGTTCCACAACCAATGCATAATTCAAGACTAACTGGCAGCATGCGTGTTGAAAAGATATTAAATGGCCACGAAGACATAATACAAGGATTGATAAGTATGAAAGCAGCAACATTCAGATTACTAAGTAACCTATTGGGTAGTCGGGAATTATTGACGTCAACTTATAACATGAATGTAAACGAGCAGTTATTCATATTTTTGGCTATTTGTGTACAAGGCGCTACAATCGGACACATTTCGTATTTATTCCAGCATTCTAAAGAAACAACTTTACGTTGGTTCTATAAAGTGTTGAAGGTTATTTGTGCGTTGAATGACGAATTCATCAGACCACCTGACTACACGGCAATGCAACATTTGATACTTGAGCATGCGGGAAAATATCGGCCATGGTTTGATGTACGTTATCGATGTCAGCTAAGCACAATATCGTACGATAGGGCTTTAATAACAAGCTCTTACTGTAGATGATGGTACGCATATTGATTGTTCTAATGTTTCATGCATGGTTGTATTGGTGCTATTGATGGGACACACGTCCCATGTGTCCCAAGGCGCGAAAATGCTGATGGGTGGATTAATCGTAAAGGGTATCACTCGCAGAATATATTAGCGGCATGTTCGTTTGACATGAAATTCACATACATTTTGGCCGGGTATGAGGGATCATGGCATGATGCCAGATTGTTGGACGAGGCAATAGCATTCCATGGTTTCCCAATACCCCCACCAGGTAATCGTAATTATAATATTATTGCAGTATTTACATAGATGAAATTAGGTAAAAAATATTGGACTTCTCTTCATATTGTGATGTTTATTTTGCAGGAAAATTTTACTTAGCAGATTCGGGCTACGCCAATAAGGATTGTTTCCTCAGCCCATTTCGACGGGAGACGTATCATTTACCGGAATATCGAAGACGTCGTGCCGGGCTAGGCAACCGCAGGGAGGTATTTAACTACACGCATTCTTCACTACGGAATTACATTGAGCGAACATTTGGTGTCTGAAAGGCAAGGTTTAAAATACTTAAAGGCATCAACAGCTATCCAATCGAGAAACAAGTCATGATTCCCGTAGCGTGTGTGGTTGTGCATAATTTCATAAGGATGGTGCAGATTGGGGACCCATTTCTAGAAGAGTATGTAGATGATTGCGTGCCTGTACGTGAGAACGTCAACGTTAACGCGGATTACGTATTGGACGACGGGATAGATGATACTGGGCCCAGTACAGGAACGCAGCATGATGGCTCGAGTACAGGTGCGATGAATCAGATGAGAGAAATGATTGCAGATGAGATGTGGGAACGATACCAATCATATCCATGGTATAGAGCCACGTGAACGCATGCAACTATTCTCTAATTGCGCCAGAGTCGGAATATAATTGTTACTTAATTTTTATATAATTTACATTACAAACAATATACATTTTGTTGGTGTATATTATTACAATATAAGGAATTTTGCAAGATAATTTGCTATCTTAAGTTGATTGGTTTTATTAATTCAGCGTATGGTCATTTTCCCAATTTTCTTTACTGAAACATACGATAGAATGTTAAAATAAATTAAAAAAATTTATTCCGCTCATTTTTTTAACATCCAAACAAGGCCCTTGTTTTTTTAATTTTTTTTTTCAACTTAAACTTTTTTACCAAACACAACTCAACTTCAACTTTTTATCTTAAACTTTTTCACCAAACACTCAACTCAACTTAAACTTTTCAACTCAAATTTTTTACCAAACACTCAACTTTTAAACTCAACTTAACTTAACTCAAACTAAACTTAAAAATCTTAACTCAAACCTATACACCAAACAGGCCCTGAGAAAGAATTTATTTGTTGTGTGGAAAACTAAAGAGTGAAGCCATTAGTCGAAACACTAAAGAATTCGTTCATTGATTTCAAACCACAACATTCGACAATATTACTTTGGTGTTTAAAAACACAGATACACTACAGAATTCCTTTTGGCAGCACCACCTCTAGAAGGGAATTTCATTACAAAAGAGAGCAGATTTTTAGCAACTTGTTTTAACCTACATCTAGTAGCAGTCTTCTCTTATTTGTAAAACCTGAGAATTGGGAAGGCGATCTTTGACAATGCCGGGAATCACATTCCTGATCTCTAGCTTCATGCCCCTATGGTTCCTCCTCTTCCTCAACCCGTCTGGTAGATATGCGTCTTCGCTGCTTCCGATGTGAACGTGCTTATGGCATACCTTTTCGATGACTTCGTTGCACTTCCTAGCCTTCCACAAGAAGACTAGGACCAACAGAGGCAAAATGGTAAAGACCACGACTTTCAACTTCACGGCATCCTTAAATTGATTCTCCGAAAAGCAACCACAGAACAAGCAGATCATGCCAGCAACAGCTGCCAATAGTCCAATGATGGTAAGAAAATGGTTCAATGTTGTAGCCGTTAAGAGTTTGTGTCGGCGATTAGAGAAACGAAAACGATGTCCGCTGGGCAAACAACGATTGGAGCAAAGGATGGGCGACAAAGGAGTCATTTTGCCAATTGCAGGAAGCTATTGACTCAGGAAAAAGGTTTTTTTTTTTTTTCATGTATAACAACATTGAGTTGAGAGCTAATATTTGTAGCTGTAACAAAACTAGGTTATTTTGCAGGTTAGGTGAGAAAACACTGTAAGGACACGGTTTCAAGGAAGCTTCCTCTGATCTTCCTAGTCAAGTTTATATATACATATACATACATACATATATATATATATATATGTATGTATGTATTTATGTGTGTGTGTGTGTGTGAATATAGACACACAAAGAAAAATTCTAACATCTTGTTACCCATAGCCTACATGGAAAGCTGATTCAAGCTTGGAGCAAAACAAATGTACTAAAGCTGATTCAAGATTGGAACAAAACAAATAGAAGTTATACGTATATCTACACACACATTATTAAAGTTGTAAACCATGACACCGTTGGACAACTCCTACGAAATTGGTTAGAAATAATGTAGAGCAGCCCTATTATAATTAGGAAGACTCCACCCACTTCCCATGGAACTTACTCAGTCAACTAAGTCTTTATCAAAATGCCAAGCTTTCCTTTTTCTGCTTTTCGCTGGAATATTAAACTGCAAAGCGCCAATCCATAATATGAACAACGAACCAAAAAAAAATCACTGCTTCAGATTATCCACTGCATCGACTTTTGTTACAAATATTGGAATCGTCTGTTTTCACAGAAATATCAGGAAAAACATGACCAAAGAGAGAGATTCGACAGTAAACATAAATCAGTATCTACTCTTATATTACCAAATCAAGAGGATAAACTCGGATCTAGAAATTGAAGAAACTATCAATTTTTCATTGACAAAGTAGATACCGATTACATTCAAATTTCAACTTAGTCTAATCTAAAATCTTAAAAAGCAGTAAATCGCCACTGATTAGGGAAACAGAAAGCAGCGATTGACAATCAACATAGAGTCTACTGTTCGTACATCAACACCATTCCCAAAAGCTTCTATACAGAGAAAGCCCTAAACTCTAAGCACGTTCACCTCTGATACGCCTCGCGAGCTGAATGTCCTTGGGCATGATAGTGACTCTCTTGGCGTGAATGGCGCAGAGGTTAGTGTCCTCAAAAAGACCGACCAAATAGGCCTCGGCGGCCTCCTGGAGGGCGGCGACGGCGGAGCTCTGGAATCGGAGATCGGTCTTGAAGTCCTGGGCGATCTCACGAACCAGGCGCTGGAAAGGAAGCTTCCTGATCAGAAGCTCGGTGCTCTTCTGGTACTTCCTGATTTCACGGAGCGCCACGGTTCCGGGCCTGAACCTGTGGGGCTTCTTCACTCCGCCGGTGGCCGGAGCCGACTTCCGAGCGGCCTTCGTCGCCAGCTGCTTCCTCGGGGCCTTGCCGCCGGTGGACTTGCGAGCGGTCTGCTTGGTACGAGCCATGGGAGGACCTGAGAACTGTGGATTTGAGGAAAACGAAGGCGAGGGTTTGTTGCAGAGACTAGAGGATTTCTGGTGAGTAGTGATGTGGTGACGAAATGAGGAGGGAATTTATAGAGTTTTTGAAAATGGGGGCGCGAGGAGGACGATGATTGTGGACCGTCGATTCGTTTGGAGTAATCGACGGCTATGGATGAGTTTAACTTTTTTGCGGATCGCGGATCGATGACGTGACAGTTATTTTTGTTTTTGTGTGGGCTCGAGCTTGAAATTAGGGGCGGGGAAGAGAATAATCGTGACCGTTAGAGATTTCGCAGTTGCTTAATATCGGCCGTTGATATTGTCAGCTTCGTGCGGATCGATGACCTGGCTGTGAAGGGAAATTCGAAAATCGTTTTTTTTTTTTTTTTTGGGTTTTCGCTTTTTAGCGGGGATTTTGAAATTCGAAGAATTTTTAATTTTTAAGGATTTCGATCATAAACGACAATGAATTACATGTCATTTTTATATTTTACAAGAATTTTTTCTTGAAAAAAAAATAAGAGGGTGTTTGGTGAATGAGTTGAGTTTGAGTTAAGTTGAAATTTTTAAGTTTGAGTTGAGTTAACTTTTTAAAAAGTAATTATAAACTTTGTTGATTTTTTAGGGCTTGTTTGGTATTATGGTTTGAACCATAATTTTCAAACTAAATTTTGTCTTTTTTTCAAAAAATCTTTGTTTTTTTCCCAAAAAATTTTTTGTCTTTTTTAAAAAGTAAATAAAATTTACTATTTAAACTTAAAAAACATAACTCAAACCTAAACACCAAACGGACCCTTAAAAAAAGACAAAAATTAATATGAAAAAGTATAATTTAATTTGAGTGAAACTTAGATGTCAAACACCTCCTAAAACTAACATGTCAATTTTCACACATCAATAAAAGTACAGAACTAGACTTATTGTGGAAAATGACACGCAGTTTAAAGAAAAGGACAGAAATAGATGTGTTGTTGAAATAGCAAAATTTTAGCGACATGTCGTTCCATAAAAGAGAGAAATTTCAAATTTGTGCGCATAGATGGTCATGGAATGGGGAGGAGTAGAGTTGTCAAATGTGTTGTGAGGGAATCAGGATTTTATTTTAATAGGATTAAAAAATATTTTATTAACTAAAATCAGGATATGAACTAGATAAAATACAAATGAACATCAAAACTATATCAGAAGAAGAAAATAATCTAACAATTGCTATGTTGCTTTGATTTTTTTTTTTTTAACTTTAAAAATGATACTTCATTCCGATAATAAAAATAGTAGATATTACACTTATCATGAAAATTTTAAGCAAAAAAGGATGATTACGAAAAACTATTATGGTTGCTGGATTTATGAATAAATAAATAAAAAAGAAAATAAAGCATTCAAGATTATACTATGCTGTTTAAGGCGTGAAAGTCTTTTTAAGAAGGAAGGAAACCAATGATAAAAATAAAGTTTTTTTTTTAATCTAGACCAATAAAAATAAATATAGGGTTCGTTTGTATTTCGGGTTCAAATCACAAGTTTGAACTTGAAATTTTATCTTTTTCTGAAAAAAATTTTTGTCTTTTCTAAAAAGTCAATAAAATTTACTATTTAAACTTAAAAATTTACTATTTAAACTTAAAAAACATAACTCAAACCTAAACACCAAACAAACCCATAAAGACAAGTGTGGAGACATATTGAGTGATTGAGATATCTGAAAGAACAATTACCATATAAATTAGCTTTTTGCAAGAATACCATATATAAAGATTGAATTCACATCCTCAGTCAAATTCTTGGTATCCCAAATGATGTCTAATAAATAATATTATGTCACATTATTTGAAAAAGTTTAAAATATTTTATAACTGATTTTTTATTTCTTAAAATCTAACTTTTTTTGATGATGTGTCAAAATATAATTGATTAAATATCATTTGAAACATCAAAATTGAACCGGAGATATCAATCCATAAAAATTAGCTTGAAACAATAAAACAGTGGCTCTTGATTACTTGTATAGGTTAAGGCCCGTTTGGAGGAACTTTTCTAGACAAAGTTTTACCATATAATTCAAAACTCCCAATTTTATATCCCATTTTCTCTCTCTTTTATTTTCAAAAAACTCAAACTTTAAAAATTCATTACTTTCTCATTTTAAATCGAAATGATATGATTATTATGTCAAAATGCTTACAACGACGAGACGAATAAAACAATATTCATTTTACATATTTTTTTTCCCTACACATTTTAAATTTTTGCATTTTTTTCTATATCACGGTTCCTTTCAAAAAATCTTCCTCCAAACACATATTTCCAACCTAACCTCCAAAACTCTATCTCCAAAATTCTTTCCTAACAAGCCAACCCTAATACAGATAAGTAGTACTAGTATATATTGACAAAGGAGGTGCATAAGGATACGTACCAATATATAGTGACTTGTAAGTTGACACAATACGTCTTTAAATTTGTCATTTTTGAACAACTTACTTATTTAAATTTATAATTTTGATAATTTTACTCTTTAAATTTATAAATTATTATAATGTGTCTTATTCGATTAACTTTTCATTAAATTAAATATTTAAATTTTGAATATTTGTATTAGAGTTTATATTATAACTTAGTTAAGTTCAAGTTTTAAAATAACTTTATGTTGAAATTAAAATAATAATAATAATAATCAACATATCATTTTTGAACTATCATATACAAGTCACGTGCTCGCAAAAAACCATCCAAAAATTAACAAACATGAGCAAAAGGATCGACGGTGTCCAGAATTATAGGGGTGTTTAGCACATTCGCTCTAACTAAATAATTCAAATTATGTTTTATCTTTTTTCTTTAAAAGTGAGACCAGTTTACTATTTACATATACAACTCTTACTTAAAAACTCAATTTTTAAAAATTCATAACTTTGTTATCTTAAGCTAAAATGAAATATTTTTTTATATAAGTTAGATAGAATTTCGAAAAAAACAAAATAAAATCCATAATAATATTTTTATCAAACACATTTTTTTAACTTCAAACAATTCATTTTCAATTAACACAATAGTCTAAAACTTAACTCAAGTCAAACTAAAATAATTTTGAAAACTCTAACCCAAGTGGACCAACCAAACGGCCTATAAGTTTAGGGAGTTAGTTGTCAAGAAAAAAGTTACAAAATTATCAAATTCAAGAAATTCAGCAGTTGTCTGCGCAAAAGAAAAAAAAAATCATATTGATCCTTTACTTTTGTTTGACTTTTCATTTTGAACATAAAGTTTTCATCTCAAATTTTTTTCTCTAAAAAGTCAATAAAAATTAAGTTATTAAAAAGTCAATAAATTTCAACATAAAAAATTCATTCCGTATATCGGTATACCAAAGGCAAGCTAAGGGCCAATTTGGCATTCTTGTATGTGAAACATTTTTATTGTAGCTATGTTATACGTCCAAAGTTACTGTGTTTAGAAGTAAATAGGCGTTTGGGAATTTTTTTTTTTTTTAAGTTGTTGTGAATACGAGAAGAAGAATTATAAGTATTTGGTAAACCATAAATAAAGTTACTATGCAAATATATAATAAGGGTTGGTCTCCTATCCGGTACATGATGATATCCTGTAAATGTGAATTTCAGTTACTATAAATATAAATTCATGCAGAAGAAAATATAAAATGAGGGAAATTCACATTCACTTTAGCTACATTTCCTTCTGTATTAATTCATATTCCGTTTAGGACGCCAACTGGAGATGATGTTTCACTATCTGGATTTTAAAATCTTAACTTTATATCAAACTTTCTCTCTTTTCTATTTTCAAAAAATTTAAACTTTGAAAATCCATAACTTTCTCATTTCAAATCAGAGTGAGATGATTTTAATGTCAAAATACTCGTAACGATAGGACAAATAAGATAATATTTATTTTGCATATTTTTTTAAACACATTTCAAATTTTTTTATAATTTTTTATATCACATAATTTTTTCAAAAGTTTTCCTCTCAAATACACATTATCCAACCTTTTAAATTTTATCTCCAGATGTCATCTCAAACGGGCCTTTAGTAATTGAAGTTCACTTTCACAGCAACTGAAGTTCACATGCTGGATATGAGACTTTGTGTATATAATAACTAAAAAAGGACATACCATATTTTTGTCTAATAATTACTATAGTATACATATTTATTGTTTGACATTTTAAACTTTTACACCAAATTATAAAAATATACAATTTTTATTTTATAATCTAAAATAAGTCTAAAAAATTATATTTATTGTAAATCAATGTAAAAATTGAGTACAAATTATAACAAATTTTTTGGGTTAAAAAAATTAATAAAAAAATAGAGGTATAAATTATAATTTACAATTTAAAAAATAATTTTAAAAGGAAAATAATATATAAATTATAAATAAATAGTTTTATTATTTGGTTTAGAGACAAATAAAATGGGTTGATTGAAATTATTATTTATTGTTAAGGATATTTTAATAAATTTGTAAAATGAAAGCAAAAATAATTATGTATGAGAAACTCTTGATATGTTTTTCAAATTCTGGCAGTAAATTTTAGAATCTATTGAATAAAAACATAATTTATCAAACACTCATAATCTATGATAAATTCTTTAAGGCCTGCGAAACAGGTCCAAGTATTCCAACCGTCCAAAACCCAAACTGATGGAGAGAACAACAAGATCGAGTCAACCAAAAACCACTTTGACCTTGACGGCAACCAACCAATTATGCGCCTTCCCCACGCTTCCTGTAGAATATTCTAATTAATTATCTTAATCCCATAATTAAATCAAAATTAAAGAATATCTTATCAAACCAAACATGGCCTTCTCCTTCCCCTGTCCCGCCCCGCTGCGTCTCCACGCGTTTCTGTCTTCTTCGCCAAGAAATTCATTCACCCTCTGACCCATGTACTAGTCAAAGCCCAAACAATTTCTCGCATATTTGCCTCATTTTGAACTTTATAAGGAACCAAACATCCGAATTTTTTTTTTATCTTCGTTATTCTCGTATTCGATACCAAGAAATCTTTTACTGACCGAGAAAAAGGAAACCCGTTGCCAGATCTGAGTTCAAAAGCATGGTACTGCCGTTCGTGAAGCTTGGGACTTTGGTCTTGAAGACTATGAGCAAACCAGTCGCCAGTAGGCTTAAGCAACAAGCGGGTTTGCATCCCAGGTTCCG
The DNA here is from genome assembly GCA_038430175.1 of Ficus hirta. Lineage (NCBI taxonomy): Eukaryota > Viridiplantae > Streptophyta > Magnoliopsida > Rosales > Moraceae > Ficus > Ficus hirta. Next base: position 10,270,865 of record CM076589.1, read on the forward strand.
CCAGTTTATCGTCGATATCGCTCAGGTACTTCATTTTCTATCTTTTTTTCGCATTTTATCATCTGGGTTTTTTTTTTAATGTCAATTCTTAATTGTGATTTTGTTAAGAAATATCCTTAATTTTTTTTTTGAATAATTCTAGAAAATGGGCATTCCCCTTTTTTATTATTAATTTAATTTCTGAGCCTCCTCACGGATCAATTAGTCTGGTTTGTTGTTGATTTTGCAGCATTGTAACTTTCTTTTTGTTATAATTATTATTTATAGATGTTTCATTTCTCAAGTTAATCTCATAAGTGTGTTCGTTTTTGTTGTAATTGTTATATTGCTTTGAATTTTTTTTTTTTTTGGGAGTTATAATTGTTGTTTTTTAAATGTCTCATTTTTCACATTACACTAACAAACGTGTTCTTTCTAATGGGGATTATTGGAATCAGAGAAACCACAAAATCACAACGCAAATGCAAAGGCGCATCTATGGCCACGCAACTGATGTCGAAATCCGTCCCTTGAATGAGGAGAAAGCTGTACAGGCTGCCGTAGACCTTATCGGTGAATTCTTTGTTTTCTCCGTAAGTAATAATATCCGAGCTATGTCTTTGCAGAGCTTCTTTAAGCTATATTGCTTCTTCGGTCTATATGTCTGAGTTCGCAATATGCCTAGTCCCCAAGCTGAGGTTAACATGGATTTTTAACGACTGAACATGCTTATATGGTCACAAATTGTTTCGGAGTACATTAGATGTGGCTTTCTTTCTTTGTTATTATTCTAACTCATGTTTGTGTGATCAAATTTCTACTTGATAGGTTGCAGGAATTGCTCTGATATTTGAAGTGCAAAGAAGTTCTAGATCAGAAGCCAGAAAGGAGGAAATACGCAGGCAAGAATTGGAGGTAATATAACTATGCGCCGTTTCATTTTTGTTCCGTTACACTGAATCATTGTGTTCGTTTGTCCTTGAATGAGCGGCATTAATCATTATCCTTGATGTCATTGCATATTTCAATTCCTAGGTTGTGAGACTGTTGAGTACAAAAAATGTTACAAAAACTAGGAAGGCTTCAATTTCCATTATAACTTGATTATAATTTTCAGACAATATAATACCTTGGAATATTCCACACTGGTTAGAATAGATAGGCTTCTCAACAAATTGACCGAGCAAATAGTGTTTGTAGTGATTATTAGGTTTGACCTGTCCATTTCTTTTAAGAAAGCCGATGTTGATGAGCAACGCTTGATGGTCAAAGAGTAGGGGTGTTTGCATTGACCTGCATTGATACAATCATTGCCTAGATCGGCAGTTTTTGATATCTTGTTACAATCATTGATATTATCTATCTATCTTTTAAAATTTTTTTTGTCTTTTTTTTTCTTTTGTTAATTTATTTTTTGGTGGCCTGAAGTACTATGACTATTGTATCTATTGTTTTATGATCACTGGTGAATAAAAGAAAGATCATGAGGGCAGGCATCATATTGGAAAATTAAGATATATTACCGCACATAACGTAATAATTTGCCGAGGGATAGTCTCAATTGTCGAAACTACTTTACGTTAACTTGTTTTTGGTGGTGAAAGGCCAATGAGATTGATTAATGGTACACTGCACCAACCAACTATTGCATATCAGTGTTTACAACAGCAGCTATCGACTTTCTTTTCTCTTGCGCCTAATGCACAGCTTCTGTTTACTTGATTTAGACAATGAAGCAAAGAGACGAGGAGTTGTCAAGAGAATTGGAGAGCCTTAGGTGCAAACTTGAAGAAATCGAAGAGCTCTCAAAGAAAAGAGGTCTCGGTGCTGTTTTTAATTTCAAGCATGCCACTACAGAAGCTGCAAAATCACCAGAACCAGCCTGATCTACTTACAAGATTCTTGAAACAAATCAGAGACACCGACAAATTTTTGTTGTCTTAATTCAATATTTCCCTCCAAGCTATGCAATTTTTTTCTCCTGCCATTCTTTTGACCTAGAGTCATAATTCAGATTGAGTTCATCCTATTTCTTCCCACCCCACATGTAGATGAATAAAATCAAGATTGGCATTCTGTTTGGATCGCTGGAAAAATAAAAAAGAAAGCGAGCGACAATGTCGACAAAGGTCAATTCAATTGTGGTTCCAAGTGGCCTGCCAGTCATCATCTACTTTCTATATGCTAAAATTTCAATTCAAGACACATTTTACACGTCCTTGAAAAAAAAAGGGCTAGCTTCAATGGTTTCATATGTGGCCAAAAGCCTCTCTATGCTGACTCATTGGTTGGGAGACTGGGAATTGGATTAAAATGGCCATATTGATCTTGATTTGTCTGGCATAAAGTGCTGATGTTGATCAACAAAGTTCTTTTGTCATCCTACTTTTTTTTTTTTTTTCATTTGAGTGGGGGATTTGAACTCTACACCTTTTGATAGGATCATGTATGAAGTTATTATTATTATTATTTTTTTTTTGAAACTTAAGATGGGAATTTGAATTTTACACTTTTTTAATGGAGTTGGGTGTGGAATTATTATCAGAGATATACTAGGGTTTATTTATCTTAATCGTTAAGATTGTTTGAGTGGTTGTGCTGAAAGGATTTGCCAAATCAAAATGGGAGTGATTCTCTGTGTTTGATTGGATAACATTATTTTTATTTACAAGAGAATATGTTTAACCGTGCTATAATGCTCCACTTGGATCCTTATGAGCTAAGTTTCCCTTGACATTTTAAAAAAGATTTTTTGTCTTACAACTCACCACGTATCCTGCAATTTTTACTTTATTTTATTTTATTTTTTTAAAACAAATGTGATAATTTGATAGGAGATAGTATCAAAAACTTTCTTATGTTTCAATGAAATAATAAGAATCCATCTTTAATTATTTTATTTTAAAAGTGCTAAACATTGTCGGTAGTATTTTTCTAATTAGATAAAAATCTATTCCTTGATATATAAAAATTAATTATGTGAAAATACGCTCAAAATTCATAAAAAAAAATAATGTTTTGTCCGAGAGAGAAATTACAAAGGCACCAACTTTAATCAACTTTGTTGACATATGAGAACAATTAACTTTAAATTTTTTTCACTAAAAGAACATTTCTTTTTTTAATTCATTGGAGGAAGTTGTCGTCTTCAAATTAAATGGATCATTTCTTTTATGCTGAGCCAAAAAAATCTTAATTCTGACTAAAATCTGACTCCATTAGTGGACTTTTTTACGTTGAAGAAAATACATAGGTGGACTTGTGTTGTTATAAAAACACAAAAGGATAATCTCAATATATACACTTTTTGATATGAGATTCTGCATTTCGATTAAAAACTAGGGAGATTTTTGTTAGTATCATAATTTGATATTGTTGTAGATTTTTAATTACCTACTATATAATGGGACAAAAATCATTGAAGATACATTTTTTAAGAAATTCAAAAAATAACAACAAAAGTAGAGTTTGAACAGTGGGAAGAGAATAGCTTCCAAAAATCTGCTTGGCCAAAATTCTGATATATTTCTCATTACCCACGTGAAAGAAAGAAAATAAAAAAATTAAATTCTGGATCTTTAATAATGTCACTTTCAAGAAGGAAAAAAAAAAAAAAACACTACATGTATTAATCTTTATGATTTCCCCACTTAGAATGAATAGGCTATGTTACCTTTATATTGAAAAAATATCTAAAACTTAATGAGAGATATTTGTTATGCATCAAATTAATACCTCGGTATAGCCATTGGGGCTTGCCTAATTGATGAGGGAAGGGGGGATTATTTGAGACTTTAAAAGTCTTAAGTCCCATGTTCGATCATTTATCAGTGTAAAAAATTAATAATAAATTAGTGGTATAGGAGGAATGCACCAAAAAAAATAAAAAAAAAATTTAAAACCACAGTTTGGAGGCCTAAATTTAGAGACATAAGATGCTGATAATCTCCAACACTGTGTCCTACCACAGACTTTTAATTGTCTTCCAACTCAAAGGGGGAAGCATCAAGTTGGGAATCTAGTAGATGTTAGTGGGAAATGCTCTTTATACCTTCCTTGCCCATCTCATCTTACACCTCTCAACAAAAATGAGTATTTGCTCTTGTAGCTTTCCACCTCTTGGTGAGACCACCTTTTGCTTGTCTCCACCATTCACTATTTACCTCTAGACTCTGGTAAGTCTTCTGTTTCTTTACCCCTTTTTCACTACTATTTAAGATGACAATCAAAAGGGCTTTTGATAACGTTTTGGGAAAGACCACGGAAATGGAAAGTGTTACATCGTGAGTTTGTCTCATAACACTAAGATATTAGGATAGGAAAATGATTTATATAATGAAATAAAAGTTTCATGGTGTATCATGAAAGTAAAAACTAACTTGTTAGAGGGTAAAAAAACTGAGACAAAGTAGTCATTCCAACTTTACAGAATTTGGACACTTAAGAATCCGTGATATTCATGATAAAACTTTTCATGATATGTATCATTGCTTATTAGGATATTATGGTCTTTGTATGTGGATCAGGTTTTACCTCTCCTTGAGCTAGTCTTTGTATTTGAGTTCTATCCAAGTCCTTTTAACATGATATCAGAGTAGAAAACATAAGTTTGAACCCCTGTAATTACTATTTATCACATTTATTATTATCATCGTGGGATGAGTTCTACCTAAGCCCTTTTAACATGGTTAGGAGGTCGTGCGTTCAAATCCATGTAATTACATTTTTTATTCCCTTTATTATTGTCATCATGGGATCATGCTGGAAAAAGGGGCACAAACAGAGATAGAGTAAGGCTCTTCTGCTATCAATAAAACCGAAAGATGAAAACATTCATACTGCAAGGTGAGGCTCTTCCATTCCCTTAAAATCCACTACTGGTCGTAGTAGCAACTAGGAGGGCAGGGTAGGCTAACTCAGCTATTTATTTCTACCCAAGTCCTTTTAATATAGTATCATAATCAAATTTTACAGGCAATAGTGGATTTGGATATTGACTTATTTTGCATGACATGAAAGGTGTGAGAGAGGGTGTTAGATTGTAAATTTATCCCACTTTATTAAGTTTGGGGCTGTTATGATGTTTATATGTGAGCCGGGTTCCTCTTTCTCTTAAGTTGATTTTTGAAGATGAGTTTTACACAAGTCCTTTTAATAAATTTACGAGAGTACCGAACTCCAGGAGAAGGCTCTAAAACAATATAAAGTGTAAAAAGAAAGATGATAAAAAGAATTCATGCGCCAACTGATGTTAGCCTAATGAAGGTGGGGTGGGTTAAAAAAGGAAATTTCATATTTAATTCTGAAAATAACTAACAATGTATTATTTTATTTTTAGTTTTTTAAAAAAGTAGACCATGCTAAAATATAGCTGAAAACCATGACAATTAATCAATTTAAGGGTTGGTTTTGAAATAAACTCTACTAACCAAACAAATATTGATAATTTACTTTTTGATAGTTTGGTCCCTTTGAGATTTTGAAAGGAAACCAAACCAAATTAATCCATATATAATTATTTTGAGCTTTTTATCCAAAATTATATATTTACAAACACAATGGAGCAAAATTAACTATTATCTTTTGTTGAACTTTTTGTCATAAAAACATAGAAAAATATTAAATATTTATAAGTATTACATATTAATAATTGTAAGTATAATATAATAAAAATAATTATTTTTATTATAAGATATAGAATTCGAATCATTTTAAATTTTAAATTAAAAAGATGTAAAAAAATATTTTAAAAAAATGCGAAGGGTAAAAGGCACATGAATGTAAAAAGTAAAAATATTTAATTAATAAAGAGATATGTAAATCGACCAAATCAAATTAATTAAAATAAAAATTAATCTTGAATTAAAATAAAGATTTAGTCCATTTTTTAATCAATTTTTTTAATTATGTTTATTTTTCGAAGGAATTAACATATATACTTTTGAAGAAAAGAAAAATGAAAAAAATAAAATAAATTGTTTGTTTGATCCTTAATATTTTTAAGAAATTATAATTTTATTTTTAATTTTTTCTAAATTAAAAACTTTTTAAATTCGCAAAATGATCCATTCTTTTAGTAAATATTTAAAGTTTAAGGGCAGAGTAAACGAAAGTGAAAGGAGTCCAAAATTTCCGAACTAGTCCCTATAAAACGAGTAACCGCGAATTCGTGTCGCTAGAAAATCCAAGGTTCTACGACAGTAAATAGCTTCAACTTAAAGGACAAATCTGTAATTTGAAAAAACCAAAATTTCCCTTAAAATTCCTTTATATCCCTTTTATTTGCTTTTTGGCGCGTCGACGTTGCTTTCACACCCAGAGGCCGAGCTAGCCACCACTGTTGTTGGCCCTTGTGGGTGGAGCTGAGAGACTTAAGAGAGAGAAAGTAGAGAGAGAAACCTCTACTCTTCTCTCTTCCTCACTCACACTGAAAACCAAAAAGAAAAAAAGAGAGAAAATAAATAAAAATAAATAAGAAAAGAGAATAAAAGGTTTTGGAAAATTGGGCATCAAACACTTTGAGGGGTAAGCATCTCTCTCCTTTTTCGATCGAATATTTTCACTTTCTTCCTCTCAGTTTCTCACCACTTTCTCTCTCGATTATTAAGCTCTCCTCAATTCCTGACTTGGATTTTCGATCCCACCTCTACTTTTCTCTCGATTTAGCCTTCTGGGTATTTGCTCTTTTTCCTTTTTAAGCTTGTTTGAGATTACTCCTTACGATCTGTACATAAACTTGTTTTTTTCTGTGAGCTATCTGCTTGTTTATTTATTTATTTATTTCATTTCTGTTGAATTTTAGTATAGTTTTGGTGATTTCGTGTTTGTTTTGTTTACCATACTCTGATTCATGAATTGGGGTTTATCTGGTTGTTGGGAAATCTTAGTCTGGCTTGTTGGGAATTTTTTTTTTAAAATTAAAAAAAAAAGTTTAATGGGTATTTGATGATCTGAAATGGGTTTGGTTTGGTATGTGGAATTCAGGGTTTAGAACAGGATTGAAAGGTGAGGTCTAGAATGGAGAAGGGTTCGAAGAACAAATGCAAGTCAGTGACGCACAAGCTGTTTAAGGACAAGGCAAAAAACCGGGTGGATGACCTGCAGGCCGTGTTCATGGACCTGCAATACGCAAGGAAGGAGAGCCGCACCATCGACATGGCGGTCCTTGAGGAACAAGTTCATCAGATGCTCCGTGAATGGAAAGCCGAGCTCAACGAGCCCTCCCCGGCTTCTTCTTTGCAACAAGTTAGGATCATCGTATAAAAACAAATGCTAATTGCCATTTTGAGTACATATCTTGATCTGCATGTGTAAATGAATTTATACTCCGATGTATGTGATGGGTGGTATGAGAATTGCCCTTAAAACATGTAGATTGAGAGTTAGGTTAGAGTGTGGAGTATCGGGTTGTGACTTGTGGTCTTTATGTATTGGTGCAGGGTGGTAGTCCTGGATCATTCTCCTCGGACATTTGCCGGCTATTGCAGCTGTGCGAGGAAGAAGATGATGCCACCAGTCCATTAGCTGCCCCGAAGCCTGAGCCTACTGATCAAGGCTTTCAAGTTGGAGAAACTGTGGTCTTTCATGAGGTGGGGTTTCGTTCCTTAATTTTTCTGTTACAAATGTCTCGTGGGTTAATATGAGCTTACTCATGCTTATTCTATTTCAGTTTTTAATGATATCCCAACGGAATATAACTTGTGTAACAATTTGATTCTCTACAGTTAAATCTTTTGTTGTTGAAGATATTGAACGATAAGTTCGATTCTCTATAGTGATTATCTTCTGTTTTGACAATATGAAAAAGATAATGCACGTCTCACGATTTCCTTGATTATCTTCAATTAAGAATCTACTGTATCAACTGACCCTTCTTGGACTCACTTGTATACTCAGGACCCTTTCTAGTTTGTTATTAACGTGGGAAAGAGCAAACGCCATTATGAGTTTTGACAAACTTCTTTGGGTTAGTTCTCAATTATGGATTCATAGTCAGAAACATGCGTATGTGTCTCCAAGACCTGTTCCGCTGGTATCTAGGCTTACCTACAACGTCAATTGAGTTTCTATCTTACCTAAAACGTCAATTAAGTTTCTTCTTCATCTTCTTCTTCTTCTTCTTCTACAAGATAAAGTGAAGTCCATTTAACCTATTGAATGTTCCATAAGAATTGAGATGAAAATTGTAGGAATAATCTTCGTAGTGAAGAAGACTGCAATGAGGAAAATATGTGTACTGTAGAAAACAATTATTTAACAGGCATGGCTTGCCGGTGACCTGTGATTGGTCGAGGAACTGCTCTTTTGGAGTGATTCCTATTGTTTCATGTGGACAATTAAAACATAAAGTGAAGGCCGTTGAGCATGAAGAGCAGTTACATGAGTGTGCGAGATATGTAACATATTCAAGGTTTGATCACTTGTTTTTCCCTCCGAATACAGGCACATATTGGAAGGGCCTTGAAGAAATAGGCGCTTGCAAATGTTCTGAAATTTGACAACCTTCCAATATTTACATCTATAAATTGTGTCTTGTGGCCAAGATGCTAAAATGTTTTGTGCGTGCTTGTGCAATTTTTAAAAATCTTGGTTATTTGGAGTCATATGCTCTCTCTCTCTCTCTACACACACACACACACACACACACACACACACTTATACCTGATAGTTTTATGTGCAAAAATGAGCACTTAATGGTGACTGTAACTAATTTTTCAGGGGTTTGGCATGAACCAGGTGCATCAGGAACCTGGCTTTCCTTTGGTTGATTGCAAAAACTCCACATCTAGAGTTTGCAACGTCTCAGTTAACAATTTGGAGGGAGCTACTCATTTAGACTATCATCAGTATGAGTTACATCAAGACTTTGACCACAACTTCTACACTGGCTTTAACAGTACCGGTTTGTCTGGAGAGGAAACACTGCCGCATATTTCCAGCTATCTACCAAGTATATGCCCTCCACCTTCTGCTTTCTTGGGCCCAAAATGTGCGCTTTGGGATTGTCCGAGGCCTGCTCAGGGGCTGGACTGGTGTCAAGACTATTGCAGTAGCTTTCACGCTGCTCTTGCATTGAATGAAGGACCACCTGGTATGGGTCCTGTTCTTCGACCTGGGGGCATCGGATTGAAGGATGGACTGCTTTTTGCTGCTCTTAGCGCAAAGGCACAAGGAAAAGATGTAGGTATCCCGGAGTGTGAAGGTGCTGCAACTGCAAAATCTCCATGGAACGCACCTGGTAATTTGATTCGGGATTTTTTTTTTTGGTTGTATATGTTGATATTTTTTGCCTATGGGATTCAGTTGGTTTATTTGTTATCCTATATGATGCAGAACTCTTTGATCTCTCGGTTCTGGAAGGTGAAACAATTAGAGAGTGGCTCTTTTTTGACAAGCCTCGTAGAGCATTTGAGAGTGGTAACAGAAAGCAGAGGTCGTTACCGGATTACAGCGGACGTGGCTGGCATGAGTCGAGGAAGCAAGTAATGAATGAGTTTGGAGGACTGAAGAGATCCTACTATATGGATCCGCAACCCTTGAACAATATTGAATGGCACCTGTACGAGTATGAGATCAACAAGTGTGATGCTTGTGCACTATATAGGTTGGAGCTGAAGCTCGTTGATGGGAAGAAAAGCTCCAAGGGGAAACTAACAAACGATTCAGTTGCTGATCTGCAAAAGCAGATGGGGAGACTTTCTGCCGAGTTCCCGTCTCCCGACAGCAAGCGTGCTGTCAAGGGAAGAGCCAAAATCAACGCAAAGGTTGGTGTCGGAGGAAATGTTTACACCACGGCAAACCGAGTGGCGTCAACAAATGGGGCATTTGGGTATGGTCTAGGTGCACCATATGATTATCTAGTTGATAATATGAACGAGTATTACCTGACATAAATGAAGATTCTTGCTAGAGTACGGAATGAGCTTCATGTTGTTAGGGTGGGTCGTCCTATACTTTAGGCAGTGGCGGGGTCGTGTTATCTCTCTTTACTCTTCCAGTCATTCAGGTTTTCTTTCCCTTGATATATAACCAAAGTCAAGCTCATTTTTTTGGCACTCTGCGAAGATATTGTGAATAGCTCGTTCTTGGATACTCCTAACTTTTGGGACACGGGTATAAAAACTTATGAAAATGGTGAACACCTCAAGCCATCAGTGTCACCATAACTCGATAGGAATGATTCACATTTCTGTAACAATTATTCCCGACTATTTTGGGGAGCTTCAATATCTATTGTACTAGTGATGTGGGCAAGTTTGCAGTCCATAAAACACACTATCTGAATTCTAAAATATCAATTGTCTGACTATTTGGTATATACATACATAAGATATCGTGTTCTTAGCAGGTTGTGGAAGTACTTCTTTTTGCCCATTTCTCCCTATTTTGCTTTGTTTGGTTTTTCCTCGTTTAGTTTGCCTGACTACTGCTGGCCTCTGCTGAGTCAATCAATAAATGGCTTGAATAAATGAATATCAGACTGGCACTTTTTATTTTCTTTGGGTTGTGCGAATAACTATTTTTTTTTTTCCCGCTTCCATTTCCCCATTTTTCTCGTGGAATTTTCCCATGAATTTTAAGTTCCGAGATAGCTTCTGCATCATCCGTTAACAACAACAATATCGACCTAAACAATACAAATCGCTTTACAATAACACGGCTTGAAATCGGTTCAGAGTTAATGGGTTCGAGTTTAGCATAAGTAGGATTCGATCAAATTTAATTGACATGATTAACATGATTAACTAAACTCGTTTAGTTTCAGGCTAACCTGGAAACTTAAAATTGACTCAGTAATAACTCATACTTAAACGTGTTCACGTTCCTAATGCGAAGAGTCGTAGACCATCGGGCACTTGTTAAGACAAAACTGAACGGATTTGGTAAGAACCAGACACGAGAGAGAAATATCTCTCATTTGTAAAACAAGCAAGAAAAAGAAAGAAACATCTAAATGGTAACCAGATACATCACACAACGTTACTTATTACTGCTATATATAAAACTTGTGTACTGCAGAATACAAACACAGCATTCAATAGTTCATTGTTACTTAAGATAGGCGCAATAACCCTCGAGTTTCTCAGACTAACAAGCAAATTACAAACTACTAAGCTCTGATTCCGTCCAGAAATAGTTAGTAACTACCGCTTGCACCGATAACAAACATATTTACAGGCTTCAGAGTACAAGCTATTTGAACGCCACAACTTCATATCCAAGGACTGGGTTCTTTTCCTCTTAGGCACCATCATCTTCAGGGTTGTTAACTCGTTCACACTCGTCAATCCATTCGCTGTATCTGCAAAATGAAAACTCTCTGTAAATATGGGAGTGAACGAGCGAGCGAGCGAGTGCGTGTGAGACAGAGAGACAGAGAGAATTAAACTTACATGTCTATCGGCTCGGTTAAAGCTGCAAATACAAGAGGAAAAAGTAAGATTCAGAAGAATAATATTCTAAATTCAATCATATCATGTTTAAGACAGTGTACCCCAAACCCCAGTGCCAGTTTTAAAACCATTGACCAAAGAGCCTTTGCGTCGTCAGCCTCAGACAGATTGTCAAGTCCGGCAGCTGCGTAGCCAAAACCAGCAGCGCCAGGACCAGATATTTTACGAAAAATTATTAAAGTTGGCACTACTAGAATGTACAATTTCCCAACACCAAAAAAAATCGTCAAAATTCTTATATGCTTCATAGACACACTTAATCTGCCAAGAGACTAGCTTGAGACAAACCTGTGATAGTAGTACTAAAGCTCTCTTGGCAAATCCTGCACGCAGCTTCCCCAATCAAATTTTTCATATCACTGCAATCGGATTAACGTGAAGGGTTAGATAAAAATCATACAAACTGCAAGCAATGACAAGCAATGACACATTCTACACCGTCATAATTCAACATCATACACAACATATTCACCTCAAGATGAGAAAAAAAATTAACATATTTGAGGGAGAGAAAAAAGGCTAATTCAATCAAAAACTACAAAAAAACGGTCTACTTTAAACGTCCCATTTCCCAATAGTTCCTTAGTTGGCCATAACATAGGGTCCTAATCTTAATGGAAAAAATATGCTATAGGGATCAGTTCTTACATGCGACACTCAACACTAGTGCCATGGTTACAGAAGGGACAGCTGAAGACGGTGTCCAGCTTGTCCATCCTCTTCTTTGGAGGTGGCTTTGCTCTGGACTTCCTCTTACCCATTTGTTCAAATCCTTTCTTCAATGTCAGTCCTTCATAACCAAAAAAAAAAAAAAAGTATAAGTAAAATTATTTCGCGAAATCTACAGACCCTCAAGCTAAAAAATTCACAATATCGAATCCAGTCAGAAAGAACGGAATAAACACTATTCTTTTAAATTAAAATAAAAAAAATGAAAGAATGCATATTTTCGAGTATGAATTGGATAAAAATAAATAATTTCAATCGTGATTTGATGATAACAACAAGAACCTGGTAAAAGCACTAAAATTAAAATCATGAGATGTTGATTCACATCAATATAACCCTAAAAGTTACTCACTTTATACTTGAGAAAGCAAACCCGATTATCAAGATTGCCTATCCACAAACGAAATAACAAAATTGAAAAGTCCAATGAAAAAATAGTTCTAAATAAAGTTCAAAAAAAAAAAAAATCCGCAACGTTGTATTTCCAATTTTCTGAAGATTTCATTTTCATTCCACAACTATTTAGCATTTTTTTTTCTTTAGCAAAAAATTAAGTTAATATATCCTGATCAATCTTCAAAAGCCGTTTCCTATTTAGAACAGAAACAAAGAAATGACGATTTCGCTTTTCTCTTGGTTTCTCGGCGATCAAACAGAAAAAATAAAGAAAAAGAAAAGGAAAAAGAAAAAGAAATCAATTAAGCCCTGATACAGACAAATTCAGAAACTCAAATAAAAGTAAAGATTGCAACGAAATTGATCGAGAAGAAGCTTACCTTGCCGATGGTGAAAATGGAAAAATTGAAACCCTAGAATTCACGCGAACAGAAAGAGAGAGAGAGAATTCACTCGAGAGATTCGGAGAGATTGAAACCGTAGACTCGAGAAGGACACAGCTTTAATACGTCCAACAGCCTTGTGGAAGATAACGATGGCATATCGGAAAAGAAAATTAAAAAAGGAAAAAAAAAAAATCTCAGATGGACCAGTCTATGCAGGCCAGGCCTGTGTAGTAAAGCCCAATTTCATTAGAGATCTATTGACGGCCCAACATTAGATCAACCAAAAATAAAAAATAAAAAATAAAAAATAAAAAAGGTAATTTGTAAAATTGTCCCCGGAAAAGCACTCCTCTATAATAATGCCTCAGTTATAGTAGCTTCAGTTTTTTAACCTCCAATTATATAAATCAAAGATCAATATAATATATCTTATCGAAATTACTTCCGACCAGCTAAATATGGAATCAACATGGATCATCGACATTCTTCGATCGTTGAAGAGTATTTGAGTAAATTACTTTTTATAGTTTAACATGTTATTTTTTGTTCGCAACACAAAATGATTTTCCATCTCTGACTAAAATCGTTGGAGACTATTTTGATATATAATTTTTGATAATCAACTATAATATTTTTGATTTTCAAACAGAAAAGAGGGGCAAAAAGAGGAGAGAGAAATAAGAGGAAAATAGAATGACAAGAGCGGACATATAAAAGAGAGAGGGAGAGAGATAGAGCAGAGAGGAGAGGAGAGAAAGAGAGCAACAAAGAGAGAGAGTATCGAGGGAGAAGGGGAGAGAGAGAAAAAAATGCGTTTAGGGTTTCTTTCAATGTGTTTAGTGTCTAATTGATTATTATTACTATTTATTTATTTATTATTATTATTATTATGAAAATTTGTTGTACTTTTTCTTTGAAGTGAATGAAAAAAATTCAAGATATAAGTGCACCTTGCCACCTTCTAAGAAAAAAATTTCCATTCACTTCCAAGAAAAAAAACAACAACATCCTCAATAAAAAAAAAATCAATTAAGAAGGAAAATGAAAAATCTATAGGGGTGTTTGGTGAATGAGTTTCAGTTAAGATTTTTAAGTTTGAGTTGGTTGACTTTTTAAAAATTAGTTACAATTTTTATTGACTTTTCAGAAAAAGAAAAAAACTGAGTTGAAAAATATGAGTTTAAGTTGTGTTGTCAAAAATATGAGTTTAAGTTGAAAAATATGACTTTTTAAAAATATGAATACAAAGATGGGGATCAAGAAAGGGAAATTCTAATTTCAGAGTAAAAAATGAGGATTAACTTCGAAATAAAGGAAATAAGATAGGATTAAATTCCATAAAATGTACATGAAAAATTTAGGATGAGTGTATTTATTTATTAAGAAAGAATGAGGGAAATTCCAATTTCAAGTGTATATGCAAATATAATACAAGTTCGGGGAATAAGACAGAAAGATTGCAAAATGAGGACCCAAGTGTTAATAGTATTAAGTTTTGGGGACCTCCGTTCGCAAAAAGAAAAACTTTTAATTCCAGTTCCAGAGCTCGAAACCCTTGCCCCGCCCCAACAATGGCGGTCCCTTTCTCTCTCTCCCTCCACACGCCTCTCCTTTCCTTCCGACCTCGCTGCGTCCTCTCGGCCAAACACCGTGCACTCTTTCCCATTTTGCCCCTCGGAAACCTCCGAATTTCCATCCCCATCCCCGTCCTCGTCCGTTCTTCTCGGAATGCCGTCCCCGGCACAGAGCAAGAGGTCCTCCAGGCGGTGGCGGATTCCGACGAGAAGAGCCTGCCTTGCGTGAGGACTTACGAGAACGACTCGGCTCGGCTCACTCTGGTCGGAGCCGTCGATTTCCAGCAGGCTCTGACTGCGGCCGCCGCCGACGGAGGCCAGGCCGCCGACGAGCATATCGAGTTGGGAATGCCCGCCATGGTCGTGGAGACCGTGTTTCCTGGCTCTTCGGACGACCACAGCACAGTCTCGACCCGGCTGGTAAGCTCATTTTAATCGCTTCTAATTGGAGTTTTCTTTGACACAACATTTCTCCTGATTGAATTCAATTAAATCAGAATTTTGGTTTGTGGAATTGGTCTGGCTTTTGGGGTCTTTTTCGGACATTTATTGGAAATAAACTGATGATTTTCGTGAAAAGTTTGTATCTTGAGCCTTTTTTCTTGTGCTGATTACTTAGCTGTTTATGTTTTGTGCATGCTCATAAGATTCCTGTGGTTTTACATCTATGTTTGATCTTTACATCTATGTTTGATGTTTTCTAGTTTGGCTTACTTTTTGAACTGGTGTGGGTTGTTAATGATAGGGATCTGTAATTTTAAACTATTTTCGTGGCGGTTTTTAACGCGATTTATAAAACGTAGCGGATAGTTTTAACTCAATTTGTAAAATGTAAGGGGTAGTTACAGCATTCCTGAAAATCTACTGTAGAATGCGACATTTCGTAAAACACAAGGAGGGTTTTGTTGTCATTCCGTAATGATATGAGAAGTTTTGATGAACACTATGATAACCCTTTTAAGTTCTTTTTTCCTTCTTCGGTTGTGAATGTGCTAGCTTAAAATTGAATGTTTCTGCAGTTTCTCCCGGCGGTAAAAGTTAAAGAAAAGGCAAGTAAGCTGAGGCTTGGCGAAGATATCTTTTCCGGCGCCACATCTAAGAATATACTCGCCATGACTTTTAGACAAGTGGTTCTCCAACAGCTTTGGAGCTTTGAACTGGTTGTCTTCAGGCCTGGAACTGAAAGAAATATGGAGGATCTTGAAAACCCAAGAGAGGTTTGTGAATTGCCATCTTTCTTTATTGCGTACTTATCTTATGTAATCATGTGATCCCCGTGTCGTTTTCTCGTAAAATGTAATGTCATAATAATGTCTGTGCTGCAGGTGCAACATGATACTGATGGGTTCAGTTCTCTTATGCATTTCGTATCAGCAGGTCTCTGCATCATTCACCCTTAGCTCATCAGATGAAAGGATTATCTCCGTGCTTGCAGAAGCTGTTTGCATCTCTGCTCTTCAGAGCACTGAAAGAAGCTTCCTTGATAATTATTTGGGCAGAAGTTCGAGTAGTTTATTTCATTGGTTACAAATGCCCAGAAGGATCGTGTCAAATGATTCTTCAGTAATCATAACCAAATTGTTTGAAGATGAGATAGTTGAGAACGCCAGGAGTCTCCTGGAAGAGTTTAATTCGACAAAGGCACACTTTAGGCCTTTAAGAAACAAATTGAAGTATTCTTGGTGGATGCTGTCGGCACACTCTAAATTGGAAAAGATTGGTGGTCCTCAGTTTAGCGCTTGGACAAGGGAGTATATTCCTGCTTACAGGATACAAATTGATGCTAACCGAGTTAAGGATGTAAAGTTTGAAGGTTGGAGAAAATCTTCGGACAATAAGTGGGAAATCCTTTTGACTCATTCCCAAATGGTATTTCACCCCTTTCTTTTGTCTTAATAGGGGCTCTAACCCTTTCTTTTGTCTTAATAGGGGCTCTAATTTACTTTATATGTTATGCGTCTTATTATGATATTTGTACTTTGCACCTTTTGAGGAATGCGGTGTAGGAAGTCTCTAGCTTTCATATATTGTGAAGCTCGGTGGGAATGTATGTTATGTGGAGTTTTCATATCCCCTTCTTCCTTCTAGTAATAAGATGACCATTAATGTGATAAAGCCGGACTTTTTAGGCCTTAGTTGTTGCAGTACTAAATTAATTATGATAATGTAAAACGATATTTCAGAAGAAAAGTAGAGGAGCATTGCAAGATGGAGTAAAACTCTCTCTTTGTTTTAACCTGACTTTACATATTTCGCAGGTTGGATTGGCAGATGTAATAGACATGTATTTTGAAGATCTATACACATTGCCCAATAAAGAACTATCTTGTGGCGTGATTGGAAATTTCACTAACTTGCCTAACAAAAAGGTACTTAGATGAGGGTTCATTTTCATTTATTTTTTCCCCTTCTTTATTTTTGTTTAAGTTGATACTTAGAGCCCTGATTACCTGTAGTTTGAGAAGTCATATATTAGAAATAAAGCTAATTTTGTTCATTGTTACTCATCTGTTTAGAATTCTATCAGAAAAATTTTTCAACTAAAGAACGAACCTTCTTTTAGTGCAGACGTGATATTGATGGAAGTATCTAATGCAGGTTTTGTTGCTTATGTGGTATTTTCCTGGTGTATGATATGAAGATTAACACCTGACCAAATATTGACTGATATATAAATTATGTATAATGAATTAAATTACATCTTACTTAGCACAACCCAAGCACACCGATTCATTTCATATATTCTGCATCCAAACATGATGGTTATTCTAAGGTCCGTTTGACATCCGGGTTTAACTCCAACTAAACTGTACTTTTTCATCTCAATTTTTGTCTTTTTCTGAAAAGTCAACAAAATTTATAACTACTTTTTAAAAAGTTAACTCAACTCAAACTTAAAAATTTCAACTCAACTCATTCACCAAACACCCTATAAATAACTTCTGCCAGTAATCATAAATGACTGTTGGAGTTGGACAGTCCTGTGTGTTTTATATTTCTTGAACACTATAGTATGACTACATTTCCCATGTTTTCTTGAATTTTTCCATGTTTCTTTTCAGTTTGGGTGCTATATTTTGCATTGATTGTATCCATAATGGTTTAACACAGTTCCACTATTTCAGAGAAGTTCCGTTCTGTTGAAAATGCTGTCTGTCACTGCTGCAAGTGGAATTTTGATAATTGCAATTAGTACCCTCGGTCAACTATGTTTGCCCCATCTAAAGGTTGGAAATTACATCCGGGAAAGTCAGTCTCTTCCATCAGCAGAAGTAGAAAGTTTACTGCATCAGTCTCTAGACGATGATGAGGTATGCATGCATCTACGAATTTTGTTGTTCGTTTTCTTGAATGTCTCTTTGACAAGAGCCTAACATCTGATATTTATTTGGTTAGTTGGAAGCATTTTGCATCTCAGTTGTCAAAAGGATAAAGGACGCTTTAGGTTGGCCAGGTGATATAGTAAGGGAAAGAAATGTGGGTGTCTGGACCGGCAAATTACCGGAGTACTTGAGGATGGTGGTTGAAAATGATTCTAATGGTGAGGGCATCTCAACCACCAGTGAAAATATTGATGCAGAAATTAAGACATCAGCACAGGATATTGCTAGTTATCAGGTACTTCACATCTTTAAATCGACTTTACCATACTACTTCTCCGGTGTCTTCCCTACACAAATGGACATAAATATTAGTTTAATCAATTTAAAAAGTCTACAGGTCCACTGCTTAACAGGGTTGAAACTTGATAATTCGCAAGATTTTTGCAAAATATCCTCAAATGGTTCATTTCTCGAGAGACTACTTTCCTGCTCAGTATTTTTATATTGCTCACTTCTTTTTGTTTTACTATTTGTATTTGCTTGGGCCAATCATATAGGTGGTGTTGTCATTAGACGGGAAGCTAGTCGGATTCCAACCCACAAGTCGCGTGGGTGTTAATCAGTGGGCTGGAAATCCCTTAGCAAAGGAGCTATATGGTGGTAGAAATCTTTCTCCTGGTAAGTGCTAGTTCCTTTTGGTACTTTTCGTGTCACGACTCATGAGCTTGCATTTAGATTTTAGGTGACGATGAATCTTATTTCGCAATTTCCCCTCTATTGGCTCGTTGATGCAGGGTTAATTGAGCCTGGTCTCAAGGTCCAGCAACCGGATGGAGGGGTTGTTGTCATTGAGTTATTGATGTCAGTAAAACCAGATGCTTGTTTTGCTTTAGCCAAGGTCAAGTCAATGATAGCTGTTTAAACGTTGCATGCTTGCATTTGGAGCGAGACATGGCCAAACTGCCTTTGGTTGCCTTGTGAGCACTACCAATCTCGGAACCTCGGATATTAGAAAACAGAGGAAATATCTTCACCTTGGTTGAACTTACAAACTGTTTTAACTTTTCTGTAACTTGGTTTTCTCCTGAGAAGTTGAGCCGAAAGGACAAATTTTGTCTTAGCAGGAAAAAGTTGGGGGCGTGGAGTGTTTGTTTTGTTTTCTGGTTTCGGCTTCGGTTTCGGTTTTGGTTTTGGTTGGTTTGTTTGTTTTTTTGTAGAGTAATAATATGTAGAACGTTCCTTATTGACATAGTTATAGAGCAGTTGAGATTTTTTTATAGTTTTTAGAATACAAAATTAGTGGTTGGAAATTTATGGAATTGAGCTACTATATAAATATAATAGAAGGGTTATCTATGTTTATAATTTTTGTATTGCTTGTTATATACCCTTTTATAAAATGTTGTAAACTCAATGTCCAATATTTTACCGCCGTAATTGGACTAATTTTAAAAGTTAATTTATCAATTTTATTGTTAAAATTTATTGGAAGATGGTGAGTACTTGAAAGAAACGGATTATTCCAAAACAAAAAGATCACATACGCCCTTGCATTTTTAGCCGAAAAGAAAAACACATTAAAAAGCAATAATAAATTAAAGCCTTTTTAAGTGCCACTATTGCATATAAAAATCTCCGATTTGATCAGGGAAAAAAAAAAAGCCGTGTTTGACTGTTAAAATAAGGTTTTATTTGGTGTTTCAGTTCAATTTCAATTAAACTATACATTTTCATTTTAATTTTTATCTTTTTCTGAAAAATCAACAAAATTTATATTCAATTTTTGAAAAATCAACCAACTCCAACATAAAAATTTCACTTCCAACCGATGAACCAAATGCACGCTAAATAAATTCAAACTGAAGAGAGTTTATGTTGTTTGTTGAAGAAAAATGGGTTATAGAGATAGAGGTTGGAAGACTAGATAATCTAGGGGAGGTGGATGCCCTCCGCGTGATATATGGATATCTCATGAAGTGGATTGCATGTATATCCCGACCAACGCGGTGGTGACGACTCGAACCCAAGCATTTAGCGAGAATAACGAGCGCCTTACCAACCTACCTAAAATATGTTGGCGAAGAGAGTTTATGTTGATATAATTTTTTTAGGACTATCAATAATTTGTAGGTATAACCTAGAATAATTCCACATCTAATTTCACTATAAAGTGTAGAATTTCTGTCTCCTTATCCAAGTTCCTAGAAAATAAATAATAAACAAATAAAGTTAGAATTGAGTTTTATTGGAAGGAAAAGGCTTTGTTATACCATTAGCCTCTTGAATTTATTGGCACAATTGTAATTAATTTTAGCAATTTATTCTTAATTTACAAAGTAATAACAGACCCCCTTTCATCAATAACGGTGTGAAATTTTTTTTTTATATATAAGAAAATTTTCATTTAACTTGCATATGGATGGTTAATAAGAGCATCGTTCGCTTTTTTTTTTAATTGTCCAACTAACAAGAATGCTAAACACCAAATAAAGTCAAAAAAATTTATACTAATAATACAAGTTTTAAAATCATTTGATACGCAAATCGCTAAAGAAAAAAAAAAAAAAAAGAAAGAAAGCAAAATCTTATTTTAAACAAATAAATTGTTCATTAATATGCATGTAAAGTATATGAATCAAACTAATTTCTTGATTAAAAAACAAAAAAACAAAAAAACAATGAACAAGAGTATTATCCCTTAAACAACAAAAGTTGGTAAGCAGCTTCATTGATCTCTTCTAGCGAATATCGATACTGGTTGGTGTCCTTGTACTTCCGTTTCGAATCCGATCGCCATGCCGCCACTACCGAAAAGCCCTTCTCGCCACCACCACCACCGCCTACGGCCTTAATTCCAACTTCTCGTCCGTAGATATTGCTGAACTTATACGAGAAATACAAGTAACCTTGTTGCTTCTTCTTCCCCAAAACCCTGTCATTATCCACAGAAGCAACCCCGTAAACAGCGGCGTTGGAGAGACTGGCCCTGTTGGTCTCGGCGCACTCGAAGAGCTCGAGGATGGGAACGACGAGGGCCTCACCGACGTCTTTGTCGCTACGAAAGGAACGCCTCATGCGGAGCTGAATCACGAGCATCGAGCAGCTGTCATGGAACTTCGAAGCCTCGGAATTGAACCTCAAAGGAGGAGAGTTTTTCCACGCGTGTGTGTCGTCGCCGAGAGGGCTCGCCAGTGGGGTTTCCTGGCTGCGGGCGGCGAGGAGCATCGCCGGGGTTGTGACCGAAACGACGGCGTAAAATCTCGTCTTGAAGAGAGAGTTGATCAGGCCTGGCTTGGAACCATTTAGGCCTTCCAAACATGTCACGTCCACATCCAAGAACCGATAGCGATTCATGACGTTGTTGGGAAACAAATTACTTTCCTAAGTTTTAAAAAAAAAAGTTTTTGTTTTTTGTTTGTTTAATTTAACTAATAAAACAACTTTTTTTTGTACAAGCCAATTGTGGAGAAAAAGGAAGAGAGTTGTGCGGTAAATATAGGGAAGAAACAATGAGATTTAATTAGGGTCAAATTCTGATATGATTGAGTTTGAAATTCCTCTAGGGCAATTTGATATAGGAGAAACTTACCCCTTATGAACGATTATTAGAATAATGGATAACGTTGCTTATAATATATACTTTAATATTATATCAAATTTTTCAAGGTTGATTTTAAGAGTTAATTTATCAATTTATTGTTAAAATTTATTGGAAGATGTTGAGTAATTGAAAGAAACGGATTACTCCAAAACAAAAAGATCACATACGCCCTTGCATTTTTAGCCGAAAAGAAAACACATATTAAAAAGCAATAATAAATTAAAGCCTTTTCAAGTGCCACTATTGCATATAAAAATCTCCGATTTGATCAGGGGGAAAAAAAAAGCCGTGTTTGAGGAGACCTGTTAAAATAAGGTTTTGTTTGGTGTTTCAGTTTAACTCCAATTAAATTATACATTTTCATTTTAATTTTTATCTTTTTCTAAAAAATCAACAAAATTTATATTCAATTTTTGAAAAATCAACCAACTCCAACATAAAAATTTCACTTCCAACCGACGAACCAAATGCACGCTAAATAAATTCAAACTGAAGAGAGTTTATGTTTTTTGCTAAAGAAAAATGGGTTATAAAGATAGAGGTTGGAACGACTAGATAACCCAGTGAAGATGGATGCCTCCGCGTGATATATGGATATCTCACGAAATGGATTGTCCATATACCCCGGTTAACAATATTTAGCGAGAAGAACGAGTACCCTACTAACCCACCTAAAGGATGTTGGTGAAGAGAGTTTATGTTGATATAATTTTTTTCAGGACTATTAATAATTTGTAGGTATAATCTAGAATAATTCCACATCTGATTTCACTATGAAATGTAGAGTTTCTGTCTCCTTATCCAAGTTCCTATAAAATAAATAAATAAATAAATAAAGTTAAATTGAGTTCTATTGGAAGGAAAAGGCTTTGTTATACCGTTAGCCTCTTGAATTTATTGGCATAATTGTAATTTATTTAATGAATTTTTAACTTTTGCAATTTATTCTTAATTTATAAAGCAATAGCAGACCCCTTTCATCAATAACAGTGTGATTTTTTTTTTCTATAAGAAAATTTTCATTTAACTTGCATATGGATGGTTAATAAGAGCATCGTTCGCTATTTTTTTAATTGTCCAAGTGACAAGAATGCTAAATACCAAATAAAGTAAATAAAATTTATACTAATAATACAACTTAGTGTTGTTTAAAATCATTCGATACGCAAATCGCTAAAGAAAAAAAAAAAAGAAAACAAAATCTTATTTTAAACAAATAAATTTTTCATTAATATGCATGTAAAGTACATGAATCAAACTAATTTCTTGATTAAAAACAAAAAACAAAAAACAAAAAAACAATATGAACGAGAGTATTATCCCTTAAACAACAAAAGTTGGTAAGCAGCTTTATTAATCTCTTCTAGCGAATATCGATACTGGTTGGTATCCTTGTACTTCCGTTTTGAATCCGATCGCCATGCCGCCACCACCGAAACGCCCTTCTCGCCGCCACCGCCACCGCCACTGCCGACGGCCTTAATTCTATCTTCTCGTCTGTAGCTATTGCTGAACTTATACGAGAAATACAAGTAACCTTGTTGCTTCTTCTTCACCAAAACCCTGTCATTATCCACAGAAGCGACCCCGTAAACAGCGGCGTTGGAGAGACTGGCCCTGTTGGTCTCGGCGCACTCGAAGAGCTCGAGGACGGGAACGACGAGGACCTCGCCGACGTCTTTGTCGCGACGAAAGGGACGCCTCATGCGGAGCTGAATCACGAGCATCGAGCAGTTGTCATGGAACTTCGAAGCCTTGGAATTGAACCTCAAAGGAGGAGAGTTTTTCCACGCGTGTGTGTCGTCGCCGAGAGGGCTCGCCAATGGGGTTTCCTGGCTGCGGGAGGCGAGGAGCGTCGCCGGGGTCGTGACCGAAACGACGGCGTAAAATCTCGTCTTAAAGAGAGAGTTGATCAGGCCTGGCTTGGAACCACTTAGGCCTTCCAAACATGTCACGTCCACGTCCAAGAACCGGTAGCGATTCATGACGTTGTTGGGAAACAAATTACTTTCCTAAGTTTTAAAAAAAAAAGTTTTTGTTTTTTGTTTGTTTAATTTAACTAATAAAACAACTTTTTTTGTACAAGCCAATTGTGGAGAAAAAGGAAGAGAGTTGTGTGGTATATATATAGGGAAGAAACAATGAGATTTAATTAGGGTCAAATTCTGATATGATTGAGTTTGAAATTCCTCTAGGGCAATTTGATATAGGAGAAACTTACCCTTTATGAACGATTATTAGAATAATGGATAACGTTGCTTCTAATATATACTTTAATATTATATCAAATTTTTCAATGTTGATTTTATGTTAAATTTAAATACCAAGCTTACGTGACAATTGTTTCGTTAACTACGTAATATAGAAGAATGGCATTGTTAGTTCGGTTAAATTATATCGGAAAAAAATGTGGGTGCATGTACATTTTAGCCTAATTTAACACCTAATTTTTATTATAAGATATAGATTTTGAATATACTTATTTCTATTTTTAAAAAAATTTTGTATAAGTGAATAATCAAAAAAAATTGAGAATTAAATCCTACTGAAATTGTTGCTGTGGAAGTGTACGTATTAGAATTCTAATATATCCTATTAGGAAAATGTAATCACGTAGGAAAAACTTATCCCTTTAATTAGTGTACAAAAAATATATATATATATATATATATCCCTTTATTCTTTTAATTTAAAATTTAAATATTAAGTTATATGATAAATATACTTTGTTAAAATAAAGAAAACATATAATAATGGTTTTTATTCTTATATATGTTGAAAAAAAATGTCTCCGCAAGAGCACCCGATTATAATTTTAAAAGTGTATCCATAATCAGGGGCGAAGTCAGGAATTTTTTTCAGTGGGAGTGTACACTATTTTCTTTTTTTAAGATAAAATAAATTTTAATGGGGACTATGTGAGACTTTTTTATTTTAGTGAGTTTATGTGATAATTTTTAATTTTATTGAGGACAAAGTAGTAAAAGTATAAACTTTTTTTTTATCGGAATTAATATTAGTGGAGTTATGTTAATTTTTTTTTGTAGGGATAAAATAAGGATTATATGAGAATATTTTTATTTTTAGTTGGGGTAAATTGTAAAAATTAAAAAAATTTAGGAAAAAATTAAAAGAATAAAAAATTTAAGTAGGGCTATAGCCTCGACTTGCACCCCCCTCCCTCCACCTCTGTCCATAATCAATTCAAACTTGTTATGATTAGGGTATTATTACATTACTTCATTTACGAATATTAGTGAACAAGTTAGTGCATCACCCTACTAAAACACATGATAATTAAAAAAAAAATTTCGGACAATCTATCTATATTTTGATTTAAATTTCAGCTCTCATGAAAGTTTGGACTCAAATTGGGAACTAAATTAAATAAATAAATTTTGCTAAAAAAAATAAATCATTTTGCTAAAAGAGCAAGAAGAACTTTCAAGGACAAGTTTGTTTCAAAATTGAAGATATCATTAAAAAAAATCATCAAAATTTGAAGCCATTTTACTCCAAATCACAAGATTTATGATTGATCCTTCTAATAAAGATTAAGACTTAGAGAAATTGATTAACACCTAAAGATGCACTTACGAAGCGGTCGGTTGTAGTATAGATCGAGCGGTCATATCCACAGGGAGGCAATAACAAACAAATAATATTAGCGGAGATAAATATTAAAAAGGCAAAGAAATAAAATATTAAAAAGAGAAGATATTTTTGAGGATTTTTGTAGTAAAAAAAATAAAAACAAGATAAACAAAATATGCAAAAGAGAAGTTTAGAGAGAGGAAAAATCAATAATAAATGAGGCAAGACGTCATGAATCATTCATATGTTTTGTTCTTCAAATTGAATCCAATTTTCAATTTATGGCTCAATAACAAGTTTCACATACCAAACAAGCAACAATAAGATATGGAATAAAAACTAATAAAAATAAACAAATGTGTTTTGATGGATTAAATCTCTATGTTTAAACCAAATGAATTCATCGTTACAAGTTATCCAAAATCGACAGAGTATTGTTTTTAGCAAATTGCAGTAAAGGACAACTCATAAAGTAAACCTTATCAAAATAGAATGTGATAATATTACATAAAGAAAGCATGATTGAATTTATATAGAAGATTGACACAAAATATTTTAAATAAAAAAACAAGATAAAAAGATTCAATACTAAAACATATAAAATTTTACAAAACAAAATGAAAATTAAACCCAAATTAAATTACTTCACACATGAGTTCATCACTACTCTTACTAAATTGTCTAGCCTAACTTGCAATTTATCTCACAAAATTCTAACAAGAAAACATGAGATGAAAAATGCAAGAATATGAGAAAATACAAGAAAAACAACACTAAAAACTCAGCCGATTGCTGAAAAAAAGAAAGTCCCAAGCTTGTTGAAGAAATGGGCTTATGTAGGCATGAGGTCCAATGGCCTTGGAGTGAAATTTAGCCCCAAGAAATCTGCCACCCAGCTGGTAAATTAGCTGGAGACTCGTGGGAAAAACTAGCTGCGACTGAGGATCAGGGAAACTGGGGACAAGGCCCTTGATTCTTGGGCTTGGAAGATGCAGCCGAGAGATCATGCGGGCTTGAGTTTTGGCCCAAGAATCAAGCAACAAAGGCTTGCACGCAGGAAGTAGCTCACGCGGCCTGGAGGGAGCTGCGCACCTGTGGAAAAAGAAGAGAAAAAAAAGGAAAGAAAAATAAAATAAAAGCAAATAAATAAATTAAAATTAAACATTTTTAATTATGAATGTACTCAATTAAAACTTACATTATTAAATAAATTATATGAATATAAGTGTATTTTTGTACACTTATCAGGAACATTACTTTCTTACAGATGACGATGGAATCACTTGGATTTTAATGGTGTTTGGTTTAAGTTTTAATGTCTACCGTTTGGATTATGAACACATCTGAAGTCTTAATTTATGTTTGGAAGTAGAGCTTTAAAAGAGATCACATATGCTTTCCCAATCATTGATTTAAGAGATTAAATTATTCAAAATAGAAAATTTTTGATGAACGAATATAAATTTGGTTTACCATTAATTTAGGGGGCAAAAAAAAACTATCTTTTATACTTTTAAATTAACTACCTATGTAAATAAAGTCTCAATTTTTATTTAAAAAAAATCAATATTAATATCATAGATGGTTACGGCCTACATTTGTAAGATCAGAGTGTAAATTATCAAAATTAAAAATTTAGGATATCAGTTGTAACGATACTATAAATTTAGGATGTGCTTGTTCAAAAAGTTTTAAATTTTTATTAGTACAAAACTCCCAAATACTAAATAGAAAAAGTTTGTGATATGTGTGTATATACTATTTGACCTTCAAAAAAACATGAAGCATGATTCTTACGTGATCTATCTGTTAGTTGTTTTTTTTTTTTAACGGAAATTACTGAAATGACTAAGAAATTAGAAGTTCAGGATCATTTCGGTAAAAAAAAAAAAAAAAAGGACTAGACCGTCACCTTTGAAAGAGTTCAGAAACTATTCAGGCTAATTACTCAAAATAAAAATAAAACAAATAAAAACTTTTCAGCCCAAAAGATATAGAACAGCAGTAAAGAATGATAGCACTAAAGAGTAAAAAGTATCAAACGATTCATCCAAAAAAAATTTTTTTTTTGAAAAAAACCCACAAAAAGATAAAATAGAAATACCAAATTTTTAAATAGTAAAACATTTCAGCTTTATATAATAACAATAATAATAATAATAGATATATATGGGATAATATGTGGTAAAACCATTTTTATATACTCTACTGATACTGCTCCATTCAAGAATATTGAAATTTAATCTAATGTACAAGATATAAAGAGTGCACAATAACTAAAAAAAACATTGATGTATATGATCATAGAAAAAAAAAAAAATTAAACTCCCTCTTTTAATTAATTTTTTCAGTAAAAAATTGAAAAATTAAAAACTGAAGGCCTACCGGTGGGGGTCTGAACATGGCCGCAGGGGGTGGAAGGTCGCTGGGGAGGAGGGACCGGTGGGGGCCCGAAGGTCGTGCAAGGACGGGGGGCGATTTCGCCAGTGGATGGGGTGGTCACTTGTGCGATTTTGCAGGGGAGGGGAGGGGGTGGGGGGTTTTGGCAATTTTGAGGTGGGAGGGGGGGAGGGGGGGGTAGCGATTTCGCCAACTAGTTGGTGGTCGCCTGGGCAATTTTGCGGTGGGAGGGGGGGGGGGGGGTATGGTGATTTCACTGGGGTGGGGGAGGATAGTAGGTCTGGGGCCACCAGGGGAGCGGGGGCAACAGTGGAAGGTCGGCGTGGGGGTTTTCAAGGTGGAAGGGTTGGAGTTTTTTTTTTAATTTCTTTTCTTTTTCTTTGAATTTTTTTAAAATTTTTTAATACTGTGAACCATAATACATTGTAATTATCATACACAAATAAGATTTCAATCACTAAAATATATCAAATGATCTATAAAATGAACTCCTCCGACTAGGTATATAAAAGTGATTACAGTTTTTCCATATATATATATATATATATTTTACAAAATAAAAGTGGATTTTAATAGGGAAGTCATCAAGGCTGAATTTTGTAAATTATCACCGGGGAATTCGAAAAGATAACGAGAAAAGAAAATTCAGAAGAGGATTCGAATAAGGGCAAAATTGTCAATAAAGGTGGGCCATTGAGGCATCTAATTTTGGGGTTTGCGTTGGGATATTTTTCCTGATTTTATATTATATATATATATATATATAGTGTATAAATATATACAAGTTGGTTGTTCCACTAAAACCTAAAAAGGGCAGGGGGAGAGAGAGAAACTCATCAGACTCTCGGAGCTTTCTGAATCCCGATCGGGATTTTCTTTCTTTCTTCAATTTTCCGACCTCTTTTCTCTGTTTTTTCGACGCCATGGGGAGAGGAAAGTACAAGAGCAAGCCCACCGGCCACCGCCAGTTTTCCACTCCCGAGGAGCTCCGTAAGCCCCTCCCCCACCCAATTTCCCCTTTTCTCTCTTTCATCTCCGACGAGCTTTTCGCCGGATTTCTTAGCTGATCATGTTGTTTTTTCTATTTCCTTTTTTGTTTTTTTGGCGTTTTCTTTTCGATTTAGGTTTCTGGCTTCTTAGTTCTTCATTGACCGTGTTTTTTTTTTTTAAATGGTTTTTCTGCTTTATTATGTGTTGGTTCCGTTTTAGTTTGATGAAATTAAGCTGAAATTGATTATCTGTTTGTTTGCTAATCCGATTTCGAGATATAGGAACTTTAATTTGAGGAATAATTGTCCATAAGTTTATTTCTCAATTTTTTTTAATTGAGTAAGAGATTTTTTTATGTATACTGAATTAGTTTAACTATAACAAGGATTGCACTTTAGTTTAACGTGTTTAGGATTGCTGATTTTTTTTTTTCCCCAAAAGAAATAATAATAATAAAAAAAAACTTCATGTTGTATATTGGGTAGTGGGTTGATACTAAAGACTAAAGAGAATTGAAAAAGTGTTATAAACTTCTAATTTGAATTAAAGAGAGAGTTATAATTATGCATAACGTCGTTTTTTTCTGCAGAATGTCATTAGTAAAAGAATTAGAGAGTATCTTCTGTTGGGATTCGAAATATTTTCATTAAAAACAAGATGTGTTCTTGCTTTTATTCGGGTTGAGTGTTTTCGTTATTTATACATGCTTGTTATGTACTTGCATCCGTTTTTCATGAAATCCGCGTTTGTACTTTTAGACCTCAATATATATATATATATAGATGTATTCATTGTATCACTGTCTGTTAGTAATTGAGTTGAAGGTAAAAGATCATGTCATTTTAAAATACACCTTCGAAAGAGAGTGAGGAGCACAGGCATGTTGTTTGCTCATGTCTTCAATGTCTATTAGTTAAATGAATTGTCTGGCGTTTTAGAGAGAGTGAGTATGTAATGCTAATGGTGTAAAAAATTGGTTTCTTGTTTTCCACGATAGAGGCATGTTTACCATTTCAATAGCTAAAATGTCCTGTTACATGACAAAATAGTCATTAGTTTATATTATAGGGTATATAAGTAAATTTGGTTTCCATTCCCTTTAATTAGGAATCAGTACAAAGGAAATGCATTCCCTATATTTGTGGGGCCTACTAAACTCTCGTTATTGATTTTCTAAGTAAACACTTGATTAAATGGGAAAGGGAAGCACAACTTTCGTTCCCTTTTCCTTTCATGCAAAGTAAACACCCTATAAGTTGACATGCTTCAGGGCATTCGAAGAAACGACTTTTTTACTGTAGTTGTAGTTAAGTATTTGTTACCTTAGCTTAGTTAGATTTTTCATCTTTGCTTAGTTATATTGTTATTATAAGTATAGTGACTTGCAAAATGTACTTACTAGAAAACATTAGAAAACTTGTTTTCCAGCATGTTTTCATAGTCATTCAGTTTCAATTTTTTTTTACAGACAAAATTAGTTTTAACAAAGCAGTAACCAAGTAGGCATTCTTTTTTTGTTGATCATATCATTGCAGTTGCTGGAACTTCTTCTCGCCCTCGCACTTTTAAACAGGTTCTCTCTCTCTCTCTCTCACACACGCACACACACACACACACACACACACACACACACACACACTAAAAGATTATAATTTCATACATACGCATTTAATGTATTTGTTGTAGTAGTCGTGACTAGATGAACATTTCTTCAGTGTATTTGATTTCGTTACATTTTACCTTAAGCAAGTTATCCTTTTTATGCTATTAGCAAGAAGTTGAATATAAAGAGGAGGAGGAAGCTGAGGAAGAATCTGGAGAGGAGTCTGAAGAAGAAGATGGAAATGAGGTCAGTATATAGCATCCTGACTTCAGTCAAGAGAACTGTCGCATTATTTTAACTATTATGAGCGTGACTCATAAGCATGAAAACTTTTGTGTTGTCATGAAATAATGTATGCAGAAGCGTAAAGGCATTGAAGGAATTATTGAGATTGAAAATCCTAATTTAGCAAAGACAAAGGCCGTAAAAGTTAGAGATATCGATGTAAGTTTCACAACTTTTCCTCTAGACATTGTTTCTCTAGTTGAATTCCGTGGAAATTTAATGCTATTTTATCGTCCAGATGGGCAAAACAACTGAACTTTCAAGGCGTGAAAGGTACATCCAGTCCTTGTATTTTTTTTGTCATTCTTGTCAAGCATTGTTACTTATTCCCCGTATAAGATTCATAATTATCTACGAAAAAATCCACAATGCAGAATGTTCTATTTAATGTTTCATGTGAGAAATTTCTGGATTTGAGCAGGGGTGGGAATTCGGGCCGCCGGCCCGGCCCGAGCCCGATGGGCTTTTTAAGAAAATCGGGCCGGCCCGGCCCGAATTTTTGAAATATAAGCCCGGCCCGGCCTGCGGGCTTAGAGCGGGCCGGGAGCGGGCCGGGCCGGCCCGAGTCTAATTTTTTGAATTTTTATTTAATTTAATTTTTTTTGTTTTTTCTTTTCTTTATATATATATATATAATATAAAACTATAATATATATAATTTTTTAACAAAAATTTTAAAAATAATTAAAATTTTAATAAAAATAATATATATATAAAATTTTAATTTTTAAATAACGGACGGGCCGGGCCGGCCCAACGGGCTTAAATTTTCGGGCCGGTCCGGCCCGGCCTGCCGGGCCTAAAAGGAGAACCCAGCCCGCCTCTTACTGGCGGGCCGGGCTTTTACCGGGCCTAGAGAATTCGGGCCGGTCCGGGCCAACGACCGGGTCAAAATTACGGGCCGCGGGCCGGCCCGTTTGGCCCGGCCCAAATTCCCACCTCTAGATTTGAGTTTGAAATAATGATCATTGCTACCATTAAGCAATTATTTGTGATTCGAAAATTTTCCTATGAAGGAATTTTTAATATCGTCGATTGTTCTCTATTTATTTTCAGAGAAGAGCTAGAAAAACAGAGAGCTCATGAGCGATACATGCGACTTCAGGAACAGGGGAAAACTGAACAAGCAAGGAAGGACTTAGGTAATTGACATCAAATAATGTTTTTCAGATTCCATCATGGTAAAGTAGTAATTTTTTGCTATAGTGAGTGTTGTGGGTAAGGTTAAGGATATATTATTTGCTATAACCAACGACCTAAAGCGGTTGCAAGTTCTAAAACAACAATTATTTGATATATGTACTTCGATTGGTTCTTTCCCGCCTAGTATATAGAATAAACTTGTTCAACACTTCATTCTAATGTAGCATAAATTCAGTGGAGTATGGAAATTATGAGGTTGTGAAGTGGGAAAAGCACTGGTACTGCCTTTTTTCCCACTTCCGTTTTCATGTTTCTGATGTTTTGCTCTTGTTGATTTCGCAGAGCGTTTGTCCCTTATACGTCAACAAAGGGCAGAAGCTGCTAAAAAGAGAGAAGAAGAAAAAGCTGGTAATTGCCATCACTACCACCGTAATTTGTTTTTATTCTACTAAGTTTAACACATCGGAGCTGATAATTTTGCATTCCTTCTACAGTGAAAGAACAGAAGAAGGCCGAAGCTCGCAAATGAGCTTTGTCGCAGATGGTGAGAAAAACAAGATGTGGTGCTGCTCTAGGACGAGAAAATATATGTTTCTTAAACGTTTACTAGCCTAGTTTTTGCCCCTCCCTCCCTCCTGTGTTACTTCGCTGATCATGTCTACTGATAGTTGACCATATCATTTTATAACTCCATTTCATACTTGTTGGTTGTCAGTTTCATTTTATTACTTTTGCCTATATATCAAATCAGGTAGATTTTATTTTATTTCAATTTGTTTTTCTAAATCATTTGGAAGTTTGACGTTTCCATGTTCAGAATCATATATTTGTGAGATTCAAGACTTAGAGCAATGCTTGATGTTAATTTTATGGTACCTTGTAAACTTCACCGTCGTAGGTGAAAATGTCTAGCAAAGCTAAAATGCCACAAACACCATGTAAAGGGCTTACATATAGGGTTGGCAATTTCGGACACAACACGAAAACGACACGTAATAAATGGGTTTGGACCGCATGTTTAATAATTGGGTCGAAATTGGATTGACACGTTTAACATGAAAATAAACGGGTCAGAAACGGGTTAATACGTTTTAACATGTTTATGTTAGAATTTCAAACTATTCTAAAGCACTTTAATAACAAGTTTAAGTCCATTTGTGTGTTTAACACAAGACCAGAAAACAATTATCGAAGAATTTTCACTATAAAGACAACATAAATCAGAAGTTAGGGAGATGTTGCTTCTGATATAAAATAATAATCTTATAATTAACTAGTTAATAATATAAAATTAAAAACAAATTATAGTTATGGTTAACTAGTTAATAATATAAAATAGTAAACCTAATTATGTATATATATTTGGATTAAGGTATTAGGGTAATCTTATAGTTAACAAAGACATAAATTTATTAGGATGTAAAACAGTAAAACTTACTCATCATTTTGAAACTACATTTTTCAAATTTGAACTTCAGCTTTACAAATTCTTATTGACCATGAAAAAAAATTCGGAAATAATATTTAAATCCTCCTAATATAGTAGTACCCTTCTAATCCAAATTCTTACTGTTTTTTTTTCCTAGTATAGAATTTTAAGTGACTTTTTATCCTTTTTTTGGTTAAATGGGTCAGGAACCTGTTTCTTGTTAAATAGGTCGTAAACGAGTTTTTCGTGTTAAATGGGTCATAAACGGGTTTGTTTTCGTGTCAACCCGTCGCGGCCTTTTTAATAATCGTGTTCTTATGTCGTGTCGTACTACCCGTTTATTAAACGGTTCATATTCGTGTTTAGGTTCTTGGCACATTTATTAATCGTGTCGTGTTCGTGTTCATGCTTATCGTGTCATGCTGTAATCGGGCTGGCCCGAACCCAGCCCGCGAACACAAATTGCCAGCGCTACTTACATACCCCAACATATAGGGCCAGTTTGCCAACTTTTTTTTTTATTTTTTGGCAAGACCTTTTAAGGTTAATCAAAAAATACTCGGAGAAAACATCTAAATAACACAAACCTATAGAATATTAATCAACATAACACAAAAATTTGATACTAGATCAATAACACAAAATAAAACTGAAGTTTATGTCATATTGATCAATTGAGGAAAAGAAAAAGTGACTATTTGGATAATTTTCTCGAAAGAAGATTATGGGACAACAAGACATTGATTTTAGATAGTCCCCCTAAAAAAAAAATCTACTTTAGTCCTTGATTTTTGTTAAAACATTTTAAAGAGAAATTATTCAATAAATGTATCATGTTCTTATATGTCATCATATTTAGGTAATTTGTCAACACTTATTCTTTTGTAATTATCTAAATTAGGTAAAATTATTAAAAAGAAAGAAAAAAAAAGGAACGGCGATTAAAAATTTAAGATAGAATTCGTAAATAACTTAAATATTAAATATTTACTAAAGGAGTATATTATATCATATAAATACGATGATATGTTCCATTTAATCTACTGAATAATTTCTCATAAGACAACCATGGATCAATTTGCTCCAATTAGTATTCTATTTTAAAGTGGACAGCGTGCTTGTATGGTTTAATCCCATCTTTTGTGTTTGAGGAGCTACAACAAGGAGCAAACCGGAAGATACCAGTTTCTTTGCTTATTCCCATTTATTTCTTAAATCTTAAAGAATAATTAGCTTAAATAGTTCCCAAACTCTTTTAAAAATAACAGTTTAGTTTTTTTTTTTTTTTTTTTTTTTTACTACCGTTATGATCATTTCCATCCAAAGCTATTAAATTTTTTTATAGAATCTTACATAAGTCATAATTTTTATATTAAAAAGACTAAAATACCCATTAATTTTCTATTTTCTTACTAATTTACCTTCTCCCTCATTTTTTTCATTTTTTTCCTCAAACCACAAAAAACAAAAACAAAAACAAAATAAAACAAAACCAGAAAATTAACTTAAACTCAGAACCTAGCATTCCCCCTCATTCGCCATCGCTGAGCTCAGTCCCCCCACTACCGAACTTAACCCAGCCCAAGACCCCTTCCTTTGCTGCCGCCGAGCCCAGCCCCATCGCCCGCCGAACTCAATCCAACCCAAGACCCCCTCCTTCACCGTCGCCAAGCCCGAGCCCCCTCTCCTCGAACTCAAAACCTAACCCGAGACCCCCTCCTTCGCCGTCGCCTAGCCCAAGCTGCCCTCCCCCCCCTCCCCTTCGCCATCACCGAGCTTAGCCTCAACCCCCACCCATCGACCCCCCTCCCTTCCGCCATCGCCAAGCTCAACCCCAACCCCCACCCATTGAACTCAAACCCAACCCAAGCTCGAGCCCCCGCTTCCTTCACCATCGCCGAGCCCTCCCCCTATCTCCCAAACTCAAAACCCAATCCCCCCCCCCTCCTCCACACCGCCGTCGTCGACGAGCACAAGCACCACCCCCCACCGAATGAGTTCAAAACCCAGATCCCCTCAAAACGAACTCAAACCCCCCACCTTCCCTCCCCCTGCCGTCGCCGAACTGAAGCTCCCCCGCACCCGATACCGCCTCGCCAGGGTCCATTCTCTAGTTTTTTTGGATCTGAGTTTATTTTTTTTTGGATGTAGGGTTTGGGTTGTTTCGGAGGAAATGAAGAGAGAGAGAGATAAATTTAAATTTTTAATAAGTTAATTATTATTAAATTACTAAAATACTTTTTCACATATATTACATATGTAATATTCCGTTAGAAATTTAATGGATATGGACAGAAAGAACTAAATCGTCAACTTTTTAGAGAGTTTAGGATTAGCATGCAAAAAAAAAAAAAAAAGGAATCAAAGTGTTAGCTTTTAAAGAGTTTAAGGGAGTGTTTAGTAAATCAGTTGGGACTCAATTTTTTGAGTTGAGTTCCAACTGATGTTGTTTGGGATTTCATTTCATTCCCAATTTCACGTTGAACCGTTGCACAGTAAACTAAACTTGGTTTACTGTGCTCTCACCCGGCCTGTTATCTGTCTCACTGTGCCTTGTCCATTGTTCACCAACCTCGTTCTCCTCCTCACCGGTTCGAGCCCACCCTGTTCCGCACCGAACCCATTTCGTTCACAAGCTCGTTTTGCCGAGTATCTCCGAGCTGTCGCGAACCTCCCATCGCAAGCCCAGGCCGCCACTCGCCTCTGTCCCTTCGTGCCATTGTGTCTTCACGAGTCCAACCGCCATGAAATTCATTAATTCAGCTCACTGTCGCGAGCCATTACCAAAGATTGAGCTCGATATTCCGAACCCAGAATTGTCGCCGCCAAACCGTAGTGACGGAAAACAGCTCGTGAACTAGTTTGTGATGGGTTTGCGACTGGGGGGGGCTCTCCAACGGCACGATGGGGTGGGTGGTCTGCCTCACACGGCAGTGTGATTAAGGCTGTGTGATGGACATGCAGATATCGCAAATACAGAGAGAGGGAGGATTAGGGAAGAAAGGGAGAAATCTGGATGTTTTTTTCTTCAAATTTTTTTTTTTCTGATATGTTCTCTTTTTTTTTTTTGGCTGGTTATTTTTCTTTTTCTTTCAAATTAAGAGGATGTTTGGTGAATCAGTTGGGATTGGGCAACCACAGGGAAGTATTTACGTAGATTTCATGTTTTGTATTGGCACTTTTAATTAGCAACTAAGTAATTCAAGTTGTTGTATTTTATGGTTATATAAGAAATATTGTAAAAGGTTTTGATGCCATGTTGTTGGTGTGCGTTTTTATTTTAGTTTATTTTATGTTTTATATTTTTTTCCATTCACAACCTACAATGGTATGTTAACTTATTTTTTCAAGTTAAAACTTTTTAACTCAAACTTTTTTTTATCAAACACTCAACTCAAGTTAAACTTTTTAAATCAAACTTTTTACATCAAAACATTCAACTCAAGTTAAACTTTTCAAATCAAATTTTTTACCAAACATTCAACTCTAACTCTCAACTTAACTTATCTTCAACTCAACTTAAAAATCTTAACTCAAACCGTTTCACCAAACGAACCCTAATGATTTGTTTGGCATAACAACTCAAACCATTCAATTCAAACTTTTTTTGTCTTCTTCCCAAAAGTTTTTGTTTTTTTCCCAAAAAGCTTTTTTTCTTTTATGAAAATTCAAAAAAAATTACTATTGAAACTTAAAAATTTCAACTCAAACCGTTTCACCAAACAAACCATAAGTATCATTTAGACGGATTATTCAATCTTAAATCTTAAAAAATCTAAAAACCCGCCTGAGAGCCATCTGGCACTGCGTGGACACGTGTCAATCCGTAATGATTTATACGAGTTAAGCATATAAATACAGTTCTTCTTCACGATCCCCATCTTAAGGATTTCTAGATTTGAAAAAAAAAAAAAAATGAGTGAGCCCCAAAACCCCGATCGTCCTCACAACCTTCCCTCTTCTTCGTCTCCGAACAAGTTACCCAGCGACACGAATGGAAGCTTCTCGGGCCAGAAGGTCCACTACCCGAACCCGCCGGACCGGACGAACCCCGACCCGGCGACGCTCCGGGAGCAGTGGCGGTTCGCCATCAGGCAGTACAGCCGGTGGTACTCCCACGCCTGGGGAACCGCCATTCTCGCCGGCCTCTCCTTCTTCGCCCTCGGCTGGATCATCAAGGGCTCCAACCCTCTCCCCTCTCTCCACCGCACCGACGATCCTTCTCCGCCTTCGTCTTCGTCTTCGTCTTCCGCCGATGAACCCCAACGATGACTATTTTCCCCTTCCTCGGTGAGTTTATAATTTCCTATTTTCTGTTCCTTTTTTGTGGAATTTCGTTCGTTTCTGAGCTGGAATTTGGGAATGGGTAATAGAAACGAGTTGGATTGGATCGGATTGGATTCTTAATCCGAAGAAGACACGCCGTTGAATCAACGAGAGAAAATTACTGCTGGTTTTTGGTTTTGCTTTTGTATTAAAAGTTATTGTGAAGTCTCTACACAGTTTGTTTGTATATGCTCTGCGGATCACCATGAAACATGTTCTAAATGTATTATTTGTTGTAAAATCTTTCAGTCCTTCCTTTGGTTGAGAAAATGGCAATTGACCACGAGTGTAAATATGCAGTTCTTTGCATTTTTTTTAGAAGTAAATTATTGTCTCTTACTCTGTAGTAGCCGTGAAAGGAATAATAAATAAATAAATAAAAAAGGAATATGATCTCTACTCTCTTGTTCTTCTCTGGCTATGGAGGAATTGTAGCTTAAATAAAAAGCAGTTTAACAAACTCCGCTGCAAAATTGTATCTTGACCAATGTCCTCAATATAGGAGTATATATATATATATATATATATATATATATAATTATAGTGGTGGTGTCGAGCATTAGATTATCATCAAATTATACCTGCAATTATTATCAAAATTTTATGATTTTTTTTTAATGGAGCAGGCGTTAGGATGAATGAACTATTTTTCATTGTAATGTTATACTTGAATCAAATTTTATGTTAGTTATATCTGGTGTTAGATTTATTTTTAACTATAATATGGTTTAGATTTCAGCATTTGGTTAATTGATCGCTTAAAAATACATATGATACTTGAAATATAAAATTGAATGAAAAAATCAAATTTGTTATTTATATACATGTGTATATATTCAGGTGTAATATTGACATTGACACTAGTATTTGCATATGCATTACTAAGATGGTCTGAGTAAATCAAGTTGGTTGTTGCATGAACAATGAACAGGAGCACAACCTTCCAAGGCATTGAACATAATGTGCAATAATTCATAACAAAGTTGATAATTTCACTTGTAAAAATCGAAAAAAAAATAATAATAATAACACAACTGTTGAAAAAACTGAAATAAACATAATTAATGAGAGAGTAACGCTAATACACAGTGAAAGAGTTCAAATTGAATCAAAGAAACAACATGGGACGTTTCAGAATCCTATTTTTCGGCTATAAGAAAAGAGTTTCAAAGTACCCCAAGCAAAGTGTTCAAAACTACAAGCAGCTAATTTTCTGTTGACAAAAAGCCTTCCTCAAGGAATCAGGTCGACCTCTATATAGACATGACCAGAGCATGGTCTTCAAAAACCACACCTAAAAACGTTATCGTCACAAAATTAAGCAGAGCAACATCCGACTTTCTTGACGGCTGACACGTCATCCTTGGTTCCGATATTGATGGTCTGTCCTTTGGGCAAGGCTGCTGGGTCCTCCCCGATGTCGAGGGCTTTCCTGCTTACCACACGATAGATTTGGGTTAAAACCTCTGTAAAGGCGTTCTCGACGTTCATGGACTCGAGGGCAGATGTCTCCATGAAGAAGGTGTTCTCCTTCTCAGCAAAAGATTTGGCATCTTCAGTGGAAACCGCTCTCAGGTGACGCAGATCGGCCTTGTTTCCTACAAGCATGATCACAATGTTGGCATCCGTATGATCCCTGAGCTCCTTCAGCCATCTCTCCACATTCTCAAACGTGACATGACGAGTAACATCATAGACTAGTAAAGCACCAACCGCGCCGCGATAGTATGCGCTTGTGATTGCACGATACCTTCAAAGATGAACAATTCATTAAAATGAGAATGTTTCTGAAAAACCAG
This sequence comes from Ficus hirta, assembly GCA_038430175.1. Taxonomy (NCBI): domain Eukaryota; kingdom Viridiplantae; phylum Streptophyta; class Magnoliopsida; order Rosales; family Moraceae; genus Ficus; species Ficus hirta. The sequence continues at coordinate 10,309,875 of CM076589.1, forward strand.
GGACGGGCAGTGGAAAAAACCATCTGCCCCATTCCTGCTTCTCGTCGTTCACGGCTTCCTTCCTTAGTTTCCGAGGTTCAAGGTCCCGTCCATCGATGTCATCTATGAACATGATATCTCAACATTGCAGAGAAATTGCATACATCTCATTTTAAAGTGTCATCCCTATATGGAAATACATGCGACTTCAATCAAACCCGTTACTCGATTCAAGTAAGACTAGGTAGTCAAAAACCATCCAACATAGCAAGTAATGCATAATTTGCAAACAAGTCCAATTTCATCCTCGGAGTGAAAGAAAAGAATAATGCTTAAAAATAGAAAAATAGGAAATAAAAACATTGGAACTAACATTTGGGGAACAGATTTTCTTTTCTATAAATCACAAATCAATCTGTCCATCGACTTCTCATCTCATCCTATTTCTTTTTAAGCAGCTTTAAACTTTGAAGAGAGAGAGAGAGAGTTTTCCTAATATTGGCCAACTACTCTTATTAAATTGACAAAGATTTGCTAGAAACTTTAGAGAACGAATAAAAAGCTAATCTTTTTCAAGAAACAATAAGCTTTCAAAAATTAAATGAACAATTTATTGTAACTTGTTTATGACATTCCTAAAACCATAAACAAAATCGAAAATATGCTTTTCCAAGATTCGAATTTACAAATAATCTTCTTCAAACTTCAATAATTGCTTGCACCAAATAAATCAACGATAAATCCATTAAGAAGTCAGATTGAAGAGATCCATATCAGAGCCACCAAAACGTAGTTTTCATAATCCAATTCAAACCGATCCGAATTCATTCGCACAAATTAATTCAGAAACCTAACAAATCCTGATGTGTAAATATCTAAAACGTCATTATCTGATCCATTAAAAGAAAAATAAAATTGAAGCTTTGCAACACCAGCATAAATATCACCGTCAAACAAACACGAGAGAACACAGATCGAAAATGCAATCTGAACGATCAAAAAAACAGAGATGGAAATCGGATCCGAACCTTTCTTGGCCGGCGGTGTCCCAAATTTGGGCCTTGATGACCTTGTCATCGACTTTAATGCTCCTGGTGGCGAACTCGACTCCGATTGTGGACTTCGATTCGAGGCTGAACTCGTTCCTCGTGAACCGCGACAGGAGGTTCGATTTCCCGACACCGGAGTCTCCAATCAGCACCACCTTGAACAAGTAATCGTAATCGTCGTCCGTCCGGTACGCCCCCATGGTGTCTCTGCGCAAATTACCGGTTTTTCTCGAGGGTGTTTGGCGCGGTAGAAAATCAGAGAGAAAATCGCCTAGGAAAACTCCCCACTTTATTTATTTTTTTTTAATTTATTTTTTCTGTGAATAAAAGAAGGTAATTTTGGTTTAAAGAGTTTATTATTGGAAATTGGTTAGAAAATGGAAAGACAGAAAATGGAAAGAGAGAGAGAAAGAGAGAGGATGTGAGGAGCTGAGGAAGAAGAGCGAGCTGGAAATGTGGGGGATTTTCAATTTATCCTTTTTTTTTTTTTTTTCAAAATTTTGGTCTTTATTTTATTTGAAAGGAAAATTAGGGTTATTTCTTTATTCAATTAATGTGGTCGCCAAACAAATACTCTTTCCTACATTCACATGGATTTTTCCTTAAAATGGAATAATCACAATTATGATAATATTAAAATCAAAATCAAAGTTGGACATTTCTAATCTTTGCCCAAGTCTTCCTTTCCATTTTTCTATTGGGGGGGGGGGGGGGGGGGAACTTAGAGTTATTTATTTATATTTGCTTAGTGCAATTTATAATTGTTCATTTGTTATGTTATTGTTGGTAACGCTACTAACTATTTAAGTATGTTCTTAGCCAAAAAAAAAGAAACAAAAGAAGCCTATGCACATGTATATTGTACTTTTCTTTTCCCTCTAAACAAGATGTATATTGTACTCTTTTTTTAAAGAGTAATTATCCTAAATAGTCCATGAACTCTTTACAAGGTGATGATATGGTTCTTATTTTTTTAATTTTGGTCAAGACAACTCTAAATTCTTTAAATATTGATAATCTTAGTTCTTTCCGTCCAAATCTGTTAAATTTATAATGGAATGAGCTAAGTATAATGCATGTGATCTAACTTATGAGGGTATTTTGGTAATTTAACAAAAATTAAAAAAAAAAAACTCATAAAAACCCCTAGACTTTGCTCTCTCTCTCTCTCTCTCTCTCTCTCTCTCTCTCTCTCTCTCTCTCTCTCTCTCTCTCTCTCTCTCTCTCTCTCTCTCTCTCTCTCTCTCTCTCTCTCTCTCTCTCTCTCTCTCTCTCTCTCTCTCTCTCTCTCTCTCTCTCTCTCCCCTTAACTCCCACCTTTCTCTCTCTCCCACCACCATCATCACAACAACGCCGTTTCCTTCGCCGACCCTCATCTCTAACGACTCCCCTAACGATGACAAGCAGCAGATCCGGCTTCTTCTACAATCACGCAAATGGCGCCATTCGATGGGCCTCCGCTGCGAATCCGTCTGGAATTTGTCGCGAAACTAGACTTTGGTCAGAGAAGAGCTTTGCCATGATGACCGAAAAATGATATAGATCTTGGTTTCTTCATGAGATCGCATCGGATCTCTGTCTCTACTGAAAAAGTATGTTTTTCATTTTCAAATTTTTTTCCACAAAATTTTTTTTTTTGGAAAATTTCGATTGGTTTCATAGATGATTTGCTAATGTTGTTTTTTTTTGGACAATTTGTTGTGGAATTGAGCGTTTTGATGTTGATTTTTGTGTTTTGTGAGACATGAATCGGAATTTGGGGTTTTGGTGTTGGTGTGGGAGGGATCATAGGGCTGATGGTGGTGGCTCGTTGTCTCAGTGTCGGCATGACGGAGACTCACGGGTCTAGGGTGGCGGATCTGGACGGACACAGTGGGGTTGGGAGGGGGGGGGGGGGGGGGTGGGCTAGGGGCTCAACTCAGCGAGATTCTGACGGGGGGTTCGTTCTTCGTTGGGGTGGGGTTTTTTTTTTAATGTATATTGGGTATTGTTTAAAAAAAAAAAAGGTATTTTTGTCTTTTAATAATTAATCTAACTCATGTGATAGGTCATATAACCTTTTCTGTTAGAAACTTAATGAAATTAAACGGAAAGGACTAGATTATCACAATTTGGAGAGTTTAGGGTCATCTCAGCCAAAATTAAAAGAAAAATAGGGATTAAAATCATCACATCTTTAATAGTTTAGGGACCATTTAGGTCAATTACTCGTTTTATTTTTATTTTTATAAGAGAGAAGATGTATATTGTACTTGTTTACTTGATTTATAACCAAAATTTGATGAATAATGTGATTACATATATAGTACAGTGTGTTTTTTTTTTTTTTTTTTTTATATAAGACATAGAGTCTGAGTTCCCTTCTTCTTTAAGTTAAAAAATTTAAAATTTTGATGAATAATTGATGGAGATTTTCATGTTTTTCCATGGTAATAAATAAAAATAATAATAAAAAAAGAGTAAAATTCTAATGTGATTTTTAGAACTGTTAAATAAAAGTCAAAACCAAACCAATCAAACCTTTCTTTGGCATGGTTTTTAATTTGAGATTTAGGGATCGGTCTGAAATTCTATGTTAACAAGTAAGAATTTAAAAAAGAGTAAAATTCTAATGTGATTTTTAGAACAGTAAAAAAAAAAAAAAAAAATCCCAAGACTAAAACCAAAACCAAAACCAAACTAATCAAACCTATCTTTAGCATTGTATTTAATTTGGGATTTAAGGATCGGTGTGAAATCGAATCCACCGAGCTCTTTGTTATATGTATTTGTAATTATTATTTATGTACAATTTTCTGTATATTATATCTATTTAAAACTTAAAAAGAAAAACACATGAGGAAGAAATAATGTTGTTAAACTTTGAACTTTAATTTCATTTCGGTTAGTAGTTTATTATGTTTAAGATTCAATGCCATTGAAATTTTAGACTTTACGTTTAATCATTGAACTTTTGACAGTTTCTTTGTTGAGTATTATCAAATCAAAATCTCCAATATCAATGTCGGTTACGTTGTTTAGCATCAAATTATTGTAAAAAATAAAAATAAAAACTGAAAAAAACTACATAAATAAATTACAAAAAATGAAGAAACTATCCGGCTATCCTCTGTATAGTAATGGTAACCCCAAGTTGCAAAACCAAACAATCGACGGAAAAAACTGAATTTTGACCACATAATCAAAAAACGGACCCAACAATGATTTTTGAACGGCCGGAAAACCGAGTGAATCTGTCTTGTTCAACAAGTTCTATTTTTATGATTTTGAAAAATAAAAAACTCAGTTACGACATTAATTAAAAAAACTCAGGATTCGTTTGGGCTGCCGTCTCCAATGGTTATTTATTATTTGGATTTCAAAATCTCAACTCTAAATTAAACTTTCTTTCTTTTCAATTTTCAAAAAACTCAAACTTTAAAAGTCCATAACTTTCTCATTTCAAATCGAAATGAGATGATTTTTATGTCAAAATGCTTGTAACAACCAGGGAACAAGATAAGATCTATTTTGTATATTTTTTCTGAACACATTTCAAATTTTTATACTATTTTCTATTTTACATAATATTTTTATATCACATAATTTTTCAAAAGTTTTCCCTCAAAATACATATTTTCAACCCAATATTCAAAACATAATCTCCAGATCTCCCCTAAATTGGCCCTTCGTAAATGTTAAGTTCTAAAGGTAGTTAATAATTATCAGCTATGTAGTAATTAATACGACCATAACAATTGTAAAGAAATGCGTTTTTTTTTTTTTTTAAATTTATTTTGAAAGAAATGCGTTTCACTTGTAATCGTCAAGTGAAGGCTCAAAGCCTCCACAACTAAGTAGTAACTCCCAAATCTGCTTTCTTCCAAATCAGCAACAACCACAAAATCACAGCCTCCATAAGGACCATCACATTAGCCAAATTGGACATGTCAGATTCAGATATATATGTTTCAACTGACAACTTATATCCACAATTAAATTTTTTTTTTTTTTTTTTTTTTTTTTTGCCATTATTCTCATAACTCCAGTCACCAAACTTGCCAAGTATAGTTCATGATTTTAATAAATTTCAAACAAGCCTTTCAAACCCATAATCTAGGCTAACGTATTGTCACTGCACTAGTCGTCGATCCAAAATCCCATGAAAAATCCAATAAAAAAAAAAACAGACCTGGTTAACTTTCAAATTCTTTTCAATTGATGTCTTTTCATGTCTTTCTAACGATATCAAACTTCGTTAATTAAAATGATATGTCGATTAAAATATTTTCCGTTTAGAAAAGAGTGGGGAGGATATAAAGGAGGGTTCTATTCAATTTCTTGCCAGAATTAATTACCAATTTCGTCAGAATTAATTTGTACAGAATTCCTAATTGTCACATTTGGTAATGCCAATTTTTATCTATCTTTATTATTATTATTATTTTTCTCTATCCATGAAACGCCTTGTTATAGAGCACAATGCCCTAAAACTTCTCTTTAGCATATGGCATTAATTCCCTAAAAAAAAAAAAAATTATAGCTTTAGTTCAATAGAAAAAAGATAAAAAAACTTTAATATTGTAGCCTTTTAAAAAAGAAAATTAATTAGAACCCCCAAATATAAAATCCAGTTAATTTAGACAAGCCTGCCGTAAATATTCTTTCAGCGATCATAGAAAACGATATGAATATAATAAAATAAATGTCGTGTGAAAAAACGAATGAACGTCTCTATGGATGAAAGTTCAATAAAACTTCTGACGAAGTCTTCAACTTTGATGTGCAGCCAATTTGGATTGACAAGTTCATGCATATTCATATTTTAATATCATTAATTTGATTTCCTTAAAGCATGCTTAAAGAACATATTCTAAGATGTAGAAACATCTAATTACAATTAAGCAATTAGTACGTAGAGATCAGATTAGATTCATATGTCCTTTTATGTATGTTTCTTTATGTCTCTTTATATAATACGTCAATTAAAAATATCTTTCTAATTATAATATTATATTATATCAATCAAAATGACATTTAATTAAATATATGTTAAATATTATTAAAATATATGAAAGGAGACAGAAATAGATGACTTATAAATTGAATCCCAAGAGACCTACAATGCAGGTTATTTCGGCAAGGAAAAGAGAAAATCAGGCTCGATCCACAAGTTGGGCTGTTTAGATGGATTGCCATTGGGCCCACAAGCACGGAATTGTTGGCCCACAAAAATTAAGGTTCTACCACGAGCTTCAAAGAGTTTTAAATCGAGAAATTATTTTCTTTTTAAATTACCAACATTGGTAATAATATTACGTCCTTGTTTGGCTCACCAGTTTAACTCCAATTAAACTATACTTTTTCAACTCAATTTTTATCTTTTTTTGAAAAGTCAACAAAATTTATAACTAATTTTTAAAAAGTCAACCAACTCAAACTTAAAAACTTCAACTCAAACCGTTTTACCAAACGCACACTACATATTTGGATTGTGGTCTTCAGAGATATCTAGTGGAACTCCATTTTTCTTTAGATAGAAACGAGGAACCTTTGTTTCATCCCGTTTTATATCTATTCATATATGAAGAAAATTATTTAGGATTCACTAATAACGTGATACACCCAGTCTGTTAAGTAATTTCTCATTGTCTACTTAATCTACTAGAATAACGTGCATAGTTTCACTCATACAACCATTAATCCGACACCCTAGTATGTTAGGGGGTAGAAATTCTAATTGAGACTATCGGATATCAAACTTTTAAATATTCTAATAGAAGAAAAAGAAAAGACGTCTTACCAGTTACCATTACATGACTACTTCATTGATGGTAAGCTCTACGCAGGTTCGTTAACAAGAGAATTAGATAGAGGAATGCTAAAAATCTATGTCAATAATAATTCCTTGAAACACAATCCTAGCTAAACAAATTACATGTTAGTTGACATATTAAGCTTGGTCATTTCACTTCACAAAAAAAAAAAAAAAAAGAAAAAAAAAATGTCCTCAAAATCGGGACTTTAGTAGAAGTACAATCCCATCACATATTCACGATGATAGTGACTGTACCGGAATCCTCTGCCGCGGGGGCATGGATAGATCTTGACCATGCACCACTCTCCACGTGCCACGTACGTACCTATCTAGCTAGTACTTCTTCTACCAATTTTATTAATATATAAGCGCATATATATATATATATATACACACACACTATAGCCAATCATGTAATAGCCATAAACCCTGGACTCGATCTCTAACAATCCCATTCCATATTATCATTGCTTGTTCTTCTCCGACCCCATATATATAACTCTTTTAGAGAGAGAGACACACACACTCACAGAGATCTAGAGAGAGAGAGAAAGAGAGAGAGAGAGAATTTGTATAATTTTTTAGGTAGTTGTCGTCATGATTAAAATACGTGATAGTTCATGCAAAACACAGTATGGTTGTTGTTGTTGGCAGGCCCTTTCTTCTTCGACATTTCCAAATCACTCAATCAAATCACACAAATCCAAATTGCCAAACACTACTGTTGACAACAGGTTGCACGTAACAAGTCTGCACCACTCAAATTGAAAGGTTGACCTCTTGTCTACCTACACGCCATTCCTCTCCTCTCCTCTATCTATATATATATATATATATATAGTTCTTCTTCTGTTCATCCGATGAGATAGTTTCTTCTTGTAATTTTTTTAAAATAAGTAACTTTCTATAAAATTATATATAATATAATAAATTAATGATAAATAATATTATATACACATAATTTTATATAAAATTACAAACTAATCAATTAAGTAATTGCTACAAGTTATTTAATAAGAAGTTAAATTTTAGAGACCATCACATCTGACTAGCAGTAAAATACCCCTGTATATAAATATTAATATATATGTATTACGTACGTCTCTTTATATCAGTATCAACTACATTGACTAATCCAAAACCAAAACCATATATTTAAAAAAAAAAAAAAAAGAAACTTAGTACTATATAAGTGTGTGGTTTCTCTAAGCATCAACCAACAACACGTACGTACAGTGTGTGATTGGATTCTGTTTGCCGATTTCTCAAAGTTGAGCAAACATTTTAACTTGCGGTGTTTGTCCAACATTACTACCTTTCCCTTTCTGTTTTGGCTTTTCTGATTCATGCAAGCAAGCTGATCCAGTTCTAATTAAATTGTTCATCAAGTTGTTTCCATATATAAACCTACATTGTTCTTCAGAATTATTCTTGTTAATTCCTTTAGCAATTTGCAGTGCAAATAAATAAACCACCACAATAAACTTATTAGCTCTATTAAATTGCATTTAATTTGGATAAGTTAGCACTTATATGTCCATACTTCCAAGAAGGGAAAAAAAAAAAAAAAAACCTCCGTCATTCACTTCGTAAGGAATATATGTACATAAATACAAATATGTTGTTCCCTTTTACTGTCTCTTTAATTAAATATTGACATCTTATTAAAATTTTACACGTTTGCGCTAACTCGGAAATAGAATGTGTAAATTTTTAACAGAATGTCGATAATAATTGTCAGGAAGACGGTAGATTAAAGGGACGCCAAATAAAGGAATACAAAAAATACTTTGACATACATTATATATTAGGGATCATGGCTTGAAGAAATCGGTTCCCCACATAAGGTATTGAAAAGCCTGCTCTCTCTATATATATATATATATATATACATAGCATATTGCTTTTGAAATGAGGCAAAGTGAATTAATGTAAATTTTGGGGTTTGGTAAATCGTTGGGAGTGTACTATATACGTAGATAAATAGTAACAAATTCCATCCGTGTCTTTTTTACTTGAGTGGTTTCATCAGCTACAGGGTACGTGGCAGCATCCCCCAAGGCAAAATTTTTGCGTGGAAGAAGGACAATTTGCTTTAAAAAGTCAAAAACCAGCAAACTGGAATTCCTTCAACAGAAAGCAAGTAAAACCCAAAACTGGCAGATACATATATATAAATATATATTAATATATATATTATTATTAAGAGGATAATATGTATATATGTATGTATATATATATATACGATGATATCACGATCTCGATCGCTTTGTTCACGGATTCACATGTATACACATATGCAACTTTTACTACTTTATACGTCGACCTTGATTACAGTTTTTATTTGTTAGTAAATAACTTCAAACTTCTCCTTGTTTGAGAGTTAAAAATATATATAAACATATAATAGTAGCAGTAGCACATAAAGATTTCTTTTTTAATACATTTTTTTCTCTAATTAACAACGGAAAAGAGAGTACATATGTAATATAAGTCCCACCAAATTTTGATATATTTCCTAACATAACAAGTCATCACTGAAGCCCTAATCCAAACTAAAAGAGATCGATAGAGCAGAAATATAGTTAATTTGATTAACCACAGCCTGCGTGTGTTTTTCTCCTAGCTAGCTAGATATATATATATATATATATATATATATATATTCCAAGCTCCTAAATCTGCAACCGAAGGAAAAAAAAAGAAGAAAAAGATCAGTCAATAAATTACTAAAAGGGGGTCTAGGGTTTAGACGTTAGATCAGCACTAAAAACAAATAAATTAACCACAATTCAATCTAATTTCAAACTTTTTTTTGGGGGGTTAAAATTTGAGTTGTGAAATATCATGTCTAGTGAAAAAAAGAAGAAAAATCATATGTAACACGTAATTAAAAAGAAATAAATTATAATGTTAGAAAAAAGGATTATGGACATGAGCTTACTAGATAATAAAAAGCACCGTGCTGGAGGGGGTGAAGGGTGACACCCCACTCATTGGTGAGAACGGGCTGACCGTAGGAGTGAATGAGCACGGCCTCCTCCCCAAACGCCTCCCTCACGTTGAACGGCCCCACCGGCACCTCAAACGCCACGTCGTTTATGAACACCGTCGTTTTAGCACCCGCTCCGTTGGGCCCCACACCGGATGATCCCTGTTCTCCAACACCTGCGTTCACAGTACGTCGTACATTTACTAAAGTACATCTATATATTAATATACACTTACCACCGCCATACCCTATAATCACAACAATTATGATCGTACACATACACTGTACACATATAAATATATATAATACATATATATCTATATATATGCGACTCCAAACCAAACAAACATCGCAGTAGCTAGTCAATCAATGGAGCAGTAGTACACTTATAGTATCTAATATTATCTAGAGCACCAAAGCCATGCACACGTCCATCCACACATCAGATCCCTCGCAAGCCCTGTTGATCAAACATGGACTGACAATTTTGCCCTCGCTCTTTGATTCATTCTACAAATCAGGTTTATGCTGAGAATTAACAACAATAATCTGTAAATGTTGTCACGATTACAACCTTGTACGCGAGTGGAGCCACGCGCTTTCGAAACCTGGCAGACCTTTTTTTTTTATAATAAAACCGGGCAGGGATTAATTGCTAATTCGTGAAAAGGTATGATATCACACGTAATAATATGTTGTCTGTCCCTATATGATTTAGTGTGTACACATAAATGTCATTACACATACATGATGCACAACAAGACAAAATTCCAATTCCACTTTCGGTTCATCAGATAAAATTCTTTTAATCAATTATTAGTTACAAAATTAATTAATTACTTACCTTGGATTTGATTCCCTTGTGACATTGAAGACACAGCAGTAGTAGTAGCGGCCGTAGTGAGAGGAGTAGTGGCCGGAGAACTAGTTGCCGCCGCCGCCGCCGCCGAAAGAGTATAATTCAGCTGCAGCTTCCCTGCTTCAAGATGCTGAACATGATCATGATGATCATGATGAATTTGACCTTTCTTTGAAACCCCATGATGGTTCATGATCTCGCTCAGCAAGAGGCTTGTACAGGGCCCGATGTTATGCTGTTGAAAATGATCAGGCATGACATGATGATCCTGATGAACCGCGCTGGGCATGAGCTCAGGGAAGCAAAACCCTTGAGAGCCGAAACCTGATGAAGCAGTAGTAGTAGTACTAGTACTGGACTGATGAACCGGGAAGAAAAAGGGCTCGGCCAAGAACTGGTCCTGATGATGATGATGGTGATGATGACCAGCAGTAGTAGAACTACTGTTGGTCTGGAAGAAGGTATTACTCTGGTTGACCGAAGCGGTCGGAGAGTTTAGGGCTTCGGTGAAGCCTATCGAGAAGACCGGCGATCCGTTTGGTACTTTTGGAGACGATTTCTCGGACGAAGAAGATGATGAGGACGGAGCTATAGGAGGAGGAGGAGGAGTAGTGGCGGTGGTTGTGGGGGTGATATTGGAGTTAGGAGGGTTTTGGTGAGTATTATGGAAGTGTTGTTGTTTGGAGTTTTGGAGGTGTCGGAGCTTGTGTTTGCTTCTGGATTTCCGGTTCTGGAACCAGTAAAAGACGTTGGCGTCGCCCACTTGGCCGTACTCCTGCAATTGGGCTCTGATCTTCCTTATCTCGTCCCTCGGCGGGTTTACCATCCCCGAGTTGAAGATCGCTTCCAGGATCCTAATCTGCTCCGGTTTCGGATTCCATCTCGGCTTCGGCTCGGGGCTCCGCTCTTCGCACCCCGTAACTAATATAAATCCAAGAAACATATAGTGATTGCGTTAGTTTTGTTGTATATGAAAAAGTATTTGGACATGATCGCACATAACACATGGTGGTGAAAGAATCGGTAGGCGCTCCAAGACATCTCGACTGTTACCTGAAGAGTAAGGAGTACGGTGGCAGGCACTTGAGATGAGAGACTGGTTGATGTCGTGTTGCCATTGGTGGTGGTGGTGGGGATTGCAAGGCTTGGACTTGAACATGCTGGGCCAGTGTCTGTTTGAGGAAGCCATGATGATGATGTTGTTCTTGATGATGATGATGATGATGATGGTGAAGAAGAAGAAGCTGATCAGAAAACTGATCTTAGATATTAAAGTAGCCAAACAAAAGAGAAAACAGCGAGATGTAACCGTTTTGTTGCTCTTGTTTTTGGTACACTTATATAATAATAATCCTCTAGCCAGACAATAACCACATCACTACTTCTTATAAACAGCTAGCCTCCTCACCTACCCTTGCGATCAGTTCCTTTTCCTTTTTGTTAATATAAATATAAATACGAAATATTTATTTTTTAATTTAACAGTACCCGCTTGACCCTTGCTCCCATCTCCCGAATAAATTAAGCAAAAAAATTGTTATGAGAAATTCACAGAAATTCGTTTCGATTCGATTATTATATAAAATGGACAAAACCCACAACAGGAATCGCCTGTGAAAAAGAACAACGAAAAAGGAAACCAAATTAAATTATATAAATAAAAGAGAGAGAGAGAGAGAGAGAGAGAGGAATAGTAGTACTATCCGCCCATGCCTTGCTTTATAGACTTTAGCATTAAATCTGAAATACTTGTGCCCTACTCAAAAGTAACACACACCATAACATATACAAATATTACAAATTAAGCCAAATTTCCTCTCCACTCCCCCCGGACGAGAAGTAAAGGGAACTTGGAAAGGAGTACCTGCTAGGGCTTTTTTAGAATCTTCGTCAGAAAGGTGACAGAGAAAGCTCTTACTTATGCTAGAGAGAGAAACAAAGATAGAGAGAGAGAGAGATAGAGAGAGAGAGAGAGGAGTTTTATATATAGCTTTTTTAGATTGAGAAGTGGGGGGGTTGTTTCTGATCAGTTTGTCTCTTTCTTTTTCATTTCATTTTTATTATTTTTATTTTTTTTTTTCCAGATTTCTATGGAGAGGGATTCTCTTGCTTGCTTGGTTTGCTTGCAGTGTATTAATGGAAGAGGGAAGGAGAGTAGAAATAAGTGTTGTAATATTCTAATGGGAAAGGTTGTTGCAGGAATAAATAGAGAGAGAGAGAGAGAGAGAGAGACAGAGTTTGAAAGTCAAGAAAGGGCAATGTAGGGTTTTTTTGATTGGAAAAGCGGTGGTGGGAGTCGTGGGATAGTAATGGCGAAATATTTGGTTATTTTTTGGGGGAAAGTACGGGGGAAAAAAAAAAAAAAAAAAGCTAGATAGCAATAGCTAATTTTGGATTGACTCGAGGGTCTCTATTTAATGTTTTCTTTTATTATTCATATGTATTATTTCTTGGAACAATTACTTCTAGGTTCTTCTCAGATCTCAAAAGCGAATTGTAATTCACGGTTTACCAAATTAAAGCAACATAATAGACTTTTAATAAATTCTTGATTTGTGCAAAATTGGAGCAGGAAAAATGAAGAAGGAGAAAACTCGACTAGGTTTGAATCCGTATATGGCATACATGATACAACCAATCAAAGGGAAAATCGAGTATCTAAATGGAAGCTGGCGGTGCATAACCCTCAATAAGACTAATTAGCTAATTAAGACCTATTTCAGACCTATTTGACATAGTTTTTACTTTTACTTTTAGTCAGTAAAATAATAAAAATAAAGCTGTCACACTGAAAATTATGTATTTAGAAGAGCTTATGAAGTCAAAACCACTTTAATGTTTTCTAATAATTAATAAAAATGTTAGTATGAAATTCAATTTATGATAATGTCTAACTTAAATTTTGATATAAGTTTTAAAATCTATCAAACATAAAAAAAAAAATTTCCCCTAAAAGCCATATTTTCTTGTTAGATACTTGAAGCTCTTGTGATAAATTATGCAAGCAGTTTCAGAAATAATTTTTGAACTCATGAAGTCAAAAATAGTTTATAAGAAACCTATCAAGCAAGCCCTTAATATGATCAATTAGGAGTGTGGTGATGATGATCAACATTTGATTTCAATTTAGTCTATATATTTTTATGGATAGTGCGTGCAGTATCATATATTCGTTGTTGTGTATAGTTGGTCAAGTACCTAAGGTTCATCTTCATGTGGCATTTTGGCGCATTTTTTGTGTTAATTACGATAGGTCCATAAGATACATGACACAAAATAGACGTCTAGATGACGTATGCACACCCTAAGGCTAGCTAGATATATGCATATATATATATATATATATGTATAGTTTTATATGTGTAATGTCCTCATCAACCAACAGGCGTTTTTTTTTTTTTTTTTTTGGTAAATCATCAACCAACAGGCGTTGAATGTGGGTTAATTACTTTATTCTAAATGATATTGTGGTGGAGGAACTGATATACAAGTCCAAACGGGATTAGTACTTAAAATATCAAGTAACAAATCCTTTGTGTCAAATTTTTTACTAATTGGTATCAATTTAGAGGTAAGTATCATGGTCTTTTCTGTAAGTTATCAATCAGATACTAGATAGGAGATGAATAAACCAAGATAATTTTAAGTAAATGTATAAAAGACGATAACATATCGATTCATCTAAAATTTGAGTTAAGATTGAAGCAGCAAAATATCTTGATGGTTAACGACCATTATTATTTAGAAAGAAATGAAGATTGTATACCAGGTTCTTGGAATAAATTGATTACACTTTACCAGTTAAAGAAAAAAAATTAGATAATATGTCTACAAACTAGGAGACAAAACAAGTATAAAACTAGAATTCGAAGTATGGAGGGTTTTTTAATTGAAAATTAATTATGTTTTATCGCATTTTGCTCTTTTACAGCTTTCTTTTTATTTTTAATTTTTCTAGGTTGCACTTTTCATTTTCATTTTTAGATGTTTTATATGGTTTAGGTTTATAAGGATTGTTTCCATTTTTTTTAATAAAAAAGTATTAATTACAAAAATTTCATCCAAATTATAATCCTTATAATGTTTTGTCTCATGAATTTCCGAACGTAATAACATCGGTTTCTCTTTAATTTTATATCCGCGTAACATTATCCACTCCAACGAAGTTATTCACATTGAGTAAAGAGAACCAAAAAAACTCCTGATGCACACACACACACACACACACACACATATATATATATATGTTAAGTGTCGACTATATCCTTATGGTGTAATAGTGAGCCTATGAGATTTGTCCAACTCCCCGTGCGAGACGATGGAGTGAGAGAGAGAGAGAGAGAGAGAGAGAGAGAGAGAGAGAAAATAAATGCTTGGTGTCTAAGAGGTGTCGGTGCGATTCCGACATGTAAACTAGCTCACACCCAACTCTGCCTTCTCTGGGTGACATGACCCTAATTCTCATCATCAATCTCCTATATATTTATATATATATATATATATATATTATTCAAATCCTCTTATACTCCCATATGTTAATCTTTTACTCGTCATCTCCTTCTCTTACTCAAACGTCTTCAACTAATGTAGTGTTAATATGATCACTTCAATTAATTAAAATTTTATTAAAATATGAAAAAATATCTTACAAACCTAAAATAAAAAGTCCAAGAGTGCAAAATAGAAAAAAGAAAAAAAAAAAGTCAAAAGAAAACATAATGAAAAAGAAGCCATCAAAGAGAAATCATTAAGAGAGTCTTAAATTAAAATTCTTCTCTTCCAAGCCTTGAGTTTGTAAGAAGTGTTTTTGTATTCAAGATTTTTGTTTAATTTTTTAATCAAAATATCAAGCTTTGTTATTATTATTATTATTATTTTTTAGAACTTGAAATGATAATTATCATATCTTTCTAAATAAACATATGATTATTGAGTTCACTGTCCGCTTCGAAATTTTCATTCTCTTAATCTTTTATAAGGCTCCATTATGTTGCCGTTTTTTGAGAACTTCTCTCCCGATTTTTCTTGGTAAAAGATATATTTAATCATTTTTTCGTAGCTGCATTCATTTTTGTAACTTAGCTACTAAGGGACATATAAGTGAGTTAAATCGACTATCAAGGATATATGGTTAGGCTTAAAATTCTTTTACTAGCTATTTCATAAATGAAAAATATACACTTTATGAAAAAGAAGTTCCATGAAACATCATGAAATTAAACCACAAAATTATTGATGATAAGACATCGGGGTAAGATATTCACTTCAATTTTATAAAACTTAAAGAGTTTTGACATGAATGCAATTATGACGTTCGTGATAAAATTTTTTATGAGACATATATATCTTTACTCATAAAAATTGACCCATCACTTTGTAAATTAAGTCTAGGAAGCTTAATTTTTTTGATTACCTAATATGTTATGATTACCTAATATGTTACACAATATCGATCTTTAGTATTCAATCTATAGGCAATTTTCTAGGCAATCATCCTTAGATTTTTTAGATCCCTTTTCCTGGAAAACATAAAAAAAAAAGAAAAAAAAAGAAAAAAAAAAGAAACTTTAAATTAATTATTACGCTTATTCTGTCTAGGAATTGTATTTGTCGATGAATCCAAACTGATCCTAAACGGAAAAACCGAAAACGTTAAGAGAGTACCACAAGGCCTTCAAAATTCGACACAATATCTACACCAATGAATTATTATTTGAAACGGGACCATACACACACACACACATATACATATGTATATGTATGTGTGTGTATATGTGTGTGTGTGTATATGTGTATATGTGTTCGTGTCTGGGGCAATAGGGCAGATGATCACTCTGCAGGGAAACTGTGAAGCCCGATCGAACCCATGAAATGTAATAATAATATAGCAACTGAAGTAGACCTGTAAGTGCTACTACTAGTTTTACAAGAGTGGAAAAGCTAATTTAGCTTCTTCTTCTTCTTTTTATTTATTTATTTACTTTCGCTTTATTAATTTCCAGTCAAGTTTGCAAACGTGTGTGTCCTTTTTGCAATGCCCAATACCCACTCCTCGCATTTAAATCTTTGGTTTGTAGTAGTACTAGATATATATATATATATATATATATTCTTTCTACGTACTATATGTTAAGTCGAATATTGGTATTTATTAACTTTCTTCCCAATTTTAGTGTCCTTTTCCTTTTATCAGTCTTGTTCCCTCTCTCTTCCTACCACTTTCTCTGCACGATTAATGGAATATATTAACTCAACAATTTGTACATTTTTGGATTTTTTCTTTTCCTTTCATTTTTTTCCTTCCATTTTAATTTGAGGTTTTTGTTCAAAACCCTAATGCATATATATGCTATATATTTATAACTTCTGCATTAGGCCAGTGTGTGTATCATATATATATGATGCAATCTTGCTTCATGTGTAGATACTAGATTGAATGTGATGATTCTTTTCATCATTGAATATGTTATTAAGCTTCATTCTTTCTTTATGTGTTTTGGTTATTTTTCTTTCTTGATTTTGGAGATTTTATGCTTAAGGATATTGTAAGATCTTTTCTGTTAAATAATTTTTTACTCAATCTTTTTTTTTCCCCAAAAAGGGTTTGTTCACTCATGGTCCATACATACACATCTCAAATCACATATTTGAAGGCTAAAAAATTATTATTTTTTAAACTAGCAAAAGAAAATTAACTATAGTTTTTTTTTTTTTAAATTTTATTTTAAGTTGAACCTTATTGTGCTAAATACTTCGCAGTCAATTATCCGACCTAAAAACAAACATACCCCTCAATTGAAATTGTTATTCACGATATTTAACCTCATTCTAGCTATAGGATAAGTTAGGGAGGATCTAATTATATATAGAAAATCTTACTGATTCTAGTATATTAACATTCATGTTAACTTCGATATAACCCCAGATGGAAGCAAGAATAGTCTGACTAGTTTATTAATAATATTTTTCTAAATGTTGAAGTTGCACATGATTATAATAAATGTGGAAATAATCTATAAAAATGTAACATGAAATATATATATATATATATATATATATATATATATTGGGTATGTGTGTCTTAGCAAAAATTGCGCCAACAGCAGGCGATGATCACTAAATGCTAGCGTGCATGCAGTAAATACACCAACATGATCTACTTAAATGCCTCAATTTGGTTGCACATGCTTCACCCATTAAATAATTATATATAACCTCTACATTATTTAAAAAAAAAAAAAAAACCTCTGTTGTGGCTTTGAATAACAAAACATGCTTAGAAATATAATGTATATGAATTTGGCACTGAAAATTTTGGGTAAAAGTTGGAGAATCTAGTGAAAGTGTCTGTTTTTTTTTTTTGTATTCGAGTTTTGTGGTTGCTGTGAAGACTATGGAAATGTATATAATTCTATATTGGCGGTCTTTCCTTAATTATGTCTAAAATGCTAAGGCTTGATTTTACTTATTGAAAAAGAGAAAAAATAATATGGATTTGAATATATTTTAAGTCGTTAAAAAAAAGAGTAAATAATTTTTAAGGCGGTGGATTCCACTAGACAACTGATAATATTGGAATTATCTCCATCAATGTATACTACTATATTTTTGTTTTTGGACTGACGAGCACAAATATTTCGTGTAGAAGGAAGAAGGTCAACAAGATCATGAAGCATGTTATTTTCAGATGTCATCGTTTTTTTTCCCCCCTTTATTTCTTTATTTCTTATTTCTTTTGGCAAATCAACTTAAACCAAATAATTCTATAAATCATGAAAAATTAAACATAAATTAATTGTGCATTTATTCCCAAGCGGGAATCATGGCTACATCCTCTTGGGAAATTGAAAAATGACCTAACTTTTTAATAGGTGCTTTCACTCAAATTGGATTAATTAGTTTGCAATGTTGACTCACTTTTAACTATGCAACAATTAAACCTATTTTTTAGCACTCCAAAAATCAAAATAAATTAAGCTCGAGTTACCACCTATATAGTATCGGGATGCTAAAAGAGTTGAAAAGAAAAACAAATATTAGGTGTGATGCTGGGAAAAAAAAAAAGCTCATTATAATTAGTTTTTATTTTTTTAAAGGAATAAAAAACTCATTAGAAAAAGATTTGAGCTTAAGCGCTTTTGCATATGAAACCACTCATCAAGTGCATATATTCCAAGTGTTTAAGGAATCTACGAACAAGTCCATACATAATTAAAAAGGTACAAGGCAGATATATTTAAGGTAACAATTCCAAAGGACATGCATTGGCATAGTTAATTATTTCACATATTCTAACGAATAAAGGACAGCTACAAGGTCAGAACTCAAAAGGTACCGAGTGGTGGGTTCCAACTTTTAATTATAATTTTTTTTATACCAATTTTAATCCCATTTCAAAAATAATAAAAAAAATAAAAAAAATAATAATAATAATAATCACCACCTGACCTTAAATTGTCATTTTTTCTTGATGCATTTTTACATTGTTGTCTCTAAACTCATAATGCAGTTTTAATTTACTTTTTGAACTTTTAATTTTCACAATTTTCAATTTGAATTTACAATTCTTAAATAAACCACCCTCATTGATAACGAAATTGATTTTTTTTTTGAAATTGATATATGACTTACATATAGAAGGTTAATTTATGACATGAATGGTAATTTTTTCTATAATTTAATTCAAATTTATTGAGGTCAGCTTATTTATTTTCGTTTTATCAAATAGAAAACTTTTGAATTAATTTTAAAACACAAATATGAATTTGGGTTAACAATGATTGGAAAAAAAAAAAAAAAGAAGAAGTTTCATGATCTTAATTAGCAAGTGACATGTCAATTTTCATTAAAAATTTAACACAAGTATCAATGGAGGTGATTTACTATAAGTTTGTAAGTTTAAAGTGCAAATTGTCAAAAATTAAAGTTTAATGGAAAATTGCAAGCGTATGATAAATTTAGGTGACAACTGTGTAATTTAGCCCATCTCTTATTTTTATTATAAATTAGTATACAAAAGTTGATACTAAAATTCAGGTCCATGAGGGGCAGCTTCCTCCATCTAAGGGACACCTTTAGACTATGACTCCTAAATAATTTTTTTTACAATTTGTCTTTCAAATCCCTCTCCCCTTGAATTTTTTTTTAATTTTGGTTTTTGTTGCATATGTATAATTTTTCAAAATTTCTATTTTCCCTAAATTTTACTTTTTTTTTTCTGAACTTGGATAAAAATTTTACTTTTAAGTGTACTCATATTTCATAATTTTTTTTAAAAAAAATCCTTCAATTATAACTATATTTTTCCTTTTAAGTTTACTCACATTCAAGTTTCAAATATCAAATTGATCAAAAATAAACTACAGTACTATCCAAATTCATGAATTTACAGACTTGATTACACTTTAAAAAAGTAAATTGAGCTCGATTTGAAACTCGGTTCATTTAATTAATAGAAGAAAATTAAGGTAAAATTACATTAAAAAAAAGAAAAAGAAAAAGAGAATAGTTAAAAAAAAAAAGACAATTGGAACTAGTTTAGTTCAAAACTTTAGATTAATTTACACCCACGAAAAAAAATGTTAACCCCGCTTTCTCTATTATTTTTTATATCAATTAATTTTTTTTGTTGACTAAATATCGTTACATATAGGTTACATAGGTAGATTTTCCACTCAATTACCAAGGAATGAGTTTCGTTGGAACATAAGAATTAATAGGTCAAACATTTTTGAATTTTGAGATGTAAATTATTATGCTTCCATCGACAAACACATTTGAAATTGATTGGTACTGCTTTCTGACCTCTACGAATTTGAAAAGTTGTGAAGAGATAGGATATTCTGCAGTCAGTACTTTTTTTTTTTTTTTTTTTTTTTCTTTTGATTGGAAAGAACACAATGATCTGCAGTCAGTACTTGAAGTAAATAAAACCAAGATAATGTTCTATGATCAATCCATCAAACAAGTCAAATTCTTTTGAAAATGAAAAAAGATTCTATAGTTGCTCCACGATATGATTGAAGGAATGAATTTGATACATGTTTCTTAACTGATTTTTACTAATCTCAGTTTCACTTTAATTTTTGAATTATAATTCCTGCTCACCACATTCGCGTTTCTAGATCAGCATGGAAAAGTTTTTCAATTGTTGATTTAGTAACAGATCCAGAAATTTAGTTCGGTTGGGATACTTAATAAACAAACAAAGCTGAGCAAACAAAAATTTTGAATTAAATCCAACACAATATATATGTAAGTAGAAATATAAAGTTCAGGTAAGTTTTAGAGTGTGTTTGGCTGGAGCGAGAGATAGAGGGAGGGAGTAGAGGGGTGGAGGGAGGGAGGTGGAGGGAGAGCTTTTTTCTATTGTTTGGTTGAAAGAAAATAAGAAGGGAGATGAGAGGTAGAGGGAGACTCTCTCCCTCCGGACCCATCAAAATGCATCCTTCTATCAATGGAAGGATACAAGCTCTCCCTCTAATTTTCAATTGAAAAGATAATTTTATCCTCATTTTTTTTAAAACAATAATAATAAATGAACAATTTAGTAATTAGTTAAAAAATTATCATTCATCCTTTTAACTCTCACTCCCTCTTACCAAACAATATGAGAGATTCCTACAATCCTCTCCATCCTTCACATTTTCCATCCCTCTAACTCTCTCCATCCTCCTACCAAACATAGCCTTAAGAACTACATAAAGAAAGATATAGATAATAATAAAACTGAAGTTAAAATTTAAAGAGAAATGTGGGACCAATATAAAAGAATTTCAATATGTAGAAGTTTATATTTAATAAAAGTAAGTGGAAGCATTTAAGATGCAATTATGTAAAAATTTTATAAATATGTTGGTTGTTTAAAAAGTTCAAAAAAAAAAAAAAAAAAAAGGACCATGTCCCCACTAGATCTTTTCTGGGTTCATCTCTGATTGTTATTTATTGTTTCCTAATTGGAAAAAAAAAATGATGGACAAGCGCCGCGCTTGGGCATGTACGTAATTATAACTTCAATATATGTATAAATTTAAGGGTGTTGGGAGAATTTGAATTTTATATTTTATGATGTTGTATGTGTTAAATTATATATGCAATCATAATAATTCCAATATTTGATTAGCTAGAAAAATGCTAGATGATCACCTGCCACATATCTGGTTGATGTCAAAAATTATTATCGACATCTAGTATTAATATATAGTAGATTTTTGTATTAGACAAGAGTGAACTAGTTTTAATAACGTTGCTATATTCATAAACAATTACTCTAGAGGCTACAAGTTAAGGCATTACAATTAAGCGAAATGAAAATTATGTTCTCTGTGGATTTTCAATAAGCGATCGATCTTAGTAAAATAAGGTAATTAGATCTTCGTTTTGTTTTGGAAGATTATATCTTGGTTTTTAAACCATTACACAGGAAGGGAGGGGAAAAAAAAAAAAAAAAAAAAAAAAGCAAGAACACATTTCTGTGACATGCGAACCAAAGATAAGACAATTTATATTTATAATTAGAAAACAAAATGGGAATTATATAAACATATCCTCTAACTTATTTTAGAGGAAAGAACAAGATCTTTGCTTGCTTTGCTTTTTCTTTGGCTTTGGAGGCCTCAAAACCACCTTTATAGCAGCATCAAAGACAACCTTCACATTCTGAAATAATTATGAAAACATTATCAGAATTCAGAACAAGCCGTTTACGATCAACAAAATTGAGATTTTACATTAGTTGATAACCATGTAGTTTATTTATTTTCTGTGAATTTCGGTGAATTTTCCAATATAACTCAACTGTATGGAAAAGTAAAAGAAAAAATGTAGAAATTTCTGTCCCTTACAACCTTATAAAAAAGAAAAAATGTAGAAAAATTATGAGAGAAAAATAGCATCTTATTGGAGAAGGACCCGAGAAATAATGGTTCAAAAACTTCCATATATGTATAGATGTATGTGTGTATATATATATATATATATATATATATAATATACCTGCTGAGTCTTGGAGCTGCATTCTATGTAAACGACAGCACCAATCATCTTCTTCAATTCCTCTCCCTGATCGGCATTTTGTAATTCGTTAAAACTCAGCAGAACAAGATCATGATCAAAACTATACATATTATACATAGCTATCTATATATATATACACCTTTATGTATATGCAGTTCTCAATTATAAAGATATATATTGTTGTGAAAGTCTGGTTATAATAAATTGATTCCATTAACTGGTGACATACCTGGGCGGTTGTTATTGGTGTTACCCCGGGATGGTCAATCAGGTATTGCTTGTCATCTCTCAGATCTGCACTAAAATAATCCAACTTAGCACTTCAACTTTTTTTTTTTGTTGAAGATAACACGCATTAAAAATGGTATGGTCCTATTAAAACCCTTAAAATATAATTTATTATCACTCACGTTCTAATAACTTAAACTTCTGGAAAAATTAATAAATTATTATGATATAAGAGTAACAACTTAAGTTTTTGGGAGAGGAAAAATTGGTAAACTAACAATAACAATATTATTATTTAGTTATGGTTACAGACATTGTCTAGTAGTGAATTTACGTGTCCTATGTTTAAATTATTTATATGTGTGTGTGTGTGTATATATATATATATATATATGAGTATACCAAGTTTGGTTCCCACAAGCACAATTGGCACGTTGGGGGCATAATGCCGGAGCTCAGGAATCCACTGTCAACCATGAACAACCCAAAAAATTAGATAACAAAGTTATCAGTTAGTTGAGGGTCATTTTTCAAAAGAAAAAGGCAGGTAGAAAATGAAAGGAATTAACTGACCTTTTTGGAAATATTCTCAAAACTGGCCCTGCTGACCAGAGAGAAGGCCAACAGAAACACATCTGCTCCTCTGTAACTCAGGGGTCTTAGCCTGTTGTAATCTTCCTGCCCTATAAATATTTGAGTTCAAAAAAACACCACCTTAGTAAATACATGTGTTATCGTGTTTTCGTCCCTATCTGTAATAGAAATCTCATAACCCACCAATGTAACCAGAAAAATGTCCGACTTCATTTTAGTATTTTATTTTAGACATTTTATTCCCACAATCACAAACCTAAGGCCGCATAATTTATTAATCACGTAGGAACCTTAAAATGAAATAATGAAATATCGAACCGTAAACCCGTCCATAAGGAGAAGACATATTTTACCTGCAGTATCCCATAGGCCGAGGTTCACAGTACAGCCATCCACCGCCACATTGGCGCTGAAATTGTCAAACACCGTTGGAACATAATCCTACATTTTTTTTTTTTTTGACAAAAAAAAAAAAAAAAACTTAACATAAGTAATATGTGTATAATATATATGATCTTAATCCCTACTTAATACATGAAATGTTGAGTAAATGATTATAAAATAAAATAAAAATAAAAATACCGAGGGAAATGTATTGCTTGTGTAGGAAATGAGCATGCAAGTTTTTCCAACAGCACCATCTCCCACCGTCACACATTTGATGAATCTAGCTGTTATCATTCTCTCCAACTAGCTAGGCCAAAATTTCTGATTAGAAGTGGGAAAAAATATGCATAAATATAAAGATGAGGAAAAAAAAAAAGAAAAAGATAAAAAAAAAAAAAAAGACATTTGAATAGTGAAAGGGAAATGTGTAGGTTTTAACAACCTGCAACAGCTATTGCCCACTTTAGCTCAAACAGATCCAACGTGAAATGATTACTCCAAGGATTTTATTTTATTTTATTTGAAATTTATCTTTGTTTTCTTTTCTTTAAAGTGAGAGGCCAAAGCTAAGACAAGTTGCAAAGTTGGTTTGGTGCTGGTGTTAGTTGGTTTTAGTGTTGGACAAGGCAGAGGAATACTGAAATGATGAAGACAAAGGAAAATTTATTTTGCCCAATATTTAACCAAATACAATATGATATAAAATTAGTAATTGAGTAAGGTAAGTACGAGTGGAATTACCTAACAGCATTATTTGTGGGTCATAATTATTATTGGTTTGATTTTTTTGCTTATTACTTGGGTTGAGCTCAGATTTAGCTAACTCTGGGCCAGCTGTGTTTTGGGTAAGTGGCACATCGTTTTTGAAGGGAATATAAAAGATAGATGCAAAAGATAGGTCAAAAGAAGAACTTATCAAATCATAATATGATATCGACACCCGAGAGTTCATATATATTATCCTTATTTTCTTGTTCTATTGGCTATTATTTCACCTTTATTTATCATGATATTTAAATTTAACAATTTGACATAGGAGCTTAATGCAAAAAATACTTAAGTAATTCACTTAGCCATCAAAATTTAATTAGAGACGTCCAGTAAGACAGCAAATCTAAACTTTGAGTCTAATGATCCCAACAACAATGAAAATTCTCGTTTCACTTTAATTTTGTAACACACTCTTAATATTCATAGATCTATAACAGATAAAAATAAATTTGATACGATACGAGATCAAATCTGAGTCCTTTCAAATCCAAACGTCACCCTATTATAGTCATTCATGATACAAGTACAATTTGGTTATGAAGGAATTACTTCCAACAAAAGAAGTCTACCACCATGTAACTAACGGGTAAGATAATTAGGGTAATCTTTTTTTTCTTTTTTTTTTCAATTAAAAGATCGTTTAGATTGAGTCACTCCTATAGTTATCTTATAACCAATTCTATATATAGACACGTGTGTAATGTCTCTATGTAAATAAATGAGGTCCATGAAAGGGCCAGCAGCCCAAACAGAGGGAAACCCTTGGCCTCTAGGGGGTATGACAAAAATATTTTTGGGCCTAAGAGCTGTCTTCTTGGTCCAAACAGGAGAAAAATAGGATAGAGAGACAAATGGCAATCCTAGCCCAGTAGCTTGTGGAGGAATTTTCATAACTTACTGTAAAGGTTGTTTTTTTATTTTTATTTATTTATTTATTTTTTCGTCCCGATTGGTATAGCCTATGCTTTTGAGGTTGAATTTCTCGGCATTGTCGTCAATGCTATACATTTTGGCTTTTGTTTCGGTTGGAGCAAGCTCTGGATTGGAAGCGATTCCACTTATAGTTATAGTGTAGATGCTTTGAAATCTCGTACGGATGTTTTGTGGAAACACAAGGTAAGATGATTATTGGCTCTCAAACGTAGGCAGACAATGGATTTTCAGGTTTCGCACATTTACAGAGAAGGAAACCAAATAGCGGCCAAGTAGCGGACAAATTAGTATCGGGTGACACTTTTAGACTATAGGAAGCAACATGGTAGTTTTGACACTCTTCTCTTTTTATCATACTTATCTTTTCAAACATACAGGATCTGACTTCTTACAGATTTCGTTCGTAGTTATCTTGATCTTTAGTTTTAATATGGATCATGCAGTTTCCTTATTGAGTTTTAACGGTAAAGGTTTTTAGGAAGCCTCTTTTTTAGGAGGAGATCATATTTTAACTATGGGTGATATTGTTGGATTGAGCACTAATTGGAGTTTTTATCTGATTGGATTAGGAGATTGGTTTTAATTAGTTGTTTCATTATTGTTTTCTTTTTGTTGGTTGCTTGTTTTGGGCTCTCTCTCTAGAGTCGTTATTTTGATTCGATGTAAATTTTATTTGTTTATATATTAATTTTAAAAAATATTTGAGTATAGGGGCTATATGAAAGATTGGATAGTAGGCAGGTACTAATCTTATTAAGATGTGCTAACCTATCAGATTACGTCTTTCCACACACACACAAAAAAAAAAAAAAAGGTCAAAACGACATACGGTTAGTATCCACAAAAAATTTACATCCTTAAAAAAAAAATATATATATATATATATATATATATAAATACACACACGCGCGCGCGCGTTGTTTAGATCGAACGACGACGAAATTTACACGAACCAAAAGGGACGTGGTTGGTTGATTCTTGAACATAGACAGCAGAAAACTTTACGCTCAAAACGACATACGGTTAATATCCACAAGCGACAGAAAAACTTTACTAAAACGTCAGATCGTTTTTTGGACTGAGAGACAGCAAGCTTCTAAACGTGTCTGTGTTTAAAATACATATATATATATATATATATATATTTACTCGTCAATCAACGACGTGTCTTTTTTCTTAAACGACAGTTGAGTTTTTTTTTATAAATATTTTAATCAGAAGACAATATGTCTCTTCATTTTTTTGTTTCATACTTACAATAACTTTAAGTACATGTCATTTTCATAGTGAAAACCTAAATAAATAAATAAAATATATAAAACATGATAAACATATGTCGTTTTGGAATGAGTCGCACGTTTTTGTTCTTTTTCATTTATTATTCTCCTAGAGAAACCATTATGATCTTGATGTTGTTGTTTTTTTTTTTTTTTTTCCACAATACAATAGACAAGTAAACATTCTCAGCAAAAAAAAAAAAAAAACAGAGAGAGAGAGAGAGAGAGAGAGAGAGAGGGAAAAAAGAAAAGAAAAAAAAAAGAGTAACCGTTTGGAGCTCAAGTTCAAACCTCAAATTTGAACTTAAATTTTTGTTTTTTTCTGAAATTTTTTTTTATCTTTTCTAAAAAGTCAACAAAAATTACTATTCAAACTTAAAAATTTCATCTCATCTCAAACACCAAACAAACCCAATTCATAAGTTAATAGTCAGTAACATGTTTCTCTTCTCGGGCACAAAACACTAATTTCTATTGAACATTTCAATTTTTTCCTAGCTAGTAATTTCCTAATACTAGGCGGATTGAATCAGTATTTTGCTCAAATCTGACTTTAGAACTATCTTAAAATTTTAATATTTATCCCAGATCTAGCTGACTTTAGAATTAGCTGAATTTTTATTTATATTTGATCCCTGTTTGGATCACCATGATAACCCCACAATTCGGAAAAAAAAAAGTACATATATATATATAGTGTTTTTTTTTTCCATTAAAAATTTGGATTTACTGCTTGAATTGAAAGTTTAAAATGGTGATCCAAATAGAGGTGTCTCATTATTATTTTTTCTCATTAAAAGCAAACCTGTCTTTCTTTTTATTCATTTATTTTACGTTGTCTTCCTAATTGCTGTAGATACAGATGATCAACATAACCTAGTGAGCACCTAGCAATGAAAAAAGGAGATTTCTACGACATGTATTGAAAAAATAACCTAATGGTAAATTTATGTTTTTAACCATAAGATTTATATTAGAAACTGTCTGTTCTATATTTTTTTATCAGTTTTAAAGTGATTTTCACCAGATCCAACAGTCAAAAACAAGCATTATCGACAAAGAGTATCTACAATAGAAAGACCTATGAAAAAAAAAAATGAAAAATTCAACAGTGGGTAATCAGAAAACTTGTTCAGTTTCTTTCTAGATTATTACTAGCGATAAACATCGAATGGGTTAGGTGGATTTTGAAATTGAAAAAAGCTCTAACCTACACAATCAACACACCTAGTTAAAGTCGAAGTGGGTTGGATATTGGGTGGGCGAGCAGGTTTGCATTATTAGAAAACATAAAACTAAAAATGCAGTTTTAAACAAGAAATATAAGACAAAATTTAAGATTAAAGAAACATATTCCATACCAAGTTGAAAAGTTCAAAGTCAGTAAATTTTTTTTTTGGAATTACAATAGTAAATACAAATATAAAACATCAACAATGCAAATTTAATTATACAGACCATAAATCATGGTTAAAAAATTAATTAATATAAATTTAAAATATATTTGAAAAGAAATAAAATTTCATTAATTGGGTGGGTTGGATTTATGATATGTTTCTAAAAATTAAACCCAAACTCATATAATGAAAATTCAGCTTGGATGCGTTAAATATTATCCCGCGATCAAGTTAAATAGGCGGGTCGGGTTATATATATTAGGTTGAATTGAACAACTTAAGATGAATAACCCGAATTACAAAAAAAAATTTTTTGTCCACCCCTACTTTAATCCTGTATATATTAAAATTATGTTTTTCTTTTTGTCATAGCACATCTCAGTGTCGTTTTCATAATATCTCAGCTCGGATTTTCCACGTCATGTCAATAAGAAAATTTTGGCGTCTTCTTCTTGTAAGCAAAACGTGGTTTAACACGTAGACAAGTTGAGGTGCTTCTAAAGGATTTGATCTTTTTGCTGGGATACTGTAAAATCTTTACACCTGGAAAGTAGAGACTTCAATTCAATTAATTACAAAACATGAAGAGTATTGCCAGCTGCTGAAACTGATTGAGAAAATATCATTTATTTCTTTGTTGTACTTTCCTGTGTATTAAAAAAATTGATGACCACTTATTGAGTCTTATATCGATTAGAAGTGAGAAAATATAATCGCTTAATTATAAGTGTTTGTAAATTCGCTTTTAACTCAAAATTACATAAAAGTTATAATTTAATAATATATTTATGGGTCAATTTAGTTATTTTTCTTGAAGGTCCTTTATGGTTAAAGTGGTTAAAATTGTTATATAGGTTTGTATGTTTTAATTTATTTGTATATCACAAAAAAAAAAAAAAAAAATCAATTATTATTATTATTATTATTATTATTATTTACTCGTGAAAGTTAGATATCTAGATCTTTCCAAGGGGTTAACCCCACTTTCTATGAGATTAATGGACTTAATCAACTTCACCCTCACAAGTCCAATCGCAAAATTCTACTATCATATTGCTTTTTCTTTCTTCGTTGGAAGTTAATAATTAATTAGCATTTACGATTTGGAACTCCAAAAGAAAGTTTCAATTATTAATGGCAAGATTTTTTACGGGAAAAAAGTTTTCAAGGAGGTCTTCTCTTTTTAGGAGTAAATCGTGTTTGTACTATTTTTTAGGGATAACTGTCATTTTTACTTTCTAATAGAAGCTTTTGCTTTTGTATTCTAGGGGATTTATTATTAATAATTTTTTGTGTGTTGCTTTTTGTTTTTTGTTTTGCTTTTTAATATTATTATTTTGCACTTTCGAGAATTGTTTCTATGACTTTTTGTAATCTTCATTCTTTTTAATGATATTTGAGTTGGGGATTTGACAGAGATTTAGGTAATTAAGTGGTGACGTACTAATTAATTTTGACATCAATTATTCTCTTCATTCATTAAAAAAAAAAAAAAAGGGACAATAATCATCATTGTTTTGTAATTGATTGAAGTTCCTCCTTCCAATAATTTGATTTGAAGATCATATAAATACATTTTTAAGGTCTCAATCTTCATGCATGGGTTGAAATGTCATAGTCGTCTTACGTCCTATATGACGTGTTCCGACTTGGGTGATAAAAGCCATCTTTCTCATACTTTTAGTGAATGAATTATTGTTTGTTAAGCCGACATGATTTCCACTTTGTTTTAATTCTGCTAAATAAAAAAATAAAAAAAATAAATAAATAAACCCCCCACAATACAAAATATCTAAAGAGCAACACAAAATTCTTTAATTTACAAAGAAAAATTAGTTAAGAAACCCCTATTTTTCTTATTCCTCCTCAAACCAATGTAAGTTTAATCATGCTTTTAATCAAATGTACGTAATTTTACTAGACTCAACAAATATATAAGTTGAGATAACAAGGTCTTGTATATGATATCTTTCTAAAACGATATTTGTAGTATAAAACTAATGATAGAGATAATATATTGATATCATTAAAAATATTTTTGTTAATTTATATTTTTGTGCTTTATATATATAAATACACACACACACACACTCCTTTTGGAAACATGATTTTCGTTTCGATTCATTCGTGATATTCACTTTTTTCAAACCACGTGAATCATTAGTCTTCACGACTTAGGACCTCATCCTTTCTTGCTAAAATTTCTGTCTTTATTTATTTATTTATTTATTTTCGTCGTCCATTAGTTAGGATACATCAAAAGAAATTAACTTTGAAATGTCAAAAGCATAGACTAGGTTCCACTTTTAAGGGACCCATATAAAGACTAAATTGTATAAATATAAATATAAATATAAATATATATATATATATATAATATTACGCACGTGATGACATAAGTTTCTATATGGTAAGCTCCAAAAAGTTGCATCATTTTCCCACAAGGAAACGTCTCCTACTTTCCATTATTCTCTTTCATATTCTAGCTGTGCTTACATCATGAAGCACGTTGATCCCTGGCTTCCTCTTTTGCCCTTCTTTTTCACTAAAAATTGCTAAATTGCCACCGTCCTCCTCCTTCTTCTTCTTCTTTTTTTTCCCCCTAGCTAAATAATGACTTGACCATTATTAAAGATATGGTAATGAAATTGGTTTATAGCTAGTACTAATAAACAATTGTAATGAATATATAAATAAATAAGCAAATAATGTTCTAGCAGACAAAAAGGTATTCCGTTACGTGCTTTGCTTAAA
Organism: Ficus hirta; assembly: GCA_038430175.1. Lineage (NCBI taxonomy): Eukaryota > Viridiplantae > Streptophyta > Magnoliopsida > Rosales > Moraceae > Ficus > Ficus hirta. The sequence goes on from CM076589.1 coordinate 10,340,907, forward strand.
GCAACTGTAGTTTTTTTATTTTATGTTTATACAAAGTGTAAGCCCAGCTCAGAATTAACTGTTCTTCCCTTTTTTTTTTTTTTTTTTTTTAACATTTTGATTTTCATTACTTTCTATCATTTGAGGGCTTGCAATCTCATGTACAGGTGGTAGTGGCCCTTTAGAGGCAACCGCATAATATATATATATATATATATATATGTGTGTGTGTGTGTCTGTCATTCTTTGCATCTGAGGTGGTCATTTTCGTCATCGACCTTTATTGTTATTATTATTATTATTATTTTTTAACAATCCCGAGACAAATCAGATTTTCTAAAAATAAATAAAGGTTGACAAGGCGATGATTTAAAAAAAAAAAAAAAAAGGGGGGGGGGGGGGGGTGGGTGGGGGAAGGGTGAGGATTTTTCCCCATGTCTTTTTTTTTTTTAATTTTAATTTTAATTTTTTAACATTACATAAAATCAAAAAAATTGAAAGGGCTTCTCCCCTTTTCACCAAAGGACACCGTTCCATTATCTCAACTTATAATTACTACAAAAAAAGTTGATTAATTAATTAATTAATTATTATTATTATTATTATTTTGTGGATGTGTTCTTGCTTTCTAAAGAGTAACATTAAGGGAAAGAATATTTTGTTTGGAAAGATAGAAAAATTCATATTGTATTTTCATACGTCTGAGACATGCCTGATTTTCGGCAAGATATGTAAATCAAAGAAAATATAAGTGAAATTATGGCTGATTATTTACCCTTTTGTTCTCGAAAGACCATATCTAGAAAGTTCTACAACAAATATTCTAACCCTTAGAAAAATATTTGACGCCTAGAATATAAACTCCCCCGGATCAAGAAAGGGACTTTATCTACTAATTGTTTGGTCATTACATATAAAATTATATTCGTATGTAATATGGTATGGTACGTATTTTTCAAAGGGGAAATATGAAAGGAAATCAAGGGCAAAAACTTCTTTCACACCCACCAACCTGCCCAATTGCCCTGCCTGATAAGAAAGTGAAAAATAAATTTAAAAAAATTTAACATTTTTCTCTCTGCTTCCCGACACCTTCCTCTCACCACTAGGGGTGGCAATTCGTGTCACGTGTCGGATTCGTGTCGTGTTTGAGCCGTGTCGAATTTTTTCTTCTCCAACCCGAACACGACCCGTGACACGAAAACGATATGAAACCGCGACACGAACACGACACGAACCCGTAACGGGTTGACACGACACGAACCGAACTTGACCCGCGACACGAAATTGACCCGCAACACGAAATTAACCCGCGACACGAAATTGACCCGCGACACGAAATTCAGGTTGAACCCGAAATTGATACGAATTTGACACGAAATTGACACGAATTTAACACGAATTTGACACGAAATTTAGGTTGGACCCGAAATTGACCCGAAATTGACACGAATTTGACACGAAATTGACACGACATTTGACACGAAATTGACACGGAAAAATTCGTGTCAACCCGAACACGACACGAATTTTTCCGTGTCAATTTTGAGTGACCCGAACACGACACGACCAATATTTTTCCCAACCCAAACCTGCAAAATTCGTGTCGTTTTCGATTCGTGTCGTCGTGTCGCGACCCGTATTGCCACCCCTACTCACCACTACATAAAATCCACTACCGCCCACATTTGGCCCATTTATTCCCAAAGCCAAAGCAGAACACAAAACATTAACAAAAATTTTGTATAAAAAAAAAAAAAAAATCAAAATCTTTGATTGATTTCCTTCAAGTTCAACCATGGTTTTAGCTCCTCAAAGCGAGCTTCCTCTGAACGAGAACGACTCACAAGACATGGTCATATACGACGTCCTCAACGAGGCCATGTCCCTCAACTCCCCCTTCTTAGCCGCCCAGAGGTCCTCCCACCAGCCGAGCGCGACCGGGCTCGAACCGATCAGGACCATCGTCATGAAGAAGCAGCACTACAGAGGCGTTAGGCGTCGCCCTTGGGGCAAGTACGCCGCCGAAATCCGCGACTCGGCACGCCACGGCACGCGCGTCTGGCTCGGCACCTTCGAGACCGCCGAGGAGGCCGCCCTCGCCTACGACAGAGCCGCCTTCAGGATGCGCGGCTCCAAGGCTCTCCTCAATTTCCCCTCCGAAGTCGTCACCGCCGCGGCGAGTTATAGCCCACAGATTGCCCGAGGATCGGCCGAGAGAAACGCATCGAGAAACAGCGGCTCTACCGCCGATTCCGCGACGAAGTCTAGTACTAGTTGTAGTACGGTCACCGTTGCAGTATCGCCGGAGGGAAAGGGTGCCGAAAGAGTCGTGAGTAATAATTAGTTCGTTTGGATTAGTATAAGAAACTGTCTCTTTTTTTTTTTTTTTCCTTCCCTTTTTGTACATAAGAGGTCTATAATTTGTTAGTTTTGTGTTGGGTTTTTTTTTTTTTTTTTTTGAAGAGATGTTGTAGCTTAATTAAAGAAATTAAGAACTGGAAGGAAGAAAGTACATTATATCATTGGTTTGTAATAAAAGGAGCCATGTAAGGCCAGAGAAATGCAAATTGAAATTATAGTATAAATTTGTTTGGCGTGTCTATTTAAGGAATTAATTAAACTAGTTTTGTGTAGTGTTGCTCTATGGTAAATGCTTTTTATTAGTACAGTCTGATCCGAAGGGACTATGCTGGGCAGTTGGTATGTGGATTCGAAACCCCTCGCTATTTTTGTTGTCCAATTGTGAAAAAAAATGACTTTCAACCGTTCTTTTTCCACTATCAATATAAAACTACAGTTTTAATTATTAGATTAATATTTTAACAATCTCATTAATAAATATGTATATTAAAAATTTTACAGTGAGCGATATAAAATTATTCTTATTCATAGATCATATTATTAAAAAAGTGATCCATGATTAAAGCTGCCGGTGCCCGTGTTCACGGGAAGAAAGAAAAAAGAATTGTTCCTATTAAAAAATCTCCATGAAAAATACGCTTTGATGTCATGTGTGGGCCGCGTATTTGGTCTTGTGGTACTTACTACTCGTGGCACCAAATATGGTGAAATATAGTTTCTTCATGCCACAAAAGCTAAAGTTTCAAATTTTCTAGTCAACATTCAAAAAAAGACCAAACTTAGTTAATTTTTTAACTGCACAACGTGAACAATGCTAAAGAGCACGGTGATATTAAGTATCATTCACTAATAAACAGTTAATCCTATTATTATATAAGGCTCATAAATAGAATCTATCTTCTATTAAATGTGGTATTTAGTATCGATGGTGTCCTCAAATATTTTTAGTACTTCTTAAAACTTTTATAGGATATTGATACGTTGATTGATCGTAATAAACGTAAAACGTTAACATTGGAAAGTACGTATGAGTTGTTTGTGAAGCCTAAAAGGAAAGCTTCGATACAGAAGTGAGAACTCAATTTATAAAACTACATGTCCTGTTCTTCTATACATCTCCAGGAAAAAGGCCGAGCGGCATCCAGAGGTGAACTCTGCATCCTTACACACTGTCGTTCCCTACACGTACCGCACACTCTCATGTGTGTGTGTGTGTGTATATAACTCGCATGAAATAATGGTAGTATGCCAAATATTTTTCTTGTCTAATGACTTTATATATATATGTATATATATATGTGATGACTATGAAGGTTAAGTTGTACAAATATGACTCTTTTGTGCTGGTCTTTCATATAGTTCGTATCAGCAAAAAATAGAAATTAATACTATTGCATAAGCATTAAAGCTGTCAAAATTTAGGAAATGAATTATACTTTTATTCTATTAGTAAGTACTAATATTTTAATTATTAGATTAACTTTTCAATAATCTGATCTATAACTAATAATACATGTCATATTATTAATTAGATCAATTTATTAAAAAATTTAATCTACAAACTAAAACAACAATATTTATAATGGATAAAGTAAAAGATCAAGTCCTACCATAAACTTTTACTTGTTAATAAGTCTTTAGTATTTAAGTTACTTCACCGAATATTAATGTTGAGAAAGATAAGAGTACTCTTACAAAAAAGTAAAAATAATAATTTAATTTAATTAAGATGTCTTAGTACACTTAATATTTATCGATTTCTGTCATCGTTATTTATTATTAAAAAGTCACCTGATATCAATTGTATTTGTAGGGGCTAATTGACCATCGAGGTCTGCACTTTGAATGAAATATTCATGGTGGCTCAAACTTGAATTCAAATTATGCCTAATAAAAGCAACAAGTGTGTCCAAATTCAGATGCAAGTTCTCCTTCCAGTACTGAAAGTTCTAGAACGAGGACTTAATAAAGTTGGTCAAATGAGAAAAATAAAAACAGATAATTTTCTTCCTTTCGAACGGAAGACTAATTGGCCATTTGAGTCTTTTACTCATGGCTGCTGGGAAAGAAAAGGTAACTAAAATGTCATAATTACGAAACCACCCTTCATTTCTACTACTTAGGGTCTGTGGCCCATTCCATCATCTGATCATCGGGTCAAACTTCTAGGAAGTAGTTTTTATTATTAATCATGTAGGTATATCTATACAAGAAAGATCATATATCCGACATGGGATATCATTCATCATTTATAATTTTCTGTGTAAAAATTTTTAATAATTAGTTTTTTATATATAATTTTCATTTGGAATCTTGTAATTTATTTTTTATTTAAAATTTTATCACATGATATTAATTAAAAAATATTATATTAAAATTATCTAATTAATACAACGTATCATAAAAATATTATAAATGTCACATATAGAGGGTGGCAAATAACAACTCCTCTCTCTCTCTCTCTAGATATAAATTGTCTCTTATCCAACAATCGACATGCTCAATAATTTTATTTTCTATTTAGAAACTTATAATAATTAATTAATTAATATATAATTCTATATAAAATTATTTGTAACATCAAAGATATATATATGACTAAAAAAAATATATATTATATTAAAATCAATTTAATATAAATGAACGATTAAAAAAAAGTTACAAGTATCATGAAATTGTATATGAGTCTGAATATAAACATATATATTCGAAACTTTCCTGGGCTCTTAGTTGGCATATAAAGAAAAATCTTTACATACGCCTTATCACTTATACCATATTTTGAAAAACAATCTTATCCTATATAGATATCCATCACTACTTTTTCTCTTGTTCTTATTTCGGGTAATATATATTTTGTTGACCAAAGTTTCTTTCTTTGTTTTCTTTTCTTTTTTTTATTTTTTATTTATTATTTTTTTTTAAATTTTCAATAAATATATTAGAAGGTCAAAGATTGTTAATATTTGGTACCGTAGAGTGCTGGGAGGTGGAGAAAATCAAATTGGCTTTTGTCAATCGAATACTCTAGTACGTGGAATATAAGTGTGACATGGACAAATAAGATGAGCTTGAGTTCATTCTTTATGGCTGACCAAAAATATTAATGGTCAAACCAAATTAATTAGTGTCTCCTTGAGGAATGTTTCGTGTTTGTACGTAATTTTGGTCAACGAGTTTTACAAGTCTTGTGATCCGCCTGCATTTTCCAAGGCCCATTTTGAGTTTTTCTTTTTCTTTTTAAACGTTTCGCCCTTTATGTTATGGTTTCTATTTTTTCCCCCCCTAGGCCCATTTATGATAGGAATTTTACTTTTATTAATAAATACTTTTATTTTAAAGATCAAATATATATGGTCAAAGTAGACACGTGGTTTCAAAAAAAAGTCCTAAAATGTACTTATTTGCAAGGTTGAACAAAAAAGACAAATGATTTCATTATGTTGACAAAATTACCCCTATGTCTAAATTAAGAAACGTGAAAATATCCCTAAAAAAAACTCTCATTTATCAGTTACCTAATTAATCGCTGTAATTAAAATTTAAAAAATCCAAACACAACTTGATCATTGTTCATGTCCCTAATATATTGATATGATCTTATGCCTCTATATTGTCACTACTTATATTAAGGAGCCGAATCGGTGATATTATTAGTATGGACATGATCATTATGGTAATTGTGAAATTTTATTTAAGAAACAGTTAATAACATGTCACTATGAAATCCTTATGGTCATTAGATTTGTTACATGATTGCTGCCCTCTTCTCAATGATTCAATCATCATTTTCGTGTTCTACAACATGAAGCCCGAGGGTTGGTCATACAACACCGCGACTTGGTCATTATGCTGCTATTTTTTTTTTTAAATATAATACTGATCTTGAACATTTTATTATACTACATAATAATTTATCATAAATATATATTTAACAGTTATCCATATCATATTAATCATGTCCTAATATCATTTGATCTTTATATTTTTGGATTTTCTTAGTCAATATAATCAGTGGTGGAGCTAGGTGGGCCCCCATTGACATTTTTTGTTCTTTTAAATTTATCCTTAAAATTGACATTTTTTGTTCTTTTAAATTTATCCTTAAAATTTTTTAATTTTTACAATTTACCCCTATTAAAAATAAAAAATTCTCCTATAGTCTCCACTTTACCCCACTAAAAACAAATAATTGTCACCTAATCCTACTAAAACTAATTCTATGTTTATAATTTTTATTGCTTTACCCCCAATAAAATTAAAAATTCTCACATAGCCTCCATTAAAATTTATTTTATCCTAAAAAAAATTTTTGGTGTATGCCCCCATTGGAATACATTTTTGGCTCCGCCTCTGAATATAATAATGACTTGTCTTTTTATTTCTCGTATATAGAAATAAATATGGGAACAAAAGCTTTTAAATATGGCAGCGAAAATTGCCGACAAGAAAGAAAATCATGGCAGACGAAAATCATGGCAGACGAAAAAAATGCTAAACGCTAATGAAGGAGAAGAAAAAAAGAACGCGGTTTCAAATGAAGTGCTTAGGAATTAAACATGTTTGATATTTGAAAAATTAAAATATAACTGCCAACTTTAAATTTTCAATTCGATTTAAAACACAACGAGAAAAGTAGCATTCAGAAACGACAAAAGTTGTTGCTAAAACTCAAAATTTCGTCTCTAAAAGTCATTTGTCATCACAAAATGTTGTTGCTGAAACGACATGGCTGAAGACTTTTAGCGACGACTTTTGTCGTAGCTGATTGGTAACAAATTTTGAATTTCAATGATGTCACACAAAAGTTTTAGCGACAACTTTTATTGTTGCCAAAAATTTTAATATTTTTTTGCTCTTCATCAAGTCGTCGCTAAATGATTTAATTATTTTTTTTGTTTTCCTTTCCGCGACGACAAGTCACTGTATGCTTTTTTTTTTTTTAATTTTAAATTTCCTCTGTTTTATAATACATGCCAGTGTAAACCACTTATATTTCCCTGCCAATTCACCAATATCCCTGCAATATCGAATATATAATAATAAAAGCAAATTCACCTAGTTAAGTTAAATTAAGTCTTAAAACAACTGTTCATAAACTATTCTCAAACCTAAGTCATAACATAGTCTAATTATTAACATTAAGATCATTATGTAGCACAGAACTAATCTCCCAAATCAGTGGTCTCATCATCGCTTTCTTCCTGAGGTGGATGTGAAGACATAGAACGTGGTGGTGGGTGTGGGGGAGGCATAGGCACGTCTAAGTCTGGCATCATACGCTTAAGAATGGCCGTCATTTGATTTCAAACCGACTCGATTCTTCTTCCAGCAACATCCAGCAATTAAACAAGCAGCAATAAGAAGGCCTTCAGCAATCATACGGATCCCAACAAAATTTTTAAACTCGTTGGAGACGCCTTTTTCAGTGTTTGAATTGTAGCAGAAATCCAATCATCTACTTTGTTCATTGCCTCCTCCTGCAGTAGCAACATAAGAAAATTGTCCCGTAAATTTGTTAACGTTATATCTAATATCGCCACATAGATTATACTCGAAAAGTAAAAATGAATCTGTGATGCCAAAGCAACAATAGCTTTCAAAGACATTCGCAATCGGAAACACCTACAACAACTTACAAGGGCAGATATTATTTGTTCAACTGTTCTTTGGGAGAAGCACTTGTCAATAACATCTAGCCTACACAACCTAGCAACCATAAAAAATGAGGATCCGAAAGATATTAACAGAGATCTCAAAAGTAAGCACATAAAAATTGAGTTTTTCAAATGATATTTACCTCACCACAAAATAAAATGAAATAGGTAAATAAAAGGTATAGAATTCTAAGACATTAACAACGGGAAATTTGTAGTAATGGAACATCTTCATGCACTAGCAAAACCTCGCGTTTTTCAAATTAAATTTCCATCAACACAATAAACAAAATCAAACAAAACAAACAAATAAAAGGAAATTGTAAATCAAGACATTTAACAATGGGAACTCGTAAACCAAGGATATCACTATCATTGCCAAAGAATCTAGGAAGTCTAGACAAGAAATAAGAGGCACCCACATCTGGAAAGCGCCCCAAAGCTGTTTCTGGCATAGCAAAAAACTACAAGGGTAAACTTTGAAAGTGTGAGATCAAGAGTCGAAAGAAAGTTAACATATATTTTGAAGAGAATATTCATAAACTATTAGTTGAACTACTTCGAAATGAAAAGACAGAAAAAATATATAGTTGAACTGTTCAAATAGGTATCACCTAGGTCACGAACAGAGAAACTAAATCTCCAGTTGAACTCTTTTTCTGTTTATTTATCAACTCTGCAGAAAAAACAGAGAAGGAAACCAAAAAAAAACAAAAAAACAAAAAAAAAAAACAAAAAACAAAAAACAAAAAAACAAAAAAGATGAGAAGTTGTCAACTGAAAACCCATCTAGCTTAATGTCTTTGAAAACTACCCGAAGGATGAAAATGAACGGATGATATAAATATTGGAATTAAATTCCCCATAATAATTGAAGTTTTCAGTCATTCAGATATTTATTTCCCTGACTTTGACACTATTCATAAGTCCACATCAATTACATTGGATCTGAATCAAATTTCTAGCCGGGTGTCTACTAGCAAAAGATGAGTATGCAGAAGTAATAAATAATTATGTGAGATATATACCGAATTTTCTGTCGCAACTCGGAATCTACCGTGTATTGAAGCACCAGCTCAACCTCCCATGACAATGCCATTGAGGATTGAAACCTCAAATGATGTTTGCGTGCTAAGAGTAAGAGAATATTGTAAATAGCTATACTAATATACATACATAAATATATATATATATATATATATACACACACACAATTCAACTAAGGATACTTCCAATGGCATTAGTGGTTATAGAAATTAAATTCATATTTTACCAAACCGACTCGATTCTTCTTCCACTCAATCTACATACGTATTATTGACTTCAAAGAATCCAAACTTATTTCAATTAAAAAAAAAAAAATCCAAGATTAACAGTAAAAAAAAGAAAGAATGATTCAACCAACTACAAAAGTGACCAAATATAAAAACCTCAATCAATTCGACTCTCTCTTTCACACTAGTTTGATCAAATTCGACTAGTTTCAATTTCTCTTTCCAAACCGATTGCTACATGATTTAGTGTAGTTCAGATTTTTTTTTTTATTCAAATCAATCAGACCAACAAAAGAGAAATAAACACATTTTGTCTTCAAACCAACCAAATCGGCTACAAACACTCCCAAGATGTAGAAGACTTCTCAATCAAAAGAGAAAAATAGCTTATCTAATGAATCTGGAGACGTAGAAAACTACTCGTCGCACCGAAAAATTTGGCTCCAGATGCTGCCTCGCGATTCTCCTAGTGGCGCCGAACTCTGGCGACGGCGACACTCCGAGCGGCGCAACGGGGACAAATGGCGGGAGTTTGCTACCGACGGGACAACAACGGCGGCGATGGAACGAGACGTGGGGCCCAAGGTGGTGGCCGGGGAGAAGTGAGGAGAGGGGAGGTTTTTTCTCTCTCTCTCTCTGTTTTTTTTTTTTTTCAAATCAAAGTAGGGGAGGTTTCTGGGAGTTCGAGGCTGGGTTTGGGAATGTGTAGCACATTCGGAGATGACATATGTCGTCGCTGAAACTGAACTTAAATAAAACGACGCCGTTTTGAGCCACCGGCTTCTGCCTTTTTGAGTAGGTGCCTTCCAGCTGGAATGCAATACCATACAGCGACGACTTTATCTAAATGAAAATTTTCAATAAAATTAAGGGTGCGAATGTTGGCTGTCTTTTTCGGTTATTTCTAGGGACATTGTCGTCGCTGTTTCTCTCTTTTAACAACGACAAAATGCTATTGCTGAAAGTTTAGTGGCTAATAGGTTCCATTTTTGTAGTTTAAAATGGAACTGCATGAAATAAGGAAGATAGTTTGACTTGTTTAAAAAAAATAATAATAATAACCCAATGCATTAAATCAAGAGTTGAAAAAAAAAAAGTGAGTTAATAATGTGAATATATGATTTTTTTCCCAAAAAAAAAAAAAAACAAAACAAAACTCTAGTAAATCATATATTCAAACGTGAGTTACCGAAGGTGTAATTTTGGAAGGAAAAAAATACTGAATTTTAAATTTTGTTTAAATTTGTAAATAAGTTGGATGGTGCTTATTTTTTTAAAAGGAGTACTCATGGTTATTTTGTGTAAATACTTCTTATTTTAACTGTTAAATTAGTTTTTTAACTGTCTAATATGTGTGATTGTTTATATTAAAAATTTGTAATACAACATACATAATTGCTTCAAGTTATAGATCATACATCTTTGACATAGAGGCATGAGTTTTGTTAAGAGGGGGCTTAATATATATTTTTATTATTCTTTTTGAGACTATTGAATTTTTTAAAATTTAGTGAATTGTAATTTGATGTAAATATATATATGTAGATTTCAATAGGGGTAAAACTGAATTTCATCATATCTTGTAGGGGCTTATTGATATATATATATATATATATATGTAGATTTAAGTGAGGTTGATAATCTTTTTTCATTAGAAAATGATTTTTCACATTTTTTTTTGATTATTTGTTAAAATAACAAGAAAATTAGGTAAATTTTTGTAAAAGAACAAAAAACGTGATGACAACCCTCACTAAAAGCAAAGTACCTACCAATAAAAGAAAAAAGCATGAGTTCTAGTATAGTTAAAAAAAAAAAATTTTTTTTTGGTGCTTATATTAACAAAAGCCATGACAGCCTTGCTTTTGCAAAGGCATATATCTCTTACCAATATTTTAGACAGCTTTATGCTTATTTCGTGGTCCAACTATGAATTAAGGATAGTTTTGGAGTTTATTATGCAGATGTTTAGACCCCAAATAAATCACCAACAAATATTTCTTTAGTTACAAATGGTCTTATGCTTTTCACAATATTTTATAGCATTATTAATCGAATGCTGAGATTAATTTCAGAAAAAATAAATAAATAAAAATTTAATAAGGAAACTCGTTGTGTGAGAACTTCAAATTGTCATCTTTCTCTCGTATGTTTCTTTTATAGCACACCATCAACCTTCTCCTACGCCCCCCCAACCACCCCCCCCCCCCCCCCCCCCCCCCCCTCTTTACTCCACATAATCTCTTGGGGAAGGAAAATTAAAATTCAACGCCTTGTGATATCAACAAATGGCAACCTTACAAATATGAAATGCAAAAATCATGTATTATTGGATTAGTATAGGGATGATAACAGGACGGGAAATCAAATTCTTTCCCGTCGCCGATTACAAACAATTTGTGCACCAATGAATCACAAGTATACCTAACTAATTGGACTCTCTAACATGAATGCAATTTTGTGTATGATACATGGACCTGTCATCACTTTGCATGTATATATATATATATATATATTATGTATATAAATCGTAATCTACGTAGATTCAATCATATGGTAGATAACAAACTATCCAAGAAGTCACTCCCCAAATCCTCAAACTCAAAAACATCAACAAAATTATCGTCAAACATGTTCTCCACACTAGCCTTTCTCCTCACGGCTGTAGGCTGCTCAATCAACATCAGGCCATTTTCTTCCCAATCTATTGAAGATCTCTTTCTTGGATTAGAAGCAACGTTTAAGTCATGATTTTCGTGAGCCGTTGTGGATGAACTGTGTGAATCGCATCCCGGGAAATGTTCTAGTCCCATGGCCTTAGCAACCGTCTCAAGAGGGAAGTTGAGGTAAGCCTTGGGGCCTCGAATTCTCAAGGCGGCCTTGTCATAGGCCAAGGCCGCTTCCTCTGCCGTGTCAAATGTCCCGAGCCAAACCCTAGCGCCATTCCTCGACGAGTCTCGTATCTCCGCCGCATACTTCCCCCACGGCCGCCTCCTCACCCCCCGGTAGTGTCTTGTCACCACCTTCTTTGCTCTCTCCGTGCTAATCGCTTCCCTGCCTTGATTGCCGGCAGTGCCATTCTTATTATTTCCCGAATCGCCCTTACAAGATTCTTTATGTCCCGCATTGCTTTCAGGAAGAATTAGACCGTCAAGAAGCTCTTCCCAAGTCTCGGCTCCCATCGATATCCACCTCCCGAGACTCGGTAACCGTCGTAACGTTGCCGCCGATCCGTCTCTCCCATCAAGCCGAGGCAATTCCTCCCATGTTTGAGAGAACATTTGTGATGTGTTACTGCTTATTCCTTCATTCACTGCCTCTCCACTAATAAAACTTGCCCAAACGTTCTCAAGAATACCTTCTGTTGCCATGAAAACTAGAAATTAGCTCCCAAAATCATGTAAGAACTTGAAATTATATGGAATTAGAGAGAGGTTTTGAGAGCTGAGATAATATGAAAATGAGCTTAAACGCGGAATCTGAACAGCTTAGATTGGCTTTACCCGGGTTTTTATGAATGGAAAACTTGTGTTTCAATTTAGCAGCTGAATTAATGCAGGAAATTAGGATTCAACAACTTAGAAAGGAGGAGGTGGGATTAGTTTGTATTATATTCTCATATTGACTTCTGTGCTTCTTCTAATCATTTATGCGGTTTTCTCAATGTTGATTCTCTGTATTTGCAATATTTTAATTCATTACTTACAACATAAGAAACAAACTTAGAGAAGGATTGAAAGCTGGCTATTGGATTAATAAATATTTGACTTTATTGTTATTATTATTATTTTTTAACTGTTGCTTATGCTTTGGTTACAAATCATTTTTGTGTCACTTTTTTTGTACCTATCCTTGTCACAATATTTCATCTTTGTTTTATTTGCGTATTGAGCATTAAAAAATTCATTTAATCAACTATATTTATCGTACTTTTCTTGGTGTGTACATTTAATTTCTAGGAAGTGATTTTTTTGTATTTGTTTATTTTTGTGTTATGGCTGTATTTGGTTAATGTTAAGGAATATGGATTAAAGGGAAACTAATCAAAATATTCCAGACAAGGGTTTCGTGGAGCTTAGTCCTAGGAACCATTATATTGCAGCTATTTAGCCGCAACAAATAAAAAATAAAAATAATAAAAAAAAAGGTGAAGTTGATTGAATTATAAGCAAGCATTATGATCAAGTAATTCTGAAAAAGATTAACAACTTCTCAGTTATAATTAAATTTCTTAATAGATAATTCCTTAAACAATGTCATTTCTTAATTAAACTATTCCTCGTACTCTCCTGGCAATTCCCTACAGAGATTATTGCTGGTCTTAATTAAAGTTTAAAAGGTGTTTATACTTTTTAGACATTCCCTTCCCTGCCAGCTGATCTTTTAAGGGTTCTTCTTGCTGTTGTAAATTACAATAAAACCATGAACTAACTCATGTATTAACTAAATCGACATTTCACTTGAGCTCCCAAAAAACAAAGGAAAAAACAAAAAAAAAGCCTCTACTTTGGGATCCATCAGTCTGCCAATATATACAAACCATAATATTTTTTTAATCAAGAATGGGATATTCGACCTCTACATTTTTTAATGGTGTCAAATATAAAATTACCGTTAGGTTATACCTGCAACCACTACAGACCAGAACATTAATACTTGTAGGAAACAAAATGAAAATGATATAACTCTCCACTTTACTTTCAAGTGTTTTATATCTAATAGTCATTCAATTCGGTGTTTAAAGTTAGATTAAATTTAAATATGAATGGATAATTTGATTTAGCACTCTAATTAAAAGAGTTATCACTATTAGACAAATACCAATTTACAGTATTGTTATCGTAGTAGTTGGGATGTTTACAAATACAAGGTTTTTTTTAGAGGGAAAAAAAAAAAATCCTCATCATTATGCATCAAGAACTTTCTTAGCTATTGAAATACTAGGCTGTTCCAACCTTATACCTTCTTCCAAAAAAAACTAAAAAGTTAGAAATTAATTTATATCTCGAACTAATCTATACGTACGGCAACAAATAGGCTGGCAATTACTTGAGGCACAAGTATAGCCACCTTGATCAAACAAGGAATTATAGGTTGATTACTTGGCAGGGAATATATAATAAACAAGCCACACGCTTGGTCATTATAATATATATATATATATATATGTATATATACAAGAGGGCTCTCTCAGCGGAAAAAAAGGGGAGTTTATTAATTATGTGGTTAATTACTGCCAAATTAAGGGATAATATTATACCGACGTGGTGATCCGAGTTCAGTGTATTGGAAAATGAGAAAATTTGCGAATCACTCTTTATGTGTTGAAACCAGTGGGTGGATTTGAAATTTTGAGTAGCACAAATTAGGGATTTGTAAATTCATTAGCCAATTAAGGGTAGCTTGACTAATTATCTCTTGCGTCCATTTGTAGCTAAATGAGCTCATATGTTTGCAAGTTTTGTAGGTGTTTGGTGAGACTCACTGCCTCTAAAAAGAGGTTAAGTGCACCTAATACTGTTTTATATATAGCACCACAAGAAAAATGTTGATTTAAGGATCGTTCAAAAACTGTCGTCCAAATTAATTTTGGGAAAACTTGGCAGTAAAATGCAGTTGTTCATCATTTTTTTTCCCATCGGGTTTTGACTAATGAATTTTTAATGAGTTCAAAACTTGCAAAACTGTTGCAATGTATGCCATATGCCTTAATTTTTTGTTAAATAAGTCAGAAAAGACCCACGTACGTCTCATATGAAGATGAAAAACTCCATTTGTAATAAAAAAATATTCAAATTTAATACAAACTCTAATGTAAATATTTTAAATTTAAATCTCGAATTTAATGTAAAATTAACTAAATGGGTTAGATTGCGACAATTTAGAAAGTTCATGATATAAATTACTAAAATATAAAATTTTGAGAGGTAAGTTGTTAAAAGATAATAAATTTGAGACATCAGTGTTAAATACTTATAAAAATATAGAATAATTTTCAATAATTACTTTAATATTTACCAATCTATAATTATCCTTCTTTATGTCTTGGACCATTCTTCTTAAAATTAGGTGCAGCATCTTCACGGCTAATATATAAGTACCCTAACAAGTTTCTCTTACCCATATTTTTATTTGGTAAAAATTCACGTCCTAATTAAATTGGCATCGGAAAAACTACCCACTTCGCACTAATTCCATCACTCCTCTTTTGTTTTGTTTTGTTTTGTTTTTTTTGTCTTTGTCTTTGTTTTTGTTTTTTTTTTTGGGGTGAATAATTACTCTTTTGTCGGCAATTCTATGATGACACTACAAAAATTGTGTCCTACTCTGAACTGATGAACTACCGACACTAGCTGGATACTGTTTGCCCATGCGGACACTTCATGATTTGTCACCAGTGATATATAGTACAGTTTTGCCTAATTTCTTTATCAAGTCAACAACTGCCAACAAATAAATAAGAACAAAAAAGGCCGTTTTTCTTCTCTTACAATATGTATTCCAAAGTCTAGAACTGATGCATAATATTAAAATCCTATATATATTAAAAGGGTGTTTGATAACACAACTCAATTTCAATTAAGTTGTATTTTTTTATTTTAATTTTTATCTTTTTCTAAAAAGTCAATAAAGTTTATAATTACTTTTTAAAAAGTCAACTTAACTCAAATTTAAAATTTTCAACTCAACTCAAACTCAACTCATTCACCAAACACTCTTTAATTGTTATACTTTTTCGTGTGTCATTGTGGTTGTGGACAATATATATATATATATATATAGTAGTTTTTGTAGGTGAATGTTTCAAAAAAGCTCAACCATGTAGGAAAAAAATAATAATAATAATAATGGCGCATAAAAACTCCTTAAAACAACATATATTGCATACATTTACTACTTTTATATCATGTTACAAATTAAACCTAGATGTCAATCTAATTAAAATGTACTAATATTTTTTCATGTCCGTTATTTTTCTTTTCAGTTTATTTAGATCGTGTGTATTCATAATATAAATATATATATATATATATACACACACACACACACATACACACACACACACACACACCAACCTAATCCGGCATTAATAATTTGTATATCTCCTTTTTCCTTGAACCACTGAAATACACCTGTCATATTCACGGGAAAGTCTTTATGAACTAATCTTGTCAAATCCTTTTTTTTTTCTAAGAAAAATTGGTTGAGACTAAAGAACACCTTAGGTCTAATGAGAAAAGGTTTGGTTTCCAAACCACAGCAACCTTTGCAAAATTATAAATAGAAGTAAATCTCCTGACTAAGTAAGGGTATTTTCGTCATTATATAATAATAGAACCAGGTACGTCCCAAATCTAACTATATATACAAGACATAAAAAAAAATGAGAAGATATCTAACTCAAACTAGGGTTATACATGAGAAGATATCTAACTCAAACTAGGGTTATACTTCTCATTTATTCATCAGGGAGAAGGGAAAAAAAAAAAGTCATCATTTTTTTTTGCCCATTTTCGTCCGTTGTGTTGTCATGGAACATCTAAATAAACGCTTCCAAGTCTTACTCAACGTCTTTCTAATTTTTCATCTTTTGTGGCTCATAATTTCCCAAGCTCAGGCTCTAAAGTCGTCCAAGCCAACAAGAGCTCCGAACAACATTACTGCTTCGGCCATCTTCGTGTTCGGAGACTCCACCTCCGACCCCGGAAACAACAACTACATCACGACCATTTTCAAGGGCAATTTTCTGCCTTACGGTAGAGATTTCGCCGACCGAAAACCAACAGGAAGGTTCACCAACGGACGGCTCAGCACTGACTTTATAGGTGCGTACAATATTTAACTTTCATAACATTACTTACCCCAATTTACTATTTTTTGTTTTAAGAAATGAGTGACCCTAATTATTACTTAATGAATCAATAATTAAGAATGCCCGTTCTCTTTACTAAAACTTTATATACGAGACTATTGTATATATGAATAATCTTTTTTTAGTAGTAGATCTATATGTCATGTGAATATGTATTGTCGTATTATTATTTTATCTGGACACATTTA
Organism: Ficus hirta; assembly: GCA_038430175.1. Lineage (NCBI taxonomy): Eukaryota > Viridiplantae > Streptophyta > Magnoliopsida > Rosales > Moraceae > Ficus > Ficus hirta. The sequence goes on from CM076589.1 coordinate 10,358,242, forward strand.
ATATTTCACATCACACAACATGTTACGTGAATTTCTATTTAAGAAGAAGAAGACCTTATATTTCACGTTTAATTTAAATTAAAAAAAGAAGAAGAAGCAGAAGCAGCTTTTGAATAGGGAAAATTTTGTGGTTGGTTTTGAAGTTAAATTCATAGGAAAATTTTGTGGTTGCTTTTGAAGTTAAATTCATAAGCTTTTGAATAGGGAAAATTTGTGGTTGGTTTTGAATGTTTTACGTGGGCAGCTTCATATGTGGGTCTGAAAGAGTATGTGCCACCATATTTGGACCCAAGTCTCAGCACTAAGGAGTTGATGACCGGAGTGAGCTTCGCCTCCGCCGGCACCGGTTTTGACCCGCTTACATCACAACTCAGTGTAAAATTCTCTCTCCAGCTAAGCTAAATTTCCTAGCCCCAACAAATACGGCCTTACATAATCGATATATTTCTTGTTAGGTATCTTTTGGATTTTTTTATTTTGTAATAAATGGTTGTGAAAATTTCTTTTAATGTGTCTGAATTCGGCAGTATGAAAGAGACCACATAGAAATAATGCTTAGATCTGTATCAATTTTGGTGAATCGTATTAATTGCACCATTCTATATGTATACAGAGGTGGAGGGAGGGGGCTGTGAATGGCGTCTGTAATCCCTACTCAAATTTTTTGTTCTTATAATTTTACTCTAAAAATTTTCTAATTTTTACAATTTCCCTTCATATAGTTCCTATTTTGTTCCTATTAAAAAATAAAAAATTCTCACATAACCCCCACTAATATTAATTCAGATAAAAAAAAATTTTATACTTTTACTACTTTGTCCCCACTAAAATTAAAAATCGTCACATAAATCCACTAAGATAAAAAAAATTCTCATATAGTCCCCACTAAAATTTGTTTTATCTTAAAAAAAAAAATAGCATACGCTCCCATTAAAAAAAATTTATGACTCCATATGTATGTATATATATATATATATGTATATATATTATTATCGTTATGACATATCTGTAACCACGTCGTTATGTAATTTCAGAACGTAATTCCGTTAGAAAAGCAATTGGAGAATTTCAAAGAGTACAAGAAAAGGATTGGATCAGAAATTGGGATTCAGCAAGCAGAAGATCACGTAAAGAAGGCAGTTTTCATTGTTAGTGCCGGAACTAATGATTTTGTTGTGAATTACTACACGGTCCCAATAAGAAGAAAAATCTATACTGTCTCTAGCTACGAGCAATTTGTGATTCAACATGTTCAACATTTCTTGCAGGTTTGGCCCTCAAATTTTCCTCTAATTTTAACACATTTTTCTTTTCTCTAAACATCACTAAACTGCTGAATATCACTGAATTTCCTTTTAATTAGGATTCATTAGAAAAAGAATTTTGGAAAGTTTCTAATTCATAAACATGTTATAAGCTAATATGTTTTAAATACGATCATTGAATTTCGTATTAGGATTCATTAGAAAAAGAATTATACAATAATGCACATTTTCAAGTTGGAATTTGTAAATTTCAATGTTGGATTTGTATTATCAAGACATTGACTGCGTCAACCAATCCATTTCCAGTGCTTTAGGGTAGTTATGATATATGCATAGTGATTCTGAAATAAATACGATAATTTGTACATTTAATCAATGTAACTACAGAAATTTGAATGTTAGAGTTGTAGAAATTAAATAATAAACTTGTAGAAAGAGCCCGTAAAAGGACCTTTCATATATATACGTACCCCACAGAATTCAAAGTGCTCTCAGATGAGTTCAACCACTATTGAATATATTAAATATATGTAGGGCCAGTTATTATCTGTTTTTCCTTTCTTTCTTTTCTTTTTCAACAAAAAAGGGAGGGAAGTACCAGAATAATACAAATTTAAAGATTGTTATATTAACGTGACACAAAAAGTTAACACTAGATTGATATAAGACAAAATTAAACTTAAATTAAATAAAAGTTGTATCATGTTGGTCAAGAATAGGAAATTTGTGCATGTTGATCAATAGATGAAAAAAGTTGTTATTTAGGTAATTTTCTCTACAAAATTATATATATAAGCCTACTCTCATGTTCGGCATCCCATTTTTATCGGACATGAACGACACTTGTATCAATTAGTCTATTAGGTTATACCATATAATTTATTGAACTGTCTCTTTTCTCTCTCTTCCTGCCGGACAGCTGGATGCCTGATGGGAAAGTTTATAGCTTTGAACTTATAAATATTATTATTATTATTTTTTTTTTTTGGAATTACAGGGATTATGGGCTGAAGGGGCTCGGAGAATAGCAGTGGCTGGGCTACCTCCAATAGGCTGTTTGCCGATTGTAATAACATTTAATTCAGCCGATGGCCTTAAGCAGCGTGGCTGTCATGACAGCTACAGCTCTGTTGCCCGAAATTACAATAAAATCCTCCAAAATGAGTTGCAACTCATGCACCATAGCTTGGCGTCTTTTGGTGCTAAGATCTCATACGTTGACATTTATGAACCGTTGATGCAGATGATCCAAGGTCCCAAAAAATTCGGTATGTTATTGATCCCAAACTTGCTTACTTTCAAACCCATTTATTGATAGGTGATTCCGTATATCTCCGTATCCGGTTGTGACTAGATTTGCTTGTAACGTTATCGGTGCCCGAGGATCTTGGAATACTTGTTTCAGATATTTGAATCTCAAATATTGGTCAAGATAATCAGATTTTCCTAGCCAGAATATATTATTTTGAAGATTATCCATACATTTAAATTAAAATATATAATCTTTTTGTATTTTAAATATTGCCAATAGTTATCTTTTAGGAGGTTATAAATACATGGTAAAGTAGCCTCCGAAAATGGAATCTCTCTCATAACTTGGTAGATTACACCACTTATAATTCTAAAAATATAGTGAAGCCCTCGAACGACAGAGAGGACATAACTAGCTTTTAGGTGATGAACCTCTATAAATCTCTGTGTTCACTACTTTCATGCACTTTATTTTTCTCTGTTTTTGTGTGTTCTTGTGGCTGTGATAGTTCTTGGGGATCCCCATCACTATGGAATTTATTAGACAAGTATTACCCATCAACAATTGGTGCTAGAAAAAGGGCCAAACAACCTTCAAAACCCTAAGAAAAACCCTAGAAAATATCCCCTTTGAGAAGGGTCCAATGGCGAGATGCTGAAACTAGAGAGGAGATGATGAAGAGTTACCTGCCGAGGAGCCGCCAGTTCCCCATATGCTGAGAAGGTCGAACACCAGCATTGCGCAACTGGAAGGACGAGTTGGGGAATTGGCCAACACTGTTCAAGAAGTTATCGGTTACCCGAATGACTTAAGGGAAACGATGGCATTATTCCTTGAGCATGCACATCAACAGAATAACACCAAGATGGGAGCCGCTAGCCATCAAGATAAAGTTGCTGATGCATATGGCCAGTCCCGTAGAGGCAGCCAATATTCCTGAGCCCCAGAATACTCAGAACAATCAAACTGAGACCATTGTTGAAACCCGAAACCTTCTTGATGCAAATGAACAATCTATCGGAAGCCGATGAAGGAAGAACCGAAGGAGGAATTGGAGATGAACTGGGAGTCAGGCAACCCAACTTCATGGTATTGGAACGGGGACGCCTGGCACCTTGCCTCTGAACCCAGTGGTTGATTCTGAGATAGTCCAGAATATAAGCCAGTTCGTGCTGAATGAAAGCCTTCGCGAGCAGATCAAGTCGATAATCGCACAGACCCAAGTCACGACCCTAAACTCAGTGGCTAAGGTCATCGAGAATCTCTTAAGCCGTATGAAGGAGTTAGAGATCGTCATGAATAGAGAGCCCTATGAGGAGGTCGAAGAAATCACTCACCCATTCACAGTCGAAGTGATGGCGGTATCCGTCCCTAACAAGTTCAAACTGCTTACCATACCTTTGTACAATGGGACAACTAACCCCGACGACCATCTACGAAGGTATGACACTTGTCTGAATATCTATGGGGTACTGGGAAAGATTACTTACAAAGCCTTTGACTACACTCTGTCGGATTCCACGAGGAATTGGTATTCCAAGCTGAAGCCAAACTTTATTAGTAGCTAGAACGATTTGAAAAAGGCATTCAAAGACCAATATATCGGGGTAAAGAAAATTATGACTCCCAAGGAGCACCTCATGTCCATGTACCAAAGCCTTAATGAAACACTGAAGGAATGGCTGGCCATGTACAATAAGGAGGTAGTGATTATCAAGAACTACTCGAAAGAAGCTTGCCTGCTCGGTGCCATCAGCAATATGAGTACCGACATCCCTTTCCAGGCAAGCCCCCGCAAACTTGGAAAGAGTTTCTTAACAAAGCTACAAAGTTTATCAATGCTGAAGAAGTCCAGATTCTCTGCAACAAAGGCCCAAGTTTGTGATCGCTAGAAACAATGGAGGCGAATCTTCTGACCAGAAGAAGAGGCCAACCAATAACGGCAGCCGTGAATCTCCTGAGAAAATACAAAATTTAGGCAACGATTTCAATCGTCCTCAATCCTTTAAGAAGTTCAAAAGCTACACGAAACTAAACACCGAAATAGAGGACATCTACTACGGCATCCGACATTGAGATCTTCTGCATTGGCCTCTGCCAATAAAGAAAGATCCAGATAGAAGAGATCAGTCCAAGTACTGTACTTTCCATAGAGACATTTGGCACCTCACTTTTGAGTGCAAGGACTTGAAGAATGAAATAGAAGATCCTATTAGGCGTGGCTACCTAAAAGAATACACGGAAGATAGTAGGAAGGGTCAAATAGACTGCAAGAAAGATGATTGCCGAGACGATAGGTGAGATGACCGAGATCAAAGTGTCGATCACGGTGACCGAAATAATGAACCCACTGGTGTGATACAGATTATCACTAAAGGTCCATACACTAGGAGAGACACTCAGAGGTCCCAAAAGCAACATGCTAGAGAGGCCAAATAGAACATCCACCTCTCCATGATGAGTCTACAAGAGAGGCAGCCAAAGGTATTAAAGTAGTCGGTTGCTGATATCACTTTTTTCAAAGAAGATTCGCGAGGAGTACGCTTTCTTCAAAACGATACTCTGGTTGTCAAGACTGTTATCAGTAATCATACAGTATACCGCATCCTTATGGACAACAGAAGTTTTGTTGATATCCTGGTATCATGGTGCCTTTACCAAGATGGGACTCACATATGAGCAGATGGTACCTATAATTTAGCCGTTGTATGGTTTTACAGGTGACTCCATAACCTCGGAAGGGTTGATGCAACTCCCGTTTACCATTAGAACTCGCCCTTTCATGATTACTACTATGTCTAGTTTCCTTGTTAATAAGGGCAAGTCTTCGTACAACGCTATGATAGGGAGACCGACTCTGAGGGCGTTGAAGATGGTTACCTTGATATACCAGCAGACGATGAAGTTCCCAATTGCCAAGGGTACTGGATAGGTGAAAGGAAACCAATACGAATCTAAGACAACTTACATGGATGTCATTGTATACGATTACACAGAAGCACAGCTGTCGAAAACTCTAAGACCGGAAAATAGGATAGTGCTGACAAAGCCGCTGGACATAGATCTTGACTGCCACCTAAATGATGAAAAATTGGGTACTGGGCCAGTCGAAGACCTCACAGAAATACAGGTCGACAGCCAGGTACTTATAAACTAAAAGACATTTCGGGTCACGACATCAAAATATTATGAAAAGATGAGCATCTTAAGTTCTATTATTGATAAAAGTCTATTAGGATAGACTATTAGGATGTTTTTTACTTTCTTAGGAGTTTAGGCTACTTTTTTAAGTTTGTTTCCAATTTTATGATTCAGCGTACCGTTATCATTAATGAAAATACAGTATTATTCATGTCAAATTTTCATCTTATTTTTCTTGCATATCTTTCCAGCCACCAAGAAAAACTACATAATAAGATGTCCATGATTAAACCTATATCAATCCTGGACAGAAGGTAGGTATCGGTACCCTACTGCTATTAAAAAAAAAACTAAAGCTACAAAATCCTTTGAAAAATTTCAGTCAAAGGTCTAGAATAATTCCTCAAAGGAAGAACATGGGAATGGCTATTTCAAAACCCCTCTTAAGGGTACAACGTTAACGGATACCTCGAGGTCATCCATTTTTGCAAGTAACAAACCATCTTAAAGGAATTATATGAAAACAGATACCTAAAGGGCAACTCTAATTATGAAGCTACTTCGACACTTGATATTAAACAAGCTGCTTCGACACTCGATACGGGTACCTAGAAGATATCTAACACGAAAGTTACTCCGACGCTCAAGCCAGGTACCGAAAAGGTCATCCAACTATAAGTCTTCGAACAATTCCCTCTTAAGGGAAGAACAAGAAACCATATACCATAAGGTCATCCAAACATGGCAAGATTCTACTAAGTTTTCGAACAATTTCTCTTAAGGGAAGAATGAGAAGACAGATGACAGGTGCTGAGAGGCCACCTAATGACACATTGTTCTTTAAATAATTCGCTCTTAAGGAAGAACGAGAAGATAAATTATGGATACTGAGAAGTTTCCCAAGACAAGAAATTATACTAAAATTTCTCGAACAATTCCTAAGGGAATAATTAGAGGCGGGGGCCAGAAAGTGTCTCAACATTGTTAGATTTACTAAGTCTTCAAAGGATTCCTTCTTAAAGGAAGAATAAGAAAACGAGTGCCGAAAGCTACATTATAGAACCACAAGGTATGTCATGTACAAGGAATTACTTTACTAACAAGGTTATACGACACCACTTCTTAGGTGCTTGGATAAATAGCCGAGCACGTGCGGGAGGACGTTCATGAGGAGGTGTGCAGAAACCATACCGGTGGGAATCTTTGGCACACAAGTCTTGTGACAGGGTTATTATTGGCCCACCATGAGGCAGGATACCATTATATTTGCATGAAAGTGTGATAAATGCCCAAGGTTAACTCTGATTCCCAAAGCACCTCCAGAGAACCTGACCACCGTGATGAGCCTCTGGTTCTTCACCAAGTGGGGTATTGACCTTTTCGGCCCCCTACATACGTTTCCTCATGGGTACAAGTTTGCAATCATCTATTGATTACTATACTAAGTAGGTTAAAGTGGAACCTCTCGCATCCATCACGGAAGCCAATGACACTAACTTTATTTGGAAGAACATCATATGTTTATTTGGGATACTGCATTCTTTGGTAACCGATAGTAGGAAACAATTTGACAATGACAAGACCATCAAGCTCTGCAAAAATCTCAACATCAACTAAATCGTTTAGAATAATTATGGAGAAATCAATGGTGGAGACAAAAGGGTAGGAATTCGAAAATTAGATCAACGGCTAAGATTCAAAGGTCAGGAATGACGTGACCACAAACTTAAATAACGCGACAATTGCGATTCTCGAGGCACGTATCCATAGTAGTGTGATCATAACACAACTGTCAAACTTAACAATGAAGGCCACCAGTTTCGGTGATCGGGAACCCGAAGCACTTCAAGGTACCGAATCTGATGAGCTTTAGGGTACCGAGTCCGAAGCATTCTAGGCTAGGGGGTAATTGTTGATAGGTGATTCTGCATATCTCGGTATCCGGTTGTGACTAGATTCACTCGTAGCGGTACCCGTGCCAGAGGATCTTGGAGGACTTGTTTCGGATATTTGAATCTCAAATATTGGTCAAGATAATCAGGTTTTCCTAACCATAATCTATTATTTTGAAGATTATCCATACATTTAAATTCAAATATAGAATTTTTTTGTATTTTAAATATTGCGAAGAGTTATCTTTTAGGAGGTTATAAATACATGGTAAAGTCACCTCTGGAAACAGAATTTCTCTCACATTTTGGCAGATTACACCACTTGTAATTCTGAAAATATAGTGAAGCCCCCAAGCGATAAGAGGACGTAACTAACTTTTAGGCAGTGAACCTCTATAAATCTCTGTATTCACTACTTTCCTACTCTTTATTTTTCTCTGTTTTTATGTGTTCTTATGGCCGTGATAGTACTCGGGGATTCCCATCACTATGGGATTTGTTAGGCGAGTTTTATTACCAGTCAACACCATTAATTATTGACAACAATAATAAGGAATACTACTATGTATACTAACTTTAAACGTAACTTTTAAATATCAATAACTACATGATATGTACCATCAAGGGTGTGATGAGCTTATGATAATAGATTATTGTAGTGGATCAGTAATCAAATATTTTAGTGTTGAGTAACTCTTTTTAGGAAGTCTTTAAATGTGAAGGCTTGTTTTCTACCAACCTGGTGCTCAATAGAGAATGCCTGGGCTGGTGTGCTCCTCCTCGATAAGTAGGGCCTGCCCTTCAGGGCCTTCAGCGAATATTTCTGTCAGTATTTATAAAACCTTTTTGATAATGCCCAGTGGGAGTATGCTTTCACTGGCCGCTCCCTTCCCGGATTTTTTATATTAAAAAAAAAAAGAAAAAGAAAACTGTGTGATATGTAAGTGTTGCATGAGTTTGGTACTTAAATTTTTTGAGATTAGAGTTATTAATTAATGTCTCTCTCTAGTACTATTTAGTAAGAAAATATTTGATAGTACTATTCGGTAAGAAAATATTTGATCTTCTTTTTTAATCAGGTTTTGAGGAGGTTTTTAATGGGTGCTGTGGAACTGGATACGTGGAAACATCATTCTTGTGTAACCCACTTTCATGTACGTGCCCTGATGCAACTAAGTACATGTTTTGGGACTCAATACACCCTACTGAGAAGACATACTACTATCTCTTTAAGTCTGCTCTTCCCGTTATTTATTTTCTCTGTAAGGGTTAAAAATTTTTCTATCACTTATTAATCTCCCCTTTTCATCTGTTTTTAGGGTCTGTAATAATATTCTTCTCTAAGCTAGGATTGCATGATCTAGTTCAAATATGTTTAATTAGGTCATTCCAAATATCCAGCATTAATGTCTAAAAGTTAACTGCGTGTACGTTTTATAAGTAGCTCAACATGTACAACCCAAAAAGATTGATCGTAATTAACAAGTTGCATGTTATTAATTTATACTTCTTTACCGGTACAAAATTTATGATTCTCACTTAGTTGTTAAAAAATAAAATAAAATAAAAAACATAAATCTAAGTTTTGAATTTTTAAGGTTCCTACTTAAATCCTTTTCATCCCATCTGTTGAGCTAACTCCAATGGATAACAATTATACTAATTAGAAGTTTTACCATGTTACAAAAACAACTTCAAAACCAGTACATTTGCATGTGAATGAGGTTTTATTATTGTGTGGGATTGGATGTCTAGTTCGTTTCTTTTGACCTTTTTTCATTTCTTTTCTTTTTAACAAATTTGAGATTTAAGCTCGGTGCGGGAAAGGTTTAACTTTTGGTATTGTCAATCTGATTGAGATGCTTAAATCTACACTGATATCAGTTATTTTTACACACACTTGTATGTGTATTTTTTTAATTTTTCCCTATGTACACATTTTTTTTCTTTCAATGCCAAGATACTTAAGTTTAAACCTCATTAAACTTTCTAATTATATTAGAAAAAGTACCTAAAGGAAGTACAAACTTTGTTTCCTTGGACATTTTGATTAAAAATTCGTAAGCGCAGTTTGGGCATTGGTATACATGTTAATGTTTGTTGTGGCTTTACTTCTAAATTCTTACAAAAACTCGTTTCATTATTCTACCATAGAAATTGGATCAAATAGGTGACAGTCATTGCTCAGAGAGGAAACGAGTAATGACCTCAGCTTTTCCTTTATAGTTGGATTTCATATTTAATTTATTATCATTATTTTTCAATATTCTTGAATATCAACCCTTCTATCTCCAAAGATTGTGGTTGTTTTAAAAACGAACGCCTGATTAAAGTCTGCTTGGAACAATTTAAATTTAATTAAAAAAAAAACAAACAAAAATAGAGACAAAGCACATATGATATATAAGATCGAGCAAAAGAATTATATATGGGATCAATTCAGCTTTAGTGAAAGAGGATGCTAATACAAGTTATACTATTAGTATAACAACAAAAACATATATATATATATATATGCGCTAGCTGGACATATACATATATATAATTGCAAATGAAGCCATGCATATAATGGGATAATCTTAGAGCAAGATGTTTGTGTTTACAGCTTCCACAGCGTCATCGGCTATGATTTTGTACATTTTTTGTGTCGGATGAACTGCATCCCAGAACACAAATTTCGCCGGATCCGGGCATGTCGCCATGCCCTTGCACGAATCACCGTACTCCGTGGTTCCGGTCCCACAACACCCTTTCGTAGTTTCTGTCAAACCTGTAATTTGTATTTTAACAAAAAAATGTCACTAAAATTTTATAGCAATCATAATATATATAAGCTTCAATTTCTAAAAAAGGGCACACTGACCATATTTGTGTGGATTCTTCATGGCATTTTCTACAATACCATAGGCATCGACGAAGCCGACCCTCATTCTTAAAGCGGATTTAACGGAGTTAAGCTTGAATCTTATCTTGGAATTGAAGGAGAGTGCCAATCTGTTGTAACTCTCTACACATGTAGTTTGATCTTGAAGTGTTTTGACAAGAGGCATGCACCCCAATGGTGGTACCCCTACCACCACCAATCTTCTTGCTCCAAGCCTATGCATTTCCTGCAACCATCACCTCGGAATCAGGCACGAATTTACATTAGGGCCAGGGTTACACGTGTCCCCTTAAATTTTTTAAAATTTAAATTATACTCTTATTTTTTCTTCAAATTTTGTAATTTACCCCCACTCAAAAGTTTTTTTTTTCTCAAATGTGTCTTATAACACTCAAGTTATTCTTACATTAAACTTTTTATCATATAAAGTTATTAATTTTAAAAAGTTTCTCCTTATTTGTGCTCACACTAAGAGAGAAATTTCTGAATCCGTCACTGTTTGGAATAATGATTACATGATATATACAGGGTCAGAGTCACTCACGATCAAGTGGGTCTGATCACTGAACTTTTTTATCTTTTAATTTTATCTCAAAAACCTTACATTATCTTATGGTATAGTACGTGCTTGTGAAAATAATCGGGTGGCTCTGCTGCTTATTAGAAAGGGAAAATATTGTAAGGACGAGTACCGTGACATAATGAGCCATGCGAGAGACGAGGAAATTCTGATACTGGTCAATAGTGTATTGGTTGGGGCGAATTGGGTCCAAGTAGTAGTTTTGCAGAAAGTCGTTTGTGCCCATACTTATGACAAATATTGCATTTCTAATAATGTCCTCTGCCCTATTCACACCCAAAAGTCTGCTCATTTTCACCTTGTAGTGCATAAAGTATTTCAGCTGTGCGGAGAGAGGCAACACATTCTGTTTCCACACAAACAAACAGGAACATAATACGCTCATAATATATACTAGCGATAACGAAAATTAAACCACTAAAAAAACTATAAAAATATGTACATTTTTTCAAAGGAAATATATTATAAAAAAAGAAACTGTTATGAGTATCATTTTATATAATATGTGAATTTGGTCATTTTTTTTTATTGATATGATTATGATATCAATTAAAAATATCTATTATTAAAAAAAGACAACTCACCGCTATATGATCAGTTGATATTCAAAAAATTAATATTATAGTTGGTATCATTAACACTATTTTTTTTTATAAAAAAAAAAGTACACTTTAAGACACTGTTTGTTTACCGAGATGTTGGCGGTATAATCGTCGTAACCTGAAGCAGCTGAGGCAAAACTAACACCATGCACCATGTCTGCCTCCTTCACACGTGGGTCAAGGAATCCTGGAATTACCTTCTTATACCCAATTGCCTCCGCTGCAAGAAATCATAATTATAACAATATGATAAGCAATTAACAACCTAATTACAAACTTATGAAATTAATGCACAACATTCAACTGAAACTGAAAATTAGCAATTAATAATGAGCTGCCAAAATAATATACGTGATAATGTTAAGTGCATAAAAGAAGCATAATTAATACATGTACAGCTTCTAATTAAGAGACTACTTTTTTCAATTAAAAGAGAGAATATTCACTTCAAAGCAGTCATATATATATGTGTGTGTGTGTAAATCTATATATCAGTGCATATATATATATATATAAATACATACCAATGAAGTCAGTGGCAAGCCTTCCATCGCTGAACCTTCCAGTTGGTTGGCCACCGAAGAAGTCCTTCCCATAAGGAGGGAAATTCCCCTTCATCGTCGTTTGAAGAACATTGTTATTACCGGGATCAACGCTCGAATCTCCGAACACCAACACGCATGACACATTGTTCCGAGCCGCCAACAGCCGAATCTTGCCGACATCAACCGCTCCTAACGGCAGTGGCAGCTGCAAGAGAACCAGTGTCGTTACAACCAGTACTAGCTGTACTACGGACACGTTAAACATCCTTTTTTATGGCCTGTTATTTCTGAAGTTTAAGGGAAGAACTACTCCAGAGTTCTAGGAGATAATGCTAAGGAATCTGAAAACTGGTTTGAATAATTGTTTCTAGTCAAGTGTTGCATATATAGATACATATATTTATACAGGTTATATATACACGGCCATTCACCGATGGCCTTTAATAGGGGTTGGAGAATAATTGGTTGTTAGTTGGATATTCAGCATATATACAAGTATTAAATGACCAGTATATGTAGACAGTATATATATATGTATAAAGTATATGTATAGGAATATTATATAAGCATTTGTTGCTGTCATAGTTGTCAACATTTCAGAGGTAAAGTTTTGGTGAGTCTAACACGGAATTAAATACCTTTTAGACAGAAACTAGAAATGTAGGTCAGTACAGTTGTCAAATATAATAATACTGAATTTGAGCTGCCAAAGTTGGTTTGTGAATACATCAAAGATTGTGTCTTTGTTGAGTAAGACTGTAGAATACTACTGCTCGTGGGGTTTGCCTTGTCCCCTAGCTACCCTGCTTCGTCGATTGGTTCTTTTCAGTGATTTTCAAGTATATTCTGATCAATTTTCGCACCATAATTGTTTGTGCATTTTGGGGTAACATACAATAATATACGAAAACCGCAAGTTTTTTTTTTTTCTTTTTTTTTTTTTCGTTGAATAAAAAGGGATGGGTAGTATTAGAGGTACTCATTTGATTCCAAATATATGTATATGATACATAAATGATGAGAGAGATTATATAGATATATATATATATATATATTTTTTTTGGTGATAAACATGATAATTTTTTTAGCACTTATTCTCATAATAATAACAACTTACCTCATATCATGTAAATAAAAAAGTTGGGTCGGATTTATATATTATCCCCACATTTTTAAAAATAGATTAATTATGTCTTCACGTTCACATGCAATGTTAATTTTATATATGGTGAGAGATATTAAATTGCTATTGTTTTTCTGATAAACGTGATATTTTTATAATACTTACCCACATGTATGACAACTTACGTCATATCAGGTAAATTTACTGTTATACCCCAGCCACCATCAATAGCGGTAAACAGGGGCGGAGGGAGGCTAAGGTGATGGATTTTTGCAAACAATTTTTTTACCTTTTTAGTTTCGAAAATTCTCGTTATTTCGTATAGTTTTTCTCCTCTATAAATAAAAGAATGTTTTACAATTTGTTCCTTGTCTGTTTCCCACTGAAACTCTTTTAATTCTTATAACGTTTACATGTTACATCAGAAATGTTATGACTCCGCCACTAGCGGTAAAACACACATTAGGTTATAAAAGTGGTGCTCTTTTACTAAACGACCTCTCACTTTCTTTACTTTCGGTGAGTAGAATTAAAGTCGATATTAATAATGTATTAATTTGGTCTCTCGATCGGTTTTGTTTAGGAGATTTGTCGTTGGAAGTTGTTGGTGTTCGCTGATGAAAAGACTGAACTTTTAGACTTTGGTGCACCATGCATGTTATTGAATTTGAAACACGTACCTTAAACATATATTGACATTAATTTTCCGTGAAATGGAAAAAAGATATGAAAGAAAAAAAAAAACACAAAACAAAAACAAACGTCCACGTGTTAGTTAATTTTCCATCTGTAATAGCACTAGAGTAATAGATTGCTCTCTAAGCTCCTGTCAATAAAATGCAAAAATAAACAAAAAAAAAATACATGTGTGGACAAACACTTATATATATAAGAGAGCTTTTCTATCCGGCATTGCTAGAGTGCCGGACTGGAAAGCTCTATCTGTCCATATTCTCTTTCTCTTATGGGTTGTAATCGCTCTTTTTCTTGGATAATGTCGATCTCTTGTGCAAGTTATATCACCGGAGGGAAGAGATTTTCTATACATATGTTTAATGCTTTTAAATAAGAAACTTGTAATCGCTATGGTATTTTTGAACCACATGTTTCGATAAAAAAAAAAAAATAGTAGTAAATAATAATACAGCACAAACATTTTATGCATTATTCACACTCTTTATTTTTTTTCATGTTTTATCTAATTTTTAAAAGGAAGAGTTGTACTGAAACTTTGCCTCTTTTTCCTATTTATTATCACAGATTTATGTATATTTATGAGCCGTATCCACCCCAAATTCTTTAAAAGTGGAAAAGACAAGCCACCAAAAAAAAAAAAAGGGCGAAGACTAATTACAAACAAACGGACTTTATTTTCCCAATCTGTAGGTAGACACATTTATTGCATCAATTGGTAAGAAACTTCTTTTTTTTTTTTTTTTTTTTCCCAAAAGGCCAACATAAAAAAACTTGGCCTTCAATGTGTGTGTGATCACAAGGACTTAATGGACCAACAGTCTGAGCAGGCCAACCTGTTCGCTTGCCGAGGCCGGACCCCATTTCATTAATATCCATTTATCTGCCTTTTGAGTTCTATAATAGAAAAGACAAACTCCCGGACTAACTCAGCAGATGAGAATGTAACGACTTGAGTAAGAGTTTTTATATTAGAAATCTGAGAGTATTTTTGTTATTTTATAATATATAAGAGTCAAAAATCTCATACCGTAAAATATATATGTATCACAACCGAATAACAAAATCTCCAGCTCATCTAATAATAAGTGTCCAACAGGAAATCTGGTTATGTATATTTGATAGGAAAATGTCACAAGTATTCTGATTGTATGAGTTGGGTCTGAACGGCCCTCTAAGCATTTACTCTCATAAAGATTCATACCAAACCCAACTGTCCTTTGGTACAGCTTCATAATACAATGTCTCCTTTAAGATTCTTCTCAAGTAATTACAATACTTGTTTAGGGAAAGTAAAGGTTAACGTTGTGGATCAATTGCAGCTTGTCCCAGAAGATCAAAGATATTTTAGAAAAGTTTGGATTTTACAGTGGCTCTGCCTTCTTGAATTCAGGTGGGGAAAAAAAAAAAAAAGTGACTAATCGTGCATTTGAATTTAAAAAATGACATCAACATTTTCACCGATGTTTTCATAAAAATATTCGTATTTTAAAGGTATCAATATGAAAATATAAGTGTAGCCTTTTTTCCGTAACATATCCATGAAATTTTTATGAAAATTTCTATAAATATCAAATTTTTACAGAAATATGAATTTTCTTGAAAAAATATAATATAAAATTATAAAATATCATGAAAGTTTCTCTGCAAATATTAACAATATATTAATAAAATATCGGTTATAATATTTTTTTAAAAAGTGAATTTAAGATCAAAGAGGTTTTAGAAAAGTTGGATTTCACAGTGGCTCTACCTTCTTGAATTCGGATGGGAAAAAAAAAAGTGACCAAACGTACATCTGGATTGAAAAATCACTGTCCAAGAGAGCTTGATGTGACCGAAATGGTATCAAATTGTGGCAGCTGATCTGCAAGGTAAAAATTTTTCTGATCCGCACATCAATTGAATTAAATGTTCAATAGAGCTCAGAGAAATAATTTTACAGAAGGGTAGCTAAGAATGAACATTTGATGCAGCTATTTTGCTAGGAATTAAAGGTCCTCCTACTTTTTGAGAACTAAAGAGGAAAAAAAAAAAAACCGAGAAGAATAAAATAATAAACAAAAAGAATACAACACATGGATTTATAGTGTGGTTCATTCTCAACGTAAAAGAACTACAATCATTTATCGGTGCCGAGTTTAATTTAATAAGAATCCTATACATATGAAGTAGATAGGTAACATGTTATTATTGCCTATATATATATATATATATATTTACATCATTATTCTTGCGTGCATGATCCGACTCATGATCACAAGTGTAAAGATATCGATCATCGATCATCAATCATCACCTGGTCGATAACGACTTAAGCTAGATTGAAGTTTTCATAGTCCAGCTCAAGTCAATTTTGAAATTATGTATATAAAATTGCATGTTTAGTTCGGATCCAATGTATGATCTATGGCATAACAAAAACATAACTATACTATCTTTATTGGTTCATTATAATCTCACAATTATGAAGTCATTGATTTTTTTTTTTTAAATCTTTTAAATGTTTCCTAAACCAGAGGTATTTAAACCATCCAAAATCCAATGAACAGAGGCTCTTTAGTAGTTTTTTTTTTTTTCAATGTCTTGTTAATTATATGTATGAATAATACCATCCAAAATCCAATGAACCAAACTAGTTCAAAGTATTTTTGCAAAGTTGATGCTTATTTTATTTTGGTTTGCTAATAGTTAATAGAAGGAAATTGGTTGTTTTCCATATAAGATGAAGCAAACAACGTTTGGTTGTTTGTCACACTCACAGTGTATTGGATAAAGTATCATATTAGTGACATGTTTATTTATGCCTAATCGGAGTGAGCATGAATCGGAATGGGTAGGATTCGGAGTGCGCTGGATTCAGAATCAGGATTCGGAGTCAGAATATGCTATTTACTTGGGTTTTAGGAATTAGAGTCGGAATCACTATCAATCTCATTTATACGTTTACTTATAACATGAATCAGAGTTAGTTGCTGTAAATTTACTTGTATACCCCTTTATTTATTGTATTTTTAAAAATTTAAAAATGATTAATTTTTTTTAATTTATTATCATACTATTAATCAAAAGTAAAATAATCATTATGATATTAAGACAATAAAATTAAATTGTGTAATTTTTTTGTTTAAAAAAAATTAAAAAGAGTAAAAAAAATGAATTAAAATAAGTAAAGTATAAAAAATATAAAAATAGGAACATAATAATAAATTATGATAAAAAAAAGTTCTTTATTTACTCTAATAACGTTAATAGTAATTAGGATAGTTATATAATATTAAGTTAATGAAAATATATTATATTTAGTTAATAAAAATAATTAATATAGGTTGTTATTATTTTTTAATATAATTTTTTACAAATGAACTAAGGATAAATAGTAATTTAATGTTAATAGTAGGAATGAGAGTCACAATCCAGATGGGGTATGGGATTGGTAATCTCATTCCTCAATCCCAAATTGGTGTGGGACTCACCATTCTTACTCCCATTTCAGAAAACAGAAAAAAAAATGAACAAGTAAATAAGGGATTGACTCTCATTCCTTACTCCGGATAAGTAAACATGCCATAAATACGCGGTGCAAATAATTGCATTGGCAACCCTTCTTTTCCCAATAATTTCCTTTTGGCTTCGCAATTTTATTTATTTTTTAAAATCAGGGTGGACTTCTGATCAAAATGCTAGGCTAGGAAAGTGCGTAGCTACCAATATTAATTGGGTATAAATCAACTCGTCAGACATGTTTATCTGTAAGTTCGTATAGTGTGAGAATTGTTTATTTGGACTTTTAACTTTTGACATATACTTTTTTAACTTTATTATTATTGTTATTATTTTACAATATTAGTTTAGGGTTAATTTCAAAAGTAGTAATTATAGGAAAAAAATTTATTAAAACTAGCATCATTTTTATTCCTTTCATTACTAGCACAGTCACATCATTTTTTTATCTGATTTGTGGATCCCAGAAGCTAGTAAAGGATGTAAAATTCCAGGATTATCCATGTCTTCTCACCCGCCCAAATCTCCCTCTGATGCCCTAACCCAATTTGAACCCATTTTCAAAATTTTAGAGAGAGAAACACAAGGTAGCATGAATAGAGAGAGAAAGAGAGTGAAAGAAAGAGAGAAAGAGAAAAACCTCTTGAAAACTGTCGGAAACCACTTGAAAACCGTTCAAAACCACCACCCATGCCCTCTATAAAGTTCGAACTCCGTAATGGGTGAAGTATCTTCAAAAACCACCCAAACCCAGTCGAAAAAACCTAAGTTTCCCATGTCCAAACCCACGAAGTTGGCGGAGAAAACCATTACTTCTGAAAAGGAGGTCTCCCCGACTAATGACTTTAGCAGAGAAACATCCACCGACTGAGAAAAACCCTAAAAAACTGGCACAAAAAAAAAAGGCGCCAGAGGAAGGGTTGAAGAGAAACCAGGGAGAAAAAGAAATTAAGGAATCCAAGAAGGCAAAAAGAACCCTAGAAGAGAAGAATGCTAATGTTGAAGAGGTAAAAAGTTTGCATTTTTTTTTATTTTAAAAAATTTTCCATTTTTTATGAAAACGTTTGCATTTTTGATTGATTATATAAAAAAAATTTACATTTTTATATGTGTTTTTTATGAGATTATGTATTTCTAATTGATTTGTTAAAAAAGATTTGCATCAAAAACCTAAAGTTTGTATTTTTATTTGATTTTTTGATATAAACAAAAAGTTTGTTGATTTGGTATTTCGATATTGAGTCCGAGAAAATGTTAGGAAAATTGAGTGTATTGGTTGAATATTTTTTTGGTTGCCAAAGGTGTTTGGGTTTATGTTGATGTTTGGTTAATTGTTATTGATATTGAAAATGCGGTTGTGTGGTTATTTATCTGAGAGCATGTTGTAATTTTATCCATATTTTTATGATGACTTGATGGTCATAAATTTAATTACTTAGAGTTCTGATATTACCTATTGGTCATTTTTATCATGAATTCTTAGTCATAAATATTATTACTCTCTTATGATACTATTACCACAGGTTCAGTTTATGCGACGCGTCCCGGATGCTGAAATTATCTATGCGAAGATAAATACTTTCGTCAACATTGGGGTGACTACAAAAAACTTGAAAAAGCAGTTTTCACACTATTAGTAATGAGAATGTCATAGTGTAATTGATCAATTGGTCATTATAAAAATTGATATTTTGAGTTAAAAATTACTTTTACATATCAACTATTCTGAAACATTAATTTTGAAGTAATAAATAACTTATGCCACGTCTAATTTGTGCGTTTCAAATCTCTATTTGTTACAGCAATACTTGAAACAAATAACATATGTCATTATAAAAATAACCCAATGGTTACTATAATAATTATTACCTATAGTCACTACTAAACCTGACACTGTATTTTAATCGAATGTCAAACATTTTTCTTGATAATTATATTGACATTACAGATGATTCATGGTGTCTCGCTATTATGTGTTTAAAAATTATTGTTAATACGATTAAATAAAAAGAAATTACCGAGAATGTCATAATATAGTTGACTTATTGATCACTATAAAAATGACCATTTGATTTAAAATTGACCTTAAAGTGTCAAATCTTATGCAACATTAATTTTAACATTAAACATTAAGTAGGACAACTCCAATTTATGCGTTTGAAAACTCCTTTGGTTACAACAACACATGGAACAAATAGCAGAGGTTAATATGAATATGATTCACTGGTCATTGTAATAATTAGTAACGCAAGTACTAAATTTAAATCTGATAACAACAATTTAAAATAGTCAGCATATAAATACAAATAACCAAACACAAACAATCATAACACCTAGATAACAAACCCATAAATATAGTATTTAAAAGCACTAACATAAAGTTATAGCAAAATGAAAGCATGAGAAATAAGACATTAGAGTCAAACTGTCAACGGATACAAAATAGTGCTAATATATATAAAAACCATTACATAATAGTGTTCCAATAACACTCATCACCAACTCAATAAAACTAACATAGGTTGCGGTAAGGGGCACCATTATTCCCTTCATTTCATCACATCTCGATACACCATCCCACTGACCATTATACTTGATGAAAACACAAATTGCAGCCATTCCTAAACGAAACAACAAGATGTTAGTCAATATCATAATTATCGTTTGGTCAAAAAATTATTGATTAGTCTGGTTATCATAATAATGACCAAAAGATCATTATGTTGTTTACTATTACTACTGTAGGAAAATTTTTAGAACGGAAAATCTTATAGTAAGATACTAAAAAAACACATGACTACAACAAAAAATGCTTTTAACGACACAAAATTTATGACATTTTTCAGAAAGTGTCATCAAAGTATCTTTTAGACGACATTTTATTTTTAAATGTCGTAGAAGAGTACATTTGACGACATTAAACAGAAAAATGTCATTGAAAAGTATATTTTACGACATTTAATGAAAAAATGTCATTGAAAAACAATACTGCTTTGAAGTTCTCTATTATGATACTTTGGAAACGAGGTGCTTGTAAAAGAAGAATAGCTTTTGTAATGAGAAACACATCTTTCATCAATTTCCAAGATCACTAAATAAGTAATTGAGTACCGTAGTTACCTTTTCTCGCTAATAGGCTTGGCATAACGAGCTTGGATTGATGAAATAAATGTTTGAACACTGCCAAAATCACAAAAAAGAAACAACCTTACGTAGATAAAAGTGTATATCATTAGCAAGTACAGAAACAGAATTAACATTCTATACCAATAAACTTCTGACTAGAAAACATAAGAAGGAAGGGTTAAATAAGCCCTGCAACAAAATAGAGAACAAAGCATACCCCTCAAGAAAGGACGAGAAACAATTCTTCTACTCACAAAACGGAAATCTCAGTTTCTGAAAATCTATTAACCTGTTGTTCTGTGGTATGGGCTTGGTTAAAAACAGAGTAATTTTTCATGCAAATCCATACCATATTTATAAATCATTAAGAATATTAGCTAATTTCCCATTAAAGAAGAAGATTTCCAAACTAGTGTCCTTTTTGTAGCCCAAAAAACATGGTCCTTCTGCCCATCAGCACCACCAATTAGAGGGTCATTAGTCTCTACCTTTTCAAATCATCATAACAGAAATGAGTCTTGTCAGATACCCATTATTCATTTATCTCCTGCAATATATCAGAAATGACTTTACATCTTTCACATGGAACGACACAAGAATACAACTATAAGATCTGTAGCTATGCAACATACTTTAAAATTCCTTTCTTGAGTACTTCCTAAAGTCTTGCAAATATGTGTGTGTGTGTGTGTGTGTGTATTCTAAGGTGATGGGAAGAATTCCAAGTGTTGTTGTGTTGTGTACTCACAACTTCAAATCTATAGGGAAAATCATGAAGCAAACACAAGCATCTATACGAAGCATCGTCTTAACACAAGAACACAGATTTCTACTTACAAGTGAAAAGCAATGCTGAAGAAACAGATGATAAAATATGTTTCCAATTTAAGAAATGGTGGTCAACCTTGAAGAGACAAAAAAAAAAAAGCAAATCAAGTACATTATTTGCTTTTATAATGCCCAAGATTCCAACTCACAACAAAAAGCATTTTACAGATTTAATCACGGACCTAGATAAAATACTTGGTTCAAAGGGTAAAACAAATGAATCAATTTTTTCAACCACTAGTTCTTTTAATGGACGTTAGTCACTAGTTGAATGCCAAATAAACATGGACAACAACAGAGCACCATCAAGCAACCCCCTTCAAATGTGGAAACTCTAAACATGTTTTGCCAACGCGTGGTGACGGATAACGTATCCGTCACTTTTTCTACCTATTTCTACCGTCTCTTCTCATCAGAGGAATTAACACAAACATTTGGAGGCATGAAACAGAAGGCGAATTACTAGATGATATAAATTAACTGGCTATGATTTATAATAATCAAACAAACATAGAAATCAGAGAGGAAAAGCGAAGATGAAAAAAATGATTGTTACGGATCCAAAAAGATCCTGAATCATTATTTAGATTATAAGATTAATAATTAATGGAAAACTCAATTAAACGAGAGATATCGAGAAAATGGTGAGAAAGAGAAAGAGAGGGGAATGGAGAGACGATAACCATAGCCCTTCTTAATGTACTGTGCAATGAATGGCCAGCGACGGGGTAAGTGCGATGAGTTGGAAAAGATGGGGGCTTGTGTTGTGTGCGACTGCCACCGGTCGTACATGGCGATAGCTTCAATCGTGGCCTTTCAATTTCAGGGTGGGTGGTTTTCCTCCACCTTTTTCGCATATGATCAGAGAAAGTTTAGAAAGAGGATGGGAATAATAAGAGAGATCATCCCACTGACGTTTTGGCGCGCTTGTTTTGGCGGGCACTGAAAAGCTGCTTGTTTTGGCGGGTTTGATGCCTTTTTTTTTTTTTTTTTCATGCGCCTAAGACATCGGCTTTGGGAGTTTTCCGTACTTAGTATTATCATTATTTCTTTTAGCTATGAGGTTTGAGAAGGATCTGGTAGATAAAAATGGCTTTTTTTTTTTAAAGATTTTTTATTTAAAATTTGATTGAAACGTTTTTTACTTTAAAAGAAAATAAAATTGAAAAGAACATAAGAAATATAGGACAAATATATATATATATATATTAAAGAGCATTTAAAAAAACTTATTCAAAAGATAAATATTGTAAATTATTTTTCAAACTTTTCTAAAAGAAGAAAGATTAAAAAAAAAAAGTGTTTGATAGAAGTGGATAAATGATGAGAAGAGGTGCTTTTTTATTTAAAAAATTAGGTGAAAATGAAAATAAAATGTGAGGAAGAAAATTTAAATAACTAGGCGAAGGATTCTTAAGAAAAAGAAATAATACCAGTATATAACATTGGTGGCGAATATAATAAAGTTAGATAGTGAACTGATATTGTATGACTATTTTTTAGCTCCAAGTGTGTTTTATTATTAAAAAAAAAAAGATGTAATTTATATGTGTATAGAAGAAACATAGAAAATAAAATATTTAGCTCGGTTGAATTACCAATAGTGAATCCCAATAGGATTAGATTAGTTGATTTTAATATTTTGAATTTAAAGTTATATAGTAGTTAGGATTATCTTTATTTTTAAGGATTGTTCATAAAAAATATATATATATATAGAGATATTTACATAAATAAATGCTGTATCTCAATTTGTTTTAAAACAATACACCATAGAAATTCAAATTGCTTGAGAAATTATGAATTAGAGATGCATTAAGATTTGTCAATAAATAGGACAGTTATATTTATTTTATTTTCATAAAATGTTTTATTAAAGCGACGGCAACTAAAGACTCGCAATTGAGAGATGGCAACGGTGATTAGGGACTTGCAACGCAACCTAGGGGCGCGAAGTTGCCTTGCACCTGGGGGTAGTTGCCCCCATGCCCTTGGACTCCTTTAGAGTTTGGAAAGATTTTAGATGAAAGATTTTACTTTTTCTTTATGTTGTATGGTATCATAAAAAGAGTGAAAAGAAAATATTTGTATAATTACTATTTTATTTATATAAACACATTCTTTTACTTTAAAAACAATGATAAAAAATAATTTTAATAGTTATAAGGTGGATTTTAGTTTTTCTCCCACTTTTGGAGGGATTAAATTTGGGGGTCACACTTTACTTTTTTTTTTCCACCCATTTTTCCTTCTCATTTTCTCTTCCTTCCACTTTTCTACCATACCAAACACAACATAAATGTTTGTAGTTGGTTGAACTAAATGGGATATAAAAAAAAAAATTTAGAAAATTATAAAAACAACCACTCAAATGTCTATATTCAAGAATTTTGTCCTCCCTAATGCCTGTTTGGAAATTTTTTTTCCTTCCTTGTGTATTAAAAAAAAATGGTAGAATACAAAGTAATCTGTCACAATACTCTCTAGCAGCCAGAAACCCACATCAACACCAGAGACTGTTGGTGTCTAGTAGATTTTAGATGGATAGAGCAAACCGTAATCATGACCAATTATAGTATGGAGTGATGAAATTACAAAATAAATGAGTATAAAAGAAATTTACATAACACGTTCTCATGATGCCAAATATTGGAGCCATTCCTATTGCAAAAATAACAAGATAGGTAGTCAAGTACTTACTAGAAAAATTAATATAATCCAACAGCAAAGAGACAATATGGAATTAAATCAAATTATATATCACAATTCCACCGACAAAATCTCTATTTACTGAAAAGAATATAATAACACCCCTAAAAAACAAGTGCCTGTATTAAACAAAGATGCATATATTTATACATCTATATAAATCTAAGAGAAGTGCCCTGTTATAAATCTTGTAGTAGTCCCTGTTATCACAAGTGGGTTTGGAGCAGGTCCGACGACATCAGAGGGGACTCTGGTAGGTGGCCTGCTGTCGATGCCCCGATCGTAGGTGTCGAAGGCGACTGTGATGAAGAATTAGAACCAGGAACAACTCTTCTCCTCACAATAAAAAACACATCTGACTTTTTTTTTTTTTCCTTTTTAGCTAAAGAACACATCTGACTTTTATGAAATTAATAGGTACAATAGACTAATCCAAAAACCAAAAAAAAAAAAAAAAGTATAGAACTCTTTCTTTTTTTTTTTTAATTATAAAACTCTTTTTTTCATGTAATCGTGATCGGAGGAAAAAATATGCATACCTCTAGTAATAGGTGTGACCCACTATATATAGAGAAGGGCATCTAAATTATAAATTATATTCCTTCGTGGAGTCAAGAAAGTTTAGTCCTTTTGAATTCGTATAAATAAGATGAATATGTAAAGCCCCTAACCAAATTAAATATCTTAAATCTTAAATTATCCTAAAGTACTCAAACATAAACATCCTAAATAACAAAAATAAATTGCTACAGTTCAAATTAAAATTCAAATCTTCCGTTTCAACATGATTGTCTCAGATGCCCCAAAGAAAAGCTGCATAAGAAAGAAAAAACAATTAAAAGAATATCAACCATAGAACAAACATGGTTGATATAAAAGAATATGCAAAGGTTTTTTTTTTTATTTTTTATTTTTTCAACTACAAGAAAGTTTTAAAAAACATGGTTGATAGAAGTGAATAGATGATAGGATAGAGGTTTCTATTCCCTTTTTTGTTTTTTTTTTTTTGAATTCGTTTGTATTCTTTTTTAAATACATTATATGAATTAGGATTATATATTTTAAGATTTATTTAGGATTATCTTTATCTCTTAGTGTTATTTTAAATACTAAAATTTATATTTAGTTTAGGATTTTGAATTATATTTATTTTAAAATTTATCTCATATAAAGAAGATATTTACTTTTGGTATCTAGTCTATTTTAGTATTCCATCATATTTTAAGTATAATTCATATCATAAAAAAGGTCAATATTAAGTCCGTTTGGGGGAAGCGTTCAAATAAAAATATTTGTTACGAAAACATTGGAATGAAAAATTTTAAACAAAAGTATTTGAATTGTCATCTAAAGTGATGTTTTGGATATTAACATTCTGAGCATAACATTTGAACATAAACTTGTGCATTGTTTGGATCTCAGGTTCCAACTTAAAAATTCCAAGCTAACTTTGTCCTTTTTTTTTTTTTTTTTTTTTTGAAAAGTTAACAAATTTCTTACTAGATAATGAAAAGTCAAGTAACTCAAACATAAAAATTCAAACTCAAACCGGTGTTCTGAAAATAAATATGCAGTTGGAAGTAGCAATCTAAAAAGACATAAACAATACACTAGAGTAGAGGTAAATAATATCGGGGGAGGAATTTTTGCCATTTAAGAACAAAAATCCAAATAATAGTTGGATGCTCCGTTTCCAATAGTACCAACCAAACATATATTCGGATAGACCATTCAAATGAAATGGTCTAAATTTTGACACATAGTTGTGCGCAATGGGTGAGTAAATGTTTTTTTTTTTTTTTTTTTTACTTTCATAGAATAGTATACGGAAAGTGAAAAAGTGAACTTTTCAAAAAACACATTTAGTAACCCCGCGGTTGGAGCTTAGGATTTGCCATTAAAATATAATAAGAAAAAGAATATGATATACTAATTTGAACAACTTAGATGTTATATGCTCGGGAAGACTATAAATTGAAAGGATTGCAAATTGAACCGATGTATGAGAATGTAAGTCAAATATAGTAATTCTTGTTTAGTCAATTCCGATTATTTTTTAAGTTCATATTCATCTCATTACCAGGCAATTCAACAAAGATAACCTATGTTTTCTTATTGTATATTATATATATATATATATATATATATATATATATATTGCTTATGATGATTTGTAATCAAGTCATTGAGAACCAGTTATCATAAACTTATTTATAGTAAGTATTAGTTAAACCAGTACCATCTATAAAACTTGGTTAACATCTCAGTCTATTACTATTTATTGTTACAAATCGAGATTGACCTTTTGATCTAATCATATTTAGAAAAATATTTGCAGATTGAACCAATATATGGCAATGTCAATCAATATGGTCATTCGTATTTGATTGATTTTGATAGTTTTAATGTGTATATTTATCCAATAATCGAATAGTTGAACAAAAAAACTTATTTTGTAAACAATCTGTAACAGTTTTGTTTAGCTCCTTTAACTAGTGAATATTCATGTTCTTCTCGAGGTTGTTGATATCGTGAAGTAAATAAAGTTTCGTATAGATTAGCTATTTATCAATGTTGAATTGATTACACTTTTTAAAAAACAAAAATAATAATAAAAAAAACATAGCTATATATATTTGTTATTGGCATCTTCATGCCACTTTAAATTTAGATTTCAACTTTAGATTAAAAAAAAAAAAGATTTGAAATTCGGAAAGGAAGCTAAGATCACGTACTTTTCTATTTCAAGCGTATCAAATTATTTTAATTAAAGTAAAGATTTAACAAAAAAAAATCGAACTCTTTTTTTATTTTTTAAACAAAATTTTCTTAATTCGGACTCTTTTATTTATTTATTTTATAATACAATCTGACTTGTGCTTTTTTATTTTAAACTAACCTTTAAAAAGTGAAAAAAAAAAATGTACATAAAATATACCCGGATGAGTGGCAACACATATGTATTTACTATCAAATAATATTTTTTTTGGTGAAACTATCTAATAATATTAATATTAAGATTAATATTTACTATAAATAATATATATATATATTTTTGAATTACTCCTTAGAAAAAACAAGTTTTAAAAAACAAAAATAAATTCGTAAAAAATCTCCTAAAAAAAAGTTTGGGTAACTGCCTACACAACACTACACCACACAATGGTTGCTTTCAGATAATTAAATACTTATTTTTAATTTAAACGAGTTATGCTGCTATTCTTTAAAAATATAAATAAATAAATAAATAAAAAACACTTCAAAAAAATAAAAACAAAAACAAAAACCGTAATATTTGCAGTTCTGGATTGGCGCTTAAATGGAGGCAAACGAAAAATTTGGAGTTGGCGCTTAAATGGGTTTTGAAAAAAAAATTCTTGGCGCTTTATTTTCATTTTAAACTTTACATTACTTCTGATTTAATATTAACTGCACACACGTTTATGCCTCTCACTCCCAATAACACATAATTTCTTGTTTCTCTTCCTTATCTCTTTTCTCTCTGCTTCACGCAAGAATCTCACCACAACTTGCTGCTCATAGGTAATTTATTTCTCGTGTCAAATTTGTTTGCTTTCAAGTTTCGATTTTGTTGTAATAGTTTTGCAATTCCAAAACAGAGCTTCGTCAACAATCATACTCTAGATCGGAATCGAACACCCTCATTTTTGCCCTGTAGTGACACCGAAACAGAGCCTCCGCTACGCTTTAATCAAAAAGGTTTTATAACACTTTTTGTTTTTGAATGTTTGTTAACTCCTCTCTGTCCACATCTATTGGTTTTTGCTTTTTCACCTTCCTAAACTCACACAATCAATGGCCAAATCCACTCAGTAACTCGCTCAACTCAGACCGTCGCTGGTGGTTGCCGATCACCACGTCCTCCTCCAACGTCCGATCATCAGACTTTCAGGCCACATAACTCATTGCCAAGACCGAGAAGCTCCTATCTTCTGACGATCATATCTCACGCTCTGGCTTTTGCTTTCTCTCTTATCACATATCGTCTAACCTTTTCAGATTTCACCAACAACAAAGTCGCGATGTCTAACGGAGTTTCGCACATCTTTGCTCATGTCCATATGCAGTAAAATTGCGAAGCCGCAACCATGGAAGGAAATATGCCATCATTATATATCAGTTTTTTACAATTTAAAATGCATATGCTGCTCTCAATAAATATACATAGATGTGGGTTTCAATGTTTGTTTGTTAAATTAAATCTAGTTTTTAATGCAGATCAAAAAGAAGAATCCTGAGGCGGAGTTAAACAAAGATGCCTCTTTATCTTATGGCTTGGTGTTTGCAATGGTTTGATGTAGCTATGCTGTCGTGCCCCTTTACAGAAGATTTTGCCAAGCGACAGGTTATGGGGGTACTGCCCAGCGTCGTGAGGTCTGACTTTAGCTTCTAACCTTTATTTATTTATTTTTGTTCTTTCAACATGTACGCAGATTTTGATATGCATCTGCATTGAATAAGAAACAAAAAAGCTTCACTGAATATATATATATAAATATATATGATATGACAGTTGTGAGAAGTTGAGAGCGTTTACCTTATCTCTCTTTCTATGCAGAACTGCATTAGAAGATCAAAAGAGACACGAGAAGTTGTGCTTTTTGAAGATGGACTAAAGGATATGATTGTTAGAGTTATTTTGAATGCCACAGTAAAATTGAGTAGCAAAGCGAGTGCGGTTAAGTGTCTCAAGATATTAGTAGTGGAATAATATTAGTGCAGAAGGAAAAAGGCTTATGAGGAGAGACCAAGTTGAAAAAGAAGCTTGCTGGAAATGGTAAAAGAGAAGGGCGAGAATGAAGCAACTCTTTGAAGATGCAAAAGATAGCAAAGGAATTCCTTGAACAATACCGCCAATTCAAATGCATTTGTAATAGCTTTTAGAAATTTATTGTGACTGAAAGTTTTGTTTTGTTTTGTTTTTTTTTTTTTTTGTATTATGTAATAATTTTTTTTATTAATACTATGAATCAAAATTTATATTTATAATTATAAGTAATCAACAATAAAAAATTATTTGGGGCGATTTTTTTTAATAATTTGTGTATTCAAAAATTTATATCTATGTAATTATAAATAATCAACAATAAAATTTTATTTTATTGAAATTCATTTTTTTAATAATTCAAGAATACTTGACACTTATCCAATGTCATGGTTTTTTCTATTAAAACATGCTTTCAATGTCGTAAAACATTTTTAATCATGACATTGTTTAATTGTTGTAATATGTACAAATCATGACATTTCTAAACTGCTATCAAACACACCAATCACGACATTTTTGAACAGTTGTGATATGTAACAATATACAACCGGGAAAGTAATAGATGACATTACTCTAATGTCGAGGATAAATAATTCACGACATAGATCACGACATTGAAGAAAATGTCGTTAAAACATCATACTTTTCACGGCACCCCCATTCAACGACCTTTTCAAAAATGTCGTGGAATCCATTTTACGACATTTTTTAAATGTCGTTAAAGGGCTTTTTTGTTGTAGTACCACAAAAGCTACAGGAGGCAACATATGTTGCAAGATCTTACCCTCAAAAGTTTAACATAATCATTTTTAATATTATAATCCAAAACACAAACCCATTTAAAGCATATAGAAACAAATAAAATGAAAGAACAAGCACCATTATCTCAAATCTGGACTTGATCTAAGCTAGAATGAGGCAGATGTAAAGTGCGAAGAGCTACAAGTGGACCAGGAGATGAGCTGTAACCTTCTTCAACTATAGTGAAGAGAGAGAGGGTAAGGTGAATAGAAAGAACAAGAATGGGAAGAGAGGTTAGAGTTAGAATGACATAGCTGAGCTGCAGATCTTCAATAATGGTGAAGAGAGAGTGCATGAGGTTAGGGTGAGAGGAAAACAAGGGAAAAAAAATGAAAAATAAAGAGAGAGAGAGAGAGTTTTATATGGTGGGGGGCTAGAATGGGCGGGGCAAATGGGTGTGGGCGGGAAAGTGGGAAAATTTTAGGATTTAAGATTGATTGAGGGTATTTTTGACTTTTTACAGCCACATCAATTGCTTGTGATGATGTAACAGTACTAGTAATAAAATTAAACAAAAACAGTATCAGTTTTAATAATATTTTTCACACATGTACTATTTTTTAAATTAACCCTATTAGTTTATGATATTTAATAGAGATAAACCTCTATAAATTACCTTTGATACCATGAAAATTTATTAATTAATCATGCTATTATTTAATCGATAAATTAATAAAAAATTAATTTATCATGTTATTTTCTTTTTTTCCATTAATATTGTGCTTTGTGATTATACGAATTATTATTATTCTAAGTATTTGTTTAACCAAAATAAGTTATAAATGTAATTAGTTTTATTAAAGAGCAGTCATTCATCTATCCATTTTACAAAGAACATTACACCAGAGCTTCTGAATGTACTAAGAAGAGTTAGAGATGCGGTCTAAGAAGAGATCAATTTCAAGAGGAAAACAAGTAACACTAGAGTCGAACTCGAGTGGTTGAGTGCATTAGTGTGTGATTCAAGGTTCGAACCTGAGATTTTTCATTTCTTAATAATCGTAATTAAAAAAAAAAAAAAAGTAATACTGGAGTCATGTTTTACAAATGCCTCCTAATTGAGTAATATATATGTATAATTTAGATGTATAAGGAAATTATTAATTTATATATAGGGACCTATGTGTTTTTTTTTTTAATGTATTATCTTAATTATAAATACAGGGAATTGTTAATTTACCACAGTGATTTCAGGTCGGACCAGCCAAAAACATTATTCAATAGAGGTTATTATCGAGTATTAATTTATCAAGATCATACTGTGATCAAAACTCTATCGCATAACACAAAAAATATTTACAGAAATAATTAAATTGAGTGGCAAAATGTTTAGTTTTTAAGGATTCTTATGGTGAAGAACATTTTGAATATATATTTGCAATATATATTTGTAATTTGAATCGAGGGGCTGCCTTTTTTTTTTTGGGCTGAATGAAGAGCTTTTTTTTTTTGTTTTTTTTTCATTATTTCCTTCTTCTCTGAAGGTAATGAATAGCCTCTATTTTGTTGCTAATATTTTAGAATTAGAAAACGAAAGGACAAAAAAAAAAAGGAAGAAGATGAAGATGAAAAGATAATGAAAATACAGCTAATGTTTCGGAATGGGAAGACGACGTGAAAAAAAAAAAAAAAAAAAAAAAAAGAAAAAAGAGGAGAAAAAGATGATGAAAAGGAACTGAAAAGACAATTAATGCTTGACATACATATACAAAAGAAAGGGGGGGGGAAAAAAACGTCAAATTCTTTTTCCTTTGGTTTTGCTCCGTCATTAAATGCTGTTATTATTACCTGATGTGGAAATTTTAGTGAGGTGTCAAGATTTAAATGAAGAGACAGCAAATGAAACAGCCAAACGATGACAAGAAATATGAAATCCAGCCCAAAAAGAAAAAGAGCTAAAATAACAACTCTAAAAAAGGAGGAAAACCAAGCAGGAGTTCCAAAATAAAGAACTAGCTCGTGGGGCTGAACACTGGGTCAAAGCTCAATTACTAGCCCACGTGGCTCATTTTAAATCTCAAAATCTTCTGTCGAGTTATACGTACGTCATTCAAATATTGTATTTTGATATACCAACAGCAAGAATCAATAGAAAAAGGCCAATTCAATTTATTATTACAACAGTAACTAATTGTGGTTATTTATTGAGAGAACATACATATCTTCAATTTTTATTTTTATTTTTTATTTTTTAAAGATCTCTTTCTTATTCATACCTATGAAATAACGTGTATCTCTTATAATCATCTAAATATCATTTGTTTATTAAATAAATATATCCTGTAAATATGATAACATAATATACTTGATTCAGATAATAATTTTTCTACAACATATGTATATTATCATTGACCTTTGAGGGTGCAATCAATTTTATATGCAACTATCGGTAATTAGAATTGTTGTCCTCAAAATTTATCATCTTTGGTAATTTGTCTTTTAAAATTTTTTTTTTTGATAATTTATTCATACACTTTCTAAATTATTACAATATTCCTCCTTTCATTAACTTGCCATTAAATTGAATATTGGAATTTAAAAGATTTGCACTGCAATTTATATTAAATTTGAAATTTTTAGTCGGAAATAGAGTTTTCCGTCTTCACATGAGATCATACATCCGTGGACTTTCCATTACCTATTTAATGGGAAGTTAATCCAAATAAAACAATATTAAAATAATATTTTATAAAATTCAACAGATAAATTATCAGAATTAAAAATTATTTATAAAATTAAAAGAATAAATATCATTTATATATGAATTGCTTCGAGAAGGATGGAGTGCTGGCTAACTTCAAAACCAGTAGTTGATTCAAATCCACATAAACCACAAATTTTTTTCTGCTGAAATAGTATAAAACAGACTAAAATAATGACCATGCTGGTTATGTCATCGATGAAAACATATTATGAAGTGGCTCATTTTAGAACTGACCCTTCAGAAATATATCAGTTAAATAATAAAAAGGGAAGTCAGAAGTTGCAACTAACTAGACATAAATATAGTTGGTGTATTTAAGAGAGAATGTCTTCTGGTTGAAGTGTCTTTGAAAGCCAAGCAGAGAGAGTTTGTATTCTTAAGATTTCTTTTAATGATAATTATTTGGTGTACTTAGATTTTCTTATTAGTTAATGACGGACTAAATATACCCTAGAGGGACTGTGTTTTCAGTTCTTTGTGGGGTTAATTGATTAATTAGGCCCTCTTAAATTTTGTACTTTAATATCTCATTTCAATCCTTGAACTAATTTCAAATGCAACATTTGAACTGCTTAATTTAATAAAAGTACTCTCACTTTGCACCTACTCTCAGTCTCCATATTTTGCATTTTTTGTTTCAGGGCAAGTAATTTGTCATTTTCTAATTGGCCAAATAATTTATAAAAAAAAAATACTGCATTTGAACATTTGCAAACGTAATAACACGTTTACAACATCATTAATTGGTGCAGTATTTTATTATTATTATTATTATTTTTTTATTGATATCTAAACATCCATGCAAATTTAATTCGGAATACTTCATTAAGATGTATTTTAATTATGCCGCAGTACTTTGATCACTAATTTAATTGATTATAAAAAACAAAGCTTTTATGGTAGAACCTCCTATTGCATTGTTCATAGAAACTATTTTTAAATGTCGGGTTAATTTTTTAATTGTTTAATTTATGATTGTCCACTTTAAAATTTTAAGATAGATTAATGTTTTTTTTTTAATTCAAATTGGAGAGAATATTTTTTGACATTAAAATTTCAGGAGCATTCGGAATACTTTTGTAAAAGCTCAAGCATTGGATTCTCCATTTTGGTACGGAAAAGGACATTATCGGCTATTGATGTCGTTTCTAATAAGAAGTTTTCACTTGTAACTCATTGTTATCTAATACGTCGTCGTCGTTTTCTTTAATTTGTTTTTAAAAAGATTTTTTCGATTTCCACAATTTTTTTTCGTTTTGGTGAATAACTTGTCATAAAAAAGGAGTCGTCGCTTGTAAAATTTTCTGTCATCTTTTTATCCTTTTATGGATAATTTTGAATTTCATAATTACATAACCAATATTTTTTATTGATCAGATTGCAAAAAATATTCAAATATTCACCCTTTATATAAACTCCGCAAAGTGGAATAAGTTCTTGAAAAAATCAAAGAAAGAACCTCTTCTTTCTCTAAGAAGAATTCTTCCAATAATCTTGTACCTAATCTTTTCAAAGGAAAAAGGCGTTGTTTGTGGGAAAATATCATCATTACTTTGCTGAAAGGTGTCGTTTGTTTAGCGAAGTTGTCGCTTATTGAAATGATCGCCGTTTTTAAGCGATGTCGTTTTTCGTTTCTCAAAACTCTGTCGTTCGTGAAAAGAAAAGTCTACTGTTCTTATGCTACGTTGTCGTTTTCAACTATGTTGTCTTTTGCTGTCCCCCGTGGCCCCTCCCCCAATTCTCCCGCTAAATTGCCATTTGCTTTACAGCATACACTACTCACTGACTTTCCCGGGAAAATAAAGGGACGAAAATCTTCGTCTTCTTCTTCTCATTGCGAACTCAAATTGAAATTAGGGTTTTTTTCCCCCAAAAAGTTGGTGACTTTATAGAGCGGAGAAGACTGGAGATGTTTGGAAGTAGAAAAGCAAAGGATAGAGGAGCGGAGGAAGAGAACATTTTGGCCATCATCGACGCATCCGGCGATAAAGACACTCGGGACGCTCATGAAGACGGTACGCCTTTTTTCCCCCTCTCAAATGCTGTTTGGTTTCCAAGATAGCGCGAGTAAATTTTTTATTTTTTGTTTTTTCCATTTCGTTTATGTTATTACCTAAGTTGTTTTGGGTGTTCCTTAACAACGAAAGATAAATTCAATGTTTTTGAAAGGAAAATGGTCGAGTCTTGTTAACTTTTCGTTTGCGTTTTGTGTTGATTGGTAAACAGGAATTGCTTTTCTTGAAGCTGTTCGTGCTGTTTCAATTCTCTCGGATGATGGAATTCCACCAACCCAGTATTCCTCTCTCTCCCTCTGTGTGTGTGTGTGTGTGTGTATATGTATGTATAGATGTATCTCTGTATGTATATGATTACCTTAGTTTAGTTACAAATTGATCTCGAAACCATAGGAATAAAAGGTTTGTAGTTAGGTTATTACTCTAGAGGCTAAAATCTATTATTCAATTTGTATGGTGTCCATGATCACTTGTGATATTGGCGGAAAACTTACAGAACAAATGATGGCACTCCGACACTCAAGTCAGTAATAGGGAGAAGAGAGAAATCGATAGAATACGAAATATAGAATGTTAGAGAATTGTGGAGAATGTAGATTATAAAACAGGGACCCTGTAAGGTATTTGTAGTGAGGAATTATGGTCGTAGTAGATTTCCTTATGAAATATGGTTCTTTTTGAATTCTTGTGTCTATCCATAACATATTAACACATCTTCTAATGGGGAAATTCATCCAAAAAATAACTAATCTTTTGATTTTTTTTTTTTTTTTTTAATTTTTGGTTAAATGTGGTTGTGAAGCAAAATGTGCCTGGAGGTGTTTAAGATCCTAAGGATTGCGAAGTCTCTGGAATTAATTATGGCTAGTTATCAGCTTTTGGATGAGTTGGATAAGGTTCTCGATTTGCGTTTTTCCTATCTGTCTTTCTCTTTCATCAATTCATTTTACATTTCTATTCACAGTTCTGTCCAAAGCTCTAATGAATGTTCTTTGTGGATGCCTGCTTGTGTTTCTTTGGAAATAGACTTTCCCTCGTGTACATTTGTCGAATGTGGATAAGTCTCAGTCAGACAATGCTACACCCGAGCTGGTTGTTGTTAAAGAGGTACTAAGTAGCTTTTCACTTTTAAGTATTTTTCTGCGTGTGGTAATGAACATATTGTGTCGCAACTGATGCATGGTATGATAATTTGACACTGGCTTTGTTTGCTTCTTAGGCTTGGCCGCCATTTGTTGTTACCCTCGAGCTTTCCAGTTCCCAGAGAGAAGCTGATGAAGGCAAGGGGGGACCAATAGACTCATATGTAAGTTATTTTTGTTACTATTTTTGTTTTTCTTTGTTTTTCGTCATTGTTAGTATTAAATGTAATTTCAATCTGTTCGAAGTTACTTAATATAAGGTGCAGCATTTTGTACATTAAAATGTAAGATTCTCAAGTATTTTCTCTACCTATGCTGGGGAATATTTTAGTTGTGTTGCTGAATGTATTTACAATCATCTGAAAATGTTTCTCCGTATCGCTTTGCCTTGGAATTTTGGACTACGCAATTGCTAATGG
Source organism: Ficus hirta (assembly GCA_038430175.1). Taxonomy (NCBI): domain Eukaryota; kingdom Viridiplantae; phylum Streptophyta; class Magnoliopsida; order Rosales; family Moraceae; genus Ficus; species Ficus hirta. Next base: position 10,394,256 of record CM076589.1, read on the forward strand.
ATTTGTTTCTGTATTATTCTTTACCAGTCCTTTATTTTGATAGCTCAAGTACAGAATTCCCACCTTCTCTAAAGTATCATCTTGTAAATCACAGGGTTTTCAGCTCCTGATACAAGACCTTGTTAACGTGGCTGAGGAAACCAAATCCCAACAATCTGATACAAAGGTTAGTTTATATAGCTTCTTATTGCTTTATTTATTTTTAATTATTATTTAATTATTTTTTTATTCTTGTTGTATAAGGTGGCCGTAGGGATGATAAGTCTCTGGATCACTTCATGGCAGGTTATACATGTTACTGATTATTAGCCATATGTAATGTTCTAAGTCTCACAATTCTTTATCCATTAGATACATGATTGGAGTCCTTGATGGAGAGTATCACGTGTTTCTTGAATGTTATTGTCCTACTTCTATTTAGATATTTATATTACCAGCAGTCTCTTCTCGTGTTTAAATATATGTCCAGATTTGGACATTTCAAGGGAAAACACATATGTTATTTATGTTGTTACGACTAATGTTCTAGTTGAGGTTTTGTAGGTTAATTCCCAAATTCTTTCTTGTTGTTTTTGTTGTAGTCCCTGAGGAGCATGTTGTTGTTTCAATATCTTGTCAGCGTTCTTGAAAGTGATTTTGCACCTCGGAACAGTGCAATTGAAGGTTAGCACATCCGATCATATCTTTTTTTTATTATTTTTTTATTTTTTATTCCACTTCAAGACGGATACTTAAATCAATATTGCTGCAGGAACCATGAACTGGACCATTTTGAGGGAGTCTTTGCTCAACATGCTTTTGGTGTGTGCTTATTTTTTAAGCCATGAATATCAATAATAAAAAGTTGTTGCCTTCCCCTGTTGATATGCATGTAGGAAAGTAACTTGTCGCAGCATGACTCTTACGCTTCAAGGTTAATCTTCTTTTTGTAGGGATCAAGGAAAATAAACTACAAAAGTTTGGTGAAGGATTGCTTATCTATTATGTGTAATCCCTACCAGATTTCTGCTGCATTTAGTGATGATCTGACACATCTAGATAATTCAGTTGGACAATTAGATAATGATAGCGACAATGCCGTGACAATTGCTTTACTTGAGGTGGCAAAAAATACCTGCAATGCCATGCAGAAATTTCTCACTATGGTAATTTCCTCGGGGCATTAATTGGTGTTCTTTGAACCAATTTGATCAGGGGCGCTGATTTGTGGAATTTTCAGATTATGGAGCTTGATACATCTAAGAAGAAAGCAGAAATGGAAGGTTGTACAACGAGAGCTGATGGTGTCAGGTTGTGCTTGTTTTCTTTTTAAATTAATTTGTGTATCGTGTTTATTCTCTTTGTTCATAACAAAGGCCTGCTGGTGATTTGATGCAGAACGCCTATGGTGGAGCTAATTCTAGATGAGCTAACTTATAATAGGGATATTCTCCACCCTTTTCTTCAGGTAGCGCCTTTATTTTATTCTTTCTTTTCCGGTAACCTCTTCTAGCAGATCATTCCGTAGATGTCCAATGCAGTTTTATGACCATAAATTAATAGAATGTACTTCTTAAATTTTTGATATTGTTGTTTTATTGTTGCCTTGCTTGTCAATCTCATAGTTCTTCGACATTTCAGCTAACCTGTATATGATGAATTGGGCATAGTTTGTTCCAAGTGTTTTTTAAGCTTTATATTTTATTTAGTCTAGTATTTATTCCTGTTATATGTAAGACTTTGTGAAACAGTTCAAACAATAATATAGATATTCTTCGGATTGTGATGATTCTTTTCAGGCCTACGCTGAACCTAAATGGAAGCTTGAAGTAGTTGTGCAGTACCTTTGGAAATATATTGCCAAGGTTAGTCAGTTTCAGAGTATTGTAAGAGAAGAAAGTATATTTAACTAGCCAATAAAATTAGTTGCAAATATTCTCCACAAAGCTGTTTTTTATGGTGGCTGTTGTCTGCATAGGTTGTCCTACAGGATCTCTTTCCCTTATAATAAACATGGTAAAGCGCGTTTGTGTCACGTTGGTCATGCGTCATTTACCTTGTACCATTCAATATTGCAGCCTTCTGTTCGGACTCGTAGGTCAAATGTTTCTGCAGATGATACAACGTTTGGCGGAACATTGAAATGCTTTTCAAATGTCACCAGCACAAGAAGTACTACTAAAAAAATTGGGCCCGAAGTTACTCAGTTGCTTTTAGTTCATGGCTTTCAGGTGATTATTATTGCTTTGTGCCCTACATCTGTAACTTGTGAGCCGCCTTAATGCTCTTTTAAGTTCAAAGTCATAAATTTGGGGACCATTTCGGATTGATTCTAGAAATCCTAGAATCACTTTTACAATATCTTTTAGTACAAATCTGTTTGGTTAAGTAATAAAATACAGGTTTTAGAAGACAATCGAATTCAAAGCAAACCCAAACCATCCCTTAATCTAATTCTGGCAGTATGTTGATTATCACTTGCACCTTTTAAGATGCTGAAATGATTTTTTATGCAGTTAAAAATTAGTTTTATTCCTCTTCTCTTAATGTTCTTACGTAACAAATCAATTTCAGGCTTATTTGTCACTACCATCAAGTGAAGAAAGGACAAGCTGCTCCCTTATTGGAATTTGCAAGGATATGATTTCTGCTTTTAGAACTCTCAGAGAAACAGATAAGTAAGATTCAATGCACTATAATTCTTTTCTTACTGCCAGAAGTTTTTATGTTCGGCATTTCAGATGTACATGATAGCAACAAATCGATGAAAAATCCCTCGAAAAATTCAAAGACTTCGTGCCTAATAAAACACAACTCGTTTAAATCAGAAGGAACGGTTGTTTCTCAACGATAGCAACTTATGCCAATTTCTGGAATCCCATATTTTAGATTTTTTTTTTTTTTCATCGAATTGTTACATTCACTCTTGATTGATTGAGTATGATTAAAAATATGATAGTTACACAATTGTTGTAGGTTTGATTCCTATTGCAATACATGAATCTTACACCATTGTCATAGCAAAAGCGAAGCTAGATCTACCTTTGATTTTGATATTATGATTTCCTGTTATACTTATTAATCACCTGTCATGGCGTAGGAATGTGGAGATTTGTGCATTTGGAAAAGAAGCGTTATTTACAGCAGCAACCATAATCTCAGTGAACTTGTAGGAACTTGGAAATTGTTACTGCTGGAGTTCATCACTCATCTTGAAGTATACAATCTTAGTCAACTTAAAAACCTTTTTAAGTGTGTATATATAACTTCTAAGTTAGCAAATATGAGCCTAGTAGCTTAAGCACTGGAATAGCCCGTTAAGGACATGTTACAGGTCGCATGCTTGACGGTTATGCAGGTGCATTGCTTTGTTCTAATCCGGCAGATTACGGCCGGGCAAAGCTTGCCCTAGTATGTTGACAGATATGACATGTTTTGGTTTTGGTTTTGGTTTTTGGTTCTGGTTCAGGCACACTCTAGTTCTTATCACCTCCTATTTATTCATTTTTGGTTCTTTATGGTTCTGTCTGCCAATGGTAATACTAATTTGCTTTCCTTGAACGTATAGGTCAGTTTTATAAGCTACTAGTGAAGTAGGATTTTGTTTCTTAAGCTACATTCCTACATTGATATACGGAAATACGTAAATAACACGTAATGCACCTATGGAATGTCATGCATATACGTAAATAACAAACACACATGAAATACCGGAAATGAATCTCTCTCTTCATTCTATTTGTTAGCCTGATTCACCAGGGAACAGAGAGCTTCTTCAAAACCAAAGAGTAGCTCTCTTTCCCCAGGAGGAGGAAAAAAGATGACTATCAGCTAATATCGCCCAAAGTGATTTTTATCAGGAGATAAAAGACCAATGAGCTTTGCTCTAACCAGGAAAATCATAAGTCTTACATTGGACAAACCATTTTCAAATTCTGTCCGTGAAAAATAAGTTCATAAATGTTAAGTCAACGTGAACCAACCAATGATTTTTCGGCAGCATCATTTGTATTTCCTTAGAAGGGGTTTAACCAACCTTAAGTTGCTCAAACCAGAATAACTCGAGTAGAGATCGGTGTGCAGACAATTCAGTATCAAGCAGCTTTGGTGCTCATTGACGTAGATTGTACTCATTTGGGGGACTGCGAGTCGAGCTGCATCGTGACTGGTCCATCATTAACCAAACTGACCTTTAGAGATCAACAGGAAATCCAAGTCTCAGAGATCTTTACCAGACACGTAGAAACTATCAAAACCTACATAACCAAACAAACGGAGAGGGAAAAGAAAAATTGTTACAGGGTAAAGCTTACCTTCATCATTGCTCCAAACACCCCATCTGCAACACCCAAAAAAAAATAAAATAAAATAAAATAAACTTGGAGAAAAGCAGATATTCCTTAACATGCTCACATATGTTCAACAAGCATCAAGATTAAAGCAGAACATATATGAATGAAGAGTAAAAAGGAGCCAATAAAAAAATTATTAAAAAAAAAAAAAGTACCATTGATTTTGTCCGGATTGTAAGAATTCTTGAACCTATCAACCAAAGAAGCATAAAAAGGCTCTGCTTTTTGGGGTGGCATTGCAACATGGAAATCCGGTTTGTTGCCCTTCAAGAATCCATACAATGTAAACTGACTCACTGCCAAAGTATAAAACCCACTTCATTATTCCACTAAATCCCCTTATCTTTAAACTAAAACAAGAAGCAACAACAGAAGAAAACAAAAAGAGATAACAAGGAAAGCAAAAAAAAAAAAAAAAAAAAAAAGGACCAATTTTTAGTTACCTAGTAGAACTTCATAATTCCTCTGCATTACCTGCAAATGGTTAACAAAATTATGTCTTTTTACCCAAAGAAACTCAAAAAATCCCCAAACCCAGAACACCCATTTGTCCAATGTGAAGGAAGAGAGAAGCAGAAAATCATTCTAAGCTGTTAAAATAGTTAAAATGGTAGTTGGAAAGACAGAAAGAAAAACAAAATTACACTTTGGTCCCAACCCTTTCCAGTAGCTTCATTATAGAATAATCTCATGTTCAAGACCTTCCGACATCTGCCAAAAAAATAAATAATAATTATCAATTTTATCAAATTCCTTTTTTTTTTCCCATTAAAATTAGAAAATATGAAAATGACAAACAGAGAGGAATCCAATCGAAAGAGAAGAACAGGCGGCAGTACATGTATTCGGCGTCGGAGTCGGAATCGGAGTCGTGGATGCCGACGAGGACGAGCAGGCCCGGCCCAATCTCGGAAACCGTGCGACCTTCGACCTGAGAGAAGGGTGCTAAATCAGCGCCGCCGAGTTGAGTTGAGTTGAGTTAGTGGGTGGTGAGTTGAACGGAGCGAGTGACTAACCTCGACGCTGGCGGAGGCGACTCGCTGGACCACGGCTCGCATGGCTCTGATGGGTTGGGTTCGTCTGCTTCGTATTGTGGTCAACGTTGGGAGGATCGATAATGCGTACATGTTTTGATGGTCTTGTGTTCATATATATATATATATATATATATTCCAAAATATATATATATATATATATATTAATATGTCTATATCAGCGGTGTGTTTGCCAGTATGGAACTTGGAGATGCCATCGGAGTTTTTTTTTTTTCCTTTTGTGGTAAATATATGCCATAGGAGTTAGGCACGTATCAATTAAACGAAGCACATTAAGATAAAATTACGCAGCATTTCACAGGTCAGGGTAATTTAATAGGATTAATGACAAAAATTTCCCTTAAATTATAATTCTTGTTACATTTTGTTTCCCGAATTTCAAAATGTGACATTCATTCCCCTCTTTCAATTTTGAAACGATAACAATTTTTCCCCTTATCATTAGTTTTTGGACAGAAAAACTTATGTGACGTGCACATAATAGGAAAATCAATGACACTTTGATAAATAAATAAATAAAAGACAATTACAAAAATTTCACATAAATTATAGGTCTTGATAACTCTATTGAGATATCCATCACTTCGACTCCCATGTTACTGTAGAGTTTCCATATTGAGAGCATCATGGACTTTCGTTCACCGGCATCACTAATTTTTGTTTGATTTTTCTCCGGGGTTCATATTACGTACACATGGCTAATTTTCTCAAATTTTTAAACTGTACTAAGAGAGTACAAATTAGACAAGGAGATTTATCAATTCAGTGAATATAATTATAAGAACTCTATCCTTTTGGGATGGAAATCCAAGCCCAACAAAACGGTTTGACTCAAATTGTCTCAACTCTTCAAGCATTCACAACAATGCCTCATCAAGCCAATCAAATGGAAACAAGGAAAGAACAAACGAAACAAAAGAGAACTAAAAAAATTAATTTGAGCCAAAAAAAAAAAAAAAAAACAGAGAGAGAGAAGAAGAAGAATTACAATGAAAGATGAAAAAAGCTCCAATCAAATATGCATGCTACAATCTTTCCTTTTCTCTCCATGTTTCTTTCCCCTTTTTACACCTATTGACCCCATTTTCTCCATGGCAATTGCAAAAGCTTGGAAGAATTTCTGCTTATCCTTTGCCAAACTTTGAACCAAAGGCTTGGTCCGAGGGTCCATATACAGGGCTTGGTCCGAGGCCAACAAGCCCAACTTACTCTCCAAGTTCCCATAATAAGCATGATCAAACGAGAATGGGGTGGTGACATCAAATGGTGCCACTATATCTACATTTCCACCAAAATGTGGGCAGTACATTCTTAGTGCCTTCAGTAGTTTCGGGTCGATTGCCGGGTCGGGCTGCTTCGAGCCCCGGAAGTCGTAGAGCCTGCTGACAAAGTGTTGGCAATGGGCAAAGCCTAATGTGTGAGCACCGGAGAGCACCACAAGGTCTTCAAGTCCAAGCCCTTTTGAGTTGAAGAGCTTTAGTAGTTGATCAACTGTGAAATTTGCCTGTGGGATATTGGAGCTCACTCTTGTTGCCATTGAAATTTTCCCATCCCACTTTCCCTTCTTCACTTGGTAGTATGGACCCCCTGCCTAAATTTCAGTTCCAATTAATGTGACAAAAATATTGTACTAAAAAAATGACCCAAAAAAAAAAATCCAACTAATAATACTGTCTACTAAAGCTGATTATTCACTTATTTTTGGACAAAACCAGAATTTAATTATAATAATTATTATAATAAAACAAGGGTAAGAGGTTATAACCAAGTTGAGGACATATTATGCTTTTGTCCTCTTGGAAAACGATGTTTAGCTGACTTGATTTGTGGGACATGACTAAACATTTATTAAACAGGTCTGCTTCCCAATTTCTGCTACTTTGGAAGCATCTGTATCACCATGAATTATACTGATCTAAATAAAATTTGAACGGGACAGAAGATTTTTGTTTTGTCCTTTTTTAGTCAGAATTTAATGGAGATTTAATTATAAGACAGACTAGAATTCAAGTTCAACCAACTATTTTTTTGCAATATGTGAGACATTTTTTGGTTTTTATTGTCTCAACTCTCTCTGCTGACAGCAACTGGAAAAGAGTTATTGATCTTTCTCGGTTGAGTAATGAGCATGCGTGTTTTCAGAGCTCATACACGTCTGAGAATGGCCAATTCCTTTTAGTTCACGACACATCTTGTCGGGGAGAACTTGGCCAAGTGATTCCCACTAGAAACAGGAGCAGCCATTGCTCCGCAGAGATCGATTTTATCCCTTCGATCTTATCGGATTACATACCCATGTTTAAGTTTTCCTTTCTCTCTTTTTTTTTTTTTTTTTTACCTTCGTCGTTCTAAGGATGGAGGGTAGCGTATGCAGATAATTCCAAAAAGGTAGTGCAGCCTGTTATGCAAATGAGTCGGGGTTCAAACTTATTTTGATACCGTGTTAAATGAGCCTGGTTAGAACTGATTCCTAAAAATTAGCTCAAACAGAGAGGATGTCCGGTCTACATATGAACAATACAGCAGCCTAATAACTTAGCGATATGAGACAAATTCAAAATCTCACACATATAAACTACTTATCGCAATGAGATTGACTCGAACCTGGGCTCACCCCCACCCTTGCCAAATGAACTAAGACAATATGAAAAAGAAAAGTGGAGAATTTCAACAAATTATAGAGGAGCTTGAAGCCAAAAAGAAAAAGGGTAAAAGAGGGTAACTTTTTCTCTCTTACCAAATGGACATAATCTCTGGCTGCAATTGCAAGAATGTCAGCACAAGAGACAACACCAGGGCATTTGTTCTCCACTAAAGCCTTAGCCTTCCTTATGGTGTCAAATCCTTCCTCTCTCAAGTCCTTATTATCCACTGCATCTCTCTCTGCAAGCATTTTGCTTCCTGGCTTTGTTGTTATCAATATTGATGCATCACATCCCTTCACCCACCGCCATGCACCAAAATTTATCCAAAAAATTTTATTAAAAAAAAAAAAGAACTTTATATAGATATATACACACACACACACACAAACATATATACGGAAAAAACTAATGTACCTCTACAAAGCAGTCATGGAAGAAGAGACGAATTGTGGCCGGACCAGAAACTGGAGCTTCTTTGAACTGTTGGGATGTGACTGAGGCCACTAGTTGCTCAAGTTGAGGACATGACTTTGCATAGTAATTTACAGAGAGTTGGCGGTTTGGACGAGGTGTAGTGATATTGGTGGTTTTGGCTAAGCACAATGCACTTCTATTTAGTATAAGAAGAAGAAGAAGAAAAATGGACAAAGTTGCAAACGAAAAAGAAGGAGAAGAAGAAGAAGAAGAAGAAGAAAGAGAGGAAAAACAACATGGGACAGGCATGGTTTGGACCTATTGGACACAATAAGAGGTTTGGACAAAGAAGTTATAGTGGAGGAGAATATTATATTAAACAATATGTATGTATTTATATATATATATATATATATATATATGTATGTTTAATTAAATAAGGGTCTAGGTGTTGAAGTTTAGGGACAAATGCCACGTAGAGAGAAAGAAAGAAGAGAATCAAGACCCGTGAATTCTTGTGAAGACCCCACCCACCCCCCCCCCCCCCCCAAAAAAAAAAAAAAAAAAAAAAACCAGAAGGGTCTATTTAGTATTTAATGAAGAAAGAGTGTGTTAATGAAAGAACCCTTTGATGGGCTCAAAATTACCTTTTAGCTTTTAGTGATTTTATAATGTAAAGGGTATTTGTGTCATATGAAATTGTTTTGTACTTAAAATGGGAAATTGGGATCTATGATGCATGAAACATCATGTTTGTTGACAAGCATTCACGGGTTTATGAACTTATAACTTTTAAATTTATTTATCAAGTCCGCCAATCAATGTTGAATATTGGACATATAATGGGGTCAACATATTATTTTGAGCAACATATTAAAAAGTTTTCCACTTAGCCAAGAGTCAGATTTTTATTTGGAACAATGTCATGTGTGACCAATGATTATCATTATAAGTTTATCCATCAAAAGTTCTCATACAAATTTTGCAACTTACAAATTATGTCGTGTTTATATTGACAATTTTCAAATCAATAGTAACCATCTTTTCTTTAAAATAAATAATAAGTTTCAATCAACCCAAGAGTTAATTTTTTTATATATATTTTGAGCAATGTTCATGATCATTAATAATCATCATTACAAATATTTAATTAATTAAAAATTCTTATATAAATTTTACAACCTTTTTTTCAATATACACCAAGCAAGTACAAACAAACTCGCAAAGCAGTTCGATTACAAGAGTCTTTAGGATGAGGAATCTAGTGGATCCCATTAATTTATAACTACTAAGCTATTGGTAATTAGAAGAGAACTTGTGATACTTATAAGTCACTTGAATTCCTCACTCCTCATCAATATGGGACTCACCATAGTGGTTACTTTTTTTTTTCGGTATACATCAAGCAAGCACAAATAAATTCACAAGGCAGTTCGACCACAAGGGCCTTCGAGAGAATTTTGCAACTTACAAGTTATGAGATCTTTCATACTAACAAAATTCATTTCAACAACAACCATATTTCCTACAAAAATCTCAATTTATCCGAGAGTCAGGCTTGTATATATTTGTTGGTAACCAAAAAAAAAAAATCAGTGGTGTCCACACATCCTTAATTTAGTGAGAATGAAAAAGTAGTAATTATTATGACCACTGATGGGATAATAAAGATCTTATTCCTGGGCTTTCATCAGCTAAGTAGGCCATCGACTTCAAGCCTTAGCTTGGAAGCGTAGTTTATGATAACACAATATTGCTAGATTTGATTTTTATTTTTATTTTATACGTCTATGACTTGGTAGAAACAAAAGTCTTTGGCAGGACATCCTTTTCACCACAGCCGGTGACCTGACTTATGTATCACACTCTCATAAATGATCATGATTATTAAGTCTTCAATCAATTAAAAAAATTAACTTATAAGTTATTATGGCACTATAATCCACAGGAGTGGATAAGATGGCAAATAGTTTTGATACCTTTGTTAAGTATCTTCCCTTCATCCATCCGGATTAGAATCTCATTGCCTCCCCTTTAGACCCGTTCTAGCTTCGATTATTGAAATTTGGGTTGGTAATGACAGGGTAGGTCTCGGGTGGACGTCTGAACTGAACTAATATAAAGGATTTGGCTCTGCCATACCTAGAGAAGTGTTCCTGCCCGAGAGACTAAAAAATCTGAAAATGATGGGATTATCACCAGATCCATTTCTATAATTAAAAGAAAAATATAGTTTTCCAAGACAATGCTTAATTTCTATTAGTGGTACAATTGGAAAATTAATATTAAAAAAAATTAGGGGCAAAAACAAGTAGAATATATAAAACTCTCAATCTCAAGAGCATATCTACAAAAAATATAGAGGGGGCTCGGTGACGGTGGGTAGAGGAGCCCCACTAAACCACCCAATTGGCCTACTTAAGTACTTATAAATGCTGTGCATGTGCAAAGAGGGACCTAATTGAGATTCTAAATTCACTTCCCTTCTACTTGCAGTACTTTATGGACTCTCTCTCTCTCTCTCTCTACATGACCCCATATGCTTTCATTTACTAGTGTCAATGAGAAGTAGCTTTTTTTTTTCACTTGGCCTTTTTTCAGGTCTGTATCTGTCTTAAGTGACGGCAAGTCTCCTGTTGTGAGTACAGTTAAAGCTGTGTGAACCCCACATCTTTCATTCCCCTTAACTTTAGTTGGTACGGTCAGGATTTATATGGGACCTGAAAAAAGAGAAGAAAGTAATAACCAACCATAATTAAAAAGGTCCAAACTGAAGTGGGGGAGGATTGTTTGATAATAATAATTCCTAAATCACATGGAATTTATTTTAATCGGACGACACTTAAAATATAAGCATGACGATTATGTTTCAAAAATTTCACTTACAATATTCAGCCTCTTGCATTTGGACTAATTCTTATGAGACCCTTTTGGTATTGGGGTCATCTCATCGTAGAACTCCTGATTAAATTTGTTTTATTGAATTATTTATTTATTTATTTGGAGAAATCAAGGCTGAATTAAAGATAAATGTATTTCCATTTAGGAGCTTGAAACCCAATGTTGATATCTCTGGCCTTTTTTCCCCTTTTGATGGGCAGATTTTCAAAGCATGTATGATAATTAAATGTTTCTTGGGCTTTGGAGTTGGAAGAGATTCTTTCACCCCCACCTCCCTTGTTACTTGTCAGAGATTTTTACAGCGTTTGTGTCCTATGAGTTTATGAAATTATTGGAATCTTTTTGTATCAAATGAGAAATTCCAATTAAAAATACTTTTACTGATTTCAAATGTGAATCAATTGGTATGACTCAAAGAAGTCCTCCTTTTTTTTTTTTTTTTCCCTCCAAAACAAAGTAGTCCCTTTTTGTTGTTAAGACTTTACAGTGGGAGAATAAAATAAGAAAAGTAGTTTGTTAGATGGAAAATATCATGGTAGAGGTGTTGCTTTTTTAGTCATTAAATTTTTAATGGTCTAATCTAAGATGGTAATTGATTATGTGTATCATATAGTAAATTTTTAATATACAAACTCACATATCAAATGAATGAAAAATAAATTTAATGACTAAAACAATGATACACATAGATAAGTTAAAAAATACAATTTTTACCGTGAGAGTTTGTCTTATTATAAATATGTAGCCGGTGGTGTTAGTACTTTATGCTGATTTTTAGATTTGTTCACATGTGAAAAAAAGCTTAAGCCAAAATGTATTTTGAGGAAGATGTTAATGCATGATAACTAAATTCAATCCGACCGTCAAAATTTAAGTTATTATTTTTTTTGTTAAGTAAGATCTAACGACAAAAAATTTCGAAATGATTGTATAAATCAACGTCAATAAACAAATTAAAAACCTTGTCTTGTTGTATTACAAGATTGACCCCAGTCGTTTTCAAACTGTATTGAACATTCACCTAGCTAAGGGTCTGTCCACGTTATGTCCCGTTTCAACTCTCAATCAAATGAAAAAGAAAAAAAGAAAAAAGAAAAAAAGAGTGAAATTTCCTTTTTCATATTACAAGTCGAAATTTCTACATGAATTCTCAGACTCGGCAGGGTTTGAAAAAAAAAAAAAAAAAAAAAAAAAGTGAAAGGAAAAGTGGCAGTCGGAGTCTGAGATCGCCCATCATGGTATACCGCTACCGGGGAAGTTATTTAAAAATTATTAAAAAAAAAAAAAAAAAAACAGTGAAGTTGTGTAATTATTGAACAAGACAATAAACTTACTCAAACCCCAACACACCTTTCTCTGACTTTTCCTTTTATTTTTAGTTTTTATTTTTTTTAACCCTTTCTCTTTAATATTTACATGCATAAAATAAAGCAGGCACGGAAGTTGAAAAAGAGTACTCAGCAGGAGAAAAAAGTGAAAAGAAACAAACTAGTTTGGTGTTGTTACTCGATTTCAGTGTTAATTATTCAAAACAAACTTTATATTCTAAAGTTTTGTTGGCAAAAAGACCTGGACCCCAACTCCAAGACCCTTCTAGGCTTTAGCTTCTTCACATTGAAAGTCATTTATCGCTTGAAAAAAACTGCAAAAATTCATTTGACACGGTGTAAAGAGCCCATCATACAACTTTCTATTTAGATGGATGTAACTACTAGCTAGTTTATACATAATTTATACATGTATCAATAAAAATACTACACATTAATGATCTTAATAATATAAGTTATTAACCTTATATTATATTGTTGGATCATAATTACCGCACATGAGACCTTATTTCTGATCTATATATATACTTTCTATAAAGTTAGAACATTCTTATAGGGGTATTTTGGTGTATTTATATATTCACGGGACACTATATTTGATGCAAGAGCATACTTAAACTTGGGAGACGGCCTGTGTGGTTTGGACCTCGAAAAAGTGTCTGAGCCCGTTTGTTAGGTGCACCTATGGATTCGTAAGAGATTTCTCGAAATAAGAGCCATAACGGATAATACTTGAGGTAGATTCCCGAATCTGATAATAGATGATATCTAAAGGAGTTGATTGTGCATCTACCATCAGTTGTAATTTTTGATATGAATGATTGCGTCACTTCTATATCAATATTCCCATATAAATTTAAAGATTTCTCGTTATATATTTTGATTAATATGGTGGGACCGAGTCGATTTCAAAATATTGTTGAAGAAGAGAGTTTAGCAGCACGAACTACTGTCCTGGATATGACTCAGGTTAAAGATGGAACATGGATTTCGGCTGCTGAGAAACATCGGATTGGTGGCTAAGGAAGATCCTGATCAGTTTAAAAAGTAGGCTCTGAAAATTCCTAAATGCTATTTTATCGTCCAACGTTTAACATTCTCGTGATCTTTCTTTAGTTTAGATTTCTGCTAGTGTCAGGCAGCCTTTTTTTTTTTTTTTTTTTTTAATCATATCATTTCCAAACGGGTTCAGCAAATCAAAAGCAGAGGCCTCTTTTCAAAGATATATGGGAATCTCACTTTGTACCGAATATACTCCCTGCATGTTCAAGTAGTATTCACAACATCGAGATCTGCAATCCAAGTAATTTGTTTTCCCAAATTGGAATATTTATAAAAACACATCACAGTATCACTTTTCCTTCTAAGCAACTTCAGTACCACCAAAATATATATAAATATATATATATAAACTTTAAAAAGTTTTATAGATTTGTGTGAAATATATATGGTCCGCTAAGATAACCCAAAACGAGACAATCTAACATCATTGAGGATGCGGCATCTAAAACTGAACATACTTTGTACACAAGGAATCAATATTGCACGAGGGATTAGCAATAAGCAACTTACTATAATTAGACGCTTTAATTACTTAATATGGAGAGCAATAAAATATAAAAGAAAAACAAACAAACAAACAAGAAAGCACAAGATTTATAATGATTTGTCCTTTATAAGAGTTACATCTATTTTCAATATATATATATATATATATTTTTTTTTTTTAATTTAGGTTTGAGGGAATTCGAACTCTATACTTGTGATGGAGTAAGATATAGTATTATCACTAGACTATGTCTGCAACTACATTTTAATAGCTTTCAGTAATTAACGGTGATTAAAAGAAACTTACAAGAGAAAATCATATCACTAAAAAGTTTATAGATAATTTTTTTTATCAAATAGAGATTTATAATTATATATTCCAAATTATGAGTGGGGCATCATTATAGTTTTTCTTACAAATTAGTTCACAGCTAAAATGAGTGAGAGCACAACTGAAAATTCACTAAAAAATTAGGGCTAAAATAAAAATAAAAAAAAGTTTCAAAATATGGGTAGGGACATACATGTAAGTGGCTTTGCCCAAGCCTTTAAAAATGGTACAACAATTTTATAAGAGTGAAATCCTCATGATGCACTTAATGAGAATATATACAATATAATATACTGAAGTATAAAGCCCAACGAAAAGAGGAGTAAAGTTACTCGATGAGTCAAGACAATGACAAGGAAACCTCTTGATCATGAGATCTCTTGATCACTTGTCATTCTGCAGGTTAAAAGCTTTCTGTTTTGTTTGGGATTTAAGTTTAACTCCAACTAAGTTATACTTTTTCATTTCAATTTTTATCTTTTTTTAAAAAAGTCAACAAAAATTATAACTAGTTTTTAAAAGTCAACCAACTCCAACTTAAAAATTTTATCTCCAACTAACTTACCAAACAGAGGCTTAATGTTTTATACATGAGAACCTTGTGCCACATTTTCCTTTCACTTTTTTTTGCAACATTTTGTAAGATATCAATGTTCAATTCTGCATTGGTGTTATTGTGAGGTAGTGTGATAATGTTTATAAACCCTTACAGGCGTTAAGTTTCAAGAAAATTAGACGCAACATTATTGTTATTAGGGAGCGTCCGTCTTTCCATCGCGGGATGCCAAAGTGACAAAATGATATCCTTTCATCGATGATGAGTTCTAAACTTCTAATATTCCCGAGAATTCATGTCCCAACTTCTTCAACATTTTGATTGAAGTCATACACTAGGAATGATTCAAGAGATGGCAGTTTCCGTAGAGGAGGCAAAAACCTAACGATTCTAGCGACCATGGAGGACCAACATTTTCGAGTTGATCAGCGCGTCACCACAATAAAAGAGTTCTCTAGAGATTCCCAAGTTTGGTTGTCGTCTCCGCATTTAGACAAAAACTAAAGGCTCGATTCTAGGAGAGATTTTCTTATTGAGAAGCCATGCTTGTTTCGCTCTATCAACTTTCTTTGGCATTTTTCTAGTCTGTTTATGCCACTATGGCAAATATTGTTCAAGTTCCTCAAATGTACTTCGTTGGCGTGCCTAAACCGTAAAGAAAACGTATTTCTCCAATTCCGCTATGCAAATACGTAAGATCATCACAGTCAAAAACATAAAAGATGTCTCAATCAGTTTATTAGTTTTCCTGTCCCCTTAGGTAGTCATTTTGTAGGCTTCTACATTTGACAAGTCTACAGGTTTTCAGATTCTACGAATTATCAATGGTATTGACCGTAAATCAATCACTAATTATTATTAAGTGATCAATAGTAATTGACCATTTAAGAAAATTGATTAACTATTTTAAAAAATATGACATTTGAACTAATTTTAAAAACTTCAGCCATTAATTAAAAAACTTTTTAAAAAAATGTTATTTAGCTATAAATCCTATCCTAAAATGATTGAACATACCTTATATATTTCAAAATTACCCCTAATTATTTTCCTACACGAAGATTACTTCAACACTTCAAATTGTCCTTTCACACCCATCATTTTTTTTTTCTTTCCTTGTTTTTTTTTTATGAATAAAAAAGGCTCTTGTGCTGATCCCATCATCGCCTCAATTTCAGCCCTACAGGTGGGTGTAACTTCCTTGGGTATGACAAGAAAAATATGGGCTTTTAGCCCAGCATCTTCAATCGTCAATCCAGGCCTTACCCAGAACGTCACCAATCCAATACTATCACAACCAAAGTTGGAGTAGGGGTCTTATAGGAGTTTCACAAGATTCGAACTTGAGTAGACAGAGAAAGAAGCTAAGGAATGTGTCACTTTTTTTTGTCAATCCATCAATCTGAGTGAGTGTCTTTGTTTTAACTTTTGGCAGTAAGAACTTTTTTTTAATACCAGCGAATGAGAAATTGAAAAAGAATACTATTTATAGTATATTTGTTATTTCATTTATTATCTTAAAAATTTTCAATAAAAAAAAAAGTTAAAAAAAAAACGACAAACGTTTGATAATAAATGTAAACGATCGTAAAATCTGTACAATATATACAAGAATAAAAAAGGACAAAAAAAGATATAAATTATAACTATCGTGTAAAAAAAAAAAAAAAACTTAGAACTTATCCTATTTGTGATAATTATTTGTTTGAAATAAAGACGATGATGTTTCTATCATAGGTGTTGTATTTTTTTCGTTATGTTTTTATCTATATTTTGTAATGACGGAGGTTATCTTTTCACACTCTCGTATTTGATATATGTCCAATCTGCTAGAGTTATTTCTACGCGGTGTTAGTGGTGACTTTTTTACTATAAGTTTCCTGGTTTCAGTTGATTAGAGTTTTCCATCGATTGTAGTAGTATTGTTAAAAGAGCCATATATATACTCGATAATTGGTGTGTCTTTTTGATTTCCCGTTGTTAGAATTCGATACACGTTTTACCCTCTTATGTGTTTCATTAGAACTTACTGTGAAACCAATATATAGTTGGGATTAATTTTTTTTTTTGTATTATAAGATCATTTGAGTTAATATTATTGTTTTTATTTTCTTGATTTGTAATATAATTACCCTTTTAAAAAAGAAAGTTGGAGCTTACAAATATATATTGTCATATAAAAATTCATCTTATTTTGTTCATAATATATTGCAAACTCCAGACAGAAATTACGGTTTCACTAAAAGAATATTAATAAATATAAATGCGTTTAATTAAAGAAATGAAATAAAATTGTAGTATCTTCTTTCCAATGTTTTCAAAAGAGTCCTTTAAAGTGAAAATAGTTAGTTCTATTTTTGAGAGTAGAACTACACTTGTAAAGGTTTCTTAAAAAAAGAAAGAAAGAAAGAAAGAAAGAAGAAGAAGAACCACGCTTGTCAGGGAAAAAATAATAAAAGAGTAATTGACTTCAATAGTCCTTGAACTGTTTAAAAGGTGACGATTTTGTCTCTGTTTTTTTAATTTTTAGTCGAGAAGATCCTAAACTCTTTAAATGTTGATAATATTTATCATTTCCGTCCAAAACCGTTAGATTTCTAATGAAATGAATCATGTACAAGATATGTGACCAAATATAAAAGGGTATTTTTGTAATCTATCAACAAATTTAATTTAACAAAAAAACTCATAAACAAAAATAAGGAAAAAAAAAAATGTTTCTCTCTCCTCTCTTAATCCATGATCTCCTCTCTCGGCCTCACGAACTTTGTCGCCGTTGGGGTCTTAGCCTCGCAATCTCGACCTCACTTACTTATCGCTCTCTCTTAGCTTGTGGTTTGTTGGAGCTCAACCATCGGTGGTAAGGGTTGGTGAAGGAAGGATGATATTTTCAATTTGCAAATAAAAAACTCCGAGCGACCCAGAGCCTCCTCTTACTAGATCCAAGCTAACCAAAGCCCCCTTTGACTAGATCCGTGCGAACTAAAGTCCCTTTCGGCCAGATCCGAGCCACCCAGAGCCCTCTCTGACTAGATCCGAGCAACCTAGAGCCCCCTCTGGCTAGATCGGAGTGACCTAGAGCCCCCTCTGGCCAGATCTGCGCGACCTAAAAACCCCTTCTGCCAGATTCCCATGACTTCGAGCCCTCTGTGATGTCGAGTCGCCACCACCCCCTAAGGGGGCTTGAGCTCGTCTCTGCCTGAGGGGAGGGGGAGGCGGGCTAGTTATTTGTTGGGGGGGGGGGGGGGGGGCGCATTAGCTCACCGCCAGTGGGGGAAGAGGGCTCGGCGACAGAGAAGACGAGACGGGGGAGGCGGGGGACTGGGTTTGAGTCCTCTCTCCCTTTTTTAATGTATATTGAGTATTGTTTTTTTTTTTTTTAACTTTTTTAAATAATGATATTTTTATCTTTTAACGGGTAATCTAAATCATATGATAAGTTACGTGAATTTTTGTGTTAGAAACTTAACAAAATTAGACAGGACTAGATTACCAATATTTAAAAAATTTAGAGTTTTCTTGACTAAAATTAAAAAAAAAAAACAGAGATTAAATAATTATTTTTTCAATAAGTTAGGGATCATTTATGTTAATTACTCATTATTATTATTATTATTATTATTCTTCTTCTTCTTCTTCTTCTTCTTCTTCTTCTTCTTCTTCTTTTTTCTTCTTTTGCCTATCTCGTTTTTCTTTTACTTTTCGGTTTTTTCTCCCTTGGCTCTCGCGTCTTTCTTTTCTATTGTATCCTCTCTCTGCCATTCTCCAGCGGCATTTCCTTCCTTGCTCAACCCTAGGATCTGCCTCTTCTCTCAGATTTGTTTGATCGGTAAAGCAATTATTCTTCTTGTTTCTTCTTTTTTAATTAAGAACACTGTTCTGATTGAAATAGCCAAAACTTTCTCGGAAAAAAGCAAATTTTTATCTTTTTAAGTGAGGTGAGAATTTTTTGGTGAACAAATACGCACAAGGAAACAGGAGTTACAAGAACTCTGAGAGTGATTTGTAACGCAGATAATATATTTTTCAAGTTTGAACTGAATATTCAAAATATAAGCGTTCCCAATAATACCTCTATTCAGACTGGAAAAAAGAGCAAGTCTGAAGTTTTAGTTTTTAGTTGGTAGCAATTTTAGGACAAAAAAAATCGAATCCGTGGTTAAAATTAACCATTAAAACTAAGCTAGTAATGAGAAGTAACTGGTATTAAACTTCTAAAGATTTAATAATTAGCGCCTCGCACAAATAAGAAATTGTAGTTATAAAAAAGTGAAAAATGAGAACATATCTTTTATTAGGTCCAGTTTTTAATCAGGGTCCCTTTGTACAACTCACTTAACACTAGTTTTACACAGCTCCCGTGACCCCAATCTGGTCCTTTCATAAGTTTGACTAGGTTTTTTTAACTCCATTGTTTTGTTGTTCCTCAATTTTATGTAGGCAGTTAACAAGCACACCACCTGTTTGATAAAAGTCTTCAATAAACTCCCAGAATTGCGTCCTTCAAATAGAGAGTAAACTCAATATCCATACAGTCATTTTGTTAAATCAAACTAGGGTGTAAATTTCTGCATTTCCAGCCTCAAATTTTGTTCATTCTTGTATGCTTTCTTGCATCAATGCGGAGGGTTACAAGAGTCGTAGCTTCATTGGCGTCAAGCCTCCTCGCACATGGTTCACCGGCTTCTGTTACTGTCACCAAATATGCGTTTACGACGATGTCGGTACCGAAGAACCTTCAGAATCTCCAAGAGAAATCACTTCCAAGTGAAATCGTGAAATGGGGTTCGCTTGGATTTTTTAGAACCTCAAGATTCGCGTCTGGGTTCACGCCGTTGCAGCCGAAGCCGCTGGATTCGATTATGGATCTTGAGAGGGCCGAGGATCGATCAGCCGAGGACCTCGCTTCAATTTGGGATGATGTAATGTCTCAAATCTCTTTTCTTTTTGTCGGTTTTTAATTTGCTTACTTATTGTTTTTGTCACTCTTATTAATTTTCTTTTGATTTGGGTTTTAGTGTATGTATTAGTTATTACCTTGTTAGTTTGATTATGCAAAGAATTTCTGTTAGTTTACCAATTCTCCCAAAAGCTTAAGCTGTTAGGAGGTGGGCCAACAATAGTTTTATATTTCAACACTCCTCCTCACGTGCAGGCCAGACAATGGGCAAACGTGCGGACATATATTAATTTGAAAGTCCAACACAAATTATAAGAAGCCCGAAACATATTAAAGGCCCAACACGCAATGATAATAAAGGGGGTCAAATAGTGCAATTACAGGGGTTCGAACTCAGGACCTCCTGCTCTGATACCATGTTAGTTTACCAATTCTCCCAAAAGCTTAAGCTGTTAGGAGGTGGGCCAACAATAGTTTTATATTTCAACAATTTCCATGATCAAGTTTTTCATGAGAGGTTGGTACAAAGTTTTTGCTTTGATATAGTGTGTTTATTTTACTTTCTTTTCCCCGTCTGATTTTCAATGTCATTTCTACTTGAGTTAATGAGGGAAGGTGATTATTAATGCTTAACCGGTGCTTGTTTAGATAATGTTCTCATGCTTATCCTTTCATGTCGTTTCACTAATCAAGATTTAACAACCATGGTTTTAGTTCTGACTCTTATATTAAAACAATATGTTTGTACTATGAATGCTAACTGCTACAGCCCGATTCATCTGACTATCCCTGTCATCCTTAATGGAGGGATCGTATGCCAAGAATATTCAGTTTTTGCAAGTAGTTTAGCTATTAGATATTCCTTGATGTTATGACAGTTTTACGAGTTTAAGTGAATTAGTCTTAGCTCTCTACTGATTAAGGCCAAATTCAAAAACTATTTCGCCCCTTTAGATTAATTATCAAGTACCAAATTTTCTTTTAGTATGTGATAGATGAACACTACTTTTCCTTGGAAGATGCGAGCTTTTCCCACTCCACTGGCCAAATCAAGACCTGTTTTGTGGAACAAATCAGATCGTCATGATTATTTGATTTAATAACTTCCATTTGTGAGTTCTTTTCTGTTAATCAGCCTGTTGTAATGGTTCCTTCAAATACCCTTATTCTCTGACTGTGCTTTTAAATAGGTGTCGTAAATGAAATTTTTGGTATATTTGAAGGCAGTCTTACTCCAAGGACTGTTCTTGTTGACGATGAACAGACTTCCTTTATCTTACCTGCTATTAAGTATTCAAATTTTGGGGTTTTTCAGTATCACTTGGGACGAGGCCATATCGGTGCATCCATGAAAGCAAAACTCTATCACTTGTTGGAGCATAGAGCAGCAGATTGGTACCTGTTATCCATGTTCTGTTATCTGTATGGTTTGTATCCTGTTTTCAATTTTCTAAAGTTTTCTCCAATTTGCAGCCGGTATTTTGTCATCCCTTTGTGGAGAGAAAGCGGTTATACAACAATGTTTCTTCAAGGTTGGTCTTTAATCACCGGCTTCTAGCATTCATATAAGCATTTATACCGGGATTATATAGTTGAACATGTGCTTTAGGAGTTTGTTTAGATTTCTTAATGGTGAACGAAATACTTGGACATGGATTAAGAAATTCACCATGCTCAAGAACTATTACGAGGAGTAATTAATTTGTCTAAACGTTTGGTGATGCCCGATTACTGGAGGCAATCCAAACTGAACCCAACAGTAGAAAGGTCCTCCCTTTCCTCTCTACTTTCCTCACCTAGGTTTATACATTTCTTTCCTTCCTTTTTCTTTCCGTCTTACCAAACATGACTTAAGAATACTAAGATATTTGTACCAGATTTTTTAGTTTATTGAGACTACTGTAGTTCTATATTAACGAAAACTCTTCACTCGAACCTTTGTTGCAGTACAGATGCCGCACATGATTATCACTGGTCTTGAAGATTACAAGGCAAGGGGGACCCAAGCATCTCCCTACTTCACCGTAACTTACTACAAAGAGTTTGCAGAAACCAAGGACATTGTTCTTATCCGAGGCGATGTGGTGTTCACCAGCAAGCTCACTGATGTGGAGGCGAAATGGCTTCTAGAGACAGCTCAGTCTTTTTACTTGAACGACGTGACGTACAAGTTGGTCGAGAGATTCAACAAGGAGACTCGGGAGTTTGAGTTCAAGGACGTCTTGCGGGCGCTTGAAATGCCCGTTCTATGATGTTTTAACCGCAAAGTAGAGTTAGGATGAAATGAGAAAACAGTGCCAGTGGTTTTTTCTACATAAGAGTAGCAAAAAATAAGTGGCTTTGGTCTCATCTCTATTGAAGAGTGTATGGAAAATTTTTTTTCCAGCCCAAAAAAAAAAAAAAAAAAATTCAGAGCAAAAAAGTGTTATGGAAATTTTTGTTTTGTTGTGTTTTGTTTTTTTACTTTTTATTAATTCGGATTAGTTATTTCTATTTGAGTTTTGAGACCCAATTATTTCAGCATGATTGAGCTCTTGAATTTTTATTTTCTTTTGTTTATGAAATAGTATTGTTTCAGTTTTTAATTTTAATTTTAAATCCTTTTCCTTATAAACCTGGACGAGAAGTCGTTTTTAGCCTAAAAATGGTGTCAATCATGTGTCAAATTGTGTCAAAATAAACATAACAAATGGGGTATTTTGTTAGCTTTTTTAAAAAAATAAAAAATAAAAAAATAGAGAAAACGAATGCTATGTTTTAAAAGTTGAAGAGTAAAGTGTTATTAAGGTCATAGTTTGGAGGAATTTGTATAATTAATCTGAAAAAAAGTTTTTTTATAGATAGTGTAAACTGAATGCTTTATTTTTGAATTCGAGTTCGTTATTTCGCATGATTAAATTGGGTTAATTATTCGTTTAGTCTCAAACATTTTTACAAAGTTACGATTTCATCTCCAATAATTTTTTTAGTGCGTAAAAGGTCTTTAACCTGTTAAAAGGTTCACTTAATCTTTTTTACTAACAAATGGTAAGAGTTAAATGGAATAGATTACGTATTTCACATGTAATTTTTTAAAAAAATCATTTAGGATAGGAGGATTTTAACTCTGCATCTCTAACAAGGTTTATTTGTGACTCACATGACATATTCTGTTAAATTTGTAATATTTATAAACAAAAAAAAAAATTATTTTGCACATTTTTAAAGAGTTTAAGACTTTTTACCTAAGGAAAAAAAAAAGATAGAGATCAAATATTATTTCAAATAAAGATAGAGAACCAAATGAACAATTTAGGGGGTGTTTGGTGTATAAGTTGAGTTTGAGTTGAGTTGAGATTTTTAAGTTTGAATAGTAATTTTTGTTGACTTTTTCAGAAAAGACAAAAAACTTTTTCAGAAAAGATAAAAAACATGATAAAAAAAATACAATTTAATTTGAGATGAGTGTTAATACCAAACAGGCCCTTACATGATTTAGCATAAAATTGTTTAGTTGGAATCCCAGATTAAAAAAATAATAATAATAAATAAATAAATAAAGAAAAAAAAATAGTGAGCATGAGACGACGTCGTTGTTGTTCTAAGTCAAGCGACAAGTCAGCAGATAATGGTTTATCGTCGGGAAGAATGATTGCTCTCCTTCTCCTCTGTTTCGTCACCCAACCTAAACCAAAACCCTCGTTCAAGTCTCTCTCTCTCTCTCTCTTTCTCTCTCAAAAAAACTCTGCACTCCAGTCAGTCGCTTCGTGTCTCTCATAGACTCAGTAAGTACAAACCTTACTGTTCCTATTTCCTCATCCCTCATATTCCTGGAAAAACTCTCTCTATCGTAATATTCATTCCATTCCATAAAAAAAAAAAATGTATATATGTCGTCTAAGATTCTCATTTTTGTTCTCTTCAATTTTCGCTCAGCTCCAATGGCCGATTCCACCGACGACGCCAATCACATCGAGCAGCTCTACGAGTTCGGCGAGCGTCTCAACGAATCCAAGGACAAGTCCCAGGTAATAATTATTGCTTTTGCCCTAACCAATTCTTCCACTTCCATGGCTTCTTCTTCTTTTTTTTTTTTTTTTTTTTCCCCGATTAATTTTCCCGCAAAAAAAGACTTAGGGTTTTCCTCTTTTTTTTTTTTTTTTTTGGGGTGTTGCAGAATGTGAAGGACTACCAGGGGATTATTGATGCGGCCAAGACCAGCATCAAGGCCAAGCAATTGGCCGCCCAGCTCATTCCTAGGTTTTTCAAGTTCTTCCCCGACCTTTCCGGTCCCGCCATCGATACTCATCTTGATTTAATCGAGGAAGAAGAGCTTGGGGTCAGTAGTTCCTTATTTCATGTTTAGTTTTGTTTAATTTTTGCAGAAAGGTTGGATTTTAATCGTGTTTCGAATTGGGAAATGTGGGAAAAGCAAGAAAATTTTTGAAATTGGGAAATGAAATTTCGTGGACGGAGGTCTTGGGATCAGTATATTAAGTTTGATAGTGTTAATTTTTGCAGTGCGGTAAGATTTTTAAAATGTGCGGAAAGCCGCCAAATTGTAAGGATCAGGAAATGAATTTGTTGGAAGATTGTATATGGGGTCTTGTTAATTATGTCAAATCCGTGTTTGATTTATACAGGTTCGAGTTCAAGCGATTCGGGGACTTCCCCTTTTCTGCAAGGACACGCCAGAACATATCGCCAAGATTGTGGACATTCTCGTGCAATTGCTTGCAGCTGGTAAAACGTTGTTCTTTTGGATTGTGGATTTTTGAGGGCATAACTGTTCTTTTTTTGTTTTTTTTGTTTTTTTTGTGGGGTATAAATATGATTTTGGCCATTGTTTATGATGTAGAGGAATTTGTTGAGCGTGATGCCGTCCATAAAGCGCTCATGGCTCTCTTAAGGCAAGATGTGAAAGGTAATCTTGTGCTGTATTCAAGTTTACTGAGAATCTGACCTCGTATTACCATTGGGAAAGTCTGAAATAAGGAGTGGTGTATTAAATTTCATTTTATGAGACAAAAAGCAATGCTACCATAGACATTCCATAACATGGTTAGAGACCTTACTAGGTGGAAAATTTGAGCATCATTTTGGACTGTGTCCAGTGAAATATCTGTCACCAAATTTTGAGAGGAAAGTTTCACCTCTGGTTAGTGGTTAGAAATTTCAAAGGACCTCTTCTTTTGCATCCTAAATGAGATTTATTTTTATTTTTATTTCCTTCTGTTTCTATCTATCGTTTTTTTTAACCTTGGGGGGTGTTTGGTGAATGAGTTTAGTTTAAGATTTTTAAGTTTCAATAGTAATTTTTCAAAAAAGACAAAATTTTTTTTCAGAAAAGACAAAACTTTTTCAGAAAAAGACAAAAACTATTATGAAAAAAGTACAGTTTAGTTTAAACTAAACTTGTGGCCAAACAGTCATATGGATCCTAAAGTGTTTTCAACCACGCCCAATTTGGTATGGTTTTATTACTATATATTTCCTTGTCTAATATTGATGACTTCATAAAATAGGGTGAAAGAAAAGAGAGATAATTTAGCTGCCCTGCTGAATGTAGTGGGATAAGTGCGTTAGTGACTCAAGATCCTGTCAGTTTTAATAATCTTTCTAGGATGATTATAGCATTTTTAGTTGATTTTCTATACACAATGTCGTCCCAATGGTATATAGCAGGGCTTATTTTTGTAGCTTGTCTTCGTTTGTGTTACTTTCTCATTACCATCTTGTTTGTGCAGCTTCTTTGACTGCACTATTTAAGCACATTGGCAGCGTTGATGAGCCAAGCACAGATGAATTTATCCGGGAGAAAGTGTTGACCTTTATAAGAGATAAGGTGTCAAAACCATGTTCTATGATGGTGATTGCAACGAGTACCATGATCTTTTAACTTCAGTTGGAGACTAAGTGATCTATTCATTGCAGGTCTTTCCTATTAAAGCAGAACTGTTGAAGCCTCGAGAGGAAATGGAGAGGCATATTACTGATTTGATAAAAAAGGCACGTTCACTAATCTGCGTTTTCATCTTTTATGTGCAATATGCATCAAGGTTATGAATCTTCAATGTTTACTTCATTGTTTTTTAAGAGTTGAAGTACTAACCTGAGTTCAATTGTAGAGTTTAGAAGATGTAACTGGAGCAGAATTTAGAATGTTCATGGATTTCTTAAAAAGTCTTAGCATTTTTGGAGAGAAAGCTCCTCCAGAACGAATGAAAGAACTTATTGGAATTATTGAAGGTCAAGCTGATTTAGATGCCCAATTCGACGTGAGTTATCTTCCTACTCTTTTGAGACAAGATATGGCAATGAAACAAATCAACCTGCACCGTGTATTGCCTTTAGAATCTTGATCCAAAGATTTGCGATCTGTTGTGATAGTTATATATAGTAATAATCACATATGAGGGATATAAATGTGTGGGAAGATCCTTAAGTTAGGAGTTATTTTGCTGTTAAGATTTGAATACCCTTCTCAAATCCATAAGTTAGAAATCATATGCATATATGTTTTTTCCATTTTGTTCCATATATGCCATTTTGTTCTGAATCTTCTCTTGTTGGTGAAGTTAAGGTTCATATTTTTTCTAGCCAAATAAGTACAGTATGATGATTATCCTTTTTCTCTATGATGATTGTTTTTTGAATTACTATGATGATTGTTTTTTGTTTGCTCATATATGCATGCTGCGATTTCATTTCATAGGATTGATTTGTTGAACAATAAGTAGGATTTTGCTTTCTGTTGTTAAAGTCCTCTTTTTTCAAGTTTATTAGAATTGTTGAAATGCAGGTTTCAGATGCAGACCATATTGACAGATTGATATCTTGCCTCTACATGGCCCTTCCGTTTGTTGTGGTACGGAATGTGTGTTTGGCGTTCTAGACCTAGTCCTGTACACTTTTTCCTGTGGGGTTTTTTTTTTTTTTTTTTTCAATCAACAAATTACGACTATCTGTAATATTTTGGACACAGAGAGGTGCGGCAAGCAGCAAGTTCCTAAACTATCTCTATAAGCACATAATACCTGTGTTTGATAAGGTAATAATACTTTACCTACACAAGTTTGATGAGTTTATTTTTTAATTCCATTTCTTTGGAACTTGCTAAAATTTGATTCACCCATTTGGAGCCTTCTTCTGTATTTAAAAATCTGAAGTTTCTTGTTAAAATTCTCATTGAATTTTCTTTTGGGAGAGAAATTAAGTCAAGGAACCTATTCTTACATTTTTTTTTTGGTTGTGTCAGCTTCCTGAGGAACGGAAGTTGGATTTGCTCAAAGCACTTGCAGAGGTTTCACCTTACACAACACCACAAGATTCACGCCAGATTCTTCCTTCAATTGTTCAACTGTTAAAGGTATGATTAGTGTGTGTTGCTGTTGTTGTTGTTGTTTTTTTTTTTTTTTTTTTTTAAGTTAAAGGTATGGTAGTTTATTTCAATGATAATTGTAATTGAGTACTTAGATCAAAGAACATTTATAGATCGAACAGTTATAGTTATGCCCTGATCAAATGCTTTATATATATTTTTTAAATTGGACATATGTACCAGAGAAATCAAATGCGATTGACTTGTGTATTTACTCTGAGAGAATTTCTCAGCTTGGTATTTTCTTCCTATTAGAGCAAAATCTTTTACTTAAATACCAAGACAATCCTTAAGGGTTTCTATAGTTTATTGTGTAATCATCAATTTTAATACAGTTTTATTCTTACGTTCCTCTTTCTTTCAGAAGTACATGCCTCCGAGGAAGACAGGAGAGGAAATGAACTTTACTTATGTCGAGTGTTTGTTGTACACATTTCACCATCTTGCACACAAGGTTTCTGATTTCGTATAATTTGCATTCTCAACGTACTAGCATGGGATGCTACCGTTCAAAGCTTATTTACTTTAACTTTATTGAATAGGTTCCCAATGCCACAAACAGTTTATGTGGTTACAAAATAGTGACAGGACAACCATCAGATAGGCTTGGGGAAGACTTCTCCGAGCAATACAAGGACCTAACTGAAAGGTGATTGTTTCTCTATACACAGTTTTTGTTAAAAATATATGCAATTGTGTATGTTTCTGAATCGAAAGATGCTAGCTAGTTAGTAAAGTGTTTTTACATCATATCAACGACTTTGTGTCAAAACGCACCATTGAAGTCGGGAGGGTTTATGTGATGAGAAAGAAGTGCCTTCCTTTTTATAACCCACAGAGTAAAAAATTCTGTGATGAAATCAATGATTCTATTTCGCTGCATTGGGGTTTAATATATGATTACAGTTGCACTTGCAATTTGCAAACATGGGTGAATATTTCACTTTGTTCCTGCTCTACTTCATAGACATGATATTATTCCTCCTTTTATGACATTCATCTTCTTAGGACACCTTCGGTAGAAATTTAGAAAAAAGACTTGCACCCGTTTCTCAAACTTAGTGAATCAAAAGCTGCTGCAGCTGTTGCTCTGTCAGGTAGCTGTAATAGTTGGAAGTGATAAGCTTGATCTGTGTGTAAGGTGCTATACATGCTACTATTGTCTGGTCTGACCTGCATTCGCATATCCCTAGTCGTTTGGTTAGGGTACTTCATGAGCTCCCGTGCTAATCTTCTCTGTTTGCTATTATAGTCCTTTAAAAAAAGTCGTCTTTAAAGTGTTCATAAGCCCCCTACTCCCAACATCTGTATTAGCACAGGCAAGCAACTTGAAATACGAATAAATTGGGAGGAAATATTAGAGATTATATGACTATCCGCATCTTTTGTCATGTATGTTCGGCATTATATAGAGGGTAGTACCACGTAAACCACATTACGTTGTTATTGTTCTTTATCATTTGTGTTGTATTTTCTTTCATATCAACTCATAATTTAATTGCTTACATATGCTTCAGGCTGAGTAATGTGGAGGACCTAACTAGGGCCACCATGAAGAAGTTAACCCAGGGAATGGCTGAACACAATAAAGCAATGGCAGCGGCCAAATCTGATGAAGCAAAGGGTACCATTGTGAGTTTTCTGGGATGTCTGTTCTCTTTTGTAGTTTTAACTGTTAAAATTTTTTCCTTCCACTCTAGTAGTATATTAAAGCCATATTCTTTTTGCATGCAGAAAACTCAGAAGCAGAATACAACAACCGGTTTGCGAACCTGTAATAACATTTTGGCAATGACAAAGGTTAAAGGAATTACTGATTATTGATCTTGGAATTCATGCTCGTGCATGTGTGAAACTATCTAGTCTAACCTCTTTGTTTAATACCTCTAATGATTCAGCCGTTACATGGGAAAACACCTGCATTTATCGGAGATAAGAGCATCAACTTATCTTGGAAAGAAGCAACAAAACCTGCAGTGTCTTCCTCAACTGTTACCGTCGGGTAGGAGAGATCTGCCTGATCATTATTTTCCCCTTTACCCGAAAGGATTATCATCTGTTTTTTTTTGTTGTCATTCTTCATTACTAAATATCTTTTGAGGACACTTTCTAATCATTAAACAAGTGTAGGGAATTATTTCACATTTTTTGGCTCTTGGATCTTGCAGAAAACAATAAATATGCATGCATGACTTAAGAGACAAGAATAAATCAGTTCTTATTTTTGCTTCGACTGTTTGTGCAGAGGTAAACGGCCTGCCACTGGTGCTGCAAATGGATCAGGCAATGCCGCATCGAAAAAGGGACGTGGAGGTGGCGGTTTGCAAAATCAGCTCGTAAACAGAGCATTGGAAGGTTTATCTCAAGGCGGGAGAGGCGGGGCAAGGGGCAGAGGCAGGGGATGGGTTGGTCGTGGAAGAGGAAGGGGCTACCGGTAAACCCTACTGCGTGGTGCGGTAAGAAAATAGGTATCAGGCTGGAAGAGAGGTTACCAGAAGAACTCACAGGGAACTTAAATATTGAATTCATCTCCTAGGGACAGGTCTTGTTTTATAGAGGAAGTTGATGAGTTTAGACTCTGATTTGGACTGACACTTTGTTATTGTAATCTCCGGAGATTAGACTGGCTGTGATTAGAGCTTGAGGATTCTGAGAGTCTTTTGAAACTTGGCTGGTCAAAGCAACAAATCCCGGTTCATTCAGGTGAAAGTGCGCGAGTGTCTACGAGTTTATTTTAGTGATAATTGCAATTAAGAGGATGATATTATTGTAATTCAAATAATAGTGTATTATTTATAATTAGCTTACTGATGTTGAATGCTTGACTCATTAGTGTATAACTCGGGTCGGCTCCACATGAGCCATTGGTTTCAATTTGATTCCATCCGCCTTAATTATGGTTCTTTTCACCAAACATTGCAACCAAGTTACTGTACAAGGGTTTGATACTAGTCCAAATTAAAAATTTAAAAAAGGTCAAATTTTCAGTTATTAAAAAGTCAAGAGCAGAGTGTGCCAATTGCCCTTGTTTGTTTTTAAGAGGGGGTCATAATAGTGGCAATTCTTTCACTGAAGATATGGATTGGTACAAGGTAGTAAGCTCGTTAAAAGTTAAAAATTTGTATTTTTCTTCTTAAAATGTAAAGTAAATCAATTGTATGTTTAAAACTATTTTTCAGAGTGTTCTCCAAGAAATTAGTCGTCTCATTTTTGTATAAAAAAAATATTTATATGTAAGAGCATCTCTGGGCAACGTTAAATTATTTGAGTCAATAGTAAATTTTGACATTTGGATGGGAAAGTGCATTCTAATTAAGTGTTATTTTTTTGTCTGATTTGATATATGCTAAATAATTTGTCACAAGATACAGTCAATATTAAATTTCATATTTGATTCTTATTGGTTGCCTCGACTTTTTCATGTAATTTAAATATTTTCATTTTTAATTTATTAATATATTGAAAATTCATTTTTATAAGTTATAAAGCACAGTACTGTTGGGATAGTGTTATATTCAGGGTCCTCTAACGATATTGAACAGCAGATTATCCTCTGGTCCTTGTGGTATTGACATAGGTTTTAATTTGGTGTGGATTTGATATTATTTGGACCTTATGATATGGTAGTTAATCTTTTGGTTTTAATAGTATGGTTTTGAATCCTCTAGTCCTAATGATATTGATATAGGGGGTTAGTTTGGTGTCAATTTAGAGTTGATTAAGATTAATGTGATATTCACCTCTCCTATGTATTATCCAATTAAATGCTACATTTACATATTGAACTCGTCATAATTTACTTATTACTTTGAAACGTCCTATCATGTTTTCCTCATACTTTTTATAGGATATCAATTGAAAGATAACAAAAAACATAATAGCTATAAACATTATTCGAAGTTTAATAAAATCTTCGAATGAAAATTTGAAATAATATGTTTATTTTTATTTTTATAGATAAAACATAACCTAACTCATAGAAACTTTAACTAATGAAATCAAGTTATTTTGTTAAGTAATGGCAGAACTCGATGTAGAAAACATTCAAAAGGTATTCTAATAAATTTCAAAAGGAATAGTTTTACCTAATGTCAGAAAATCAAGTTCTCCAACTTCAAAATTAAATAAAGATATTGAACTTAAGTTCCATTCTTAACAGAATCATTTCGATAATTCGTTCTACCACCATGCCGAGCCTCTTCCATTTTTAGACTTTAGCTTTATCTTTATCTGTAACACGTGAATAAATCATAATTAGCTAATGCTTAGTACATCCTTAATCTAACAAAAAATTTAATCATCAACAAAACATAAAAATATCGTAAACACGTTGAAACATGAGAATTCATAAAATATAGATCAACTCGTCATTTTATCAAAAATTTTTATCTTTCATCATCATCATCATCATTATTACTATTATCTTTTCTACATCTCTTGGGTCCTAAGAAATGTACTAATGCGCGCAACCACGATGAATGTGAGTTGGCTAGACTCAACATCCACCGCAGCAACCATCTACGGTTCCTCGCGCTCGGTACCAACCTCTGGGGCTCCTCGTAGCCCGATTCAAAAGACGGTCTATCTCTGGTATATGCATTCTAAATATCTTTATTATAAAAAGTTCTCATCTTATCTCTTTTATAAAAACAACGAGGTCCATAGTTAAAAACATCATCATCTTACAACACATATCTCAATAAAAACCTCATTGAGAATAAACCTAATAAAGAGCATCCATCATCAAAATTTTTATGTCATTTAACATTATTTAAAACCATCTAGAATTTTGAACAAACATGTTACAAGTGAGAGATGTACTTACCTCGCTTGAAGAACTTACTAAAATTGCTAATTAGGTGACGTAGCGCCTCGAGACCTCAATATGCTTGCACTTCGGTGAATTCATGCCACAAAATCATAGAATTAAAACTCTCTATTTAAAAAAAAATGAAAATCCTAAAAGTCTCAATTTCGATTTTCTATAGAAAAACCCTAAAAACCAAATCCATAAATCTAACATCTCCAATTCAAGAGTCTAATATCAAAGCTTTCAATTCATCACTTTATATCATCAATTCATCATCTAACTCAATAATTTTCTCCAATTCCTAAATTGCATCAAACCTTAGATTTCAAAATTTCCAAATCAAAAGCGTCAAAAGAAAAGTACCTTTAGTATCCGTTGGAATCAAGGTCAGAGACTCACAAGAAAAGTGAATCTTTGGTGGTGAGAAATCACAAAATCTCTATTTTCTTAAGGGGGAGAGTAGAGAAAAAGCAAAACATACATACGAAAATTATTAGGGCTTATAGGCTAAATAAAAAGGTAAGTATTATGTTTACTTTAAACCTGTAATGTTTATCCGAAATTATCTATTAGCTCTCTGTTCAAAAAAAAAGAAGAAGAAAAGATAATATCTATTATCTTGTATTAAAAAAGGAATTATTTAATATCTTAGTTGTTTTTAAGCAAACTTGTTTGTTTGAGCGCTATATATATATTTCAAATTGGGTCTATTATTATATTCATTCTTTTAGCCCAAAAAAAAAAAAAATTCAACTTCAGACTTCTTTAATGTGTTTGTTTTGTTTTTGATTTTCTGTTGCTAGAAAAAAAAAAAAAAAAGAAGAAGAAGAAGAAGAAGTATACGTTCAAATATATATCTCCTTAACTCATCTCTTAATTTCTCATAATTCTCTTTGCAGATTTAGAAGAAAAAATAAAAAAGAAGGAAATTAACAAATGGCTAGGGAAAACAATTGGTTGAACAAGTTCTATATTTTTTTGGGAATGCTTGTAGTCCAAGCATTCACAACGGGAATGCAAGTTCTCATGAGAGTAATAGTTGATGATAATGCCTTCATTTTCACAGTCATAGGATACAGAAATCTAGTTGCTGCACTTTGTATCTGTCGCCTTCTACTTTGAGAGGTCAATTGTACTTTTGATGTTTGGATTGAGTTTGGAGTAAAATAAAATAAAATTTTTAAGTTGAATTTTTCAGGCAAAAAAAAAAAACCAATAAGTACAAAACAAAAGTATTAAAAACAATAAGTACTAGATATAATTTTTTGTGACTTTTTCGGGCAAAAAAACCAATAATTTTTAAGTTATACTAGATATAATTTTTGTGACTTTTCAGGTAAAAAAAAAAAAAAAAACCAATAAGTACAAAACAAAAGTATTAAAAACGCATAAATTAAGCCTACGTTTGGTATCTATTTTATTTTAAATTAAATTGTATTTATTGGTTTTTTTTTACTTGAAAAAGTCATAAAAATTATAACTAGTTTTTAAAAAGTTAATCAACTTCAAATTAAAAATTTAGTTTTATTTTACTCCAAACTCAATCCAAATACCAAAAGTACAACTGACCTCTCAATGTAGAAGGCGACGGGGGCAACACAAAGTGTAGCAACTAGATTACTGTATCCTATGACTGTGAAAATGAAGGCATTAACATCAACTATTACTCTCATTAGAACTTGCATTCCCGCTGCGAATGTTTGGAATACAAGCATTCTCAAAACAACATAGAACTTGTTCAACCAATTGTTTTTCCTAGCCATTAGTTAATTTTCTTCTTTTTTATTTTTTCTTCCTAAATCTTGCAAAGAGAATTATGAGAAATTAATATATGAGTTAAGGAGATATATATTTGAACGTATACTTCTTCTTCTTCTTTTTTTTTTTTTTTTTCTTTCTAATAACAAAAAATCAAAAACAAAACAAACACATTAAAGAAGTCTGAAGTGGAAAAATTTTTTTTTTTGACTAAAAGAATGAATATAATAATAGACCCAATTAACATCGAAATAATAGTCCCAATTTGAAATATATATATAGACCTCAAATAAACAAGTTTGCTTAAAAATAACTAAGATATTAGATAATTCCTTTTTTAATTTAAGATAATAGTTATTTTCTTTTATTCTTCTTCTTTTTTTGAAAGGAGAGCTAACAAATAATTTCGGATAAATATTGCAGGTTTAAAGTAAACATAATACTTACCTAAGTAAACATAATACTTACCTTTTTATTTAGTCTATAAGCCCTAATAATTTTCGTATGTATGTTTAGCTTTTTCACTAAAAACGCATGGGTATATATGTATATTTATATACATACATATGTGTGTGTATTTGGTTAGGGCGTTTCCAAAAGAATATTTGATAATGCCTTCATTTTCATAGCCTTGTAGCCAATCTAGACTTCGGTGCGTAGGGCATGGGGAAAACGGGGCGTAGTAGTCTGCGAGGTTGGCGGCGCATTTCACGCATCACGCATAGCGGTAATAGGTAAAGAGCCTTTGAGTTCCGCTTTTGTACTGTCTGGTATTCAGCCGAGCCTCCCATGATTCCGTCACTGATCTCCATCATTTATACTCCTCGTAAACTCTTGATATCCTTCAATATAACAAAGTTGTTCCTCAATGCGAGAAAGTGCAACTTTGAGCACCTTGTTCTGATTCTTTCTAATTGATAGGAAACAAAAGTTTGGAGAAGTGTAACTATTTATAATGGCCCTGCAGAACTGAGTTTTTTCATCACTCTACTTTTGGCTGCTGGGACTCTCACGTATTTAAACACCGGCTCTATTTAAAGTTAAGACTGTGGGAGACTATGGTTCTGGTATTCGCTCCAATCACACCATATTTTGAGCATGAAATTCATATGATATACCTACCATTTTCCAGACAAATTTTGTGACTCGCCAAGCCACTTTTTGTTTTTGTTTTTGTTTTTTTGTTTTAATTAGGGAATGTTTAGCTCATCTGTTCGGCAATGAAGGACGTGTGAGGCGAGAATCACACCATATTTTGAGCATGAAATTCATATGATATACCTACCATTTTCCAGACAAATTTTGTGATTCGCCAAGCCACTTTTTGTTTTTGTTTTTGTTTTTTTGTTTTAATTAGGGAATGTTTAGCTTATCTGTTCGGCAATGAAGGACGTGTGAGGCGAGAAACGGTTAGCTGCCCTTGGTTAGCGACCGTTCCAGACAAATTTTGTGAGTCACCATGAAGGGCGTGTGAGGTGAGCAACGGTTAGCTGTTTCTGTTTGGCAATGAAGGACGTGTGAGGTGGTTAGCTGTCTCTGTTTGGCAATTGTTTGGCAATGAAGGATGTGTGAGGTGGTTAGCAACCACCTGTCTCTGTTTGGACGTGTGAGGTGGTTAGCTGTCTCTGTTTGGCTACATTTCAGGGATAAGAATAAAATGCCATTTACTAATTATAAAAAGTTTGGGCTATCTACATAAAATTGGGCCTATTGTTAAGCTATTTATCTCCGAATCTCTATTTATTCTACATCCATATCTATGTTAACTTTTCAAACATAATTAGAGTGTTTTAATTTTTCTAAAGTTAATTATTAACTATATATTTTTCATTAAAAAAAAAAGAAGGAAATAAAAGTTAATTATTAAATATTAACCTTAATTAAATAAAAGTTAATTATTAAATATTAACCTTAATTAACTAATACAAGTTAGTACGCATTTTTTAGTTTTTGGATTTCGTTATTTTTTATGTCATTTGTGTAGCTGTATCACTAATATATATTTATTGTTTAAAACTTTGTAGTTTTGTGAAACTTTGATTTTGATCTAAATTTATTGTTTATTTTCTTTGTTCTTTTTTCTAAACTGTGTGTTTTTTTCAAAGAAAAAAAGTAATGTAATATTTAAAATACATAATTTTATTAACGGGGATGGAGTGGGTATGAGAAAGACTCACCAGATGTGAAATGTCCAACTCAACCCTGCACCTTCTTAGGCAGAAATGGGGACGAAAATGGGGATGATGATGGTTCTAAGGGTTAGGATGGGAATAGAAAAGCTATCCCCGCACTCGCCACGTCCTGTTGTCATCTCTAATTATGTCTTGCGTAGATCCTCAAAAACAAGACCCACATATGTCTGTAATAAATTATATAGCAAATGAATCCCCAGAAAAGAAAAGAAAAAAAAAAAGAAAAAACAGAGAGAGAAAGTCAAATGGAAAAAACAAATACAATAGTTTGCTTCATCGCATTTTTATCAATGTAAGGAGAAAAAACATTACATAAAGGTTTTTTTTTTTTTTTTTTTTGAGAATAGGGAAATTCAAACTCTATATTTTATATAGTGGAGTCAGGTGTGAAATTACTGTTATACGTAGGGCCGGTAATTTCGGACACGACACGGTGACACGACATGAGAACGACACATAATAAATGGGTTTGGACCGCACGTTTAATAATTGGGTCGAAATTGGGTCGACATGTTTAACACAAAAATAAACGGGTTGGAAACAGGCTAACACGATTAACACGTTTATGTTAGAATTTTCAAACTATTCTAAAGCTCTTTTATAACAAGTATAGGCCCATTTGTGTGTTTGATATAAGACCAGAAAACAATTATTAAAGAATTTTCACTACTGAGACAACATAAATTAAAAGTTACAGAGATGTTGCTTCTGATATAAAATAATAATCTTATAATTAATTGGTTAATAATATAAAATAGTAAACGAATTATAGTTATAGTTAACTAGTTAATAATATAAAATAGTAAACCCAATTATGTATATATATTTGGATTAGAGTATTAGGGTAATCTTATAGTTAACAAAGACATAAATTTATTAGGATGTAAAACAGTACAACTTATTCATCATTTTGAAACTACATTTTTCAAATTTGTACTTCAACTTTCCAAATTGTGAAGTTAGAACCTATGATGCTATCATTCTCAAGTAAGAAAGCATTTCCTTTTGTTTTAATATTTTGTTGTCTTTTGATGTTTCTCTTAATATTTTGGATCTTGATTATGTGACAATTTGAGACTTATTTGGATAGTGATTTATATACGGACACCAACTACAACTTAGACTTATATTTTATTCTAAGAAATGTTTGTCTTAATCATTATGCATATTTGATAATTCTAGTTGTTAGTTTTATATTATATAATATATGAATATGATGAGTTTTTTGTGTTAGGAAATTTAGAATTTTAAGTGATTTTTTTGTATATATATTTGATAATAGTATAAAATAATAAATCAAATTTTGTATATATATTTGGATTAAAGTATTAGGATAATCTTATAATTAACAAAGACATAAATTTATTAAGATGTAAAATAGTAAAACTTACTCATCATTTTGAAACTATATTTTTCAAATTTTAACCTCAGCTTTCCAAATTATTGTTCACCGTGAAAAAAAATTCAGAAATTATATTTAAATCATCATAATATATATATATATATATATATATGTATTTAGTGCCTTTTCAATCCAAATTCTTATTGTTTTTTTTTTTGTCCTTTTTTTTTCCTTTCCGTACTCATCCAGCTAACCCTTTAGGCTTATAAAAAGTCATAAAAGTTGCATTGCTTTTGATTTATCTCTCTGACTCTCATTTGACATTTATTTAATGCTTCAGCCCCTCCCTTACTCTATTTTCCATTTTTCCTTTTCCTCCACCAGTCCTGTTTGTCTCTCCTCCCTCACCTTTCCAGCCGACCAGCCCTACCTCTATCTCTCCCTCTTAATCTGATCTCTCTCGACTCTCTACCCTCTTTTTTCTTTCGCCCCTCTTCTTTCCACCACCCCGCTTTCTCTCCTCCCTCCGCCATCTGATTGTCTCTCTCTTTCTTCCTCTGCTTGTCGCCATTTGGTTGATGCAAGCCTCGTGATCGTAATCTCACGATCTCAGCCTCTCGATCGCACTCGGCAACGCTTGGGTTTTTCAATTTGAGGTGCGTAATCGTTCACATATACCATGGCAGCCCTAATTTTTCCCCCTTTTCCGGTTTTCCTTGTGTGGTTGATGAGAAAATGGAGGAAAAGAAAAATAAATCCTAAGGAGCAATATTATTATTATTATTATTTTTTTGTTTTGTTTTGTTTTTTTCCTAGCGGTATGCGTTGTTTTGTTTTGTTTTTCATGTTTTTATTTATTTATTTATTATGTACTACATAGTCTACATTCTGAGTATAGCTGCAGCACACAAGTCAATTTCTGGGATGACTCTTCTTGATGATTTCCTTTTGAGTGTTGTTTATAGAAATTTCCAATTCTTGATGCTTGAAAATTAAAAAAAAAAAAAAAAGATTTTCTCTGTTTGGCAATTGTTTGGCAACGAAGGATGTGTGAGGTGGTTAGCAACCACCTGTCTCTGTTTGGACGTGTGAGGTGGTTAGCTGTCTCTCTTTGGCTACATTTCAGGGATAAGAATAAAATGCCATTTACTAATTATAAAAAGTTTGGGCTATACATAAAATTGGGCCTATTGTTAAGCTATTTATCTCCGAATCTCTATTTATTCTACATCCATATCTATGTTAACTTTTCAAACATAATTAGAGTGTTTTAATTTTTCTAAAGATAATTATTAACTATATCTTTTTCATTAAAAAAAAAAGAAGGAAATAAAAGTTAATTATTAAATATTAACCTTAATTAGCTAATACAAGTTAGTATGCATTTTTTAGTTTTTGGATTTCGTTATTTTTTATGTCATTTGTGTAGCTGTATCACTAATATATATTTATTGTTTAAAACTTTGTAGTTTTGTGAAACTTTGATTTTGATCTAAATTTATTGTTTATTTTCTTTGTTCTTTTTTCTACACTGTGTGTTTTTTTTAAAGAAAAAAAGTAATGTAATATTTAAAATACATAATTTTATTAACGGGGATGGAATGGGTATGAGAAAGACTCACCAGATGTGAAATGTCCAACTCAACCCTGCACCTTCTTAGGCAGAAATGGGGACGAAAATGGGGATGATGATGGTTCTAAGGGTTAGGATGGGAATGGAAAAGCTATCCCCGCACTCGCCACGTCTTGTTGCCATCTCTAATTATGTCTTGCGTAGATCCTCAAAAACAAGACCCACATATGTCTGTAATAAATTATATAGCAAATGAATCCCCAGAAAAGAAAAGAAAAAAAAAAACAGAGAGAGAGAAAGTCAAATGGAAAAAACAAATACAATAGTTTGCTTCATCGCATTTTTATCAATGTATGGAGAAAAAACATTACATAAAGTTTTTTTTTTTTTTTTGAGAATAGGGAAATTCAAACTCTATACTTTATATAGTGGAGTCCGGTGTGAAATTACCGTTACACGTCATCTACAATTACAAAACTATATATACATATTTTTTTCTACTAAATGTCCTGAGAAACCGTATTAAAAAAAAAAAAGAAGAATAAAATATGGTATCATTGGAAGATAGGAAAAAAAAAATTTAAAATATGGTATCATCAGAAGACTGGGGGACGGTGCGTTAAGATTAGTGGAAAACAGGGGGAAAAATTTTAGTATTAGGGATTTTTTGAAATAATAATAAGAGGGTTTAAAAAAAAAGGGAAAAAACAAGAGGATGATAAAATTATTAATTTCAATTTAGAATTTTGTTGATGGGTGGATAATAGACCCAACTTTTTGTAAAACACGAAGATCGTGACAAAAAAATATAAGTTCTTTTAGAAACGTCAACTACCAGTTATCTATTTAACTTTTTACATTTTTTAGAAACACGAAGATTCGGTATTTGTGGTCATACTCTTTCTATTTCTTTTTTTTTTCTTTCCCCTTTTGTTTTTGGAATTTGGCCATTACTCATAGGTATAAAATATTGGACAGATGGCTTACGAGTGAGCACTTCAAAAATAATGATAAATATTATTATCATTGAGAGAGTTTATTTTACATCATTAAAACAAAAAAAATACATGAGAAATTCCTATTATTTTTTTCTTTTTATTTTATTTTATTTTATTTTTTGTTAAGGAAAATTTCAAATACGTAATCTTTTACAAAATTACTTTTAAATCCATGCAATTGATCACGGTTGATTTTTCCTAGAATCAGGAATTTTAAATTCTAAATTCACAAAATAAAAATTCTAACCCGAGTAAGACATGAGTAGACTAGTTATTTCATATTTCAAATTCATAAACAAATATCATTTATATAAATTATATATATTTGCGATAATTACACTAATTAATTCGGATTGGAATGAGTAGTTATAATTCGACTAGGAAACTGTTTTTTTGTTTGCCGTCTAATAAAATAACTCATGTTAGATTGAAAGTGTCGAGAGAAACTTGTTACTGAGCGAAAGAGGTACGTGTATATTTTTACTTCTAAGTTATGTTTTTTTTTTTTTGAAATATTGAAAAAATCCTAATTTCTGTGGCCATGTTATTTTATATGTTAATTTATAATAATTTATAATGGCGTCTTAAAATGCTAAATGTCAGAAAGAAAAATAATTGTAATTTTCAATTTGTTATTGTTAGTTAATCGATCTGACTAGTAAAATGTCAATCTCTCCTATGTATCTATCTTTCTCATATATATAGTACTAATTCTACACACACACAATACCAATTAAAGAAAGGCAACCAGTAAAGTAATAATAAAAATAGTTATGAAGAATAACAATAAAAATAACAACTTTACCTACTACGTTAGAGTTTGTTTTACAATCGGTTAGAGTTTGTCTCTTCTTCTTTTTATAGGTTTCTGAAATAATGTGTGACTGAAAGGTTTATGTTTATTTTTCCGAAATTTTTTCTTGTTACGCCTAACTAGTATAGACACTCTTTTTCCCTTTGTTAGGTTTTTCCAAACAGGTTTCACTAGTTAGTTTTTGAATGAGGTCTATTATAAGAACTAATTTTTAAAGATATAGTTTGAGCTTAACCTTCTGGCTCCAATTTCTGCAAGTTATATGTAACTTTTAGCTTGGGTGCGAAGTCCTGTTGGGATTGTATTTATGTTTTAGATAACTTTTCTTTATTTTAATAAATTAGGTTAAACGCTTGGTAGGATGGGTTAATGCTTTGAATGTCAATCTAGTTGGGATACTTAATCTTATCTTAATACAAATTATATCTTCTCTTCATCTGAAAAAAATCACATAGTTAAGAAAGCATACAAGTTCCAAAAAAAAGAAAGAAAAAAGAAAGCATAAAGAGGACTCGAATTGAATCGAAAGTTATACAGCAGGATTTTGCAAAACGCAAAGACCGTGATTAACAAAACACTCAAATAAGCATAAAAGAAGCAGGAATCAAATATTCTTTTGGAAACTCCCTAATCGAACACACACACACATATGTATGTATATAAATATACATATCTGCCCATGCGTTTTTAGCGAAAAAGCGAAACATACACACAAAAATTATTAGGGCTTATAGGCTAAATAAAAAGGTAAGTATTATGTTTACTTTGAACCTATAATGTTTATCCGAAATTATTTGTTAGCTCTCCGTTAAAAAAAAGAAGAAGAAGAAAAGAAAATATCTATTATCTTATATTAAAAAAGGAATTATCTAATATTTCTTTTTTTGTTTTCCTCTTTGAATTTGGAATTATCTATTATATTAGTTTTTTTTAAGCAAACTTGTTTGTTTGAGGGCTATTTATATATTTCAAATTGGGTCTATTATTATATTCATTATTTTAGCAAAAAAAAAAGTTCCACTTCAGACTTCTTTAATGTGTTTGTTTTGTTTTTGATTTTCTGTTGCTAGGAAAAAAAAAAAAAAGGAAGGATACGTTCAAATATATATCTCCTTAACTCATCTCTTAATTTCTCATAATTCTCTTTGCAGATTTAGAAGAAAAAATAAAAAAGAAAGAAATTAACAAATAGCTAGGGAAAACAATTGGTTAAGCAAGTTCTATGTTGTTTTGGCAATGCTTGTAGTCCTAAGTATTCTCAGCGGGAATGCACGTTCTCACGAGAGTAATAGTTGATGATAATGTCTTCATTTTCACAGTCATAGGATACAGTAATCTAGTTGCTGCACTTTGTGTTGCCCCTGTCGCCTTCTACTTTGAGAGGTCAGTTGTACTTTTGGTGTTTGGATTGAGTTTGGAGTAAAATAAAATTAAAATTTTAAGTTGAAGTTGATTAAAACTTGTTATAATTATTGGTTTTTTTTTACCTGAAAAAGTCACAAAAATTATAATTAGTTTTTAAAAAATTAATCAACTTCAACTTAAAAATTTAATTTTATTTTACTCCAAACTCAATCCAAATACCAAAAGTACAACTGACCTCTCAAAGTAGAAGGCGACAGGGGCAACACAAAGTGCAGCAACTAGATTACTGTATCCTATGACTGTGAAAATGAAGGCATTATCATCAACTATTACTCTCGTGAGAACGTGCATTCCCGCTGAGAATACTTGGACTACAAGCATTCCCAAAACAACATAGACTTGCTCAACCAATTGTTTTCCCTAGCCATTTGTTAATTTCCTTCTTTTTTATTTTTTCTTCTAAATCTGCAAAGAGAATTATGAGAAATTAAGAGATGAGTTAAGGAGATATATATTTGAACGTATCCTTCTTTTTTTTTTTTGTCCTAGCAACAGAAAATCAAAAACAAAACAAACACATTAAAGAAGTCTGAAGTGGAACTTTTTTTTTTGGTTAAAAAAATGAATATAATAATAGACCCAATTTGAAATATATAAATAGCCCTCAAACAAACAAGTTTGCTTAAAAACAACTAAGATAATAGATAATTCCAAATTCAAAGAGGAAAACAAAAAAAGAAATATTAGATGATTCCTTTTTTAATAGAAGATAATAGATATTTTCTTTTCTTCTTCTTTTTTTTTTTAACGGAGAGCTAACAAATAATTTCGGATAAACATTATATGTTCAAAGTAAACATAATACTTACCTTTTTATTTAGCCTATAAGCCCTAATAATTTTTGTGTGTATGTTTCGCTTTTTCGCTAAAAACGCATAGGCAGATATGTATATTTATATGCATACATACATGTGTGTGTGTGTGTTCGATTAGAGCATTTCCAAAAGAATATTTGATTACTGCTTCTTTTATGCTTATTTGAGTGTTTTGTTAATCACGGTCTTTGCGTTTTGTAAAATCCTGCTGTATAACTTCCGATTCAATTTGAATCCTCTTTATGCTTTCTTTTTTTTGGAACTTGTATGCTTTCTTAACTATGTGATGTTTTTTCAGATGAAGAGAAGAGATAATTTGTATTAAGATAAGATTAAGTATCCTAACTAGATTGAGACTCAAAACATTAACCCATCCTACTAGTGTTTAACCTAATTTATTAAAATAAAGAAAAGTTATCTAAAACATAAATACAATTCCAACGGGACTTCGCACCCAAGCTAAAAGTTACATATAACTTGCAGAAATAGGAGCTAGAAGGTTAAAAGCTCAAACTATATCTTTAAAAATTAGTTCTTATAATAGACCTAATTCAAAAGATAACTAGTGAAACCCGTTTGGAAAAACCTAGCAAAGGAAAGAAGAGTGTCTATACTAGTTAGGCGTAAAAAGGAAAATTTTTGGAAAAATAAACATAAACCTCTCAATTATACATTATTTCAGAAACCTATAAAAAGAAGAAGAGACAAACTCTAATCGATTGTAAAATAAACTCTAATGCAGTAGGTAAAGTTGTTATTATTATTGTTATTCTTCATAATTATTTTTATTATTACTTTACTGGTTGCCTTTCTTTTACTTTTTCCCCCCTACTGTATTAAGAATTACTGAACTTGTTATTAATCGGTATTGTGTCTGTGTGTGTAGAATTAGGATGCAGTACTATATATATGAGAAAGATAGATATATAGGAGAGATTGACATTTCACTAGTGAGATCGACTGATTAACAATGACAAGTTAAAAATTACAATTATTCTTCTTTCTGACATTTAGCATTTTAAGATATCATTATAAATTAACATATAAATTAACATGGCCACAGAAATTAGAATTTTTTAAATATTTCAAAAACAAAAAACATAGCTTAGAAGTAAAAATATACACGCACGTACCTCTTTCGATCAGTAGCAAGTTTCTCTCGGACACTTTCAATCTTACATGTAGTTATTTATTTGACGGCAAATAAAGAAGCAGTTTCCTAGTCGAATTATAACTACTCATTCCAATCCGAATCAATTATCGCAAATATATATAATTAATATAAATGATATTTGCTTATGAATTTGAAATATGAAATAACTCGTCTAGTCATGTCCTACTTGGGTTAGAATTTTTATTTTATGAATTTAGAATTTAAAATTCCTGATTCTAGGAAAAATCAACCGTGATCAATTGCATGGATTTAAAAGTAATTTTGTAAAAGACTACGTATTTGAAATTTTCCTTAACATAAAAAAAAATACCATAATAGGAATTTCTCATGTATTTGTTCTGTTTTAATGATGTAAAATAAACTCTCTCAATGATAATAATATTTATCATTATTTTTGAAAGTGATCACTGATTAATAAAACAAAAACCTTTTTCTCGTAAGCCATCTGTCCAATATTTTATACCTATGAGTAATGGCCAAATTCCAAAAACAAAAGGGGAAAAAAAAAAAGAGAAATAGAAAGAGTATGACCACAAATACCGAATCAGTGCAAAATTTCAAATGGAATGTGAAAATCTGGGTGGGGGGGGGGGGGGGAAGTAAAAAGTTAAAGAGATTACTGGTAGTTGGCGTTTCTAAAAGAATTTATATTTTTTTGTCACGACTTTGTGTTTTACAAAAAGTTGGGTCTATTATCCACCCATCAACA
Source organism: Ficus hirta (assembly GCA_038430175.1). Taxonomy (NCBI): domain Eukaryota; kingdom Viridiplantae; phylum Streptophyta; class Magnoliopsida; order Rosales; family Moraceae; genus Ficus; species Ficus hirta. The sequence continues at coordinate 10,439,235 of CM076589.1, forward strand.
AAATTCTAAATTGAAATTAATAATTTTAACATCCTCTTATTATTATTTTTGTGGCCTTTTCAAAAATTAGACAAAGTGGATTGAACAAAGTAGGATAAGTGGGGCCTTGCTTCGAAATTGCCAACGTAAGTAAGCAGAGTGTTGCAGCGAGGCCAAATGCACCCTGTCCAAATATATATAAACATAACATATATATATATATATATATATATATGTTGGAAAAATGGTTTCAAAACCATTTTGATGAACCATTTTGAGGTTCAAATTTGTGCAGGATCCACTTCGTAAAATTAACGGGTCTTGGTGGATTTGCGTTCTTCGTTGCGAGGAGATCGAAATCATATATTCATACGTTCAAAATGGTATTCGGGTGAATGAGAAATTGATGCTCAAAGTGTGTCTATTGGAATGGAATTTTGTTGGAAATTACTTATAAATTGTGGAGTCCCACATTGGTTAGGCATGAGAGTTAGATGGACTTTATAAGGATTTGCACTTTTAGACTTGGGTAAGATTGTGAACTCAAGATGCTCTCTCATGCGCAGGGGGGGATGCAAATCCCAGTCCCGGTGGGTTAGGGGCCCAATGTGGGCGACGCGAATGCCGGTCCGTTGAGCTTGCCCTCGTGCGGGCTTTGTTTTGGATTTTTTTTTTCTCCTTTCCACCAACACAATTCCGAAATAACAGCCACCATTGATGTCTGTTGGTATTCAAAATTCAAAACGTTTGAGCGGTTTTAGTGGATTAAAACCAAGAATTAATGGGTAGCTATAAAATCCGAATTAAAGCCTCTTAAATTCGGTTTTTTGGAACACCCACTTCCGGCTCCTATAAAAGGAGGCCTCCACAAGATTGAAGGATCACCTTGAACACACACAAATCCGAGAGAGAGCTCTAGTTTTCCTTTGTTGTTTTCGTGTTTTAGTTTTCTCTTGTAGTGGTCAGGTTTTGAGTTTTGGTGATAGAGGGAAGACTTCGGTTTCAAGTTCGCCGAAAGCGGTTTTCGATCGTGCTAGACTACCGTTGTTCGTCATTGTATCCTGGGAGACAGACGTCCGTTGAAGCCTCTTGTACTTACCGGAGGGAACGAATCTGTTTTAAGGAAAGCGCGGTACATGTGCCTCGACGTTCTATTTTTATTTGCTTCGAGAAAAGGTTGAGTTTCGGTGTAATCATATTTCGTTATAATCTATTTGAATTTACTTGTTCGTTGTTTATGCTCCCTATGTATATTTTTTCTAACAATATATATATAAGTCAACTATGGAAATTCAATTGATTTATGTGGCTATGAAAGTAAACGGTTCCAAATTAAGATACAACAAATTAATACTAGATTTTTTTCTCTTTATTTGAGCATTATATATATATAGCTCACCGTGTAAATAATTGTAAGTAGTTGAAGATTCCAACCTAAACTCCAAGCAGCTGCATGTCTGTCTACACATAGACCCATCACCGTTGATCGAAAGAATACTATGATGCATTGTAGCATCGTTTCCCAATATTTAAAAGGAAACAATTCCAATAGCTTTACCTATATATAGGTATAGTAATAAATGAAGAAACATAAAAATAAAAAAAAAATAAAATGAATAAAAGAAAATCAATGGTACATTGTTATTACCTTCCTAACGAGCATGAAATTAGTATGATTTGCCTACCACTTTGTAGACAAATAATTGTGACTCGCCAACCCGTTTTTCACAAGGGAATGGCTAGCATATCTCTTTGGCGCAGTGAAGGACGTGTGATCTCTCAAGTTGCTTGTAGGTAGAGGGATTTATTTACATTGCTTCTGTCTATTTACAGCTTTATAAACTCCAATTCGTTATTACAAGCTTACTTTTCCACAGCTACGTCATCCGCACACACTTCGATCGCCACTTACACGCACACCGATGCACATAATTATGTACAGCAGCAGCAGAACCATTTTATTATTTTAGTGTAGTCATAATAATAAAGTTTTTAAACCGTTTTTATAAAGTTTTTATATGAGTAAAATGACAGTTTGGAAATTTTTAAGAGTAAATTAAAAAAAAAAAATTCACTAGGGATAGAAGCTATCACTCGGTCGTGGATAGCTCCACACATAAAATATATATATTCTTATATGCGTGTTATGTGTAGACTATGTATCAAATAAGTAACAATCTTCTTGATATTGGGATCTTATAAAAAAATAGACTAACAAAATAGCAACTTTTTTTTTTTTAGCATTCCTAAAATACTATAATTTGATAGATGCCGTTGATCTATATACGATTATTGAAACTAAATTGTGAGCGATTTTATAAAATTGAAAAAAAAAATCATTAGGAGAGAGGTCAGCATCAAGAAAAGTTTAAGGCATTCCAACTAGCACAACTACAAATTGTAGGTTTAACTATTAAGAAAATTTATAACAAAAACGTTGTTGTGATAAAATAATGGCTAAATATTTCTGATTAGTCAAAACATAAAATTTAACAGAAAAAACTTTGCCACTAAATGATTGAAACTAAAAAGTTTTCAAAAGAAACAAAAAGTTTTAGGTATAAATAAGTTTTTAGTTTTTTTTTTTGACAATTTTTAGTTTTAGTTTGTAGCAAATTTAGGAATTAGTGACAACAAGAGTTTTAGCAAAATATATTTAGAGGAGACAACCCATGGAAAATTGTGGATCTAAAAATCGTGTTCAACAAATTTGACAACTCAATAATCCATGGAAATTTATTTCACTAACGAAAAGTTCATTTATTTAATATCCACTTCAATAAAGCTGATCGACTAAAAAACCACAATGGTTTTTAGAGTGTCCGAAGAGGGAAAAAAGAGGACTAGGAAGGGAATCTCACAGTTTCTAATAAAGCTGTTTTGAAAATGATTTTTTTTTTTAAGTTTCTAATAAAGCTGTTTTGAAAATGATTTTTTTTTTTAAATAACTTTGATTTGCACAAAGACAGAAAATAAAAATGAAAACAAAAAATCGTTTTCTTTTTTTTGTTAAAGAATTTTGAAAATGAAATAAAGTTGTTCTCACATTTTCGTTTTCATTTTCTAAAACTTACACACTCAATAAATATTGACAAAAAAAACATACTCAAATGCAATTTTACTTTTTCTTATGCTCAAATCAATTTCTTTAGAAACACAATCGAACATAATTAAGGAAATATATTTGTTGGTTGTGAAGTGTAAGAAGCTTGTTGATGTAGGAGACTAAAGAAGAAGTTGTAGCCATTGTTTTTGTGGCTTTCTTTTATTCTTGGCTGTTTTGCATTTGGTTGTCGTTTAGTCTTTTTGATGTCGTTTAGTCGTTTTGGTTATTTTTCATTTGGTTGTCGTTTAGTCTTTTATGTTTAGTTGGATGTCGTTTTGGAGACGGTGGAAGTAGAAAGCCTTGTGGATGTGTAATTTTGTTGGTAATGATGATTGGAAAAGTCATGGTGGGGGTGGTTATTTGGGGAAGATGGAGGTGGTGGAAATGAAAGGGAGTGATGGCGGTGGGTCTGCGAGGAAGATGGAGATGGTGGAGATGGAAAAGAATGATGGCGGTGGGTCCGTGAAGAAGACGAAGGTGGGGAATGAGGATACCTGTGAATAGGTGGTGGAGAACAGGTCCGTTGGTGGGCACTCCACCGGTGAGATCCGTAACTCCGGTAGTATGAATCTTCAGCTCCGTTCCATTGGAGCTCTCGATCCGCCCAGAAGGCCTTCACTTCACGCTCATCGGCGTCGAAGCGGCACCAATCACCGATCATGGCTACCGTACCTCCTCGGGAAAAAAACCGAGGGCTCTGATACCAAATGACGCAGCAAGAAGTTAGAAAACAACCAAATCCATGACTGGAAGACGAAAGAGGCGGAAAACAGCCAAATCCATGGCTGGAAGATGAAAGAGCCGCACCTCTGTTCTTTAGTATCTCAAATATCCCAAATACAATGTTCAGAAAGTACTCTCCTTGTTCAACCAAGGCACATATATATATAGCTAAGCCTTAACTCTAAATCACAAGACGATGTGTTTAATTAACACTAAAACACAAGGGCCAAAACGACATCCAACTGAACATAAAAGACTAAACGACAACCAAATGAAAAATAACCAAAACGACTAAACGACATCAAAAATACTAAACGACAACCAAATGCAAAACAGCCAAGAATAAAAGAAAGCCACAAAAACAATGGCTACAACTTCTTCTTTAGTCTCCTACATCACTTGTGGCAAGGAAGCGGATTGAAACTGTAGTGCACTCGCTTTGGAGCTGCTCCATAGCGAAGGCGCTTTGGTTTGGAGCTTGTTGGGGTTGTAGAGCGGATGCTAAGGGTTTTGACTCCGTTTTTTCTTTTGTGTCTTGTGTTGTGGATGAGTTTCATGAGAGTACTTAGAGCTCTGGACAAAATTTTTATAGCATCCATAAATTATGGATTCAATATGGCAAGCTAGATAGGAATTCTCTAACGTACAGTGGAATCGAGGGAGCTGAATGTGCAGAGGATGCTCAAACAGGTTCATTGTTTTGGTGCGACAACATTTGCATGCTAATCAGGACCTTCATCGCCCTAGTCATCGTACGTTGGGTGTATTTTTAGCCGGATAAAGGAAATATATTCTTTTACTAAGGGGTTTGGATGTTGGACTACTTAGAGCATCTAAGAGCAACAAGACCCAGAACATCAAGATCTGGAGTATCAAGATCCTGAACACTAAAGAGTTGGTATATCAAATTGAACATCAAGATCTGGAGTATCAAGATCCTGAACACTAAAGAGTTGGTATATCAAATTTCTTTTCAAGAAAAGAAGATCAAGAGACAAACATACTTATTTCAAGCCATTTACCGAGTTAATGTAAATTAATTTATTGCATGGTTATTTGAAGTCATTTTATATTATATTAAAGAGAGAATAAACTTTTGAATTAATAGGAGAATAAAAATCTATTACGCCCACTGCACTATGAAATCCTCTAACCGAGAGGAACGTATGGGCACAATTTCTAATTCAAATTCTTGAGACAATCAGATTGGTGTACGGTTTTTTTATTATATTTTCTGAAGGATTCTTTTGTGTCCTTTGTGTTATTGCTTAATTTTTGTCCAAATTAAGACCTTGAATATAAACAAGTCAAGAACAAATTATGCCAATCACGCTTGTGTATTTTTAAGACGTGGTCACAATAATTGTGGCAATTCTTTCAATTGAATATACGGTTAATATAAGGTACTGGTACCAATAATTGTGGCAATTCTTTCAATTGAATATACGGTTAATATAAGGTAGTAAGTAAGCTCATTAAAATTTAAAAATTTCTGTGTTTTTTTTCTTAAAAGTTGTCAGGCAATTGTAAATCAATTGTATGTTTAAACGATATTTCGAATGTTCTATATGAAATTTGTTTTTTTTTTTAGAAATATACCAAGGAATTTGGCCTCATTTAAAAAAAAAAAAATAAAACTCTATATGTGTAAGGGGTGAACATATTGTAACATATTTTTTAAATTAAAAAAAAATGTCTTTCCAGTTTCTAGACATAAAGGGATAAACTAGCAAACTAAAGTAAATCAATAATCGAATCTAGAAGTTAGAAGCTGTATTTATCTTAACCTATAAAATAACGTCATAAAATAAAGAAAATCAATTATGATACATTAGATTTGACTCATTATGAATAAAATTAATAGATATGCCATATCTTATTAAATCTAACTTACGTAAATCAATCGAGGACCCTTGCAAAATTTCCTTTGAATTTTTTTAAAAATGGCTAAATTGCTTGTTTAGGGCATGTTTGGTACTTTGCATATATTAATACTCTGTATTTTATTATTTAAAATAATAAAATGTTTGACCATATCTTTGTATTATATAATTTAATACGAAATCAAAAATTAATACAATATGGACTATGATATCTTATACGATAAAAAACATCTGTATTAGGCTGCATTGTATAATTTAATCTGAATGATAATATCAAAAAATAAAATATAATAGATTTCAATACGGAGATCGGGTTGGGTTTCTGGACGAGAGTCGTGGTAGGGTTTTGGTACGGGATCAAGGTCTGATTTCAGGGTCGAATTTTGGGACGTGGTCAGGGTAGGGGTTGGGTTTTATGACGAGAGTGGGGTTGGGTTTCGGAATTGGTGTCAGGATCGAGGTCAGGTTAGGTTTTGGGTTGGGTCGTGGCACGAAGATCCGAAGTACCAAGACCCAGAGCACAAAAAGTCGGTATCCTAAAGGTCTTTTCAAGAAAGGAAGACCAAGAGATAAACATACTTAATTCAAGACATTTAATGTCCCGAGTTAATGTAAATGTATTGTTACAAGTTCAAAGTCAATTTCAAAGAGAGAATAAACTCTTAAATTTATAATAGAGTGAAACTCTATTACATTTACACCTACTACTCTATAAAATCCTCTAATTAAGAGGAAAGTATGTTCTTGAGGTAATCAGACTGATCTCCAATTTTTTACCATATTTTCTGAAGGATTCTTTTAGGTTCTTTGTGTTATTGCTTGTTATTCTTGATTATTTTGCTCTTTCAATCTTGTTTCTGGTTCAGAAACGTTCATTTGGTGTTGGAAGAAATTTTGCTCTCTTGTTCGCGATCAATGGGCCACCTTCATTCTATTACCACAAAGGTCTTACGAGCATTCGGTGCTCTTAAGGCCGAGCTTCAAGCCGCCTTGTTGGCTCGAGAAGTTGTTTCTGTACACGGTTGGGCTAACTTAATTTGTGGTGGAATTGGATGCCAAGATTGCTGTAGACTATCTTGTTTCGGCTGAGCCACTAGACCAAATGGATGATCCATCCTACTTTCTTTTCTGTTTTAAATGCCATTTCTATGTAGATTTCCTTTCGTTTGATCCCACTCTGCAACAAAATTGCCCATGAGGCTGCTTGTTGGTCTTTGGAAATTTTTAATGACTCCAATTGTTTCGTGAGAAAAAAAATATATATATAAATAAACACCTAAAAAGTTGGATATTGATTCAACTGAGTCCGTTTATTAAATAGTAAGTGAATGTAATGGAAAAGATAATGAGATTGGAAAGTAAAATAATGAAAAAAAAAAGTGAGGATCATTGATTTTCTTTATAGTATTTACTTATCTATTAGATAATATAAAATGAAATAATTTCATTCATTTTGTAGTGTTTACTAACTATAATAATGTTAATTTTATTAATGTAATTACTAAAATATTCTTTTGTATATATATATATATAAATAAAAAAATGTTAGTACATGAAAACTTATTAATGATATATGAGTAAATTTGATATGTATTCTATTTAACAATGAAATTGCTTCATTTTATACTATCTAATGATTGACATGTTTACTTTGCACCACTGGGATATAATGATTGATATTCTCTTTCTTTATTTATTCATTGTATTGTGGTGACCATTAAAATACTATTTTCCTTTTTATAAGTAAACACATGATTAAGTGAAAAAGAGATTGATTACTTACTTTTTTTCCTTTTTTTTTAATGCAGAGTAAACATGTCCCGTAAATGATAGGAATATGAGAATTATAAATCTGATTCGAACATATTTTGACTTTAAACGTCAGAAAAATAACCTTTTATGAGAATTCTCAGAAAAGAATCAAGCTAAACAATAATTGCCGGAATGAAATTCAACATCCACATTTATTTATTTATTTATTTTTTGGTCAATATTTCTTCAAATATCAATGTGAAGTAAAACTTGAAGTAGGCATTGTCTCGTTAAACCCCAAATCCTCTACCAATTGCACACCTAATTCTCCACATATTCATTAATTAATAAAATAAAAAATGCGAAAATAAGATCCAATTAACAGCTTATTTTTTTTTATTTATTTTTGATGATCCATCCAAATTAACAATTAAATTAAGAACAACAGGAAAATTCCAGACAAATAAAAATATATTAATCGAAGAAAAACGAGAAAAACCACGAGTGTGTCAGCATAAGAACGAGAACCCTCTTTTCTCGATGCAGACACCCATACCCTGATAACACCCCCCCCCACCCAAAAAAAAAAAAAAAAAAAAAAAATCTGTTTCACTGTCAAGACGAAATCTTTTCTCCGAATTCAAATTCCGAAACTTCGATTTCGATCTTCTCCGACCAATTCCCGTTAATTGGAGATGGAATCGCACGCCCACGCTGCAGTCTTATATCCTATCATCAACACCACCTCGCCGCTCCTCGGCGCCGACAGCCAGCCGTCGCGGAGCCGCCGCTCGGCGCGGCTCGTCCCATCGCGGCCGCTGCGCGGGGCGGCGCGGTTCCTGCGGCGCGCGAGCGGGAGGGGGTTGATGCTGCGGGAGCAGTCGGTGCGGGTGCGCGAGGCGGCGGCGCAGCAGCTGGAGGAGCGGCAGAGCGATTGGGCCTACTCGAAGCCCGTGATCGCGCTCGACATGCTCTGGAACGCCGCCTTCATCGGGATCGCCGTCGCGGTGATGTGGCTGAGCGCCGCCGAGGACCCCTCGCAGCCGCTGAGGGTGTGGATTGTCGGCTACGTCTTCCAGTGCGCCGTCCACATGGCTTGCGTGGCCGCCGAGTACCGGCGGAGGCGCCGCGAGGCTCTCCTGGCGGAAATGGATGCCGGCCGGGGGTGGGAGAGCGCCGGGGATTTGAATTCTGGTTCTGGAAGTGATGCGGAGGATTACGCGGCTGAGGAGGAGGGTTCGAATGAAAGTGGAGATGGAACCAGGTAATTTGAGACCGATTTAGTTCAAATTAAGCAGATTTTTATTTGATTTTCTAGGAAAAGGAGAAAGATTTAATTTTTGGTGTACTTGACTTACAGTTCTTATTGATGCAAATAGTTGTCTGGATGATTTAGTGTGATTGGCCTTCGCTTGTGGTTCATTTCATGCGTATATGCTTGTCTTGCTCATTGATTGATGCTGGATATGAATTCCCGGGTTGAATTGGTGTAGTTTTGATTGAGTTCTTATTGACGGAAAGTCGACAATTTTTTGTGATTTGAGCTTGTTTGTAATCCGTTATATATTGTTTGGCATTGCCTCCTAAAAGCTTTTTTTGGCTGCTTGATTCCAAAACCTGCTTTTGGTAAGTGTTTGGTGTAGAATTTGATTTAGTTCATATTGATGAACATGATTTAATTATGTCTTGTGATTTCGGTTTTTGTTTATAATCGATTGTCTATATAATAGGCACTGTAGTATTTTTCTTTGATTGATGATGTATATTGTGTTGACAGTCTTGCAAAGAATCTGGAGTCTGCAAACACAATGTTCTCATTTGTATGGTGGATTGTTGGGTTCTACTGGGTGACTGCTGGTGGTGACAGTTTGGTTGCTGAAGCGCCACAGTTATACTGGTTAGTTTGGTCCAATATTCAAAGTTTATTCCTTTAAGAAATTTTCCGGTTGTTTGTTTTGCTCTCTTGTCGCTCACCGATGGTCGCTTTTCTTTTCTTGTTGTATTTCTTTTTTTTTTTTTCAGGCTTTGTGTTATGTTTCTTGCTTTCGATGTGGTCTTTGTCGTGATCTGCGTTGCAGTTGCGTGCCTTATTGGTATTGCCATTTGCTGCTGTCTCCCGTGCATAATTGCAATCTTATATGTTGTCACAGATCAGGTAATGACCAAGGATTTTATATTCTTTAAATGTGCTAGCATTCTTTATACGAGTCGAGTCGGTAAGAATCAGCTGCAATTAAAGAAAAAATTTGATATTTATTGCCGTTCTTACTGGCATAAGCTATGGCTAATTTTGGTATGAGGGAAATGGATTTCTATTATATTTTATATTTAATACAATTTAATCGTCTCCTCGCTTATTTTTGTTGATTGAAAATATGGTAAACTTTAGATTTGTTGCGACATACAAGTTTTTTTGTGCAATCCCACAGTCAAATATTTATCCAAGGAGTTATTTTAATCAATCAATATCATGCTGGAATTTGGTTCAACTGATGCCTGGTAAACGTGTTATGTGGGGATCCATGTAGGGGATTATCGCTATTATACTTTTCTTTATTTCTTTTTCGCAGTGGAATTTGTCTACTTTTGGTTACTGGTTAATTATTCTGCTCGCGTGTTGGCCAGGTGTTTGTCGGTTACCTGTTATGATCTTTAGATTTATTTGCTTATCAGATATCTGAGTCCATTATTGAATTTCTGAATTCCCTATTTCCCTTTTATATTGTGCATTTTGGTTTACCATGTCTGACTTAATATAATATAATTAGGAAGGAGCAACAAAAGAAGATATTGATAGACTGCCAAAGTTCAAGTTTCGCAAGGTGTCTAACATTGAGAAAGTTGATGGAGAGATCCAAGAATCTTTCGGCGGAATAATGACTGAGTGCAATACTGAACCACCCTCTGAGCGCATTCTCTCCCAAGAAGATGCTGTAAGTTACATGATGCATAAATAGAAAGTTTGAAATATTTACTTATATGGCTAAATGACGTTCTCTTATAGGATCAAATCAGTTTGCTAGTTCAAGTGCCATAGAAGCATTACATAAAGTGTTCTTGAATGTAAATCTTTTGTATACTGCAATTTTCTTTCTGCATTTGATGACGGAACGGAGCTATTGCTATAGTTCTCATGTGAAAACTTTCAATTTCCAAGCTAGATCTATTTATTTGATGGAAGATTTCTCGTCACATGTAAGAATGATAACTTGAATCTTTTGTTAAATGATAGGAATGCTGTATTTGTCTGTCCACGTACGATGATGGGACCGAACTGCGTGAACTTCCTTGCCATCACCATTTTCACTGTTCCTGCATAGACAAGTGGTTATATATAAATGCGATATGCCCTCTCTGCAAGTACAACATTTTGAAACCGGGTGGCATAGAAGTATGAAAGCTTCATCTCTTGTTAGTACTATGATTATATAGTAATGATTATATATATAGGAGTTTGGTATAGATATCCCAGACATGAAATTAGTGTGTACAAGATTATGCTTGAAGAGATGTCATGTCGTTTGTTTAATTCTGTGAGGCTTCATGTTTTAACGACTTTACAGAATGAAAAAAAGGGTAATTGTTACCATGTGCAGGTTTATGATCCGATTTTATGTTTAAAAGGAATCACAGAAAGGAGAAAGGGCCTTAAAATTAAGGAGAAATAACAAGTTTCGTTTAATGATTTGGACTTGATGTTTATATGACAATGTTGTGAAGTAAAAAGAGCAAAGAAAAAGAAATTAGTGAAAAAAGGAATAGTGTCAAGGACAACGACATTTTCAGAGTATAAAAGCACTGATTTTTCAATTTTGTCTGTTTTTTAAGTGATTGCTGTTTCTTGTCTTCTAGTCTATTGTTGCAATGTCGTTTCCAATGGGGTTTTATTTTGGGTTGTTTTCAACAAACTGTCATTTTACGTTGTTGTCGTTTCATTATTCTATATTCTTTACACGATTTTCTTGTTCCTTTCTTCTCGTTTGTTCCTTATGGAGTACTGCTATTTAACCCCATGGGGTTTTGACCCCGTCCAAATGGCTTTTTGTGGCTGATGCCCTTGATGAACAGTTTACATCCCATGTGGCAAATTCTTTTTTTTATTTTATTTTATTTTTATTTTATTTTATTTTCTGTCTTTTCCTTTTTATTTTTTTAAGGGGTCTTTTCCCTTTCCTCCCACAAACCCAGATTCTCCCTTCTCCCCTCGTCTTTTTGACTTCTTCATACCAACTTTTCTTTTTTTTTTTTTTTTTTTTTTTTTTTTTTTTTTTTAATTTATTGGTTGCCTCAATCATCGAGGCTTTAGCTTCTTGTTATTATTATTATTATTTTTTTTTTGTGGGTAAATGAAGACTTTTCGTTTTCTAAAGCCTTTTTTTTTTTTTGCTGGTCTTTATCTTCCTCCCTTACCCTATTCTAAAGCCTTTTTTTTTTTTGCTGGTCTTTATCTTCCTCCCTTACCCTATTCTTCCTTCTATGATCCACCTTTATCTTCTCCATATTAACTCATTTTTTAATCTTTCTTTCAATTTATTTGTCGCTTAAGTCAACCAGCCAAAAAAATATACACTAGGATTTCAATAATTTGATGCTAAAAAATTTTTATTTTAAATTCTGCTGCCACTTCGAGGCACCAAAAATGGTAGAAACAGTGGAAAGAAAAAACGGAAACATTAAAAAAAAAATGAAGAAGATCTGGAAAAAAGAAAAAAAAAAAAAGGAACAGTTTTATCCATGGGCAATAGCAAGAAATTTTAATAGTTGAAAGCACCTTTTTTTTTTTTTTTTTCCGGGTTTTGACATGAGAATTTGAAAAGTTTCACTAACACATATCTGGAATGGTTGGAAGAAGCATGAACAACTGCCTTGAGGTAAAAAAAAAAAAAAAAAAAAAAAAAAAAAAAAAAAAAGGACGAAGGAGGATCAAGGATGAGTATTTACCAAAATGATAATCTCAAAAGTTGAAATTAGTAAAATAACTTGATTGTTCTTGGTTGTTCGAGATCATTTTATTAATAATTTTTTTTAAATATTTTTTAAGAAGGTGATTAGGTCATTTTACAAATTATCTTGGAGATTTGTTTCTTAAGTAGCTGTGGGGCCCATGCGCTAGGACTGTCACCTTGGATGGGAGGGGCATAACGCGATGGGGTTATATAGGATTGCTCGTTCTTGTGGTTTATCCCTTGTTCTCTTTCATTTTGTCGTTTGTTGATGTGATTGTTTTTTGTTGGCATGTCTCAATTTGGCTGTCGTTTTTATTCTAATGTATCATTCCATCTTTTGCATATTGTCCTATATATTATTGTCCATGTTTTTCTCTATCCAAGAGTTTTTTAGCCGTTATTTTTTCTATCCATTCAATCTCTGTTATTTAATTAGCCTTTGAACGAGGGGAAAAAAAAAAAAAAAAAAAGAAGAAGCTCAGAAGCGCCGTTTTTCATCTTTTAGATCAGATGACAGTGATGGACCCCTCCATCTCAAGGCGCAATTATCATCACGGCTCTGCACCAGCCGGGAATCGAACCCGGGTCTGTACCGTGGCAGGGTACTATTCTACCACTAGACCACTGGTGCTTGTTGACAGCTTAGGAATAGGCTTTTTAATAGATTACATCTGGTAAACAGACTTCGAATAATTGAATAGATGTGTTTTAAATTAAAAAAAAAGTCAAAGTACGGAAATTGATTAATCTAAATAAAACTGAATCAAATTGTTAATTATTTTTAGATTATGGTCGATGTATACCATCATTTTAACAATAATTGGTTTGGTTGACGGTTTTAGTTAACCAACTCTTCAGTAAGGTTTTTCATTTCCCTTCTTCTGCAAAAAGTAATCATTTTGTATTCCGTATGCTATCCTTAGCACTTCCATTTCCATTTCACACCAATTAGCATATAGTTTTCTTATTGATCAAGTTCAACCAAAACCAACAATGCAAAGCTAATCTCTCTCTCTCTCTTTCTTTTTTTTTTTTTTTTTTTTTTTTTTGTAGAAGAAGTTTTCAACCAAATACACTTTTGTAGTCCTAAACTCCTACTTCTAACAGTACATGCTAAGCTACATATACATATAGTAAGATGTGCATTCATAAATCTGTTGTCCCATCACGAGTTTGTGGTGCGATTTCAATCTCAACTGGCGGGGAAGTGTCAAGGTGATATGGAACGTCTGATGGGCTGACAAATTCCCACCTTGACGAACTCCATTCATTAAGATTCGGCGTTCCACGAGCCGATAAATTAGTAGTAGAAGTTCTCCCTGGACTATAACTAGCCTCACCACTATAGAAGTTCCTAGCCAGTCTAAGCACCTTGTTTTTCATAGACTGATTTCCCCCATTTGCTTTTCGCACCTTGTTTTTCATGGACTGATTTCCTCCATTTGCTTGTCGATGGCGTTTGTAATTGAGTTGTAAGCGAACTAGGGAGATCAGAAAACAGATAGTGAAAAGGGCACAGGATATAAGGTAGATACTCTGGAAGCTCTTGAGGCTCAGGCTTTGAGTTTCATTGGCTGTCGTGTCGTTTGGCGAACACTCATCCGACGGAGTCAGACATTGATTTATCAGTGAGGTTATGTTTCCATCTTCCGATAGCTTTAGAATGGCTTCCGAGACATCTCTGGCTATAGGAGAGCCTTTCTGGAACACCTACAAACCATAATTGATCAAAATTGTTTTCTCGGTTCAAAACTAGGGATTTTTTGTGCTTTCGTCGCCTAACTTTCTACTGGATTGACAAGTTACTTCCTAAACTTTTAATCGTTGTAAACCCCATTAATTTAGTAAAACGTCGCAGAGTGACCATAAATCGAACAATAATGTTAAAATTTAAAAACAAACGCCCTCATGTATGTGACATAACATGAAATTTTGCTCACGAAAAGTTCAGGGTAGATGAGCCTGTTACCATGAAAAATTTTTTTTTGCTTCACATCTTTCTGGTAATAACAGTAAAATAATGAAAAGTAAAACTATACTCACAAATCCCAATCCTCCAAATCTGTAGGTCTGTGCAGTGGAAGTGAATCCATTGCAGTACTTGTTAAGGAAAACTTTCTGGTATGGGAGCTCAAGAAACGCAGCAGCTATGTTTTTCTTCGCGAATTGCTCCTTGTAGTCATATTCGTCACTGACATTGTAGATATTCTCCTTTTTGAACTCAAGCACTTGCTCTAGGTATCTCATTACAAATGAATCACCATCACAACCAACCTTCTGGTTGTTTCTTTTCAGCCAATCGATATCAATTTCCGGTTCTAGATTTTTCACAATGAACCTAGATGACAGGCTCGCAGTGTAGCTTGCAGTTAGGATGAACACCACAAAAAGCCACATTATGACAACCACTCTAGTGATGTTGCTATGGATTCTCTCATCTGCAAAAATTAAGCACTAATAAATTGACGTGATGACTTTTTTTTAAAACCACCGACAAAAGAATGACAATTCACATACTATACGTCAGTTGGTATTAAAAAAGTCGAGATGCCTAAGCTAGCATCATTCATCATGATTTTTTCAATGCTCTGGTGTTGTGAGATAAGTGCTGAGGTATAAGTAAACTTACTTTGAGCAAAGAAGAGAGATGAGAAAGTGAACCAAAGGGTGGTGCCGATTTGATTTTTCAACGTGCCACTGAATTTTGGATTTGTGGGATGCTCCAAGAACCAAACTACGAGCATCGTGTAAGCCATGACGGCACCAGTCACCGCCCACATTTCCCATGTGAAAGGTTTCACGAACATCCATGTTGACGCTTCAGACCTGATGGGGATTACCATTGAAAGCCCTGATTCGATGTATGGTTGAGTGAATTCGACTTGCGATCGGTTAGCTAGAATGGTAATGTCGCCCACAGCCGCATCAAAAGTCTTCCACCAATGCCGATCCAAGTAAAAGAGGGGAAAAAAAAAAAAAGGTGAAGATAGGAAAGTACATAATTAACCAGAATAATGTACAAAGGGACTTGGAGAAAACAAAAAGGGTGGAGTGTTATACCTTGTTATAGACAGCTTCAACAAGGTCCTCATATGTGCCATGGAAGTCTTGAAATTGATATGGGAGATCATAATTCAAACGTTTTAAAACCTGTCTAAAAATTCTTATGCATAAGCCGTCATAGCCCTGATCGTTCGAGTACTTCTTGGACTCGTCGACTGTCACAAACTTTCTGAATACGGTTTTTCCAGGAACTCCGATTTTGAGTGGTTTTGAAATAGTAGGCATTGCCCAGCCTTTCGGTTTTCTATTCCCTGAGTCCCCTGGCCAAAGCACTAAACCACTTAACCCAGTGGAGTATTTACAATCAAATGCACTTCGAAGTTCCATTTTCGCCTTTTCTGAAACGTTAAAAAATCCGTACTCCGGCATCCAATAGTCAAGTTCTTGGTACATTCCTTCATCAACCACATTCACAATCCTCAATGTTGGATTTTGCAATAGCTTGCGTTCTTTGAAACTAACTTTGCCACTTAAACCGCTGAAATTGGCGGATAATATGTTTTCCAACAGCATTTTCGCACTAGTGTTGCTAGCGGTTCTCTTCAAGGCTTGTGTAATGACTCCAATGCTGTCATATGCTTGTAAAGCACGAATTCCCGGGTCCAAACTGCCTCCTTCCAGTTGCTTCGCTTCTCCAAAAAATTGCTGGAATTGGGCATGAAAGGCTTTATATGAACTAGTATCTGTGTCATAGTAAGTCTTGATTCCTAGAATTCCTTTCATGGACGAAACCGCAGAGTGGTCAAGCGAGTCCAGCAAACTTGTAACGCTCTCAGTGATAATCCAAGCCGAGTCTCTCTCCAAAAGTCCTACTTTCTTGGCCTCCCTAAACAAGTGAGCCACCATAGGCAATGAAGATTGAAGAACGATAAAAACCCGAGATTGTACACTCAAAAGCTTCAAGAGCTCATCTAGGACAACCCCTTTTGGATCAGAGAGAAATGAATAGGGTGGAAGGACCAAATGGTATTCGATCTCCGAACCAATGTTCTGAAGAGCCTCATTTAGAATGGTCAAGGCTCCGGAGTCACCACCATATTCATCATCTTCGTAGATCACGACGACCTTCCGCCATTTGTAGGCACAAACAAGATCCGCAATGCACTTCATTTCATAAGAGGCATCAGTCGCCATTGTTATCACGAAAGGCCATCGAATTTGCATTTGCGGGGGTGTTATGCTCGGTGCCGCTAATGAAATAACTGGAACTTGATTTTGTTTTCCAACTAAAGCCGTCTCTTGCCAAGTTTCCATGCCAATTATCACTTCAACTTTCTTGTCTTCAATCAAATGTTCAGCTGAAAATTTTTTTTTTATGTCAATTCTACCCAAAAAAAAAAAAAAAAAAAAAAACAAACAATATGATCAAAAAATTTGCTATTTTCTCGTTATCATTATCAGTGACGGAGCCATATGGTGGTGAGTGGAGAACGTAGCCAGTTTAAATTCTAAAATTTTGATTATTTAACACTAAAACTTGTCAAAATTTTTAATTGTACTCCTATTTTATAAGATAGATTATAAGTTGTCTCCGCTCAATAAAATTCTAACTCCGCCACCTATAATAATATAGAGGTTATATGAAATTAATATGTTTCATAAAACACTAACATACTTGGATAGGCACATAATTAAATCATACTATTAGTATAGCTTTTCTGGAGGTTGCAAATTATAGAATCAACTAACCAGAAGAAGCAGCTATGAGGGGTTCATTTCTGGAGTCCTGGAAATAAAGCGACAGCTTGCGGTCCTTTGAGTCGTTGTTGAAGATTCGAGCTGCGATTTCCATGGCCGCTCTTTGCTCTTTACCGATACGAGAATTGAAATCAACGATTGCTCCGACGTCGTTTGTCGTCGTTTCTTTGTTGGCAGCTTGAGCTCCATGGGATGTAACAACAAGAAAAAAGGCAAGTAGCACGTGACAGATGAAACCATGCTTTAAAATCCAAGTAACGGAAAAAGAGTAAAAAGACATTGGAGGGTTTAAAAAATATGAAAGCACATAATCTTGATCAGGACTTGTTTGGTTCGTGGGAATGTTTGTTGAAATAGTGAAATGCTTGTGTATTATTATCTTTGATTTTGTTCGTCTTTTTTATTTTTTATTTTATTAAAGTTTCATAAAAGAAGTCAAGAGTTTAGAAAATTCAACATGGACCTCTGGAAATTTCCCTCGAGGAGGAAAACTTTTGGACGTCTCTTTTGTGGAACTCTTCCAACTTTATTTTGTCGTCGACTAGTCGTTAAATTAAAACGCGTATACTTTTTTTTTTTTTTTGTTCTCAACAAAAAAAAAAAAAAGGTGAATTTGTGCTGTGACTGTATGTTTTTTTTTTTTTCTTTTTTTTTTTTTTAGTAGTTTGATTTGAGCGAGGCAGAAAATTGAAAAAAGAAAAAAAATTTTATGTTTAGTTAGTGAACAAATTAGTTGTTTGTTGCGTTTGGAATTATATCCTAATCCTAAAATTGGGGAGTCGTAAATTGCAAAGAAATGCGAGAGTATATGTAAGATTTATACGGTTTATTCTCAATATAAAAACTATGTCCATTTATCTTTTTATGAGAGAGAGTATAAAATGCCGAGATATGTTGGTAAGAAAAAATAAAAGTACAATTAGACGTCACACGACTCAACATATATTAAATATTTCAATGTAGTATGATTGTAAAATTGGAAAAAAAACAATGTTAAAAAAAGAAAATTTGGTAAGGTCGTAAATGTTTCTTATTGAAAAAGTACTCAATTACACAATCTGCGTATTCCTTTTACATGAAATTCTAACCAAAAAAAAAAAAAAAAGTGAAGGTACAGGCTAATCTTCAATTATGTACAACTTTGTTATCTCAATTCCTATATTAAAAATTGAGCAAGTTATAAATAAAGAATGATACCAACATCTAAAAATCTATATGTGAATCACAGCTACACGTTTATACGTGGGTAGTAGGATCAGAATTATCATCAGTTATTGTTGTAATCTGAATTTCGGCTGGCGGGGAAGTCCCAAGATGCTCGGTAGCGTCGGATGTGCTCCCAGATTCCCACCTTGAAGGACTCCATCCATCAAGACTAGGCATGCCATTAGCAGAGAAACTAAAACTAGTAGTAGGAGAAGCTCTTTCTGGACTAGTATTAGACGTGCCATTGTAGAAGTATCTTGCCAATCCAAGCGTCTTGTTTTTGGTTGGTTGGTTGGCGCCATTCGCTCTCTGATGATCTCGGTAGTTCTTTTGTAGGCGAGCCAGGGCGAGCAGGAAACAGATGGTGGAAGTGGCACCAGATATAAGGAAAATACCCCAGAAGCTCCCGAGGCTCAAGCTTTCGGTGTCGTTGGTTGTTAGGCTATTTGTTGAGCACTCGTTCGACGGAGTCAACCAACGTTTTTCCAATGATGTTATATTTCCATCTTCTGATAGCTTTAGAATAGCTTCCGAAAAATCCTTAGCTATGGGAGAGCCTTTCTGAAATACCTGCACACAAGACACAATTGCATTGTTTGTTAGTTCACCAACTCGTCTATCTGAGAAAAGGGGGGTAAAAAGAACATAAGATTCTATCAAGATAAAAACCGAAAAGAAAAACGAATATTGATAAAGGGCATTAGTGGTGTCGTGCACCACTACTGTGTAGAGTCCCGCTAGTGTGGGGCTCACATGTTACGTCCATCCATAGTGAGTAGTTGTAGTGCCAGATACCACTGATGCTGAATAACATTGCTCTAAAGAAATTGTTTTCGGAAGAGAGAAATGCAACGGTATGTAGTTAATACTCACAAAGCCCAATCCTCCAAATCTATAGGTGCGTGTGGTGGTAGTGAAATCCTTGCAGTACTTGTTGAGGAATACTTTCTCGTACGGGACTTCAAGAAATGCAGCCTTTATGTTTCCCTCTCTAAACTTCTCCAAGTAGTTGAGTTCATGAGGAACAACATCTATGATATTCTTCGGCTTGAAGTTAAGAACATTCTCCAAGTATTTCCTCAAAAATGAATCTCCACAACCCACCTTCTGGTCTTCTCTTTTGAGCCACTCAATGTCTATCTCCGGTTCAAGTTGTTTCACGGTAAGCATTGAAGAAAGGCTGGCAGTGTAGCTTGCGGTTAAGATGAACACGACGAAAAGCCACATAATAACAACCACTCTAGTGATGTTGCTATGAACTTTTTCCCCTGCTACAATTAAACAGAAAAACTCTTGGTAAACTATACACGTTATATTCTCTACGTCAACAATGAAAAAGTGAACGTTTCTTCGCAATGACAACATAGATGCTTAGCTAATATGTGCGTGTGTATGAAAAACTTACTGTGAGCAAAGAAGAGAGAGGAGAATGTGAACCAAAGTGTGGTGCCAATCTGCTTCTTCAATGAACCACTGAATTCTGGATTGGTTGGATGCTCCAAGAACCAAACCACGAGCATCGTGTAAACTAATATGGCAACGGTGGCCACCCACATTTCCCATGTGAAAGGTTTCATGAACATCCATGCTGACTCTCCAGACTTGATTGGAACCACCATTGAAAGCCCTGATTCGGTGTACGGTTGTGTGAATTCCACGTAATTAAATCGGTCAGCTAAAATGGTCACGTCGCCCACAATAGCATCATAAGTCTTCCATGAAAATAGCTTGTGTTAGCACAGGTAAATTCAAGCGATAAAAATAATACAGAAGGAGAATGAAACGTTCAATTATACCTTGTTATAGACAGCTTCAATAAGTTCATCATATGCAACGACTTCTAAGGATGAAAATTGATATGGAAGATCATAATTCATATCGGCTTTAATGACTTGTAACACCTTCTTGAAGATTTGAATGCAGAAACCGTCATAGCCCTCGTTCGAGTATCTGTTGGACTCGTCAACTGTAACAAACTTATCGAATTGGGTATCTCTAGGAACTGCAATGTTCAAAGGTTTTGCAATTGTAGGCATTGCCCACCCTCTTGGTTTTCTATTCTCTAAGTTCCCCGGCCAAACTACCGAACCAGCTAATCCTTTCGTGTTTCTACAACTAGCATCACTTCTATGTTTCCTCTCTGTATCAAGGCTTTCCAAGAACCCATATTCCGGCATCCAAAAATCCAGTTCATTATATATTCCTTTGTTCTGGTTGAGTTCTTTATCTCCGTTACCGACCACATTTACAACCCTTAATATTGGATTACGCAGCAGCTTGCCTTCTTTGAAACTTACTGTTCCGCTTAATCCATCAAAATCGGCTGATAATATATTCTCCAACAGCACTTTTGCACTATTGTTGGAAACCATTCTCTCGAAGGCTTGTGTAATGGCTCCAATGCTGTCATATGCTTGTAAAGCATAAATTCCGGGGTTTGAATCACCCTCCTGTGGGTTCTCTTCTCTGAAGATTTGATTGAATCGGGTACGGAAAGCGTTATAAGACCTAGTACTTTTGTCATAATAAGTCTTGATTCCTAGAGTTCCTTTCATAGAGGAAATGACAGAGTGGTCAAGAGAGTTCAACGAACTTGTAATACTCTCTGTGAGTATCCAAGCCGAATCTATCTCTAAAAGTCCTAGTTTTTTAGCCTGACTAAACAAATCACTCACCATAGGCAATGAAGACCGGAGAACGATAAAAGCTCGAGATTGTACTCTCAAGAGCTTTGCAAGCTCATCTAGGACTAACCCTTTTGGATCAGAGAGAGATGAATGGGGCGGAAGGACTAAACGGTGTTCAATCTCAGAACCAATGCTCTGAAGAGCCTCATTTAAAAGGCTTAACATTCCGATATCCCTCCCATATTCGTCGTCTTCAAATATCACTACAACTTTTCGCCAGTTGTAGGCACAAACAAGATCTGCAATGCTCTTAATTTCATAGGAGAGATCGGTTGCCATTGTTATCAAGAAAGGCCATCTAAATTGCATCAATGGGGGCGTTATGCTAGGTGCTGCTAATGAAATAACCGGAACTTGAGTTCCATTCCCGACTTTTCCTACTAAAGCAGCTTCTTGCCATGTCTTCACCACAACTACTTCGATTTTCTTTTCTTGAATCATCTGTTCAGCTGGAACAAAATTCGTGCGATATTTGTTATTATGAAACAATTATTTCACTCAAACGGAATTCAAGAGATATATGATAATTTAATGAAACGTGATCTTTTTTGACTACCCTACCACAGAATTCTCAGAAAGATTAAACGGGCAATCAACGAAAAACGTTAAGGGAAAACTAACCAGAAGAAGCTGCTATGAGGGGTTCTCTTCCAGAGTCCTGAAAATGAAGCGAGAGCTTGTGATCCTTTGACTTGTTGTTGAACTGTTGAGCTGCAATTTCCATGGCAACTTTCTGTTCTTTCCCAATACGAGAAGCGACATTGATGATCGCTCCGATGTTCGTAACCTTCTCGTCGTCGGCAGCTTGAGCTCCATAAGATGTTACGAGGAGAAAGACAATCAGCACGTTAAGGAAGAATCCAAGTGTTGGAAGTGAAGTGAAAGAAACACAAGAGAAACGCATCGGGAGAGTTTTGTTTTGTTCTTTTTTTTTTTTTTTTTTAAGATATTATTCCAAACGAAGAAGAATCTTGTTTCAAGATTTGAATAGCTCATGAGAATTTGTATTCAGTTATTCTACACGTAGATAGAATTTGCCTTCTAGCGAGTTACGTGTGATGGAAGGAATACGCGCATTGGAATGTTTTGGGCCCAAATCTGGTCGTTGATCTGGTCTGACATATTATAAGATCAGTTTGGTGCAAGTTATGGGACGAGCAGTCAAAGCACACAATTGCAAACAGAGAATATTGACCTAGTCAGAGTCTAGAAACCAAATAAAAAAAGATTAACGATAATATTCAATAAGCAAAAGTCAGCGTCTAGCAATATATCAATACGAACACTTTGTTGGATTTCCATGAGTTGTACTATGAATTTTTGATTAATATTAGGAGACTTTCTATTTGTTTTTTTACAGTCTAATCTTTATAAAAGAATAATATTCAAAGACACTGATAATATTTAAATGTCATTCATTAATAAAATGTGGGACATATGAGATAAGAACAGAGATGATGATAATTTTAAAGATCAGGATGGTGATAGGAAATCATTTTCTGTCCCCACATTGCTACGTTGCTTTCTCTAGTACTCATACCCGTTAACTTGTTACTCTTAAAGGATTGAAAAGATGACACTATCAAGGATTAATTAATCTAACAAGTATATTGACCATCCAGATTTATTTGGTTATTTTACATCTAATAGAGGTGTAAAGGGGAGTAAAGAAAAGAAGTAAATAGTAGGTTTTTAAAAATATTTGAAGTAAATAATGATAAATAATATATTTATCAATTAAATGATTTATTTAATTCTTTTATTTAACAAATAAATTTATTCTTTACCTAAGTAAATTTTTCTATTTACCTAATAAGTTTATTATTTACTTTAGATTATTTTGAAACAAAAAACAAATAGAATTTTGTTATTCACTTTAATTATTTTTCATAAAAAAATTATGCACTGTATATATTTGTGAAAAAACGAGGGAAAACGGGCCAAGCTCGTGGGCCGTAAAACCGAGGCCCAGCCCGACAACGATGTGTGCGGCAAGATGGATCGGGTTACGGGTTAAGGGGCCGGGGTGCGGGTCGGTTCGATTGTCCCGGTAAGGAGGCCAATTTGGCTCCGACAAACCCAGAGAAAACGAACGCAGAAGAAAGCAAAGCAACGCTAACAGCAAGCAAAGGCTGCGGAGAAAAACGAAAGCAAATGTCCCAGTTTTGGAAGCCTGGCACTGAGAAACCTCGCCTTCTCGACGACGAGGAGGGTGGTCTTCTCTTCTTCTCCTCTCTTCCTTCTTCCTCTTCTTCTGGGTATCTTTCTTCTTCTTCTTCTTCCTCTTCTTTACTCAGTTTCACTCTTGTTACTCAATTTCGGTTGTGCTCGCAGATTTGGGTATTCGAGTATCGAGAGGCTGCGACAGAGACTGCCCGTCTACAAATACCGCACCGCCATTCTTTATTTGGTTGAGAATCACGCCACCACCATTGTCGTTGGCGAAACGGGTAGTGGCAAAACCACTCAGATTCCTCAGGTTTTCCCTCTCTCTCTCTCTCTCTCTCTCTCTCTCTCTCTCTGTTTGTTTCTCGAGAAAAAGTATCTTTGTTGTTTGTATCTTCGACCACCCTTTTCAACCGTAATTTCAAATATTTGTTTTTTTTTTCTTTTGGCTTCTGAATATGCAGTACCTCAAAGAAGCAGGCTGGGCTGATGGTGGGCGTGTTATCGCCTGCACACAACCAAGACGTTTGGCTGTTCAGGTGATTTGTTATCCGATTTCCGAGCCATTTTCGGAAGTTAAAGATATTACCTTTTATTGAAGTTTTGATTCTTTTTTTTTTTTTGCTTACAAATGCTTAAAGGTGCTGTTCTGCAGGCAGTTGCTTCGAGGGTGGCTGAAGAAATGGGAGTCAAGCTCGGAGAGGAAGTTGGCTACACAATAAGATTTGAAGATGTCACCAAAAATGTAAGACATTTTTACTTTTACGTGTTTTCGACGAAATTCAAGCATTGACACACCACGTTGTGACATGGGAAATAAGTGATCATATTACAAAGTTGTAATTCGATAATATGAGAAATGGGTCTTCCTGTTTTGGCAGCACAGGGTGTAACTATGATAAAGTTTCTCACAGATGGGGTCTTGCTTAGGGAAATGATGGACGATCCTCTCTTGACTAAGTATAGGTACTTTTTTAATTTTTCCGCTTTTCTCTTTTCTATAGCATAGAATAAAAATCTATCTACTTCCAGTTCTTGTCTGCAAGTTCAACGAGTATGCTTTATATTGAGAGCTGTTCAATGATGGAGGAACTTCTTCTTCGTATTTATTTTTTCAAATTCACACGCCTTTTAACTTGCATTCTAATGTGAATGTCTCAGCGTCATAATGGTAGATGAGGCTCATGAAAGATCTATCTCAACTGATATTTTAATGGGTCTTTTGAGAAAGGTATTTTACTTTAGGACATGCAATTGACAGCTTAAGAATAAAAGACAAACATATGTTTATTCATATAAAATTATTATTATTATTATTATTTTAATTTGGGGTATGGTTTGTATTTTTGATATATGCTAAATCCTAAATTCCAGATCCAACGGCGTCGACCTGAGCTACGTTTGATAATATCCTCTGCCACAATTGAAGCAAAGTCCATGGCTTCGTTCTTCAACAGCAGGTTTGTTCCAAGTATTTTATCACACTTGGATTTTCTTTCGTTGACCTGGTTTGTATAGGTACTAATTAGCATACTTTGTCCTTACACCTTCCAAAGAAGTCCTTTTTATTTTCTAATGAGAAAAAATCTTTTATTCATTAGTGAATCAAATGCAAAGGAAGAGGATAAGATATCCTCGATATAGAACATAAATAAAGGAGCAAAAAGAAACAAAAACTATCTAAACCATGACCCCTTACAATCCTAACTTTCTCTATCGTCCCATTACATCTTTCCAGTTTAGGATTATCGGTGAAAAACAAAGGCCTTTAAAAGCTCCATTTCTTGATGCACATAAAGAGGCAGAAAATTTCCCCTTCTCATAAATGTCATCCACTTCCAGCTGAAAAATCTTGCATTTCTCTCCAACCAGATGGTCCACAATAATGCTAAATATTTGGAAAATATTACTCAAATGCTTGGAGTTCCTTTCATTTTTCAAAAACATTTTACTGCTTTCTGCCCTTTTTAACTTCATTGCCTGATTTCTGTTTACTAGCTGTTCTACCCGTTGGAATGGGTGATTACTGTAGCTTTTTCAATGAACCATATATAAACTTTAAGGGATTAAATTCCATCAATATGTGGATCTATGATACGGATTTACTCTTTTTGGGGCCAAATGCTTAAGCTAGATTTACAACCATATACAGTCGAATACTAATTCACATATCTTGCTTTCCTTCTAAAACAGCAAAAAGCGTCGAGAAACAGAAGGTGAGGTCCAAGGACCAAGGATGGAGCCTGCTATCCTATCAGTTGAGGTATGATTTACTAGAACAATGACCTCTACTTTCTCTCTTTTTCACTCACTTATTCTTCAGAAAACCTTGTTTTGTTGAGGAAGTTTTCAAGCGAGATTGTGACGAGAGTTGGTTAAAAAGAGATTGAGCATCACCACATCTGCTTTTCTTTCAGGGTAGAGGGTTTAACGTACAAATTCATTATGCGGAGGAGCCTGTGTCCAATTATATTCAGGCAGCTGTTTCCACAGTATTGTCCATTCATGATCAGGTACCGAGATGCTAATATCGCTCTCTCTTCCATAAGGGGATTACTTCTATGGCAGGTTTTCTATTGTGTACCATGGTTACATTGGAGCACACACATTATAGTTTTTCTTTTGGTCGTGTGTATTATTGAAAAACCTTACTATTTATGTTGCTTAGGAGCCAACGGGAGATATTTTGGTATTTCTTACCGGACAAGATGATATTGATGCTGTCGTACAAATGCTTAATGAAGAAGTTCAAAACCGTGGGAAAAACTCTTCAGGTAGAAGCAACATAGTATTTCTACATGGTTTCATAGCTCTTTATTTATCTATTTATCATTTATCCATTACTTTTACTAAAATAGTTACAAAAGATTGGAAAAGTCTTGTACGGCTCTTTGTGTGGAGTAATTATAGGTTGTAGAGTATAGCAAGATGAGTATTATGTTAAAGCATCGGATGCGAGGTTATGCCGAAGGTGCTGAGGTCTCTATATCACATTTTATTTTTCAGGATTGATTATTTTGCCTCTTTACTCTGGGCTTCCACGTGCTGATCAGGTTAGTTTGGCATTTTGTCTCGTCTCAATGGATAATTTCAATTTACACAGACGTTTGTTTCAGAAGAACCTTAGAATCTGCCTTTCTGCTTTTAGGAGCTTGTGTTTACTCCCACTCCTCGAGGGAAGAGGAAAGTAGTGATATCAACAAATGTTGCAGAGACATCATTAACTTTGGAGGTAACACCTCTGCATTTCAACGAAATGTTCATAAAACTTAATTAATTATACATACTTGATAACGAAATATTGCATCATCATATGCTGTATTCCTCTGTTCTATGCAGGGAATTGTCTATGTCATTGATAGTGGTTTCTCAAAGCAGCGGTTCTACAATCCTGTAAGCCCGTTAACACTTTTTTTTTTTTTTTTGGTGTTTGAAAATTCAAAAGTGCACTCTTATAAAAAGAAATTGAAAATGAGCCGGACTTTAACAACAATGTAGTTTGCAGGCAGTTATTGGATTTTTATTTCCCTGCCTTGTGAATCATATTCGTTTGTAACTTTTCCTAAAAGTTTTTCTTCCTTATTCCAATATAAATTAGCATACCTTCCATTAAGGGTATGTGGAGAAACTGATATCTACCATATAATATGAATCCCAGTTCTTTTTATTGTTGTTTCCCCATTTTTTGCTTAATGCAAGTCATAAGGTTAAATGATTAATAAGTTAAGGATTAACGTTTTTGCTATGGAGCGATGACATTTCTAAAGCTCTTAACTTATCTGATTGTTGAACTGCTACGAATTTCTTACATCTGTGGTCTTTCAATTGTTTGAACTTACTTTGCTTCAGATATCAGATATTGAAAATCTCGTAGTGGCACCAATATCAAAAGCTTCTGCTAGGCAAAGAACTGGTAGGGCTGGAAGAATTCGCCCAGGGAAATGTTACAGGTGCGTGAGTGATTTTTTTATCACATAATTGTGTCTGTGACTGTAAATTTCTTTAATTCAACGAAGAGCATGAACTTTTTATTCCCTTTGTTGTAACTGTAAGGAACCAATCACGAACATCAAATAATATTTTTTCGTTACCAAGTTATAATACTTCTGATTATACTTATGTCTATACCTTTGCTATCATATTGCGGATGCCATAATGCTTCCTCGTGTATATATTTCTGCACGTGAAGCAGCAAAGAATGGTCCTCAACAGACAAGAAATGTAGTTTAGATTTAGATTTAGGCCTCATTAAAACCTTCTTCTTAATTATATATTTTACTTGAACATAGGGCCCTCATATTTGTCCAGTCAATTGCTTTACATATAAATCCCTGCTTCTCTTATAGCTTACTCTGGATATTGTGGCTTGACCTTCATGTATTTGCTTATGACTGCAACAAGGTTATACACAGAAGAGTATTTTGTTAATGAAATGGCCACAGAGGGGATTCCAGAGATTCAACGATCGAATCTTGTTTCCTGCATCATTCAGGTATGCTGTTTCATTCTAATGGTATGAAAACTATTAACTGTCTGCAGAACTATCATGTATAAAAGAGTCCTAGCTTCATAAAAAAAATTTAGTGAACATGTTGTAGATGAAATATTGCTTTAACTGCAAAAATTGTCTTCATGATCGTTTTAAGTTAGGTGTTGTAGTTTTGGTAAGGCCTAAATTGACTAATTCCTTCTTTCAAACAATGAAATAGGAAATTATCAGCTTCTTCGTTATGATCTCCTTGGGAAATGACAATATACCTTTTTGACCCCCCCCCACAATGCATTGTCCCTTATGGAAAGTTGTATTCTATGGCATATTGACATTGATCGTTGTGCTTCCGTTTCTCAGTTAAAAGCCTTGGGAATAGATAATATCTTGGGCTTTAATTGGCCAGCATCTCCATCACCTGAAGCAATGGTCCGGGCACTTGAAGTACTTTATTCACTTGGAGTCCTGGATGACGATGCCAAACTTACTTCGCCTGCTGGATTCCAAGTTGCAGAGATTCCCTTGGTACGTTAAACGTTATTTGAGTCAATAGTTTTAACCTGTATCTATTCCCTAAGTCAGTGTTGCTATAATTTGAATCATTGTTATATTTATAGGATCCTATGATTTCAAAAATGATCTTGTCCTCAAGTCAACTTGGATGTTCAGAGGAGATAATCACAATTGCTGCCGTTCTCTCCATTCAAGTAAGTCTCATTCTATAAATTCTTTGGCTAACTCCCAACCAATGAGAACCTGCTACATTCCCTTTCTCATGAGAAGGAAAAAAAGCACGCACATTGTAGAATGCCAGTATGTTCGTGTTGACAAATAAACTAGAAGTATAATGTCACCTTGGACACGGTTGACAAGTACAGTGCTATTCTGCAGTCTATCTGGGTTTCTGGAAGAGGAGCACAGAAGGAACTGGATGAGGCGAAGTTAAGATTTGCTGCTGCCGAGGTACCCTTTTATTTCTTATGACTTTTTAACCCCTTTTTTTTTTTTTTTTTTCCCTCAGGGTGAGTTATACCCTTGTTAGTTTGGTTGCCTGTCCTTTTTAACTTTTGTAATGGCAAGCAGGGTGACCACGTGACGTTCCTGAATGTTTACAAAGGATTTTTTCAGTCTGGTAAATCTTCACAGTGGTGCCATAAGAACTTTGTGAACTATCATGCCATGGTGCGCTTCTATCTTATGCTTTTTAAACATGTTTTTAATTCCACTCCTTCATTCTTCTGCCATAAAAATTATTGTGGCCTTTAAGATGTTACCATCTTGTCCATTTTATAGGTGTGTGTGTGTACCTTTTCCGCCCTTTCTCCCACTTCTTTAAATTTGTCATCTTTGATTGGTTTGCAGAAAAAGGTAGTTGAAATTCGAGAACAACTCCGAAGAATAGCACAGAGAATAGGCATTGCCTTAAAATCCTGTGAAGGAGATATGCTGGTAAGTTTTTCAGCACATTCACCGTCTATAACAAAGTCCGTGTCGTGTCGTATATACTATATAGATTTCGATTTAAAATTGTAATAGAATATGTAGAAATTTATGAGAAGGATACTGATTTTCTCATTTCAAAAAAGAACAATATACAACCTAATATATAGAGATAGTGGCCGGTATACCAGTCCACAGAAAATAAAGTAATGATTCCTGTAAAATAGGAATCCCAACAAAACAGGAAACTACCAACCCTAATAAAGGAAAAACCTAAACAGAAATAATCTATTCTAAGAAAGCAAATAACTCTCTAACTAATTACACAAGGGTCGGCTATTTTCAACACTCCCCCTCAAGCTGGATTGTATATATTATACAAACCAAGCTTGGAGTTTAACTCATCAAAGCTGACCCTTGGAAGTGCTTTGGTGAGAATGTCAGCAATCTGAAGTTTTGTTGAAACATGGCTCAGCTGCACAATCCCGTTGTTGACCTTCTCTGAGATGAAGTGTTGATCAATTTCAATGTGTTTTGTTCTATCATGATACACAGGATTTTTGGCTATGCTAATAGCTGGCTAACTGTCACTAAACATCTTGACTGTGTCTCGTGTTTCAACCTTAAGTTCCCTTAACAGCGTTTGAAGCCACATTCCTTCACATATTCCGATAGCAAGAGCACGATATTCTGATTCTGCACTGCTTCGAGAGACAACTGCTTGCTTTTTGCTTCTCCACGTGACAAGATTTCCCCAGACATATGAATAGTAACCAGTGGTTGATCTTCTATCAGTTAGTTCTCCTGCCCAGCTAGCATCTGTGTATATCTCTACCTCACGAGTTTCAGATTTTTTGAAGAACAAACCGAGTCCGGGGGTCATCTTCAAATATCTCAAGATTCTGTGAACTGCTTCCAAATTATCCTCACTTGGATTATTCATGTGCTGGCTCTCTATACTGACTGAATAGGCGATGTCCGGTCTCGTGTGTGATAGGTAGATAAGTTTTCCCACAAGTCTTTGATATCTTCCCTTGTCTGCTGGATTACTTTCTTCATTTCTGTTTGGATTTTTATTAGGATCCATAGGAGTGTCAGCCGGTTTACACCCAAGAAAGCCGGTTTCACTTAACAAGTCCAGGATGTACCTTCTCTGGGATAACACAATTCCCTCCTTAGACCGAGCTACCTCCATTCCCAGAAAGTATCTAAGAGCCCCGAGATCCTCGATCTCAAATTCTGTTGCAAGCATCTTCTTGAGTTTGACAATTTCGTCTGAGTCATCACCTGTTAAGATGATATCATCTACATACACTATGAGGATAGCTACCTTACCTTCAGAATTGGATTTAATAAATAGTGTATGATCAGCTTGACACTGATGGTATCCATTTGTAATTACAGTCTTGGCAAACCTGTCAAACCAAGCATGAGGAGACTGTTTCAACCCATACAAGGATTTCTTCAGCTTACACACCAACCTGCTGTTTGAACTGTTTTCAAAGCCCGGAGGTATCGTCATGTAGACTTCTTCTTCAAGATTCCCATTCAAGAAGGCATTTTTGACGTCAAGTTGGAATAGAGGCCAATTTAGATTCACTGCCAGAGACAACAGAACCCGAACTGTATTGAGCTTGGCAACAGGCGCAAAAGTTTCTTGATAGTCTATTCCATATGATTGAGTGAAGCCCTTTGCCACAAGTCTGGCCTTGAATCTCTCAACACTTCCATCTGCTTTGTACTTAACCGTGAATATCCACTTGCAACCTACAGGATTTTTCCCATGAGGTAATTCGGTAAGCGTCCACGTGTCATTGACTTCTAGAGCCCGGATTTCTTCCTCAACTGCTCGTTTCCATGCTGGAATCTTAAGAGCATCTTGGATAGAGTTAGGCACCTGCATACTATCAAGATTGGACACAAACGCCTTGTAAGATGGGAGCAACTTTCCATAGGCTACATATCTTTCAATTGGATGACTATTGCACCCTCGGACACCCTTTCTGTGAGCAATTGGCTGATCAGAATCATCAACCAGTGGTACAATAGTGTCATGGGATAAGGAATCCATACCATTGTGATTATCAAATGCAGGAGGATCTGGTTCTGGCTCTTGACAGTCACGGGTCTGCATGGTGCTCTCTATATGCTCACTTGGTTTTCTCCTTCTGGTATAGACACGAAATTCATGATTAGTGGTGTCAAGTTGATGTGGAGTAAGGACAGTTTCAGTGGCAGGAATGGTAAGAACAGGTTCGGTTGGGACATTTTCAGTGGAGACCGGTTGGGTAGCAGGATTTGGGTCTTCAAGTGGAAAATCCCAAATCTGATATTCCCTCAAGTTCTTCCCCTGAATTTCGGATTTGGGAAAATAAGATTGATTCTCAAAAAAGGTGACATCCATGGAGTTGTATACTTTCCTAGTGATCGGAGAGCAACATTTGTAACCTCTTTGATTAGATGAGTAACCGAGGAAGATGCATTTATGGGATTTGGGATCAAGCTTGGTGCAGTGTTGTTGGTGGATGTGAACAAAAGCCGTGCACCCAAAGATCTTTAGTGGTAGATTAGAAGAGAAAGAACGAATGTGTGGGTAGGTTTGCATAAGAATGTGACGAGGAGTTTGGAATTTTAGGATTCGACTAGGCATCCTATTAATGAGATACGTTGCAGTGAGTATGGCTTCCCCCCAAAAGTGTTTAGGCACATGATTTGAAAACATAATGGCACGGGCTACCTCAAGTAGGTGTCTATTTTTCATCTCAGCAACCCCATTTTGGTGAGGAGTATCAACACAAGAGCTTATATGAATAATCCCATGAG
This sequence comes from Ficus hirta, assembly GCA_038430175.1. Lineage (NCBI taxonomy): Eukaryota > Viridiplantae > Streptophyta > Magnoliopsida > Rosales > Moraceae > Ficus > Ficus hirta. The sequence continues at coordinate 10,471,196 of CM076589.1, forward strand.
TGGAAAGATAAGCGCCAAGAATGGAATTGAAGTAATCCTTGGCATTATCAGTCTTAAGAACCTGGATCGGGCATTGAAATTGAGTAGTGATCATGGAATGAAAGGATTGAAAGATAGTGGCTGTTTCAGATTTTTCATTCATAAGGAAAGTCCAAGTTGTTCTCGTATGATCATCTATGAATGACACAAACCATCGAGCCCCATTTAGATTTTTTTACTCTTGAGGGTCCCCAAATATCACTATGGATTACAGAAAAAGGATGAGAAGGCTTGTATTGTAAACTAGAGTACACATGTCTAGTATGTTTCGCAAGTTGGCAAATTTCACATTGATAAAACTTAGAATTTTTATTGATAAACAATTGTGGAAACAATTTTTCAATGTACGCAAAGTTTGGATGACCAAGGCGACAATGCCATAACATGACTTGACTCGAAACAGAATTGGAAACAAGATGAACAGAATTTGAACTAGACTCAGAAACACAACTTGACCGGTGAACTTGTCTACCAAGGAGATTACTTCCGTTGAGTAAATAGAGTCCACCATGCATCTCAGCACTGCCAATCACCTTCCCCGAATCCACCGCCTGAAAATCACAACAATTGGAATTGAATTTAGTCACACAATTTAAGTCACGGGTAAGTTTGCTGATTGAGAGTAGATTGCAGTCTAATTTAGGAACATAAAGGACAGAGTAAAGATGAAGATCCTTTGTTAATTGGACTGATCCGGTTCCTGCAACTGGTGAGAATGAACCATCAGCTATTCGGACTGTAGAGGGATTCGCACATGGGCTGTAATTTCTGAACACGTTGATATCTCCAGTCATATGATCCGAGGCTCCCGAATCTACAATCCACGGTTTAGAGGAAGCATTTTGGGCAATATGAGCATAGGATAGGATACCTTGGTGTGCTAGAAGGCTGGTGGGTTTCGGCTGGGTTTTGAGGTGCTTGTCCGGAACTGGAAACGTTACTAAGTATCTTCTGCAGTGCCTCAATTTGCTCTCTGGTGAACGGGCTACAATCTGCATTGTTGTCGATCGTGGCAGCAGTATTTGCACGGTTCTCTCTGTCCTGTCTTCGGCTAGAAGGCTTCCAATCTGCAGGCTTGCCATATATTTTCCAGCAAGTCTCCTTCACATGACCGAGCTTCTTACAATGATCGCACCATGGTCGTCCTTTCTGGGGTTTATTATTCTGAGAAGAAGAATGAGTGTATAGGGTAGATCCTTCAACATTTGGTGTTGTGTTCTTATCTGTCATCATCAGTTTCTTTCTATTCTCCTCTCTGCGAACTTCTGAGAAAGCCTCCCGAATGGTTGGAAGGGGTTTAATCCCCATGATTCTCCCCCTGACTTCGTCCAGTTCCTTATTGAGGCCGAGAAGAAACCGAATGGTTCTCTTTTGTTCTACGATCTTCCTGTACAAGGCAGAGTCATCAGGGCATTTCCAAGAATAAATCTCGTACATATCCAACTGCAGCCAACAGCGTGTGAGGGAGTTGAAATACTGAGTGACACTTGATTCTTCCTGTCGCAGATCATATAATCTGGTTTCAATTTCAAACAACTCCGAGGAGTTCTCAGTGCTGGAATATGTGTCACGGGCTACCTCCCATATTTCCTTGGCTGTTCTAAAGAGCAGAAAATTTTCTTCAACCTCAGTGGTCATGGAATTTATGAGCCATGACATAACCAGATGATCGTCAGTTTTCCCAGGCTCGGTACTTAGGATCTGCCGGTTTTGGAGCAGTGATTTCGCCGGTGAGATGTCCATCCTTTCCTCTGCCGCAGATAAACATGAAGACAGACTGTGACCATTGGAGAAAATTATGGCCCTGAAGTTTATGACTTGTGACAAGATTAGAAGAGGAATCGGAAATGATAGGGGCTGGAGAATCAGACTCGGGTCTGGAAGTGACTTCCGAGGAAGAGGATTTTGAGGCCATGCCGTATTTTGTCATGAGAAGAATACGGCAAGGGAAGGATTTGGGAAGAGTTAGGGTTCAGAGACCGGCTCTGATACCATGTAGAAATTTATGAGAAGGATACTGATTTTCTCATTTCAAAAAAGAACAATATACAACCTAATATATAGAGATAGTGGCCAGTATACCAGTCCACAGAAAATAAAGCAATGATTCCTGTAAAATAGGAATCCCAGCAAAACAGGAAACTACCAACCCTAATAAAGGAAAAACCTAAACAGAAATAATCTATTCTAAGAAAGCAAATAACTCTCTAACTAATTACACAAGGGTCGGCTATTTTCAACAGAATATGTAGTTAGTATTGGTGTTACCTTAACATGCAACATCTTGCAGCAAATTAGTGATCACTGCTTCGCTACTTTTTAATGCTTGCAGGCAGTGAGAAAGGCGATTACTGCGGGGTTTTTTGCAAATGCATGTCATTTAGAAGTGAGTGATTTATTCGGGACCTGCAATTGCATAAACATCTAACCATCTGTTTTTCTTTTCAAGTACAGATGTTTTTCATCTTCTTTCATGTTCTACGAGTAGTTTTACTCACAGACTTTGGCTAACATCGCATCTAATTTGTTTCGTTCTACTTTCCTATAGGCACACAGTCACAGTGGGAAATACAAGACTATCAGAGGTTCTCAAGAGGTTTATATCCACCCGTCATCTGTGTTGTTCAGGTTAGTAGAGAAAGAATCTTGGTAAAGTTGCAGTTTTTGATGCAAGGGCATCACATGAACTCAAGGGTGGGCCTATGTGGTCCAGGGCCTCGAAGTGGACCCGGGCCATCCGTAAAGGTCCTCGAAGAAAGACCTAAGCGGGTAGGAGCCCAGAGAGTGCACTCTTGCACCTCTCCTAACAGTTGTAACTTTTGGGTGAATTGGTTGCGTCTATCCGACATCACTTTTTTTCTGCTAGAAATTCTAGAAGTTTCTTTTGAACAAACTTTTAGCTATTTCTTGGCTTTGTGATGAAATGTTCAATAGATGATTTGGATTTGTATTAATCACCGATCATTGTCATTTTTGTTTTGTTTTTGTATTGCAGAGTTAATCCGAAGTGGGTAATATACCATTCGCTTGTATCAACTGACAGACAATACATGAGGAATGTGATTTCCATTGATCCTTCTTGGCTAACAGAAGTTGCCCCACATTTTTACCAGCACCAGCGTCCCGCTTCAATGCTTCACTAAGGCTGCGCTGCTGCTGCCAGATAATACATATTCATTCCGAAACAGCTTTTACTTATTATATTTCCTAATCCAGTAGGGAGGGTGGACCCTCCAAAATGGTTTTGAAGTTAATTACTTGAAAGATATTAACAAGTTGAAAGAGTTTATTAGGAAAAGTTAGTAGTTGATAGGGAAAGCTTTGTTTAGGAAAGACATAAGCAGATATTATAATGTTCATAAAACATTATTTTCTTCCACAAAAATACTTTGTATTTTTATTCTTTTCGTGTGTGTGTGTGTGTGTGTGTGTGTGTGTGTGTGTGTGTATATGCGTAAGTGGCCTTGTTGGGTTAGTTTAGCCAATAGAGAAATAATTCTTTTGGTTTGAATTGAACCAATGAACATGATTTGGTTAGGTGGAAAAAAAAAATGGATTGATGTGGGTTGACTTTTAAGACTTTGAATATTGTGGTGTTTAAATTAATATTTTCTATCATGTGACCTATTTTTATTTGCTTATGTCTTCTGTTTAAATTGAACAAACTTTCAAGGAAAAAGGCAATAAACTACTTCTATGGTAAGAGATTTACCGTATCTTTATCGATATTTCACGTTTTCTACATTAGATAAAAACAAAATCTTATAAGATTAACCAGTATATAAATCTGACGTGAAGATTTGATGGTTGAAGACTATACGATATTAGTATCGTATCCTTTTGGTACTCTTCCTAATCCTCCATATACTTTTCAAGCATTATTCCCTAAAGGTGGGATTGAGAGCGGGCTTCTTTAGTCCCGAAAAGATGTCAAACTAACCAAATGAACTCGATTTTTGAAATAGTCTTAGAACTCCCTTTGCTTATTTGAACTGTTGGATTTTTTTGCATGAGATATGAACATGTTTTTGCTATATCGATGACAATGCTCCCTGAAGGATTGCCTTTCCAATATAACATATACAACTGAGAAATATAATACGATAATAATTCAATATATTGATTGGATATTTATAACACTATTAGGTTGAATAAATATCATATTATGCTTAACGTTTTTATATATTATGTTGAAAGTATGGTCCTCTCAAATCACAGCATACGCCTATAATATTTTACTCAATATTTTGTCAACGTTAACAATGGATCCAAGGTGGCTGCTCTTAGGTTTTATCCAGTTGTATTAGACCATTTCCCAAATGATGAATTTCGTTACTACAAATATATCATTATCCAAAAAAGAAAATTCCAACTCTTATATGACATTTTATTACTCGTTAAAAAATTGCTTACGCTATCGTACCTTCCACCACCAGATTATTCCCAACTTGGTTTCTATTAGGCATGTGGTTCCATTTTATATATATAAATATATATATATATATATATACATGTATGTATGTATCATCAAGGCCTTTTAGACGTCATTTTTAATGAATAGAAAATTATATATATATATATATATGTATATATATATATATATGTATGTATATATTCCTCTATTGTCATCAAGGAACGAAAATCCAATATTGAACACTTTATTACAAGAGCTTCGTCTCATCTCTCTCCAACAAAATGAAACTTACAAGAGCTTTCTTCATCATTCTCTTTATCACGTCAACCATAATCCATTTGGGAAATGGTCGTTTTATTAGCCATAACTCAGATCATCCAAGCATGTCCGACGGCATAAACGACGAAAATGGCGAGTATACGAAGCTTGGCCTGGAAGAAAACCTAATAAAAGCGACGACGACGGTGACTTGTGAGCCCATCTACGGCTTCTTGCCTTGCACGACAAACTTCTGGGGTCTGCTGTTCATGATTGTCGTATATGAGGTTTTGCTGTCGTTTGGAGAGCAGTATGTTTCGACTGGATCCGACCTCTTCTTTGAGAACTTCGGGACTGGGATCTTCGGAGCAAGTATCTTCCACTTGCTTGGCACGATCCCTCAAGTAGGCTTGATTCTTGGTAAGTTCACATGACTTTTCTTCTTCACCTCCTATAAATATCTTTTAAGTTTATTTATTTATTTATTTTTATCTTCTTGATTGTGGTGCTACTATTTCTGTCATGATATCATCATTTTCCTACTTATGTTTTTCTGTTCGACTTTCCTAACAACAACCCTACTAATTATAATAAATAAATATATTTTTCTGTTCGACTTACCTAACAACAACCCTACTAATTATAATAAATAAATAATATATGGTTTTGCAATATCACTGTCCATTTTGTGGTTTTGGTTTTCTTTTAATTGCTCCTTTTTTTTTTTTTTTTTTTTAAACTGAGGTGGGATTCGAGTTCTAGAGCTTAACACTAGAGTTAGGAGTTTGGATTTATAACTAGATTACGCTTATGACTACTTATTTTTAGTTTATTTGTAATTATTTCATTTCAGCGTTGATAAAAATTGATATCAATGTTTTTTATTTTTTGAAATTGGGAGTCGGGATTCGAACTCTGCATATTTAAATAGAGTCAGGTGTAGTATTACCACTACGCTATATTTGTAACCACGATACTAACGTTTTATGTTCTCAAGATCTAGCATGATTTTATTTTTGATTAATCTCACCAGTGCTCCTTGACTTTTATGGTTATCTTTATTTTATTTTCTGAATTTTAAAAACTTCTACTTCAATTCAATGTATTTTAAATTAGTCTCATTTAATCTAATTTACTATAATTTTTGTTAAAAGAAGACAGAAAAAGAGAGAAAATTAGTCTCACTTAACCTTTTTATTTTTTATTTTTTAGTGTTTTCTAACATTTTTGTTAGAGTTTGTCTCATCAACTATATATAGTGGGAACAGGCCCAACGATGGCATTTAATCCCCTTGTTTTAAATTTGTTCTCGACAAAAGTTCTAATAAAAGATGTCAAGTAGGAGTGGTTTAAAAATTCATAAACCAAATGGAAAGTTTTTAAAAATCATGAAATAAAATAAAAATAACTTTAAAATTAAAGGGTACATACAAAAATACTTTATGAAAGTTTTTAATAATCAGGAAATAAAATAAAAATAACTTAAAAATTAAAATGTACATATAAAAATAATAGTTTATTTTATTTATTTATTTATTATATATATATATCTTGTATTTAGTATATGTGTTTAGAATAGAATTTTTAAATTAAAATTGATTGAATATTTAAAAATTAATTATAATTTTTATTGATTTTTAAAAAATAAAAATAAAAACTGATATAAAAAACTAAAGGAACCCATAATTTTTGCTAAATTGTTCCTATACATAGAATTAGCAACCCCGTCACCTGGACCACGACAAGATTTGGTGGTGTCTGCCAGTCAATTCTCAACCACAGCCAGATGCCACCAATGAAATGAATATAAAGTCCAACACTTTCAAACAAAAAATAAATAAATGAAACATCTAGAGAAAGTAAAACTTAAAAATAAAAATAATAAAATAATAAAAAAAGGATGCGCATGACAATAAGCCGCCGGAGAATATGAACATGACGCCCATTAGACTCACCCCTATATTTGTTTTATCTTTTTGGTCCCTTTTTTTTTTCCTTGAAGTTACAATGATGCCCTCGAATTTTGTCTGTATTGTAATGACACCTACTCAATTGAAAATGTTTGCAATGATTTTTTTTTTTTTAACAGGTTTAAGACAATAAAAAGAAAAATAAAATCCACTGAAAATGGAATAAATGTCTATTTAAGGACGTTCACTTAGCAGGTGGAATAAAACGGAAACAAAAAGTTTAGAGCCCAAAAATAAATATATATATATATATATTTATTTACATCAAATTTAATCTTATTTTGGGATGGTAGGATGCTCGTTCTCCTCGTTGAATGTTTGGGTTCGAATCGTCACTACCGTATTGATAAGGGTATATAGACAATCCACTTCATAAGGAATTCATATATAGTTGACATCCACCTCCCTAGGATTATCTGAACATTCCAACCTCTATCCTTATAATCTTTTTTTTTTTTTTTTTTAAATGCTAGGAGTAAACTCATCATTAGATTATCTTTTTTTTAAAAAAAATCATTAAAACAAAACTTTAACAGTCAGAAAACAGTATTTCGGTCGACCTTGACTGATAAAGTTGGTGGATATATTTATCATTTTCAAGATTGTTCAATATTAGTATCCCACGACGAATAACTTTATTTATGTATGCGTAACTTAAAAATAACAAAATTTATTAAAAGTAGGGCGAGGAAAGTAAAACGAAGGATAGTGATAGAATCCTTATAATAATATTTCCCCGAAAAAAAAACAAAAAAACAAGAAGAAGAAGAAATGTGAGGGAAATAAAACTGACAAAGAAAGAGTAACCATTTGTTCATGGGTGAAAAAAAAAATAGTTAATATAATTTAGGGGTTGTAGTGCTTACCACTTTAATGTAAACCTAATATGCCTAAAGTTTATCATGATAATATCTATATTCCTTCAACATGGATATAAACAAATCTTACTTTGATTACACCTATCTCTACAACATCAATCCACAACAAACACGCTTTAAAAACATCAAGGTGGATTCCATATTAGGAGAGTCACTTTTTTTTTTTTTTAGTATGTGAACTGGAACACAACCAATGTTCCCAACATTGTTCAAAACTCCTAACAAGTTATTAAGAAGGTGGAAATAATTAATTATCACATATTTTGGATGTAACCTTATGATTTACTTTTTTTTTTTTTGGCACTTACCTAATCCTTTTGCCCCAAAGTTTGATTATGATGCTTCTTTAAACAAACCATCTAGACCCATCACGTAACAAATCTTACTTAATTTTACCTATGTCGACAGCATCAATTCACTGTGAAAAAAAAATTTACCCCACTGATTTTATGATATGAGACTTAGTAAAAGTAGAAGATGATAGAAATATTTTAAGGATCACATATTTTGGATGAAACCTCATGGGGTACTTCCTTTTTTTTTTTTTTTTTTGGTGGTGCAGTAACGGGAATTACAGCAAGTCCAGATTCCATAGAAGAGCAGGCAGGAATTAGTATGGCCCTACTCGCAGGAAAAGCGATCATGTCCCTCACACTAATATGGGGCGTTGTTGTTGCTTTTGGCAGCCACGACCTTTCGCTTCCTCCAACTAGTACTTCAGCCGATCTCGAACAAGATTCAAAACCCTTCTCTCTAACTGGTTGTTAAATTTCTTCATCTGCAAACTTCATATAGTAAAACGTCGAAGAAAAGAAAAGAAAAGAAAATCATGAGTACTAAGAATTTGCATGAACAATGCAGGTTATGGTGTAACGACCGACGTTGAAACTAGCAGAACCGCGAGAATCATGCTAATTTCACTAATCCCTTTTCTCATTCTCCAATTGGCAAAAATTATCCAGTCAACTTCTGGGATACGAGTCGTTGTGTTGGTTTCACTCGTCGTTACACTCGGATTGATCCTTATTTACTTCATTTATCAGGTAATTCATATATAAACTCGAAACTTGGAATAAACATACAGTATGTTTCACATAATTTTTCACCAATTCAGAACTCCTTCTGCAGATATTTCAACCGTGGATTCAGAACAGAAGACTCGAATTCGTGCTGCGAAAATACATTAGGGGAAACCTACTACAGAATCTTCTCACCGCCGGTCGCAGGCCTAACGTACCTGTTATAAGGGAGTAAGTCCTGATTAATTGGTTTAATTTTTATGCCCCCATCTCAAGTGGACCGGTAGTGATAACATAAATTATGGAACCATCTCATTTTTTCGACATTATCTGGGCTATTTGCAGGATGTTTCATAAGATTGACCAGAATGGCAATTCATACATATCACCTTCCGAACTGAGAGCATTTGTCTTAGGAATGGAGATAGAAGAATTAGGACTGCATCGGGCTGATTTTGTTGCCAGGGTCATGGAACAGTTTGACACTTCTCAAGATCATCAGATTAACGAGCAAGAGTTTGTGACCGGACTCTCGAACTGGCTGATTATCGCTAGGGACTCTGTCCCGCATGCTGATCGCCACTTTTTTAATGGAAATTCATCGGTACGTGAATTCAGCAAAAATTTTTGTAATCTATATAATATCAGAATATATATATATATATATATATATTTTTTTAACAAGTAAAGTAAGATTGGTAAGTACTTTGCAGATTAAATGTACAACAATTGATTCTAAACTGAGCTAGAATGGTAAAATCATTTCAAACTGAATAGTGATCAAAGGAACGTGCCTACACTCTGAATCTTGAAAACCCGATTTATTTTTAACCTCAAAATTTGTATAGAATTTCAGTTCTGCTCCTGTTCAATGATTAAAATATATAGTTATATGCTCGTTTATCTCAAATTTTTCTTATTCTACCCGCTGAAATTCTATGCCACCGAATGTGATCATGACTGAACTGCGAGTTTCAGGAGACTAAAACCGAAGAACAACAGAGGCTCATTACTCAGAACACGACAACTCCGGCGACGACTGCTAATGATAATGATTGGCTGAATTACATCCAAGCTGGTGGTCTTATAATTCTAGGAACTGCCATTACGCTTGTTCTTGGACGACCCCTTGTGATGACTCTTATTGAGTTCTCTTTCGCTGCAAATGTTCCTTCTTGATCTCCTACGTTGTCATTCCTTTGGCTTTGAACGTCGGTCAGGCTATGAGCGCCATTTCTTCCGCCAAACAGAAGACCGAGGCGGCCATTTCTTTAACTCTGTCCGAGGTTGTACCTTGATCAATTTAAATTAAATTTATTTGATCTCCTATTTGATTCGTAGCTAGCTAATGGCGATAGTCATAATATACATAGCCTGTGATCTTATCCATGGTATTGTATGTTTCTTGGCAAACAAGTAATTAGATTCTTAACCGAGACTTGGATTCTTATGTGCAGATTTATAATAGAGTGTTCATGAACAATCTGACGGGTTTGGTCGCATTCTTGGCGCTCGTTTACATTCGGAACTTGTCGTGGGATGTCTCTGCTGAAGTTTTGGTTGTTCTCATCATTTGCACACTTATGGGCCTCTATACCTGCTTCACTACCACATTCCCAGTTTGGACGAGTATTGTTGCGATCGTTTTCTACCCCGTTTCTCTACTGTTTCTTTATCTTCTTACTTCTGTTCTTGGCTGGACTTAGAACCAGCAATTATTGTTATTAATATTCGTCGCTAAGTAAGTATTTTGTTTCAAATTAAAAAATAATAATATTAAGTGTACATTGTTTACTGCAAGTGAAAATCCAGTACTTTTTTAGTTTTGAATTTTATGTTAAACGATGTGATTCATTTCAGTTATTCACTTTGTCTATTGGTTTCTTGGCATGTTTATATATGTTTGCAGTGTTATTTATTTATTTTCAGTTTCATACCCGGCATTTTGAGTTTATCAATTTATTTTGACTATAAGATCTAAATGTCTTTCACATTTAGGAATTTTAAGTATTTCTTTAATGCTTTTTTCTTTAAGGGTATTTAGGTCCTCTATTATTGAAATTGACCATTGATCGAGAAATAAAAATTAAGCACAAGTTTGAAATAGTTGGTACGGAATAACATTAGTTTTCTTTTTGTAACTTCAAATGCATGGGATAAAAATGAAAAGAAAAATGAATTGCCCTTGGTTTCTAATGTATCTATGTGATCAGAAAAGAATTGAGAGGAAATCAAACAACACTGTCAATATCGATTCGAAAAGTTTGGTACGAAGATATGTGCATCATATCCTATATGCTACAATCTTATCATTTATGGAAATTAAACAACTGAGTTACATCAATAACAAGCAAACAAAAGCTCGAATTAGCTAAATCTCTTCTAAGATCACCGGGGGTTAATTGGTTCTCTACTCTGCATTATCTTAAGTCATGAACTGCAACACATACAATAACGACACCGGCCGATCTTACTGATGCAATGCAGCGATTATTTAGTCGAAATCAATTAGCTCTTCAATTCACGAGAACTGATATCTTCTTTGCTAACTAGTAGAGAGCTTCAGGTTGAGATCAATGTCGTCGTCTTCATCTTTATCGCCTCTCTCAATGCTCAAGTCTTGCAACGTTTCTTTAGCCGCCTCCTTTGATGGCAAGAAGCTATAGAAGGGCTTGTTTTGATCGTCTGGTCCAGCGGATTTCGGACTTTGGTTTGATTCCTTAATGCTTCCCTTCACGGCATTAAAATTTATTCCCCGAAAACACAAGATAAGAAAAATCTACATCTTTATCTTAAATTGATATAAACCACTAGAAACTATAGAGAATTGAGTTACCTGAAATGGAATAATGTGATCAAACTTGGCGAGTTGAAGTTGGAGAGTTTGAAATGGCGGCAAAACAGCTGCGGTACCGGGGGGATTAAGAAATCTGAAGAAATTGCCTTCAGGAGGTCCATGTAATTCTGTGTTGTAATTTGGCAGGTAATTGGATTCCGCAGGAGGGATATCCCATTTTGCATCCCTGAGAAAAGGTACTATAGCTATTTGTTAAAAAATTACTAACAAAAAATATTCAAAAGGCGGGGAGAGGACCGAGAAACCGAATTATGAAGCCAAACCTGGGAGTTGGGTTGGTGAGATTTGGATTGTATCCGATGCCATGATTGAAGGAGGTTGTTGGCTGGTCCGGTCTGTGCCTGTGAGAAGGAACTTGAGGGACCGGATAGTCGCAAATCGGAGGGATATTTTTGTCCGAGGAAGGCGGTGGTGGCCGCTTCAATCCGATAACCTGCAAAAATATTCCACGGTAAATTTTTTTGGTTAGCTATACCAATATGCAGTTGTCCAAAAACAAATAATCCAATCTTTATTCATTAGAAGAAATTAAAGTCTAGGTAAAAAGAATAGACATAGCAAGTAAAAACTAGTATTTTCTTTTTTTATCAACGGGGCAAACAATAGTTGGCAAAAATATATATTAATTTTAGGTATTCATGTATTGATCTTATAATGTTGAATTTTCTATAATCCGTGTCACTATTCTTTAATTAGTTTTAGTGTGAAGAATAATGAAAAAGAAAAAGTCCATTATTTATGAAATGAAACATTTTATACATGCCTTGTCATGTGGCCCGATTGATGAGTAGTTGTGACAGAACCTTTGGCTTGAAGGGGGCTCTATTTGGACAGAAGATGGAATGTTTGATGAAGATGACCCAGAGCCCGGATAATTGTTCATCTAAAATTAGTAATTTCAAACCACATATTCATGTTCTTTTTAATCAGATATAGAAATTTATAAAAATATAAATACTTCTAAACTACAAACTCATATTTTCCCACCTCTTCTTACCATTGAAGTTGGGTCTTCACAATGTTGTTTCATCTTCGTAACTGGTCTGCTCGGCAACGGAGTCCCTCCCTCCTCCGATTTCCCTTCATCGGCGGCCCACGCAACACGGAAAAACTCCCGCTCGGGCAACAACTCGCCGTCGATGCATCTTCTTCCGAGTGCATTGTCAACATTAGTACTATCATTTGCACTCCCATAGTTGGAATTTGGCACCGGAGTAGTAGTACTAGTACCAAAAGAACTCGAGTAAGAAGACGGATTGGTAGTACTCATGGAGGCCAGTGGACTACTAATGGACGGCATTCGAAGAAACTGACCGTCGAAATGAGGCTGTGACATGTGATGAAAATACGGAATATGTGCACCACTACTAATCTTTTCTTGTTCTCTCAAGATCTTCTCAAGCTCCGCCACTCCGGGGCCTCTCTTCGGCACTCTCTGCCGTTTAGGAGGCTTCTTCGACGTCGAGCTCAAACCGTTGCTACCTTCTCCACCGCCACCGTCATCACTACCACTGTTAGTACTGCACATGATGATTTAATATCCACACCTGCAAGAGTAAAACAAAATGGTGTGTATATATAAGAATTTTGTTGCACTCAGCCATGGAAAAAAGCCTGTGTGTGAAATAAAGCTAGAGGAAACAATTAAAGGAAAGGCTAGACATGAGAAAGATAACAAGAATCTCCGCGTTTTTATGGATTCAGAGGAAACGAAAATTATTCAAATCAGCGGAATATAAGGCGAGGAAATTAAGAAAATCTCGCAGGAGAAATCGGATTTTTCTAAGCCAAACTTTCCCGTTATTTTCTCACCACAATATTCGTCTGTCCGGTCGATAAAATTTTTTTAACAATCACAGAAGAAAGAGTTTCCCAAGTACGGAAATCCAAGCATTCTTCATCATGATGTTCTCATCCAATTCTTGGTTTTCACGCCCAAGCTTTCTCTCTCTAGGATTTGCTTCTCTCTCTACTTCCTGAAGTATAGATTACATATTTGTAACTTTGATTTTTGGCCTTCAAATCTGATTTCAATAATGAGCAGTTTCTGGGACTTTTTTTTTGGGTGAATTTTTTGGGACATTTATTGCATGGGATTTTAGGACTTGGGCTTGAGATGGCATTGAGGAGTTTAATTGGCTGCATTAAAATCATCCCTCTTTATAGTTTGGTTTAGTTGGATTTCTCTAAACTGGCATGAATCTGCTGAATCAATTCAATTAAAAAAAAAAAATCATTGTCCCAAATTTGCCAAAAATAAATAAATGAAATTTGCTTTAGAAATCATAATTAGCTTTCAAACACGGTTTTTGAACATTAATCTTTTGCCTTATATAAAATACGCCTTATATAAAATACAAATTGTTTTTTTACCTAAAAACAATACAAATTGTTTCCTCAAAACAAAAATTATTAACTTATATCAAATATGTAGAAATAGACTATAGATAATTTACCTCCAAACTTTTAATTTTTGAAATTAATTTGCCCATAAACTTTTTAAATTATTATAATGTACCTCATTAGTTAGTTTTACATTGAATTAAGGATTTGAAATTGGAATGTTTGCATTAGGTTTTGTATTACATTTTTTTAATTTTTGTCAGAGATGGGGGTTTTCACATGAGGCATATATAGCCTTTTCATGACAAATTTAACATAAAGTTAAGCCATGTAGGATAAATTACAACAATTTAGAAAGTTCAAGGTGACAAATTACTAAGATTAGAAGTTTGAAGGTAAGTTGTCAAAAGACGACAACTTCAAATTCGTAATTTTTGATTTGTATTAGACTTGTAAATTTATTTTAAAAAATGGGTTTTCAGTTTTCAATGAGACATATACTCGGTATTTTGGGACCAATTTAACATAAAGTTAAGTCATATGAGATATATCATAAAAATTTAGAAAGTTTGAGGGGACAAATTATTAAAATTAGGAGTTCGGGCATAAGTTCTCAAAAGGTGATAAATTTTGGAGGTATCAGTGCTAAATACCTTAAAATATATTAATATCATTCCTTTACGGATGAAGTTAACGTAGTACACTCGGTCTACTAGTTAATTTCTCGAATCTGTGTTATTGGAAAGAAATCTGCTTTGGTAAATTAAGCAATTTCCAACCTAGCAACAATGCATCAATGAGTCAGCATCATGATCTTTTAAGAATATTATATTTACCATATAAAGAGGTAGATAGCTGTAGATGGCAACTAATCTATTTGCTAAAAACCACTCGATATGCAAAATTTTAGAGAATATTTCTGCAGATTTTTTTGTTTTTAGAGACCCTTTTAAGGAAGAATCTTTCTTAAGTGTCTGTGGATTTAATGAACGCGTTTTCACTGTGACAATATTAGGAAATTTCTTATATCACATGGACCGTAACACAAATGTGTGAATATGATCTTGCTTAATCACGAAGAGAATCCCAACACCATTCTTGATTTACTTGAAGACAGACCCAGCTCTAATTAAGGGTTTAATTTACTTCTTATGGAGTTTCATTAATGGGGTTTTTCATTTTAAGCAAATATTACAGAGTCTAAATGGGGTGTGTGTGTATATATATATATATAGGGGCTAAATTGGTATATGTGTAAGAAAATTTTCTTCTTCTTTCTTTTGTGATATCGAGCTAACAAGGATATATTGGGGGATCTTCAGAGATTCTAAGAATATTTGACAGGTGGTTGTGACGTGTTAAAGCGGGATTAAAGTTTCAGCCAAAATCGAATTGATTATAAGATTTTGGTGATTAAGGTTCAGCTGACTTTGGTTTAAAAATTAAGCATTTGGTTTGTGAGTTGTGAACATAATTAAAATCAATTATATAATGCGCAAAATAACAATAGATTCAGCATTAAGCTGTATAGATTCGGAAAATATAAGATAAATAACGAAGATGAGCAAAAAAAAGAAATCTTTATTTTCTTTATATATAGACTAATATAAAAAAAATGTCTTAATAGGAAAAATTAGGTATATATTGACATGGATAAAGATTTATGTCCTTTATCAATTGATACCCTTATATAAATTTTTGTCCCTTTCTTTTCCCTTTATAAAGAAACCCAAATTTAGAGGAACTTATGATTAATTTCATACGGTTGTTTTTCATAAGTAGTACCCGCTAAATTATGGACCATTTTTTAATATGCCCTTGATTATACAAAAACTGTAAAAAATAAACAAATAAAAAAAGTGAACTTATATTGATTGACCCTCCAATTTGTTAAAAGTGGTTATTACATTCTCTCAATTCTATATAAGTGTTCAAAGCACGCATTCCGTTTAAATCTACTATAAACTAACAAAATGACTAACATGATATGTTTAATTGGGTTAATGTGGGGTGATTTTATAAAATTGACTTTAGTGCATTCAAATTTCTAAACCCAAATTAAAATTGTAAACTGGCAAGGATAAATGGAAACGACATAATAAGCACAAACGGAAGAGGAAAACAAAGGAAATGGACATTGTAAACGACAACAAAGAAAAACAGCATTAAATTGATAAGGACACGAAAATATTGAAGACGTCTAGGTACGAGTAAACGACATAAAATAAAAGGCGATAAAGATGTCGTAAGCATCACAATGAAACAAGACTCTGGATAAGACCGAAATATAGAAAATGACAGAACAGCTAAAACGACAACAATCTTCCAAACAAAAACAAAAACAAAAACAAAAAACAAAAAACAAAAAGAAAAAAGAAAAAACAATAAAAACAACAACAACATGAACAAGAGAACCGACAATAATGTAGAAAGGCAACCAAAAAAAAAAAAGTTAAACGACAATAAGGTGTGAAACGACCATAAAATGATACGACAAGCAAACAGAGGTCAAAAATATAGAAATTTGAATTGGAAACAATGTTGAAACAGACATGAGATGCATTATCGATGACAGAAATATCAAAAATCAACAAAAGAAAACAAACGATTTCAACATAGAAAACGACTAACAAACTAGAAACGACTCCAAAAACCAGAATCACGTCAACATCTAAAACGACAAGAAAAGGAGATCCGACAAAAAAAAACAAAAACGACATGAAATTAAATTAATTTAAAAAAACAAATCAACAATGATGCAGGGAAAGGAAAAGAAACAATAACTAAAAATAATGTGAGAAACGACAAGAAAACAACACAACAAAAGACAAGAATACAGAAGGCGAAAACGACATAAAAGGTATGAAAGCCAAAAATAAAATGACCTTTACTCTATTTAATTGAAAACGACATACCTTTCTCCTGAAGATGAAACAACATTCATGACTACTACACGTTATTTTTTCTGGAGTGGGAAATTTGAAAGAAAAACAAAAACAAAAACAAAAAACAAAAAACAAAACAAAACAAAAACAAACAACATTCATGGCTCAGGTGACCACTCACATCGAGAGCAGCTAATAAGAACATATCCAATCTATTATTCTATTTTAGAGTTGTTTTTACACCAAAATAGTACAACTTTAACTTTAAATCTAATCTTTAAAATTCATCTACAACTCATTTACTTAAAGTTTTAATCTAAAATGAATATTCCCTTTATCTTCTGTTTAATTACATTGTAAAATGTTCATTTAGTCCAAAATTTTAACTTTGTACAGCTTTGATCTCTAAATTTTTTTTTTCATAACTGAAATACCCCAAATTATTAAAATGTTGCTAGAATAGTCCTCCCCGTTACTTTTTAGACGGAATCTATTAGTAATTTGATCAAAAAGTGGTGCTAACTACAGATTATGTCCAAAAATTAATAGAAATGACCACTGTAGCAATGTTTTTATTAGTTTGTGATCATTGCAGCTATAAAAAAAACAACAAGGAATGCCCCTAAATTATTAAAATTTTATTACAATAGTCATTTTCATTAATTTGAGACGGAATCCATTAGTAATTTAGTCAAAAAGTGATGTTAACTTACGGATTTCATCCAAAAATTAACATAAATGACTATTGTAGTTACATTTTAATAATTTAGGGGCATTCCAGCTATGAAAAAAATTCAAGGAGTAAAATTGTACGAAGTTAAAAGTCCAGGAATCAACCTAACAATTTACTCTACATTTTATAACAACTTAAAAAAAATAAAAAATAAAAATAAATAAAAAAACTGCGCTGACTCTAACAGTACTGCATCAAATCTAGATTTGACACAATACTGTTCGCAACTCCATTTTGGAGTTACGCTACAGAGTTTGATTGGAGCCCAACTTGAGGATAATTTTGGCGTTTTGCACCAAAATGAAGCCTGGTTGGAGATGACCTAAGGACGCTGCGTTGAGGTTTGGTTGGGATTTTGATGATGATCGAGTGGTTCCTTATCATTGAACTAAAGATACTTTGGTTGTTGTTTTCCATCTGAATAAGCTTCTTGAATGGCCAATTACAAACTGGTTGTTGCCTAATCTAGCATGCAGTTGGTCGTCATCATCTTGGCCGGGTTCCGCTCCTCTACGACCTCTACATGTAGATATCAAATATGTTTTACCATCACAAAATATGATAGTCTAGTACATTCGATAAGATTAGGGTGACGTGCTTCTCGTCGAGATATGAGACCCGTTCATAGAGCCTTCAACAAACATTTTATGTCAGGATCTGGTGAAGCCCCTTTGATAACGTCCGAAAAAATTATGCTAGCGTCAGTCGCTCTCTTTCGGAATTTTTTTTTTTAGCCAAAAAAAAAAAACATAGATGTCTCACTAACTTCTGGAATTAAAGAGGATCCAGCACCCCCCTACACCATAATTTTAAGGACAATATCACACTTTTTGTGTGTTTCACAACTTACAGTATCTAAAGTTTGTATACAAACTGAATATTTCATGCCATAATTTGTAAGAATATGATGAAATTCTTTATAAACTAGTTTAATGAGATGTGTAGTTTAAAACTTATTTCTTTATGATGTTCATAGTTCTAAACTCTAAAGTCAGAATTTTAAGACAAAAAGGAGACATGTAAAAGTTCTCATTGCGTAAACAAACTATATATACTTGCAATAACTAATTCGAGGACGTAATAATAAGAAGAGTGGAAATAAAAAATAATTTCAAAAAAAAAAAAAAAGAATTCAAATAATATGCGCATCCTGTTATCAATTAAAACAAAAAAAAAAACAAAAATCCTTCTGCATACTTTAGGAACATGGTACTAGATCTAGCTAGTAATTATATCTAATTTTACAAGAAAATACAGGATTTATGGGGAAAAAAAGTTAACCAAGCCAGATATCTTCAATCCAATACAACTCCATAAAATTTATACAACTTCCTATTATATGTTCACAAGCTGCTCACACTAATACCTTAATCTAAGGCATCAAACAATCCAATACCAATTCATGTATATATATATATATATATATATATATATATTTAAAAAAAAAGCTCGATAATGATAATACAAAAATGTTTTTATTTAAGGTAAAAATTTAAAAAAAAAAATTGTGTGTATAACTGTATACCAATTATAAGGCAAAATACGTGTCATCACTGCCTCTCAACATCATGATGAGCAGCAGCAGCACCAGAGGGAGCGACTTCTGCACAACTGTCAAGCGACCTCATAGACAATCTCTCCCTGCTCAGCATCCTCCTAAACGAGTTCAGCCGCGAGCCGCTCGGCTTGCTCTCCGGCTGCGCCTCGCCGTGGAGCAGGCTCATCTCGTCCACCGGCGGCGCCGTCGGCGGCTGCTCCGCCTCTGCGCCGCCTCGCTCCGGCTGATCCATGAGCACCACCGTCGGCTCTACCTCGGCCCGGCAGAGCGGGCAAGTCGAGTGAGAGCCGAGCCACATGTCGACGCAGTCCACGTGGAAAACGTGGCCGCAATTTGGCAACAACCTCACCTTCGCCTCCTCTGTCACGACCGCCAGGCAGACCGAGCACTCCAAAGCTTCCTCGGCCGCGGAGGGCTTGTACAAGAACTCCGGCAAGGAGTTTATGACCGTCGGATCGAGTCCGCCGACGGCGTTCTTGTGAGACGGGTGGTCGGAGGGGGCGGAATCGGAGCTGGAATTGGACGCGTTGGTATGAGAGGAGATGAGGCGGGACACGAAGTCGATTCGCCGGCTCTGCTGGCGGCGATTCTGGCGGTATTTCATGTAGAGAAAGAAGAGGATGACGAGAAGAGTGACGGCGAATAGGGAGGAGACGGCGGCGAGGGTGACCTTGTGGCTGACATCGAGGCGGCGCTTGTGTTCATAATCGTCGTCGTCGTCGGAGCGGCCCATTGGTTTTGTTTTGTTTTGTTTTGTTTTTTTTTTGGGCGGCCCGTTAGTTTGATGTGGAGGAATACTGAACACAGATGTACGAAGAAATTAAATTGATATGAGCTGTGGAAATTAATGTCGTTTATGACTTCCTTTCTAGGAGGGGCTTTTGAGAGAGACTTTAATTTAGCTTTTTGTTGAGGTCACTGGAAATTTCTTAGGTCTTTTCATTGTCTTGACTTTTTTGCTTGTAGAATCGTTTGCATTTGGAGATTGTCTATGTGGTGGTATATAATAATGTCATGGTCTTCGTTCTCCAGAAGTTACGCGCCCCCTTGGACTTGATATTGTGTGTGTATCTTTTTAACTCTCGTTAAAAGCGTGAACGGAGGCTTTTGTCCTCCTAACTCTATTCTCGCGTGACGTGATTGTCATGTGGTGGTCACATTAATATCATATGAAATTTTTTATTTATTAGGTACACATATAATATATATTTGTCAACTAATATGTATATACACATATACATGTGGTCCTGATCCTCATATTATCTATCTAATTTTCTGAAAGAAAAAGATTAAAAAAAGTTAAAATTCAGTTTACATAAATTTGATGGCTAATAATATAGGTCTCATAAGAGCATACTCTATTTAATAAAGTGTTATTTTTTATGTCAAATTTATCATATGATAAACTTGATGGTAAATTTACAACTATAATTAATATAAAATTTAACATTTAATTTTTATTATTTTTATTAATTGACATCTTGACTTTTTTAATCTAGTCAGTCAACTATCTTCATTTTAAATTATTAAAATATTACTTTACGGGTTTTAAAGCTTAATAATGATGAAAAAAAAAATAAAAATAGTATTGTACATTACATTATAAAGTAGGATGATATTTGTGATAAATATTAACATAGGGTATATATATATATATATATATATAAGATGGTCTATGAGAAAACTAATTAATGAGCTCAGCAAGCTAAGTAGTGAAGCTAGCTTTCTTATAATGGTCCGGATAAAAATAATACAAAAAGTGGTTCCACCAAAATAAATAAATAAATAAATAAATAATGATAATAATACTAGGAGTGGTCCAGATCTCTGCATCCATATTGAAAAATTTTGAGACTCAACCAACTCTTTAAAGAAGTTAATAAGGAATATTTAAAGAAATTATTAAATTTGAGAGAAACGTAACAAACGAAATGTACAACATAATAAAATCTGGATTGTTGTTTTCCTTTTGCCCTTTTTGTTATCGGATTCCTTTTACATTTCTTTGATTTAAACGGTTCAATTTAACCATATAAAATTCTCTATAAATATAATTTTTCAAGTACAGTTTAAAAAAATTTTCTTCGTGTACTTATTTTTTTCTTTGTGGTTGACCCATAATTCTTCCGTGGGTGGGTGGGTTATGAAAGTGACACGGGGCGAAGGGACAAAGGAAAGTATGAAAAAATCAAAACTTTTGTTGGGCTCTCAAAAGTCTTGAGATGTATATATGAATTTAAATTCGTCCATGAATTAATTTTGGTGGAGTAGAAGCAACCAAGTCTTGCAGCCTTTTAATATATATATATTTACATAATTCAAAGGACCACCATCACATTTTTTCAACTCATTATTCGTTAAGAGATAATTGCAAAGCTCTTTCAATAATTAATGAATGTGATATTTGATGTATAGATATAGAAAAGATAATTGCATTGGTACTCTTCATATTTACAATTAAATTGTTTATAATAATTATATACTTTTAGCTGAAATGCTTTATTTCGATACTTTTTATCAGTTTAATTAAATGGAACTGTTAGAATGCCGATTTATCTCAAAAGCTTTAGATATTATTAATTGGTCTAACAATAATAATATTATTGGCCAACAAAATAAAGGTAACAAAACTAATGTACAGTACGTAATAAAATCCGGATTAATTGTTTTCTTTTTGCTCTTTAGTTGTCAGATTCTTATTATTACAGTTTTTGTTTCATATTAAAAGGTTAACTAAAAATTTGATGGATGAAATTCTCATTTTTGCCATTGAAAGCTAGGTCTCTCTCTCTCTCTCTCTCTCTCTCTCTCTCTCTATATATATATATATATAGATATTATTTTCAAGTGTTTAATGCTCCTATTTCCTGCCTTTTCTTTAGTGTAGACCCGTAGTTCTTCCGTCGTTGGGTTATGAAAGAGACAAAAGTAAATTATGAAAAATCAAACTTTTGAAGACTCTTTCTTGAGAGACTTTTATACACAACCAAAATGTCACCATCACGTTTTTTGCGAGTCATTGGTGAACACAAAGAGAGAAAATCAAGCTGTGGAAAGCGCAAAGCTCTTTCTATGATTATATGTCATTTTGAATAGATAGTAGTGTATGACATAAGAAAGATAGAAAAGAGACTTACATTGGTGCCCTTTATATTTACAAATAAAATTGTGCATAATAATATACCTTTAATTGAAATGTTTTATCTCAATACTTCTAGTTTATTCAACAAGATGAAACTTGTTAAATTATCGAAATATCTCAAAAGCTTTAAATCGTAAAAGCTTTAAATGTTACGAGTTAGTTTAATAATAATATTATATCTTAATAGAATGCGTCGAAATTAATCCAATCATCCTTGATTTTTACTAAAATAGAAATTGTCAATTTGTAGATTATGTAGATCAAATTAAATACACTCTATCACGTCAGCTTCCAGAACAAGTAACTAACTCAACTTTCAAAACAAGCAACTAGTCATATATTCAAAACGAGTAATTTACCCAATTACTTCCTAAAACTAGGTAACAAAATATTACTTTTTATTTTTCTAATAAAATTACCATAAATGCCAACATATAAAAAACCTAACTAACTTCCATCCAGAACGGGAGTGGTCAAATGATGGCTCAAGATTATCGGTTTTGGCTTGCACAAAATCACTGGATATTGCAAGTATAATTGTGAAGGTCATGATCTTGAGAAGTACAACAAGTACGTTCCTCATGATATGATATATTCTCACTAGCAATCACACGATATATATATATATATATATATATATTTCATGTATAGAAGGGGATCTCAATTACCTTCATATAATCAACTTTCCCAATTATAGAAGTATTTTAAAAAATAACTTATTTTTAGAACTAGAATACATCATGTCTCCGTTTTGTAAGTTAATTAGAAATAAAAATTTTAAGTTGAAGTTAATTAACATTATAGAAGTTACAAATGAATATGGTCATTTGTCTCTTAGCTAAGTAAAACAAATATGGGTAACGTTCTTTAAGTGGGTTGATAAGCTGCTCGTCCTCTTCGTTAAATGTTTAGGTTCAAGTCGTCCCCACTACACTAGACAGTTATATATAAGCAATCCATTTCATTAGTGATCCGTATATCCTAATATTTACCCCCAAAATATAATTATTTGAGTACATCAACCTCTAGGTTTATAACCCTCTACTCTTATTTTCTTTTATTTTAAAGGATGAGACAATGTGGAAACAAAGTAGATCTAGGACTTGGGGAAAAGGGGGATGTCTCTTCGGTCCTAAGAAAGGGGATAACACTGATCAAGCTTATAAATCATAACTATTATATGGGCATTGGAAAAGATTATTAGAGTAGATCAATTTAATTTGGGCACTTTAAAATGTCGTTAAAAAAATATTTCGTTAGATTTAACTTCTAAGAAATAGTGACGTAGAGGTAGTACTTAGCATTTAAGGTTCATCATAACAGATAGTACGGATATAATGGATTGATATTTCTTTTTATTTGTTTGGTCGGTTAATGAGTCTACTTTTTAAATTATCTTTTGTTTAGCATATAGGTTTGAAAAGAAAATTTTCAAAAGATTTTATATCAAATGAAGAATCTTTTTGGATCGGTTTTTGCAAGAGATAGAATAACAAGTGCGGTGTAGGTTTCAAACATTGAAAGAATATTTAAGTTGAATTTGAATTTTTTTAAAATAAATGTTTATGTTTTAGACATTTCAGGCCACAAAACTGACAAAAGTACCAATCTTTTTATGTGAATAGATAAACAAGAGTAAATAAATTAAATAGATTCCTTAGCTACCTTCAAAAAAAGAAAAGGAAAAATACAAAAAATTAAATTAAATTAACACACGTGCATGAAAAGGTCCACATCAAATGCAGTTCCACAATAGAGTAAGGATCCCTAAGAAATTTGCAGATGAATCCTACACCATAAACCATTAGGAAAACTTTAACTATTTTTGCAATTTCGAGGACGAAGATGATAATTTTTTTTTCTTTTCGAAATTTTAATCACAGTCTATCGGTAACTTATCATGATCTACCAACTGGACTAGAACTCTTATAACTTTTTTCCCCTATCTTTCTTATTTTTCTCTCTATATATTTTCATGCATGTCAGTTTCGAATATCTTAATGTTATTTTATGTATCATGATTTAAGTAAAATTTTCGATTAGTTAAAAGACTTAAAAAAATAAATAGTATAATGATCATCACAATTTTTCTACAAAAATTGTTTGATTGATAAGCTCAAACTGACTTAAGCGATTACAAATGATTTGTTTTAATTTGGTTCTTTTTACAAATTTTCAATCCCACCAAACTAACAACAGAAAAATTAATTGTTTTTAAATTTATAGTTTTTCACTCCGAACTCGTTCGTCCGAAGCCCAAGGTACAAGACATGGACTAAGAAAGGGTAACAAGAAAGACATAGGGTCCGTTTGGTGAATGAATTTGAGTTGAAAATTTTAAGTTTGAGTTGAAAATTTTTGTTGACTTTTCAGAAAAGACAAAAATTTTTTCAAAAAAAAAATAAAAACTTTTTCAGAAAAAGATAAAAATTGATATAAAAAAGTACATTTTAATTTGAAATAAGAGAGATCACCAAACAAAGCTATAGTTTTTTTTTTTTTTTAGTAAAAGAAAGACATACTTAAATAGATATATTTATATTTTTTAAATCTTTTTTTAATGTTTATTTGGATCAAATCTTTATATTTATCTAATTAAATATTTAAAAAAATGAAACTTTTTTTGCTAGAAAAAAAAATGAAACTATTATAATTATGATAATAATAAAAAGTGTAATCTTACTAGGGGTGACAATTCGTGTCACGTGTCGGATTCGTGTCGTGTTTGAGCCGTGTCAAATTTTTTCTTCTCCAACCCGAACACGACCCGTGACACGAAAACGACACGAAACCGCGACACGAACACGACACGAACCCGTAACGGGTTGACACGACACGAACCGAACTTGACCCGTGACACGAAATTGACCCGCAACACGAAATTAACCCGCGACACGAAATTGTCCCGTGACACGAAATTGACACGAAATTTAGGTTGAACCCGAAATTGACATGAATTTGACACGAATTTTGACACGAAATTTAGGTTGGACCCGAAATTGACACGAAATTGATGCGAATTTGACACGAAATTGACACGAATTTGATACGAATTTGACACGACATTTGACACGAAATTGACACGGAAAAATTCGTGTCAACCCGAACACGACACGAATTTTTTCGTGTCAATTTTGGGTGACCCGAACACGACACGACAACTATTTTTCCCAACCCAAACCCGCAAAATTCGTGTCATTTTCGATTCGTGTCGTCGTGTGGCGACCCGTATTGCTACCCCTAAATCTTACAAATCAGCCTGATAAGACAAGATAACAAAATAGCCCACAATTCCGGGACAAGAGGTGTCTTCTCAGTCCTACCAAAGTGCGTCATCTACACTGACCTGCCACGACACAAATTAGGCATCGCCAGATCTGATTATTGGTGTATTGGTGTACTGTAGTTCGAGGATACAACTTAAAATGTTTTTTTTTTTTTTTTAAATATTTTGCTAGATTTAATATAGTAACATTTTTCTGAGAAAGAAGTAAATAATGTTTTCACATAGTTTAAAAGTATTTGTTATATATAACAACAAATAACAAACTAATCATGTAAATTATTTACTTATTTCTTGTAATTATGTTTTTATCTAGTAAATTTAATGTTTATCTAATAAATTTTCTATTTATCTAATAAATTTACTATTTACTTTTAATTATTTTTAAATTTTGTTATTCATTTCAATTATTTTTCCTAAAAATTCTATTTATTGCCATTTCTCATGAAAAAATATAGTAGCATGTAATTAAAAAAAACTAAATATATATATAATTGCATTTAAAAGTGAATTGAAGGGATTTGTCCATTGGCCAAGGTAAGACATGGAAAACTTCTACTTGAGAAAAAGGGTTCTCTCTCTCTCTCTCTCTCTCTTCTTTAATTTGTTTTTTTTTTTTTTTGGGTTTTTGTTTTTTTGTTTTTTTTTTTTTACTGATCACCTTCATCGTCAAAAACGTAAATTTCGGTCGCGTTTTGATGTTTTACTCCTTTTTTTTTGCCCTTTTTTCCCCCTTTTAGCTGCATATTTGACTTTACACTTACAGCTTCTTTATGAGTCACATGTTGAGTTGACTTTTCTGTCTCCAGCAAACAATTGCGTTGGCCCACCATATTTAAGTGCAATTACACTATTGCCATTGATTTAGTTCACAAATTTTTTCAGCCTGAACAATAACGAGATATGTACATGTCAATTAATACTAATAAAACAATTCATATAATTTATCATTTTATAAATTTTGCTTTAATAGTACCTCATTTAATCCTCTTAAACTTCCACTTCAATTTTGTTTTAATTTAATTGAGAAAAAAATGTTTTCCACTAGGGAAAAAAAATGTTTCCCATTGAAAAAAAAATTTCTGGAAAAAAAAAAGGAAAGCAAATAGCCCTAAGTATTTACTTACTTATTTATTTGTGTTTTTGGCTAAATATTGTTTTAATTTACGAAGAGCAAAATCTTTATACCACAAAAATTTCTAGATTCACCATAGATTTAATAAAAACAAAATAAGATGAATGTAAAATAATTTGACAATATAGAACTTAGTAATTTGTTTTCTTAAAAAGAATTTGATGGATAAAATTTTAGAGTTTAAAATTTTGAAATTAGAGTTACAAAAGATACAAGTGTTTATATGGATTTTGATAAAAATATATTTTTTTATGAGTAATGTGGTATATGTATAATGGTTTATTTATTATAATAAAGATAAGATATAGTTAAGTGGAAATATTTGTAATTAAAGAGTGTAAATAGAATTAGTTTTTAGACAATTGCATAACCAACCCTAATTGGCAGGGGGGGAAAAAAACCGTAAAGCTTGAAGCCATAATCCAGTGTGACTAAAGAAGGCAACTGAAAGTGTGTTAAAAAAAAAAAAAAAAAAAACTAAGAAAACAAATAAGTAAATAAATAACTCAATGTTATAACCAACTCATGTTTAATTTTATTCCGTCAAATCATAAACAAAAGTCAGCCTATATGGCATCTCACATCGGGATTCAATATGGCTTGGCAGAGGAATTTTCAAATTTGTTTTAAGACCACCTAGCAATGAAAGTCTCAATTAAATTTTTTTTTGTCAAATTATTTTAATTTTAATTTTAATTTAGTATGATGTACATAAGCAATAAAGGAGAAAATAAACTAAAACAAGATATTGAAGCAAGTGATAAGATGAATATTGTTAGCATTTCTCTGGAACATGCTTTGAGTATCAAATAGAATGAAAATTTTATGATTAAATACAGAAAAATTGTCACTTAACTACGGGCACCAACTTTAATCCAAATTTTTAAGTATCAATCTATATTATATATGAGTTATCTTTTATTATTCTTATTATTATTGGTAAGAGTTTAAAGAATTGTCACATCTAAAAACTCAACTTTCATGTTGATTGTTTATCATAGATAATTTTTTAGAGATCTTTAATCTCAACTTTCTCATTGAAAATTTTAATTTTTTTATTTGTGATCAAATTTGATTTCTGATTGCTTTGAGTATGCTTTCAATTTTTATGATTAAGTTTGTGCGTTGTGGGTATATGTTATGCTTTCAATTTTTATGATTAAGTTTGTGCGTTGTGTGTGTATGTTTTTATTTTATTTTATTTTATTTACTTCTACTATTATAATTGCATATTCTTGTTCAACTTCTAAGTACAAATTTTTCTTTTATTTTTTTTACATTATGAAAATTTTTAATTATAATTCAATACGTGCATCGCATGTATCTCAACTAGCTATTAAAAAAAATGTCCATGAAAACAAGACAGGAGACAACTCTGCGATAGTAGCATAGAGGTAAGAAAGTGCTATTTAGTGATTTTGCTTCTATTGGTATCTAAGTTCGGGCTATAATGCATGAGTCCAGATCTGCCATCTTATTTTTCTGTCACAAAGACCGTCACATCAATAGGCTTTTGACAACTCATCAATTTGTTCAAGAATTTTTAATGTTTAACATTCTTTATGTGGCTAATTATTAAATTAAGATGATATAACATGACACTATTAGGGAGATAATCAATGAAATAGAAAATCTAAAATAACATATCTCGATTCATATCACATATAATGTCTATCTTTTGATAAAAATCCTTATCAGTCTATGTGTGATCTTAGTAGATTCCTTTATGCTATGTTTGGTAGAAGTGAAAAGTAGGTGGAAAGAAAAGAGATGAGGGATTTTTGAAGGGAAAATAGGATTTTAGGTTGTTTGGCAAGAGAGAAAAATGGAAGAAAGAGAAAAGTGGAGAGAAAAAAAAATCAATGGGTCCTATCATTTTTTATCTCTTCAAAGGTGAAGAGATTTTGATTGGGCAAACTTGTTTATCTTGTATACATAGTTAAAGAGTAATGCTAGGAACATCAACTTAAATCCGAAGTATCAACTGATGTGTCATATATTCATTGATAGATGAAATCAATTGATCTGACAATACTTTAAACACTTACCAATAAAAAAAAAACAACTCATATGACATATAGTTTAGTACTCAAAAATTGAGATTAAAATTGGTCTCTATAACATTTTTCATAGTTAAATTACCTATTTATCCTTATTCTTAAACTAAATTAATATCAAGTAATGGACAAAATAGGCATTTCTCGCATCACAAGTAATTTTTTCCCTCCTGTCATGTCAAACAAGATTAAAGGAAAACTAACTTTTTTTTTTTCTCTCATTCACATTTTCTCTCCCTCATATGTTTTATTTCCTTCCTCTTCTCTTTCTCTCTTATCAAACAAAGTGTTGGAGTGTGTTTGACACAAGAGAAAAGTAAAAAAGAATGAAAGTGACAGAGGGATTAACAATAATATTTTGACATTTATAATTATTTAATAAAAGATTAAAGAGGAAGGAAAAAAATTAGTGAGGGACTCCAAATTCTTCAAATTATACTAACTTTGATCTCTCCTAAATTAGAAAAATTGTTACAGAGATTACATGCCAAAGGAAAGAACTTATCCCTTCTTTCTCGTTTCTTTCCACTTCCTTCTTACTATTTTCATTCACTCCTCCTAAATATATCTCTAATAACGTTAACGAACACGAACACAAAAATAATAATAATAATAATAATAATAATAATAATAATAAATACGGAGACAACTACAAAAGATCAAACTCTTCTTCTGAAGTTATAAATAATTACACAAATATTCTTGTAGTTCTTTTGAAATACTAATTTTTACATACATATTTTGTATGACTAAAATATTCCTTCATTCAATTAAACTTTTCAAAATAATCATTACACTCAAATCATTCATTAAGCAAATTCAAGATTTAAAATATTTTTTTCAAAAAATTAAAGCAATGCATATTAGAAATAAACCAAAATTCAAAATAAAAAATAAATTAATCTATTAAAAATTTCTAACAAAGCATGTTAAAAATTAAAGAAATTTAAATATTTTAAAACTAAAGAAAAGTGCAAAATAAATTAAAAATAAAAAACAGAGCTCAAAAGAAAATTTTTAATAAAAAATATGTAACAAGGAGGAGTTAAGTTTTTACCATTAACTTTAACAGAGTTCTAACATAAATCCTTTTAAAAAATATATCAAACATAAAGAACACCTCACCACATTAATCTCTTGTTTTACATCAATTTTAAAGGGGAGAAAGCGGAAAATAAAGTATTTATAGGTGATAATGAAAAATAATAGCATAGTTTTTTAGAATTGGAAGAAAATAGCATAATAGGCTTTAAAAAATTAAAAGAAATTCCCAAAGTACCCCTAATCTGTCATCTCATTCCCCATTCGGTCCAAGCTTCACAGAGGTCACTGCACCAGCAATCCACCATCATCGCAGATCGAAAGCCGCTGTCACCGTCGCTTGTTAGCTCGAGATCAGATATGTTGTCGACGTCACTAGGGAGCACATAATGCCATCGGAATGGAGAAAGCGATACACGAAGAAAGGGCCGTTGGACAAACCACCATCGCAAATGGAACCTTGCGTCACGAGACCAGAAAATCGTGATGGAACCTCATGCCGCCAGCAACGTATAGAGAGAGAGAGAGAGAGAGAGAGAGAGAGAGGAAATATGGGTGAGTGAGAAAGGTATAAATTTGGGTGAGTTAGAAAAATAGAAGATGAGAGGGTAAAATTGGAAAAACAACACTTATTTCAAAGAGAAAAACGAAAATATGATATAGTTTATCATATTTTAAAGAACCTACTATGAATTTTATTAGTACTTATGAAATATATTATATAATATCATTTTCCCTTTTAAATTATACCTAACAAAATAAATTAAGTAAAATAAATTCAAAATTTCAAAAATAAAATGAGAATTTTTAAAATTAACATGTCAAATTGAACATCTCTCGAGGACATAAAATAGAACAATATAATATTTTATAAAAAATTGTATCCCCTTAAGTTTTGAAAATTACGTTTTTGCTCTCAAACTTTCTGAAATTTGCATTCTGTCTCCCCTTCCGATTCACCCCGTTTTTTTTTTTTTTTTTGGGCCGAACACACACTCTCTTTTGTCTCTTTCCCTCTCTCAGGCTCTCTCTTCACGGCAGCAGAACCCAAGCTCTCTTTAATTTCTGCAGCGGAAACTTTTTCGGAGCAAAAGGAGAAATTTTGAGGTAGGGTTTTCTTTTCTCTCTTGAATCGCCTTTCTCAGAAATTTCCCTATTGAATTCGTGTTTCCTTCTTGCTTTCAATTCTAAGTGTAATAAAATCTCTTTTCTCGTTCTGATTTTACCAGGAAAAAATCCCTAAAACCCCATAAATTCTCAGTACGTAGATGTATGAGCCTATTGAGTTTTTCCTTCATGATTTTCTTGGCGATTGTTTCCCCAAATTCTACGATTCATATTTTTTTAGCTCTGATTGTGACATTTTGTGATTTAAACTGGATTTTAGTTAATTTTTTTCTTGTTTCAACAAGCTCAAAATGGAATCAGCTTTGTGGGAAATGGGAAGAAGAAAAATGAAACCCTAGTTTTCAAAAAATTAAAAAATTAAAAAAATAAAACAAGAAACGAATAACAAGGTTTCAGGATGTTCATATCTAGTTATATCCCAGTAAAAATGTAAAAATAAAATATAAAAAGTAGTCCAAATCTGGTTTTTAGTGATCACTGATTTCCACTGTTTTTAACTTCACCTCGATGTTATATTTCTCTACTCTGGTTTTTCCTTTGTGTGATATTTAACTTCTAATTTGTGTTATATAGCTGTTTATTGCACTAAATCATGTTAAATTTTGTAAATGCACGTCTTCCATAGGGTGGTTTTGCTTCTTCTTTGCCTTGTTTTGGGAACCATGACCTGCTCATTCCTTCAGAAGCTTAAATTTTAGTATCACTGTTATGTTTATTTTTTGTTAAGTGTTAGCGGTTTATGATCAATGCTAGTCTACAATTCGGGTTTTACATTCGAAATTCAAATGCGTATTTACCTGACTTTGTTGTTTTAGTTGATTTTGGCTCTGGAGTCATTTTCGTTATACTAGTTCCGTTTTACATGAAATTTATCAGAATGAAGCTTAATCCTTTCATGGTGTTGAAGAATTTATTGAATCAGTAAAGTACTGCTGAATTATTTCTCATTCTGTTCTTCTTAATGAGTTAACCGATTTGATTTAAGTATATCTCTGTTTGAATCATAGGCTTGTAATGCTGGTCCCTTTGCTCCAAGATGCCAAATATTGAAAAACAAATTTTGCATACTTGAGTTTTCAATCTCTGTGAGTTAACCGAGGGACCAAAACATTTTCCAGGCGCAGATCACCCTCAAAATGGCCGAGTTTCTTTTTGAAGATATTTTCAAGATCGAAAAGTTGAACCCCGATGGGAAAAAGTTTGACAGGGTTACTCGAATAGAAGCAAAGAGTGAGAAGTTCGATATGTTCATGCACCTAGATGTGAACACAGATGTGTATCCGATGAAGGAAGGTGAAAAATTCTCAATGGCGCTGAGTTCCACACTGAACGAGGATGGAACACCCGACACTGGCTATTACACTCCAGTCAACCGCAAGACACTTGCTGACAACTACGAGTATGTCATGCAAGGGAAGCTTTATAGGATTTCTGAAGGTTCCGGACATGGTAAAGCGGAGATTGATGCTTCATTTGGTGGTCTTTTGATGATGCTGAAGGGTGATCCGTCTTATTTCAAGAAATATGAGCTCGATCAGAGGCTGTTCCTCCTCATAAGGAAGGTTTAAAACTCGATGGTTTGGCAAAGTTGTCTCGGAATGTGAACATACTTTTACCTTTTAGTTGCGTAAACTTATTTTGCTGCTTTTTCTCCTCTTAAGGGCAGTGACGATGGCTCTAGCAAAGCTCTCTCACAATATGAAGTTATTATTAAGCTATCTGCTGTATGAACTTTGGTTTCTGCTCACTCGTTGTCGAGTGTTACTAATTGGAACCTTACCATATTATGTTGATAAGGTTGAATTGAAACCAAGTCACTTTAAAATTTTTAATTTTTTTTTTCCTCTCTCTTTTATGGGCAGCAAAACAGTGAGTAAATATAGAGATTAGCTAGTTGGCCCTAAAACGGGGGGTCGGAGGAATCGAAGTTAGCCTTATTGTTGCACAAGTTTTGATTTGCAATCTGGGTACGCCACCCTCTATTCTTATTCTTAATATATAACTTTAAAGTGTTGATTTGCCACGCATTTTTCCTGTGTTCGTTGTAAAAGATCTTAATGCACATCTATGTGACGTTTACACAGTCATATTAGGCTCAACCATGGTAGGAGTTTCACCGTGAAAAAGGTTTTGGATTAATTAAGAAAAAGGTGGGCTTTTGCACGTGTGAGAGTAATGTAATTTCCATGGGGATATTAAAGTGCTTGTATGGCAGGAATTAATTTTAAGATTATTGAAAAATCTTCAACCTTGAGGGGGTCCTTTCAGACTTTTCATCCATGCAATGAAGATTAGAATGGGATCTCGATTGGTTATGGGAACCATTCACCTTCCTGTTTTATGATCTGTGATATGGTTACTTTAAGAACAAAAGAAACAAGAAATGAAAATACACCATACTTGTGCAAAAAGGTAAAATATAAGTGGTTGGAAGCATATCCTTGCAATAATCTTATAGGAATGTTTTACGAAGTTGCATAATTCTATTTCAACACTCTCACACATTTTAGATAAAAACAAAATGAAAAGACAAGAATCCCCGATATTAGTTTTTGAAAAATACCTTATATTTATTTACCATCAACATGGCTCTATTTTTCAATCATCAGACTGTCTGTTCTGCATACTTTTTATTTTGATATGATTTTGATCAAATCCAATAATCATAAACATACGTTATTGATATGAGGCCCTAATTGTAGAAAGGTCCTGAAAATAAAAGAAAGAAGATCATATTCTCAGTATTTTAAACAAATCAGTCAACTTGAAATATATGAAATTTGAAAAGTAAAATTCTGGATAATTATTTGCTTGATTCAATCCTTTAACATTTGCGAAATATTATGAATCATGCCTTACATATAGGTGTGCGTATAAGGACTAATATTACATATACTAACTCCAAATTTATTTTTTAAACATTTTGCGTTGTTATCCTCTTTTTTTTTTTTTTTTTTCACTTCATTGATAAATGTAATCTTTTATATTAATTAACGATATGTGACAATCTTTTAAACACTAATTTTAATAGAAAAATGACTCTATTTCTTATGTCGGTTAAAAAAACAAAAGAAATTATAGTTAATATCACGAGTAATTTTCTATTTATAAGACGAGATAAAGAATATACCAAATTGTTCAAGATCAATGAAGCCCTCTTTTGAGAAGGTTACCACAATCAACCATACAAAGGCCAAGACATTTTGTGTGATAAAATGAAGACAATACATGACAATAAATAACCACTCATAGTTGATTTAGGGAGAGGATTTTTGGCTTGCACAAAAGTAGCAAATATAGTTACAATAAAGATTATCGTAGTCATGAACACAACAATAGCTTTTCTCATTTTGGAATTCTCCAAAAATATTTAGGTCGTCAGCTTAGAAATGAATTGAGTTAAATTGATTGTAGAAGAAAATGTTTATCTATGTTTGTTTATATATATTTGGATATCTCAATTTTTAAACCAATCAACTTGAGTTACTTACTTTTGCTTAGTAGTAGAGCGTAATTAGACGTTTATTAAAAAAGAATAATAATAATAATAATTGAGTTATTTTAACGGTTGAAAAATTGAAAGATCGTCAACTCACTTGGGAAAAAATGGTTGAAGGGTAATTGAGTATTTTATTAATATTTGAAAGTAAAAACTATACTATGAGTAGTTATAATTTATTGAAAGTTATTCACTTAATTTTACCAGTGGGTAAAAGTCGTCTATTCTTTGGTCAGGATCTTAAGATTAGCGACTTTTGACAAAGATATGGTGGATGTGACTTTTTTTTTTAATAAGATTTTTTTTCTATGGCAAAAATAGTACATAGTTGTTAAAAATGTTTTCTGATAATATTTTTGGATTAAAAACTGATTTATATATTTCTTGCAACACCAAATTTATTGTATAGCAAAAGAAATGTTCAATCAATTTTACAAAAGACTTCTTATAACGGGTTTATAGTGTACGTTGTCTACTGGCAACAT
Source organism: Ficus hirta (assembly GCA_038430175.1). Classification (NCBI taxonomy): domain Eukaryota; kingdom Viridiplantae; phylum Streptophyta; class Magnoliopsida; order Rosales; family Moraceae; genus Ficus; species Ficus hirta. Next base: position 10,505,920 of record CM076589.1, read on the forward strand.
AATTTGAATTCGTAATCGAAGTTACCTAACTTCTTTCATACAAATTCATTTACATACCCTTTAAAAAAATTGTGTTTCTAATTTCAAAAAAGTATATAGTGTGTACTCATTAGTTTTCTTTTTATGATAATGTTAATAACGATAACAGTAATTGTTTAAAACAATAAAATAATTTATAATTTATAATTATATACTTTAAAATTAAAATAAAAAAGTCATGTATTCTTATATACAAATAAATTGTTTAATACTAAAATTAGAGAAAGGAAAAAAAAAACATTATATTACATTTTTCAAGGATAAAAGCATCTCTCTCTCTCTCTCTCTCTCTCTCTTTGTGATAAGTAAGAAGGATAAAACATCTTGATCTTAGCATTATAATGAAGCTATTATTTAATTTCTTTCTTTGATATTGACCGAGATGATGGATTAAACAACATCAAATATATCACTGCCCAACATTTTTTTTTCCCGGGAATGTCACTTCCCTTCGTAAAGATATTAGCCAACTACAAATAATATAAAAAGGCTCTATATGGCCCTTTCACAGGTGTTTCTTTTTAACATTGACCAGCTGCAACTTTCTAATTTGTTTGGTTGTGTATGTTTTCTTCTTTTATCTCTTTTTTTTTTTTTTTTTTGGCAGGAAAAAGAGTTACCAACCAAACAAGTACTGCACAAACCAACTTTTTAGAGATCTCCACCTATTAAGCATTGGATACTATAGGTAGCATTTCAATTTTTGTTGTGTCCTACAAGAGTAATTTGATTCAATAATTTGATTCACTGTTATTGGCTATATATACAAAGACATTGATAATATTGGTAGAATTATCAAATCATATCCAAATCGGTACCTCTTTTGAATTTATATGCATGAAAGTTGACAAATCATATCCATGAAAATGTAACTTTCTTCTTTTCCTTTTAATCAATGAAGAGATGAGCAACAATCAAGGATCTTTAGAAATCCATCGATTCAGCTCACTAAAATATAACTCTATTTGAGAGGAGTTTTGGAGATATTTGATTTAAAGTTAATATAAGTTTTGAAAATGTGTGCTTGGGTTAAAAACGTTTGTAAAAAAATAGGTTTGGAGTTTCGTGTTTGGTTGAGGAATAACCGGAAAAAGTTAATTTTGATAATATGTGTTAATTTAGTTGATTTGATAATAGTAAAAGAGAGAGAGAACAAAATTATAATTACAAATATCTGCTGTTATTGTTCATCATTTCCAAAAGTCTTTTGGAAACCAAAACTCATACCAAACGCAACATTGGAAACCAAGCAGTATTTTGCCGTCTCCAGTGTTGCCCACAAATGCCATGTTCATCAAACGCGAAGCTTTCCACTCAAATTTTATTGAAAAAGAGAAGGAAGAAAAAATACAAAAGAAAAATTAAAAAAAAAATTTGCAATAGATAAAACCATAAGGCATATCTAGGGATATATCTATCCAATCTCAAAGAGAAAGTGACATTGTTAAAATCCTTAATCGAAAAAACACAAAGAAAAAAATCTGAAAAAAAAAATATATAACTAATTTGATAGTTCTCTCAACTTGGAAGGGGATACAATTGTTTTAACAAATAAGCTTTCCCAAGAGATCCAACAAATTTGAAAAAATAAATAAATAAAAAATAAAAAGATGATATGAAATCTGAACAAATTCAAATCCGGGCAAGTATATGAATTGGGGTACAACTCGAGGTACATACATTAAACCAAGTTGGGTATATAATCCTTTCACATGATTTCATGACATCTAAACAACAATTGGCCTTTCATATTTTATAGCCGTCTAAAGTACTCAATGCATGAGCTTTCATTTTCACTTGTTTCCTACTTAATATATCAAGTTGTAAAATTTAGATTTAAAAAAAAAAAAAAAGAATAGTTTTGAGATTATTAAATACTTTCTATATCAACTGCTTACGTTTTAATTAAATTAACTAATTGCCAAATTGTGGAATCAAATAAAAGAACCCGGATTCTCTGTCGAATTTATCTATCTAATTTTCTGTGCAACCAAATTGATTTTTGACACGTAAACTTCATTAAAAGCACATAAAAGAAATGGACTTCTCCGTTGGCCTATAACTCTCTTTTTTCCTTTTTTCCTTTTTTTGTTTTGTTTTGTTTTGTTTTTTTGTTGAGGAATTACAGTAGATAGGTCATTTTAAAAAATGTTTAAAATAAACAGCATATTTATGATATTTATTTATGAAAATTTTTAAAAGTAATATTATCGTAAATATATTTCGTAAACAAATTGTTTGTCATAAATACGTTATCTACAATAAATTATTTATTTACAAGAATATTTTTAAGATAATGCTATCACAAATATGCTTATGAATGTAGCATTTACCGTGAATATGCTATTTACCATCACCGAAGAGTTTTCTACTATTTATATTTTTTATTAGAGGTTTATGACCTATTTCCCATCTTCTCTCTTTTTTTTTTCTCATTCTTTTATTTTTAAATTTGCTTTTAATGTTTAAGTTGATGTATCAATTTGGTTAGATAGACAATTAGACAAATAAATGAAACAGAGGATCCGAGTTCTAAAGAAAGATCAATGACCATAATTAATATAATAATTATTTGTTTTCAATTAAAAAATTATTTATTTAGGGCTAAAGATGATTACTAATATCTAATCTTAGCTAATCTTACAAGGCAAATCCGAGTTCAAATCAAGTTATTATTTGATGAAAACCATCTATAATCTTGTTCTTATATAGTTTTTATTTGACTTTATTTTATCTCTATTGGCCAAGCTTTGTGTTTTTCCTGCTTCCCCTGTTTTGTTAGGTGCTGTTTTTGGGTTTAATGAAAGTCGTGTACTTTATATTTGAATAACTTGGTTAATTTAAATGCTACGTTACATGAGAGTCTTCTTAGTAACTGCCTACTTAATGAAAACTACTATTACTTGATAGGCATATAAGCTTATCATTTGCCTATAACATTCGAATACGCATATATTCTTTTGCCAACAACTTAACAAACGATTAGATAAAAAACAATGATTAGTAGTTACGGGCATAACTTAACAAATAATACCATACATAATTAGTATAGGATATAATATTTAAATCTTCCCCCTAAAGTTTAAAAAAATAATTGAAAAAGATAAAATGATTATATATTATTAAGAGACATATTTTGAAGACCACTTATAATAGTGGCATAGTTACCTGTTACACTTGGATGAAAAAAACAAAAAAACAAAAAACAGAGAGAGAGAGAGAGAGATTTTGAAGTGCTAGTTTTATTTCTACAAGTGAATTGTGAAGGAAATGCCCACGTTTAGCAGAGACAAGGTTGCCCATTAAAAAAAACAAAGTTGCACACCCCAACTGGGTCCCGTAGGTCAGTCGGTTAGAGCGCTGGTCTTATGAGCCGGAGGTCGCCAGTTTTAACCTCGCCGGGACCATTCTCTCTTTACTCAGCTATATATATACATATATATTGACCATCCACTTTGGTGGATCTTACAGAAATATACTAGACTAATACCCACGGTAATAGGAGGAAAAAAAAACACTACATTTTTTCATTTTGTTGTAAATTTATAGTGATAATTTATTTTTATAGATTCTCATGAATTAGTTTTTAATCTAAAATATTGACTTTTCTTTTATTTTTTTAATATTATAATTTAATTGTGTTATTTTAATTTTTAATTAAATTAATTCAATTTTTGTTTCTTTTTTTTTTTCGTTCTAAATTTTTATAAAATTTAAGAATTTGCAATTCTTCTATATTGTTTAATTGATGCAGTTTTATTTTACATAGTTAAAAATGATTGAAGAAAATATTATTCTTTAATTTGTAATTTAGTTTAGTTAATTTTTTTTTCCGATATTATTTTATTAAAAAAATATTTATTTGTTAAAGTAATTTTTTTAGTATGTTAAATAATCGTTTTTTTTAATTTTTTTCAATTTACCATTTTGTAATCTTTATATATTGTTTTATTAATGTAATTTTATTTTATATAATTAAAATTAATTGGAGAGAATATTACTTTGACTTTGTTAATATATATGATTGTAACTAACAATTTTTGTATCCTTTCTCACCCTCTCTATTCAATTCGTTGCATTCCGTAAAGAGGGCAGAATGGTTTTCATCAAATTTTATATATTCCTAATATATAACAATTGATGAAAATATTATTTTTTAAGTTTTTTTTTATATATATTTTTATGAGAGCCTACATTTCTTGAATCAAATAATACATAGCTTATTATTATTCATTATGATCAATTATGTTATTAAACAAAATAATAATTTATATCCAATAAAAAATTTAACATTAATGAATTTAAAAAACCCAATTCATTAACATGTTACCTACTACTCTTCCTCCTCCCCCTTCCTTATGTCTACGCATTTTTTGCCTTCAATAAAGACTTGGATTTATTAAATAAAATAATAAACAAATTAAGGTATGTAAATTCATAAATAAATATTACATAGAAAAAACGGAAAAAAAAAGAATAAAATTACATAATAAAAGAACTTAAATTATACAATTAAGATTACAACAAATTGTAATTATAAAAAGATTTCAACACAAAAACTCTTCTAACAAACTTAAATATTACAACAATATAATAGGAAATAAATCCCCCGGGTAATAAAATAAAAAAAATTAACAGAAAAAAAATTGAAGTAGAAATAATAACAAAAAATTTAATATATACACATACGTATATATATACACTATAAAAAACAGTATAAAAGTTTTAATGAAACATTTTTTGATATGCTCAGATCTCATTAATAATATGTCTCAACAATAACCATAATACAACTCAACATCATCTTTGATAGCTACTAAGTGTAATGTCTGGGAATGTGTCCAAAAAAAACAAAAGAAAAATAGAGAAGGCTTACATAATGCAGAAAGAAAACGAAGAAAAGAGAGAATAGGAAGAAAAAGGAAAAAGTTCAAAAAAATTTAGAATAGCACAACAATATAAAGACAGTAATATAATAAGTACCATTATATTGTCACAAAAACAAAATTAACACAAATCCCAAACATTCACAGTAACAATAAAGATGGTCAAATAGTATAAAACAGTTATGTAACATATGTTATCAATAATACCATATTCAACAACATATATACCAAATTAAACAATAAATATGGTACATGCATTCTTATATATCTGATTAGAGATCATCATAGCATACAAATATTTTAATCCAAAAGTTCCTGTTAAAAACATGTACAACAACAGAACACAAAAGCAATAATAGGGGAAAAGAGAAAAAAAAAATTACAAAACAGTAAACTTATCACATATGACATTATCATGTAACTTATAATATAAATAATATTCACAAAACATTCACAAATAATAAAAAATGGGCTATGTATACTGTCGGCCAGGGAGAAGGACCGGAGGGGGGGGGGAGGGAAGGGTAAAAAACCATAAACAGAGAAAAGAAACAAAACACAATAAAAAAAATTGAATCTCTTCACAATATGATGATCATAATAATAAACATACTGAAATAATAACACAATAATCAACATTCATAAAAACGTTTGAATAAGAACAGTACCTGGATAAAAAAGTAGGTTTTAACAGAGAAGAACGAAGATTCAAAGGAAAGCAGTTAAGAGAATTTTACAGAAGCATTAATGGTGAAGGAAAGAAATGAAGTAATAAATGAAGAGAAGATTTATTTAAAAGAGAGAACCGGCTAAATCAGAAGAGGCGGTGGAAGAGAGAGAGAGAGAAAATTTTTTTCACACAGAACAAATAAAGGATAACAAATTTTAACAAAAGCAGCTGTATTAATGATAAAGGTGGATTTGTAAAAAATCTCAGTCAAAGTAATCATGGGCAGTAAATGAGAAGCTTCTAGCATACAATACAATTACAACAAAAAGGATAAAAAAAAAAAAAGATAATTTAAAACTGACAGATCTTATAATTACAGCTAGCAAACTACATAGTTAAAATATCTAACAATTCATTGAAATCTAACTAAATCATACAATACGGTTATTAGACAAAACAGAACAATAATTCTACAGGAATTAAATACAAAGAACAGTGATAACAAAACATCACACACACTAACTTAATCATAATTAACCATTATAAACAAAAATGTCCTATCTATAATAAAAGCAAACTGTATAAAAAAAATTTAACAAAAAAAATAAACAACTTATATTAAAAACACCAAACATTGTAAATCCTAAATATAATAGAAAATCATCAACATACAAAATGCAAAGATCAAATTTGTAAACAAAATCAACAAAATATTACCCTGGGAGAAAAAACACTAAAAATTACAAAGATACAAACTAACAGACAAAAAATCTTCAATGTTCCAGTTGATACTTGCATCCATTTATTTTGCCACAATTGTTATTCCAATATGCAAAAAGTAATCAACAACAATCACATATCATTAAAAAAAAAAAAAAAAAAAAGGGGAGCAAAAACAATACCGAAATAGAGAAGAGCGAAAAAAATCAACATACTGTAATTTTTGTTCACGTTTTTTAGTACTCTGCATTTGTTTCCAAAAACTTGGAAAACAAATCAAAAAATACTAACGACAAAAAAAAAAAGAAGAAGAATATGAACAGTAGGCAAAAATAAAAACCAAAATCCAAGAGGTCAAAAAAGGACAAACATATACAACAATGAAAAAAAGCTACATTAAACATTAAAATGTACACTTCGAACATAAAAAACATTCGGAACCTTCAACACAATAACTGAACAATGACAAAAAAAAAGGGAAAATAAAAATTTTAAGAAAAAAATTCCAAAGTTCAAAACTCGACATTCGGGGAAAAAAAAAAAAAGACCCATGAGAGAAAAATACATAACTGAGTTAAAAAATAACAAAAGAACCGGAGAGAGAGAGAGAGGGATGGAAAAAAAAAAAAAAACCCCCCCGAAACAGTAACGAAGAACAAAACAACAACACAAATATCAAAACCAAAACCTCCAACACAAAAACATATCCAAACCTTCAACACAATAACCCAACAACATCAAAAAGGAAAAAAAAAATCCGAAAATGAAGAACAAAAACAAAACTTCTGCAACCGGAGAAAACAAACACACCGACGAAAAGATCATCAGCAATAGAAGCCGAAACCAAAAAAGAAAGAATGAGTAGCCAAAGGAACAAAAAAAACCAAAAATCTAAGGTTTAGAAGCCAAAAATCCGAAGAAGAAGAAGAGAGAAAGGCAGAGCTGTAGAGAGAGAGAGAGAGTCCGAAAATGAAAGATAGAGAGAGAAAATCAAGAGGGAAAGTGGGCGGCGAAAGAAAGAAGAGAAGAAGGGAATTAGGATATGGAGGGCAAAACCATCCATTTGGTGTGGGCAGCTCAACCGGCTGAAGGAAGCGAGGCGCAAAAACGTCATTTCACTATTTAATCACTGTAGAATGAACAGTGAAAAATGAGCATTCTTTTAGTATATTTATATATGTGTAAACTTCATCCATTTTCGTCAAAAGAATTTGCAACAGCCACTATCAGCCCCCGCTAGTCTTTTCTTTTTTTTTTTCTTTTTTATTTTTTTATGGTAATCCTGTAAATTTTAAGAAATAAAAGGCGATGACAGATGACACTCCGATACTCAAATCAACCAAGAGTCTCATATGATAATCCAAGACCAGTACAGAGAGTTAGATCGGTAAGAGGTTGAATTGAGGCTCAGATATGGTGTGGGTGTATGATTTCCACCTTAGCTCTTGAGATTCACTCTAGTGGTTGTACAGATTTCGTAGGTGGCTGCTTGGTATTTTATGCTACAATCGCTCAAGATTTCCCGAGATCTAGATGACATTGATGATTGATCAAAATCAGAGCATACGTTCCGTCGTACTAAACACGTGTGTCACAGTTTATATTAGTAAATTATTTAAATAATAAAAAAAATACCCTAACAATTACCATAATGCAACTTTGCCTACCCTACAATTTACCTTTTTCATTAGACAAGATACATTTCATTTTTTTTTTTAAGACAATATTAGTCAAAAGTTATAAAAAACGTGAAGACCCTTTTTTTCTATTACATTCTACCCTAGTAGTTACCAAATCAATTTAACACACACACGCGCGCACGCACACTCTAAAAAAAGAAAAACAAAAATGAGTGTATAAGTAATGAAAAGGCAGGCCATCTCATTCAGAGAGCGACATGGTTTGTTCCGCTGTCACTGTAGCACACCCTTTCCCGTTGAAATCTCAAAAAAAAAAAAAATATATATATATATATATATATATATATATATATCCCACCACCAAACTAACTACTGCTCCCCCACAAACCCCACGTACCCAATTCATTTCTCATTGCAGCCTCCTTAATATGAGTTGTAGTAGGCGTTGGTTGAGCCTTTGATTGGGGAGAGACAGAGAATATCTCATTAAACATTACGTGAATCTCCCTAACCTCTTTCATTTCTCAATTATCCTTTCTTAATTATTATTATTTTGGTTTGATTAACATATTATATATATATATATATATTATTTTTTTTTTTTTCTTGTTTCATTATTTTTTTATTTTTTTATTTTTTTGTGGTGGACCATGGATAATCCGAAAAATTCCACACCCACCTTTTATTTATTTATTTTTAATGTCTTACCTTCTACGCCTTTGCTTCTTCATTACTCCTGCCTTTGAGTCCTTACAGTCACAATATTTGCCCCCACTGACAGGCTACCTTCCCTTTTTCATTTTCCTTCCCCAAATCTCTCTCAACTTCTTCTTCGTCTCTCTGTTATGTCTTCCTCTGGTAAAGTCGTTTCCTTCCTTACCCAGATTCTGTTTTTCTTTGTTTTTGACTTTTGGAAGGTGATTTTGAGATGCCCATTTGGGATCTCGTTGATTTTTTCAGTAAATAACCGTTCATTTGGTTGAAAAATGTTGTCTTGTATTTGACTTTGTTTTGTTTTGTTTTGTTTTTCTTTTTTCTTGGTTTTATTGCAATGGGCTTTGGTGACTCTTGTTATGGTATATGATTTTATTATTGGTTAGCAAGGGAAGAGTTTTATGTTCAGCTTAATCCATGGTTTTTGGGAGTAGTTGCGAAATTGTAATTGATTTTTTATTGGGTGAAGATTGTTTTGGTTTCTTAATCTTATTGTTGATTTTGCTATTGTTCAGTTCATTTTTTTGTCATTCTGTGTTCATTAATTGGTATGTAAGATTGATACAACAGCCGGTTTGTTAAGAATTACACGTCATATTTCTCTCTATATATATATATATATATTTTGGGGAGCCTAATTCTATATTTTTAAGAGCAATAAAATTACAAAAGAACATAAACAAATACGAACATATGATATTTATAGCGGTTTACCTCAATGTGAGACTATATTATATTCAAAGCCGCTGCAAAAATTCATTTTGATGAAAAAAAAGCTTACAAGAGAAAAATCGTCCACCTCTTCAGTCTTGCTGTTTTTTTTCCTCTAAGCTCTCTCTAAAATTGTAAACCCTAATGACGGCTCCACGACTTAACACGGTTAAGTGTAATGGTTGACTGTTGGATTGGTTTCCCGGAAAAAAAGGAAAAAAGTTGATTTTATAAATTTTTTTTTAAATTTAAATTTAAATTTTTTTTAAATTTAAGTCTTCTTTTTTTTCCCCTCCTTTCTTGTGATGCTGATGTTGATACCATCTGTATTTCATTGCTTCAGGGTTATGCTAAGTTGGACTCTTACTATCAAGAATGGGCTCTGGAAATTGGTTTAAGACGGTTTTTGGACAAAAGAAATTAAAGGTTGGTTCAAAGCCAGTGAAGGTATAAAACTTTTCCAGTCAGTTAATATTGTTGTTGTTTGTTTCTTTTTTTTTTTTTTTTCTTTTAATGCCAATTTTCGTAAAGATTGGAACTAATTAGTGACAAGGGAAAAAATATCTACCTTTATGAAGGGCATTATCTTGTGCAAGTTCGTATTGCGCTATAATTAGATTTGCAAAGTTGAAACCAATATGTATTAGGATTGATGTTTGTATGAGAGTGCGAGTTCTTATCTTTTGTCACAATTTGGAACAGGAGTCTTCAGCTCGCGCAAAGTCAAATGGCATAAAAGTGAAGAACAATACACGGAAGGGGTCTAATAGTTTAATGAATGGATCCCTTAATATGCCAATTGAGGATGTAGCCGCAATTCGGATTCAGACTGCATTCCGCGCATACAAGGTATGTTTAGTTTGGCATTGTGTTCATGAATTTTTTGAGATAGACAGTGCAAGATTGATATATATATATTTTTAACTATTATTCCGCTTTTTGCTGCACCGCCAATTCTGCATCAAACAGTCTTTTAAAAAACCAAACATGGGAGAAACCAGAGCCATTTCTGATATAGGAGGAATGTTTTTCTGGTATAATTTCGCTGAACTTTGAGGAAGTTCAGGTTGATATAGGGGGTTGGGATTGGAGAGGCACCTTTGAGTGCTGGGAGTCTCAACTTCTATCCCAACTTTTTTTAAACCAACTCGTGTAGCAAGTGATTTGGCATTATTCTGTTAACATGGCAATCTTTTAAACACCTTGCAATAAAATATTGACATGTCGGTATTAAAAGGTTTGGATAAAAGTTGGGATTTGTGGCATTATTCTTTCATATTTATGTCAATTTACTGTAAAGATTATTACTCTGTTGCTGTGTTTCTAGGCATCACAAAGATTTGTGTGAACCTGTTACAGGCCAGGAAAGCTTTACGTCGTTTGAAAGGGATATTAAGATTGCAGTTAATTACCCAAAGTTATCCTGTCCAAAAGCAATCCACAACTACGTTGAACCTTCTTCATTCATGGTGTAAAATTCAAGCACAGATTAGAGCTCGTAGACTCTGTATGGTAACAGAAGGGCGGATCAAACAGAAGAAGCTAGAGAATCGACAAAAACTTGAAGCAAAGCTTCATGGCCTAGAGGTAATATCTCTTGCTTTCCTGTCTGTGAGCTTTGCTTAGCTTAAAATTTTATAATCATTGCCATAAGTTTCTTTATCTATCTTCGAAGCTGTCTTCTCGTGTAGTTTCACTAGAATTTAGATCGTCAGTTGTTTGTTGAAATTATAATTGTCTTTATCATCTATCAGACATGCTTTTTTGTCTTCAATCTTCAACATAAGCTGGTTTCCCACGAGTAGATGTTTGATATTGTATCAGCTTCAACTTTGTTTTGTTAAACTACTGCATGAAAGCTTTCGTCTTTTCAATCAATGACTCCCCATTTTGTTTTTGCAATTCTCTATGGTGCTGCTTAAAATTTACATACTGCGTTTTGGTACTGCCATTTGCCCTAAGAATGCTAGTTCCGACTGTTCTGAATAATATTCCTTCCTTAACTGCTTCGCTGATGTTTCGGTTTAGAGGCCAAACAAGATGCACCATCTTTTTCTGTGTCAAATAAAAGTTTGTGGGTGACAGGTAGACTGGTGTAGCGGCTCTGAAACAATGGATGAAATTCTTTCAAGGATATACCAAAGAGAAGAAGCAGCCGTTAAACGAGAGCGAGCAATGGCATATGCCTTTTCTCATCAAGTATGTGATTCTGTGTGTATCTTTCATTGCCATTACTTTTATTCTTGTATCCAACAGAAACTCAGGAATTAGCTTCATGCAGTGGAGGGCCAACTGTAGTCAGAGCCAAGGTTTAGGAAGTGATGAACTTGGCAAATCTAATTGGGGTTGGAGTTGGAAGGAACGCTGGATTGCTGCTCGCCCGTGGGAGAGCCGGATTGCATCTCAGTTGACTAGCCCGAAGAAAGTTCAGAGCAAGCAGGCCAGCAAGGCTGTGAAAACACCAAATCCTCCAATGTCAGTTAAAACCACCCCTTCATCAAATGGCAAGGAAAAAACAAAGGGTCGGAGGTTATCTCTTCCAGCTCCCGAAAAAGAGGTTGCAAAGGCACAAAGCAATAGATCCCGAAGGTTATCTTTTCCATCTTCTGAAAAACTTGTTGCGGATGAAGAAAGCACTAAAGTGGTAGAGGCAGAAACAAAGAAAGAAGAGTTGGTGTCCTAGTTCTAAAGCTGTTGATACAATTTGTTCAAACACTTTTATCTTTCTAGAACTGGAATTGCAGAAAGCGAGAGAAAAGCCATTTTTTGATTAATGTTTATTTTTTCCTTCTAAACTTTGTACATGGAGTGGTGTGAAGGTCATATGTTTTTGCTTGATAAGAATAATAGGAAAGTACCTCGGTTTCGGGTTGACCCCGTCATCCTTCTATTTTCACTTTGTGTTGTATCTCCGAGAACAAAATTTAATTTGTAATGTAAATAGAAAATTTATTCGTTTGGGTGACTCTGAAGTTAGTATAATTTCCTCGCACTAGTAATTTTCATTCTCTCCTTTGGTATAAACTTAAATTCATAATCACCTCATAATTTTCCTTGTTTTTCTCTCTTAACAAAATTAGGTAGCAAATCTGATCAGCGTGAGAAACCATAATGGAGTCATGTTCGAATTTACACTTTATTTTTAAGTGATTTCCCTAACATCTGGTTCATATCGCTTAATATTTAGGTGATATGTGTGTATTGTTCTAACAAAGAACAGAAATGAAAGGTAAAAGACCATTCTGTGCCTTATATGGTTGAATCCCTATCACTCACATCAGGTGGGTCCCATCATTTGTGAGTAACACCGTCCGTTAAAAGATAAATGAAGATGTTAACAAGTATTGCACATTTGTATAGTTGATGTAATGGGTTCTCTTCTTTTGCAGGACCAGTACACAACTTTCCCTCTTTGACCAAGTTACCAAGTACGAACTACCAACTTCCTGTTGGACAAGGATAGCCAACAATACCAAACAAGAAAGGCGAGTGAGAAAGCAGCTTAGGAAAGGTAACATATTTTGCTTTTCTCATACCATTTCTTCCATGTTTTCTATTCCTAGTTCTAGTCCAAGCACTCCAACCAGAGGAAATATTCTGTTTCTTCCCATTATTGTCAAAACCCTAAATTATTGAAGTTGATATGCTGTCAATTCGCTGACTATTTCTTTACTCTCTATTTATTTTTGGGTTTGATAAGAATTATATAAGTGGGCTGAACTTGACACAAATTGTTGAAACTCAGCTATCCCATCAAGTAACAAACATGGACTAATTACCACTAAAGGCATCTACAACAGAAGATCAGAAGTGCTCTCCAGCAGATATGACTATTTCGATATTGATAAGACATATATAATATATCTACATCCATAAATGTTCTATATATGTGATATTGAATGCATGGAAGCAACAAAAAAGTGATTTCATTAGCTTATTAGTTAAGGGTAAGATGGGGGCATAAATATAATAGTGGAGCAAGAATGATAACTTCCGGAAACAATACGAGATGAGAAAAAGCATAGACAGATTCACCCTACAATGTGGTTTTGTTCTTCACTCTCTATGGAAACTGAAACTAAATCCCTACAAATTCACCCGAGGATAATCCTTTACCGGAAAGTAGAAGGGAATTTGGTGATTCAGTATTGGCACTTTCATGAACAAAAATCGGAGGATTCGTGGAAGCATGAAGTGAGAACAAGTTACTGGACTGAAGGGGTCCCCGCTGAGAGAAAAACTGGTTTTCTCTAAGAAGTGGTTGTTGGAGTGAAGAAGGCAATGAATTGAAGAAAAATTCTTCTCCTTCATTGCCTGCAGAGGAATTCAAAGCCATCAGACTCTGAAACCGACCCGTATCAATGGAATTCATGTCTGTTAAACCGGACGTGGAATTGAGCGCTTGTTCATCATCAAAGTCAATGAGACTTGAATGGTGGATATACAGATCCTGTGATTCGGATGACTGGTGGGATAGACAAAGACCTTGTGTTGAATTCTGTTCAGTTGGTTGGTCCTGGAATTGGCTTACCATTGAGAAAATTCCTTCCTTGCTCATGGTGGTCTCATTCAAATGTTGCTGATTCTCCATATCGTACTTGGAACTCGATCCAACCGATATCTTCTGCGGCCAACTATCGCGGCCTTGGTGATGCTGAAGCTGATATAAGCTCCAGTCTCTCATTGCTGGCTCTGGTTGTGTCACACAGTCACTAGCCTCCAGTGAATTATGGTTTTGGGCGGGCAATTCAGCAAGTGCTTCGATGGCTGACTTCGCCTTCTCGATCAACCAATCAATAGCCTTACTTGGCTGGTCATAACCTAGGCGATCTTGGACATCGTAGAACTGTATAGCGGTATTAGCCGACAGTCTGACTCGCTGGTCTCTCAGACCTTTTGAAGTGCACACCTTGTTGTGATGTTCCTTCTTTCTAATGAGCCGTACCACACAACCGTCATGAACTTGTGCAGCATCTCCTGCTTCCTTCCCTCGCCTCAGTCTCGAAGATGGCTGCTTGGAAGCCAATTCTTGCCTCCCTCCAATTCTCTCACACTTGACCATCCGCTGCTCCAATGAAGCCAATTGCTTAGTGTAACAACGTTTCTTACGAGATCCTTGGCGGTTTTTGTCACAAAGTGGTAACTGAAGATGCTGATACCGTCCGAGAATCATCTGCGGTGCTTGTCCTTGTTCTCCTTCCTCTTGAGGTTGATCTTCTTCTTCTCTTTTGCCACTATTCAATTCTCTTTCTTGTAACATTTGGTGATGAAAACTCTCAAGTAGATAGCTCATCATAGGATCTAGCTTTGAACTTCCTTTATTTTCACTTTGCCACACTAACACAATCTTCAGAAGTGATGCGGTTTTCAGTTTCGATGATCATTTGCTAAGATCGCTTCGAGAATTCTCTCAACGTATCTTGCATAATTCTCAGTATTCTTCAAGAATCAACGAATCTGTGTCGTTTATGCTTCCCCTGCATCAAGACGTCTCCATTGTATTCTCTTTCTTTCTTAACATGTTAACTTGTCAAAATGGAGAGTGAATCAACATCTAATCTCAAACAAGGAAAATCAAGCAAAGAATTTACCTTTGAATTTGAAGTTGGAAGTTGTTTTATAAGATTTTCTTGCTCTATTATTTCACGTCTCACTCTCCTTCTGCACTAAAGTGACTTTCTTTTCTTTTCTTTTTGGCTGTGAAATTGTACTGTGTCTACTTTGTAGTTTTGGCATGACAAAAGCTGGTTTCCAGTTTACAACCAGTGGCGTGTGATGTCTGATGGAAAAGATTCCGCAAAAGAAAGGGACAGTTTTCTTTGTTTCTTTGTTTCTTTGTTTCTTTCAATTATGTTTGGGAGGGTTACTTATTGATTTTCTCGGGAGAAGAGGAGGTCCCTTTCGCATGCTCATCATGTCAGCTCTCTTCCCTTCTCAATCTCATCATCCCAAAACTCTCATCACTTTTTCAGGTGGGTCCCTCTTTTTATTTTGCTTTGTCATGTAAACATCAAAATTCTAACTTGGTATCTAGATATCTACATTTGATGTTATGATTTTCCAACATGAAAATTTAATGAAAACTATGTCTAGGATGTACCATGCGGCTCAAATCTCGGATACTAGATAATAAAAAGAAAATATTGGTGTCGAAGAAAAGGAAGTTAATGTTTGTTTTAAATCATCGGACGATTGAGATTAGACTGCATGATACGTCCTAAAAACTCGAGATGTATTTTCCACTTGGAATACTTCAATTCCGATTTCGAATACACAGTTGAACGAGACGAAAGGCTCTTTTGAAAAGCTATAGTGGAAAGAAGCTAACATCTGGTGGGAAAAAGAGGCTTTTTTTTGAAAAAGCCACTATTTGAGAGTCGCATTTAGAGCTCAGTTCACACGCCATGGACCCCAAAAAAACAGCAGGCATGGGAACTTATGGATGTTTGAAAAAAAAGATAGGTTGTTAGTACTCAGTATTTGCCTTCCCAGTTCTCACTTTGGAAGATGGTACATGGGAACATAGCATGTGGGGGAGCCCACCGGATTATTTATGTTATTGGTCTTCGTCTAACCGTTAGTAACCTTTATTCAGAGTGTCCCGTACCATGTTTTTACATATCCTTACTGTTAATACATTCGGTAGGATTAAGATGATACGCTTCTCCTCGAGAGATAGGGCCTTCAGCGAATATTCTAATTAATATCTAGGGAACCCCTTTGTTAACCGCTTCCTGGACTTTTTCTTTAGAAAGAAAAAAACATTAGTGACCTTTGAGGATGTAGTACGTTCATTGTTTTATTTTTATTTTTTAATTTTCAGCCAAAAGGACAGTTGTTTTACTTTATTAGCCTCAATTGTTTTTCTTGGCTGATTTTAAAGTTGAGAATTTGATTGTTCATTCGGTGTATCTGTTTGGGTTGCTTTTTGGGGTAATGATTGGATCACATTGGGGATGTTTTTCCCCTTTTTGATGGGCTAGATTCAGACTAGTAGAGGTTATTAAAATGCACAATATCCATATATCACTATACTATATATAGAGCATGATTGCTTGAAAGCATGATTATTGTATAGGAAATAACCTCATGAAAACTTGCTTCCTTTTTTCAGTATTTCATGAAGGCAAAGATTCAAGAAATATATATAATATAAATATTATATAAGAAATATATATATATATATATAGATTAGCTTCTTTAACCTTTATCGACTAAAGTTTAAGGAATTTTTTTTTTTTTTTTTTTTTTTTAGAATTTGGAGGGAAAAGAAAAAGAATAATCATTTGTTCCTATCAACAAAAATTATCATATTTTTATTTGACTACGTTAAATTATCACATTTTATCTAATATAATATGATTATGATTTGACGTGATTTAAAAAACTATAGCTATTTGATCAGATAATTAACAATTATGTCCAATTGATAGGTACCCTATCACCAAATTCTCCTTTTATACATACATTTTCTTCCAACTAATTGAGTAAATGATTATTTGTCTTGTCATGCCATTCCCTCCAAATTCTTGGATGTTGAAATGTATTGTTCTCTGTCTCTTTTATCTACCACAGGTTTCCGGGAAAATGTGGGGGAGAAAAAATAGTTATTTGTCAAATGCAACCAAATGACAAAACATGGGAAAAAATAGAGAAGTTTAAAGTAGATATGTTTTCTTTATCCATGACCTTGATAAGGACAAGACATAAATTAAATATACATATAGAGATATATTATTTTGTGTCCTTTCCAGTAAATATAAATATATATATATATATATATATAGATGTATTGTTTTAGAAAAGAACATTTCGCTGCCATACTTTGTGTTGGTAGGGATCCACAGGCACAATGGTCAATATAGAAGCAAATAGCCAATTTCCAGCTAACGAAATAAATTAATAGCCAAGAATGGTTTGTCATCAATTTGAGGAGATACTAGAGTTATACCACACTTAATAGCCTCCTAATGGTCCTCTATTACTTTCTTCTTTTAGCTTTTCTTTTTTTATTTTTCTTCAAAGAATTCAATGAGAAGCTATTCTTATAGATAATATATGTTTTTCAATGTTAGATCTAATTAAAACCATATCAGAATAATTTAAAAAAAAAAAAAACTATATCAAAATAATATAACCTAATAGAAATCTGATAATTTTTAATGATGTTAATTTGTATGGATGTATGCACTCTCTAAGAATTATTTCTCCTTTTGTTGTTGGTGATTTAGCACCTTAATAAAGTCATCCTTCTTTTCTCTAAAAAAAAAAAAAAAAATAGAAATATGATAATTTATTGTTTAACGGATAAAGTTTTTTTTTTAATACCCTAACAAAAGGTTCTAAATATTTTCCTAATTAAGCTCTCCATGTCATATAATCTATCTCGTAATACAACAAACATATTTGAAGAATTATGAAAGACAATCATGTGGTGAGGACAAACTTTATATCAGGTAAATTATCGATAGAGATATCGTTTGATGTAGATCCAAATCTAGAATTAGTCTAGTATACTAGTCGATAGGTAAATGAAAAGAAAATTGTAATAGAATAAAGATTTATAAAGATTTCCTCTTGATGATCGAGCAATGTTCTCTTTGGTGATAGGATATTTCACTGTGAGCGGGAAAATTATGTACAAGAAAAACTTGAGAGAAACAATAATGGAAAACCAGTTACAATGTATAATCCTATGAAATTCGGATTCCTACGCCACCAAAGTTAGAAAAAGTCCTAACAAAACAGTCTTCAACATATTATACATTTTAGATTCAATGTTTACCAGGAGCTCTTTTTTAAAAAAAATAATAAATTGATTTAAGAGGAGAAAATTCTTGTTTCTTTATTTTTTGGTGACGAAGTTTCTTTCTCTTTCCTTGTTCATTTCTTACAAAAAAAAAAAAACATTTTGCTCAAAAAATTTCTCCAATGAAATAAGTAAATTAAAAAAAAAAAAAAAATTTACATCAACCCAATTGTCCGATTCAAAATAGGCCGCCTCGTTACCAAAACGGTCAAATTCAACTAAATACAACTCTGTTGTCTCTACCAATACACACCAACTGCAAAACAAATAAAACAAATAAAATGCATTGAGAGAAAGGGAATATATAATAATCACTGTGTTTAAGGCACTGTTTGAACAACCAATTACAACCTTAGTTTTAACTACAACCTAAAAAAAAAAAAAAATTACAACGCTAGTTTTGGTTATTGATTTCAAAAGGCGTTTGTTTACATAATTGAACTACAAATCCATCTTTTTTATTTATTTTAATTTTTAAATTTGACATTGTAGTTCAGTTGATAGCAAAGGCCAATTAAAAAAATGGAAGTTAGGGTATGTTTGGTAGGCATTAGAGAAAATAGTAGATCGTCTAGATAGAAAGGGGAGTTTTTTTTTTTTTCCTTCTTATGACGTGAAATTTTACAATAATCTCTTTAATTTATGAGAGATTAAAATCAGGATATTTTGAAGGATTTAGAATCCCTTTCATATTCTTTTCTCTTTTATTAAACAATCATAAATTGAAAATCCTTTAATTAATTCCTTTATCCTTCTTCTTCATTTCACTTTTCTCTTTTATCAAACACACTTGTATAGTCTATATGCTAACTTTTTTACCAAAAAAAAAAAAAAGACCTAACCTGCGAACTAATAAAAAATTTAAAACATGTTTTGCAAAAAGTGTGTGACATTCAGTCGAACAATTGATGTTTGTTTTTTTTTTTTTTTTTTAAATTAAACCAGAATATATACACTGTTAAAATTTGAGGGAAGAAAGAAAAATAACCCATATGCCATTTGCAACTCATCTAATTCAGAGGAAAATAATAATAATAATAATAATAATAATAACGTCCGAACTTTTATTATTAAATTAATTTTTTGATGCCCTAATATAAAAGGGTTTATGTTAAAAATTTTCTAACATGTAACATAAAATTGCTTCTATTTTAAATTAAAATGTGTTAAAAGGTTTATCTAATAATTAAAATATCAGTAACTACAATAAAATAAAAATACAATTTATTTTTAAGTTTTATTAAAATAAAAATTTATAATAATTATCAGTATAATCTATCAGTAATTTTATACTTAACTTCACAAAAAACACAAAAAATATAGAGTTCAAAACCCCTAACAATAAATTAAAAAAAAAAAAAACTATCACTTTGGTAATTTTTTCACATAGACACCGTTAAAATCCCATTGAAACCCCACCATAAAAAAATAATAATAATAATAAAAAAACCTTGAATTCAAGTATTGTCTCTTCTCCAAATCAACAAACATCTCTTCCTCCATTCTAAATAATCAAACTCGAAAAAATGACTAACCAACATACAGATTCGTACTCCCAATGGTTTCAGTTCTGAGAAGGGCCTCATATTCATTACCATATTCCCTTCGATTGGCACCCTCACCGTCCTCCTCCTCCTCTAAGCTGATAATGGACTCGGCCCAAACCTCTCTCCGGGGCTCTCCACGTCTCCTGGCCCTGGCCCACCAGCTCCGCCTCTACAAACCTCCGCCGACGCCACTTGACGACGACGACGACGACGAACGGACCCTCGAAGAATCCGCCGGCAAGGTCGTCTCCCAGCTCGGCTTCGTCGAATCGGCGGCTCCCATCGCGCCGGACCCACAGCGGTTCCGACCCAAGAGAGGCGCTGTCCTGGTCTGCCTCTTCGAAGGCGACGCCGGCGATCTCCGCGTCATCCTCACCAAGCGGGCCTCCGGCCTGTCCACTCACTCGGGTTCGTGTCCCTGCTGGGGTGGGGTGGGTTTAAGGTTGTTTGGTTGACGAGAAAACTGAGGTGGAAAATGAATGGATGAAATGTTTGGTTGCAGGTGAAATCGCGTTGCCCGGTGGGAAAGCGGACGAAGGGGATAAGGACGATCGGGACACGGCTACGAGAGAGGCGAAGGAGGAAATTGGTTTGGATCCTTCTCTTGTTAATGTTGTCACTGTTCTTGAGCCCTTCTTGTCTAAGGTACCATTTTTGCCCAAAATTGTGTTTCTATCTTTTTATTTTTATTTTTTATTTTTTTTGTTGAATTTTCCTTCATTGGAGGGAGTTTGAAAGCTGGGACTTTTAGTGCTTTTGTGATTGTGTTGCTTGTTACAGTGGAAATGTGGTTGTAATTTGTAACAAAATCACGGGAATAACCATAATTTGTGCTGGTTTTGATCTGTAGTTTGCTAGTGATAATTTGTCTCCTCTGTTCACGATGAAAATGAAACTCCAAAGTCATAAAATTGTTAGCTCTTTCATGTGAAACTTTTATTGCTCAATACAAGCTATTTGTGAAGGTAGATATTTTTAAGTATGTCAGTTTTGGCTAGAGATAGTGGACTGGTTCCTTTGAGATGTTAGCTCTGCTGAGTGATGAGTAATGAATTTGAAGACATTAATCTGTATTTTAAGATAATGAGCCTTGACATGATTCACCGCCACTGCTTCGGTTGATGATTACAACACCCGAGATTGTTAAAAGTGATTATGATCATGTTTAGTGTGGATGAAGCCATTGGTTCTATTTTGCAGCATTTTCTCAGAGTTGCTCCCGTCATTGGCATACTTACTGACAAGGAAGCATTTAAGCCCGCTCCTAATCCCGCCGAAGTGGAAACCATATTCGATGCTCCGTTGGAGATGTTTATCAAGGTTTCTCTCTTTTAATTCCCTTTCTCTCTGTGTTTGAGTAGTCCAAATACTTTTACAAGGAGAGTTTTTTAAAGGGCTGTGCATGACATTGATCTACCAGGATGAAAACCGAAGGGCGGAAGAGAGAGAGTGGATGGGCAACAAGTATCTCATTCACCTCTTCGACTATGAAACCGAGAACAAGAAGTTCTTGATATGGGGTTTAACTGCTGGGATCTTGATCAGGGCTGCATCGGTGGTATACCAACGGCCACCGCCTTTTCTGGAGCAGAATCCCATTTTCAAGGTTCCTAAAACTGTAAACAAGGACACTGTCTTGCCTTGAATTCAAGGAAATTTCGCTTGATTGTAATAATGCGTTTGCTCTACCTAATTGAAATAGTGTTTTTGCCTTGGCAGATGAAGCTTTAGATGGAGCAAAAAGAATAAACTTTATTCATGGGAAAAAAAAAAAAGTGGAAAAAAGTGAAGAGAGTTTTAGCCATCTCAATTGTTTTGGTGCTTAAAAGCTGAAAAAGGAAACAAAATTTTCTGTTGAGCCCGACGAAACCAGCAACAGGCTCAGAAACCTTGGTTTTTTAAGGCTGAAATCAAGCACAAGAACTTTTACCAAAGGGGAGGTCCCTAATGTGGTGACAATTTGGTTTGCAGATCTTTACAAATCCATTTTGTTCTCAGCCAAATATATATGCACACACATAAATATATATATATATATATATTACAAGCTTGTTGACATTTTTCGTTATATATGGGATCTATGGCTCTCAGTCTTCTTTCATTAAAGAAATAAAAACACTTTTAAATTTTGGACCTAAGAGATCTTATGTTGCATATATAAAATTTACCATATCTTGAATTTCGGTTGATTAATATGGTATGTCTACAGCTCCGCAGCATTAAAGAGACATGAATAGTTATAATTATAAGGCCGTCTATTAATTGCAGATTCATGAACATTTAGTAGAATTTATTTGTGTACAACAAAAAATGTTACAAAAAAATGTAGCATTAGGTTGGAGGCAAAGGCCCAAGTCAAACTTTCTTAAGGTCGGTAGGTATCCCTTCTCGCACGGCACCTTTTTATACATCATATCAACATCAAAATCATGTACTGTTAAAAAAACATCAAAATCATGTATGAATCAAATAATATGGTAAAACTTGATTAAAAAAGTGATGATTTAAAAATTGTTTTTAGAACCTCGAGATAATATTTTGTACGCCATAACAAATAAAAATATAAACATATTCACATAACTTACCCGAACTTGTACTCTTCCTTTTTTTTTTTTTTTTGTTTTGTTTTTTTGAGGGATTGTACTCTTCCTCTTAATTTTTTTTAAAAAATGTATACTTTACCCTCCATTACTTGTCGCAATAATAAAAAAAATATCCACAAAATTTACCCTAACTTGTAACTTGTGGTTGCTTAATGTTTTTTGTGCTTGTTGTGGCAAGGAAAATTATCTTGGTAGTTTCGTTGCAAGCAAGTTAAATCTTAACCAAAATAGGCTGCCTCTTTGGCACTATGCTAGTATATATTGAATCATCCATCTTACTTTTTTTTAAGTAACCAATATTCTCGTTTACGATTATCAACTTCTGTGGGCTTTTTTGAGTGAATATATTTCTATGGAAAAAAAATTCCTCCTTTTAAATGTCCTAATAATTGATACTCATGAGTCATGGGTCATAGCTTTGAATTTGGCATTCCAATTATTATTTGAATCTTATCCCCAAGAGCCGACATGCATTTTGCTATTTGCAATTTGCAGCCACCATCCATATTTACATTTTATCCATGCTTATTGCTCTCAAATACACCATATTCTTCCGTTGAACAAAAATAATAATAATAAATTATTTTCATCTATATCACTATTATTTTATCCCCTAAATTTTAAAAACTCTCACTTTGTCTTCTGAACTTTGGATTTAACTCACTCACCCCTTCTATCAGAATTTTAGTTAAAAATTGAAATGATAAATGGGGGAATTTATATTACTAAAGCTCATTCTATCAAGATTTTTACAAAAAACTAACAGAAAAAAATCATATGATTGCACATCATTTTTTAATTAAAATTCTGATAAAAGGGATAAAATATAACTAAATCTAAAATTCAATAGATAAAATAGAAGTTTTAAAAATTTAAGTGATAAAGTAAAAATAATTTTAAAATTCAGAGACGTACGTGAGAACGAGGAATGATGTTAAGTAAAAAAAAAAAAAAAAAAAAAAAATCCTAGTCGGACAAAAATATGCAGTGAAGGCATCATGTGATGTGATATTCCCCCAAACTGACAATGTAAGTTTGACCCATCATTTGAGAGTTTTGAGACCGACTTCCTAAAAAAGCGCAAAGAAAGCTGTGTTCCTTGCTTTGGACAGCACAGATTGAAGAGTTTGAATGGGGTCGAACGGGGTTGGATCACAAGGGGCAGGATTGCGGCGGCTTGAGACGCTGGCTCGGCATTTCTGCCTACACAAGCCACCACCATTGCCTGATGTTGCTGCCGCCTTCCCCAAACGGGCTGCGGTTCTCGTCTGTCTCTTCGAAGGCGACGACGGCGATCTTCGCGTGATTCTCACCAAGCGAGCCTCAACACTCTCCTCTTATTCAGGTACCCCAAAAGCTCTTACAATCTTATAAGAAAGGCACATGAATTATGTTTTAAATATACACATCATGAAGTTTTAAATTCTGTGAAATCTGTAATATTGAAGTTACTGTTTTGTTCTCTCTCTCTCTCTCTCTCTCTCTCTCTCTCTCTCTCACTGTTGTTGTTGTTGTTGTTGTGTGTTTACGATGCAGGGGAGGTTTCGTTGCCGGGTGGGAAAGTAGAGGAAGGCGATGCTGGTTATGTTGACACTGCCATGCGAGAGGCCGAAGAGGAGATTGGCTTGGACCCTTCTCAAGTCACTATTGTTAGCGTTCTTGAACCCTTCATAGCCAAGGTGAAAAAGATTCCCCTTTTCGAGTTTTTTCCGAACGCAATCGGTTAGATTGATATCCGTCGAATCAAAACTTGTCAATCTTTGTTAGAGGAGCCTATCTGAATTTACAGGCATGGTATATGCTTTTACAAAGGTTTTGATCTTGAGATTAGACCAGAAGGAAGCAAGTTTTTATCGGCAGCAGGCATTTGCTTCCCTGTTAGTGTCTCAAAGCAGAAGCAGCAGAACCATAGTTGCTTAAATTCGTAAATGTAACTTGGGATGGAGAAGGATATAAATTCTACATTTCGTGGTGAAGTTCGTGTGGAATTATTGCTAGACTATGCCTATTTCACGTATTAAATCATGTAATTATGAGTTTTCATGGGAAATTGACCGGGTTAATATCGTCATGGATGTCACTGCATTATTTTTCTTATGGTTTTTCTCATCAGAACTGCTTTATTTGTGCAGGGTGATGTGCTAGTGGTCCCCGTAATAGGCCTACTGTCTAACACGAAGGCATTCAATCCCGTTCCAGATACCGCAGAAGTGGAAGCAATATTTGACGCGCCCTTAGAAATGTTCCTCAAGGTTTTTACCTACTTTCCCCCTTTCTTTAAGGCTCTACACTAATTCACTTAGACTTTCTCTTCATAGAATCCCTTTGATCTCACCCATCAATTGTTGTGGGTACAGGATGAGAACCGAAGAGCGGAGGAGGTAGAATGGCAGGGAGAAGAATTCATATGCAATTTCTTCGACTTCAAATCAAATAACAAGAACTATGTCATATGGGCTCTAACTGCCGCAATCTTGATCACTGTCGCCTCACTAGTGTACCAGAGGCCACCAGCATTTCCCGAGCGGAGGCCAAAAATATGGAGCAAAGGCGCTGCTAGACGTGCTTCCATGCCGAAGATTGATTGAAATCACTCCATTCATTGTTGAGTCACAAGGTCTAAATCAATCTTATACATCAACAGCCATTGCCTTTTACTGGAGCAGAATAATGCCTTCATATTTCTATATTTGTCTGTAAAGATACAATACTACTGCCTTAAATTCAAGGCGAAAATGTAGTTAGATTGTGTATCTAGATTTATTTATATATATATATATATATATTTTGTAACAAACACATGATTGAATTAGTACTTCATATGAAAACGTTATAAATAAGCTTAAAAACAATAAAAAGAGAAAGCAACAAACTAATGTGCCTCATCAAGTTAGGTACTTATATCCCACTGTACATTCTTTGCTAAGTCAAATTTGCACCAAAGCCCTTTTAAAAGGGGAGTTTGCCATTGACCCATTATGGCCAACCACATTTTTTGTCAAATCAATATAGGACCTTTCTATGGTAGCAAATAATTTGTTATTTTCCGATACAGGACACACACCCACTTTATTAATCTGAAAGAAAATCTATCGAGTTTTAAATATGTAACCTAAGATCCCGAATTTCTTCGTGATGAAAAAAGAAAAATTACCCTTTCTCAAGATAGGAAGTTCTTCAACCCTCGATCTTTTTAATTTTATAGTGATCAAATAATTAAAAAGCGTGTCTTGAAGGTATATTTTTCCTATTTTAAGAAAGTTCATGTGGGAAAATCACAGCCCACAATTGAAGACCCCCCAACTCCCAACAAACTGGAGCTCAGGCTTTTATATAGTCGACAAAAGGAGGGAGAGAGATAGAGAGAGAGAACCAAGAATGGGTTCGAATGGCCTCGAAGTTTGGGCAGGATCAAAGAGGCTCCAAAGCCTGGCCGAGAATTTCCGTCCAAACGAGCCACCATCAAACACTGGTTTTACCAAAAGAGCAGCGGTTCTGGTGTGTCTCTTCCGCGGCGACGGCGGCGAAGGCGATCTCCGGGTCATTCTCACCAAGCGATCGTCCAATCTCTCCTCTCACTCTGGCATGTCCACTTTTAATTTCCCGTTATCAGATGTCGGCCAGTCTTTGAGGTGAGAATGTTTGTACAAATGTTTGATATGTGTTTATGAGTTTGCAGGGGAAGTTTCTCTGCCAGGTGGGAAAGTGGAGGAAGGCGATGCCGACGACGTCGTCACGGCGTTGCGCGAGGCTAAGGAGGAGATTGGATTGGACCCTTCTCATGTTAATGTCGTCACTGTTCTCCAACCTTTTGTCACCAAGGTTTTTTTTTTTTTTTGAGCTGTGATCTTTCTTCTTCATTGGAGATTTCGAACGACGAAATTATATTTGTCTGTGAATGCAAAAATGGTCTTTGTAATTCGGTTCCGTTAGTTCAAATTGTAGCTGTAGATGATGAACTAAAGATGGAACGGCTTTTAACTGCCAATCTTTAGCAGTTAGGCAAATCTGCCAATAACCGTGATCTGCAAGTTTCCATATGTAGAATGTACAAATCTATTCGGTATTTAAACCTTCCAGCGAAAAGAAGTTTGGCGGATCTTGAAGAGGAGTTTCGACTCTTCAGAAGAGCTTTCGCAGACAAAATGTGACTTCTTGAAAATCGTCTTTTGAGAAACTTTGAATCTCATTCAGCTTCAATATGACCTTTTTCTTTTTCTTTTATTTTTTTTCAAGTTATTTCCTTTCTTTTTTCTTTTGAACTCTCATCGGACTGCTGTCTATATGCACAGATTGGAATGACAGTTGTTCCCGTGATCGGAGTACTTCAAGACAGGAAAGCATTCATTCCAGCGCCAAACGCGGCGGAAGTGGAAGCCATATTTGATGCTCCTCTAGAGATGTTCCTCAAGGTTCGATTCCATCTAGTTCTAGTTCTTGGGGTTCGTTTTTGAGTTAGCGAAATATGATCTCCAGAATTTTGATTTGACGCATTTTAACGAAACAGGACGAGAATAGAAGAGCAGAAGAGAGAGAATGGAAAGGAGACAAATATTTACTGCATTTCTTCGACTATGAAGCAGACAACAAGAAGTTCGTCATATGGGCTTTAACTGCTGGCATTCTAATCAAAACAGCCTCCGTTGTGTATGAGCGGCCACCGGAATTTCTGGAGCGGAGGCCAATATTCTGGAGCAGAGATGTTGATAAACAAACTAGCATGCCTCCGCTTCAAACCACATGATATTATTGTCACTAATACAGTCAAGTTACCAAACTGTCCAAATTCAATTCTATTGAATCTATGTTTGTAAAATAAAACTGGAGAATAATATTGTCCCAAGTACAATGGCATTTTATCTCTTTTTATCATTATTATTGGTGTACAATTCTTGTAGTACTCAAGTTATTAGCATGAGTAAAACTCAAATCTTACTTGAGCATCATGATTGTCAGCTCTAAATTCACACATAATGGCCCGAACTGGCAAGTACTTCGGATAAATGAGCAATGCAGAAACAAATTAAGGTGAGTCCGAATATGAACTTAAAACCATTAATCTTAGGGTCCTAACATATTAAAAAATTATAGTTCCATACATTTTAGCAGAGGAAGCTCCAAAACGAAAAAATATGCATCTTTCCCATACAGCAAGTAGAAAAATAAGATTACACAACTTATCGAAGTAATTAAGATCTTACTTGAGCATGAGTAATTATGATTGTCAGCTCTAAATTCACACATAATGGCCCGAACTGGCAAGTACTTCGGATAAATGAGCAATGCAGAAACAAATTAAGGTGAGTCCGAATATGAACTTAAAACCATTAATCTTAGGGTCCTAACATATTAAAAAATTATAGTTCCATACATTTTAGCAGAGGAAGCTCCAAAACGAAAAAATATGCATCTTTCCCATACAGCAAGTAGAAAAATAAGATTACACAACTTATCGAAGTAATTAAGATCTTACTTGAGCATGAGTAATTATGATTGTCAGCTCTAAATTCACACATAATGGCCCGAACTGGCAAGTACTTCGGATAAATGAGCAATGCAGAAACAAATTAAGGTGAGTCCGAATATGAACTTAAAACCATTAATCTTAGGGTCCTAACATATTAAAAAATTATAGTTCCATACATTTTAGCAGAGGAAGCTCCAAAACGAAAAAATATGCATCTTTCCCATACAGCAAGTAGAAAAATAAGATTACACAACTTATCGAAGTAATTAAGATCTTACTAACCTTTGGCATTATCACAGGAAAGAACTGGTATATTGCCTCTTCAGCTGAACTTAATACTATGTCAATGCCATATACACTAAAAGTTCAGCGAATACATAATGATTCGGAATATATGTCATGCCCTTGAATTGTACTCGTGCTAAAGCAGAAGCAAATTGGCCAGAAATTGAAAATAATTAAAAACATAAATCTGTTCAAACAAAACTACAGACGAAAGGCCTTGACCTCCCTCAGCTGAAAACGTCATAAAATTTCTCAATGATGAGTAAACCTGAGTCAATCGACTCCAAAGGATCCTTCCGAAGACGATGTCTTAAGCAGTTAGGGATGACAGTAGCAATATCCTCCGCAGTTACTTTATCTCTTCCCTTTAAAGCAGCCAAAGCCATTGCAGCCCTATTTGTCACAATGTCTCCTCTCAATCCATCGACGTTCAACTCTGCACAAACCTTTGAGATTTTCACCTTGAGATCGTGATCGATCTGAACTGAAGAAAGACAACTCCTAGCTGAAGCAATTTGGTTTTGCAGCTTTTCTTGCTCCTCTATGTAAGAATCACGGAATTCCTTGGGATTTCTATCAAATCGGGATCTCTCCTCCACAATCTTCACTCTGAGCTCCGCATCCCTCACAGTCCCCACTTGGGCGTGCATTCCAAACCGGTCAAGCAGTTGTGGCCTGAGCTCCCCTTCTTCTGGATTACCTGAGCCAATCAAGATAAACCGAGCAGGATGTGAAATTGAGATACCCTCTCTCTCCACTGTGTTCCAACCGGAAGCAGCTGAATCCAGTAAAACATCCACCAAGTGGTCGTCCAAAAGGTTGACTTCATCCACATACAGAATTCCTCTGTTGGCCTTTGCAAGAAGGCCAGGCTCAAAGGCCTTGACACCCTCGGTAAGAGCTTTCTCGATGTCAATTGTCCCACAGACTCTATCCTCCGTAGCACCCAAGGGCAAATCAACCATGTTGATTTTAGTCATGACAACAGAAAGACTTTCCCCTTTTATGACACTTTCTCTAACTTCCACGCCCATAGACTCCGGATCCTCTGGATCCGAGTTGTAAGGGTCACCGGCAACGACCTTAATCTCGGGAAGCAAATCGACCAAAGACCTGACCGTGGTGGATTTCCCAGTTCCTCTATCACCCATGATCATGACACCCCCAATCTTGGGATCAATCACATTTAGGAGAAGGCAGAGTTTCATCTCATCTTGTCCAACTATAGCAGCAAACGGATACACCGGCCTCTGGCTTTCCTTAGCGGCAAGCTTCTGGTCCTGAAAATCACCATTTTCAACATACTTCGAAATCTCATATTCATCACGCCCATTAATACTAAAAAAACCTTTCAACAAACATCTAGAATGCACAACCTAAAGAGAGTTAAACCAAATCAACCTACAAACTAACTAACATCAAATCATGAAAATAGCCGAATAACATGAAAAAGAACAAAGTAAACCTGTTCGACGGTGTTGATTTCAGTAGCGACATTGGAAACAGAAACATGGAACTGAGACCTGGCCTTCTTCCCATGAACACCAACACCTCCATAGAGCCTCTTTAAATAACTCGGCCCTGCAAAAAAGCAACAAAACCCATGTCTCAGCTTAGCTAGAAAACTCCACTAGCAAAACAAAATCTTCAAATTCTGAAGGAAAAGGAACAGCAGAAAGGAACTGGGTAAGTGAGAAAATGTACCAGGGTTGAAGGAGAGAGAGGGAATGGGAGACGAAAGGAGGGAGCGAGAAGCCAAGATGGCGGACGAAGAAGTTCCTAGTAGGGACGCCATTTTTGTCAAGTGTTGGAGGAGTGGAGTAGTGGGTTTGTTGAATTCAGTTCAAGAGGTTTGACATTGAAGTCTATTGGTTCGCGACGATGCGGTTCTTAGGATAAGAAGATAGATTACAGTGGCGTATCCAGTGCCACTATCTGCCTGGTCATATTTTTCGTATCTTTCTTTTTCTTTTTGCTTCAATGTAAATAAAATAAAAATTAAAATAGAAATTTTATTTTATTATTATTATTATTATTATTATTATTATTATTATTTAAGTTAGCTGTCTTTAGTGGGCAGTGGCAAGACAACTAGGAAACACTGCCCAAGTGTCTTAATCTAGAATTCTAGATGAAGTGGAAATTTGTATTAGATGAAGTGGAAATTTGTATTAGCCAATGCCCATTAGTTTGTTGATTTCCAAAAAATCAGGTTTTGAGGGGGGTTTTTTCTTTTTTTAATGGTTGTAATAACTAGTTTGAATGTAGAAAATCCGACTTGTGAAATAGAAAAATTGGATTAAGAATTTTCTTACGCGAAAAAAGGTTGATTTTTTTTTTCTTTCTCATTTTCCTATAAGAATGTGAACTCTTATAATCTTTTATTAATAATTAGAAAAGCACGAATGCACTGTGAATAGTATATTTTTGTCCTCCCTCCGTAGTTATCACATGACAGTCTAGTCATCGGTCACGTGACAGCTCACTCAATATCATATGGTAATTTTTTTGTTTTGCTTGTTTATTTTACATGTGTAAAATATGTGATATACAAAATCTACATTAAAAATAAATTTTGGTGTAGAATCTGAATTCCTCACTTACAAGTTAAAAGAAAAAAAATCATTTGGTTAATCATGTACATGCATACATAGAATGGTGAAAAATAAATTGTAATAGTATATTTTGTAGATTTATCTTCTTCTTGTCCTTCAGATTCATGTGAATCAACGATATGTCATTGTGTTTTTTGAAAACTTCAGGAGTGAGAGAATTTGAACTCTACTAATTAAAATAGAGTTAGGTATAATATTACCGTTAGACTATACCGACAACCACATCGTGGTGTATTTTAGTGAAGAAGAAATTAAAAAGAATGTTCGAATGAGTATCCTTTTATGACAAGATGAGAAACTACATGTCGTTCCCTGCAAACCATAGACATGAGAAGACTAGTGTTTTGTTTTGTTTGTTTTTGCTGTTATTATTATTATTATGTAAGACTATACTTTAAAAGAACCAATGGCCTTGAATAATGACTTTTCATCACTGTTGTGGGTTTATCATGCAGTAACGGAGCCAGTTTTTTATTTTAATGGAGGTATAATCCAAAAACAAACAAAAAAAATTTTGAAAAAAATTATATTAAGAAGGAAAAAAAATATATGCATCACAATATCTCTCAAGAATCCAAATACATATTCATGATTTAAAAAAAAAAAAAAGTAGAAAACATGTTACAATGGATGACATCGAGGCTTCATTTTCTGAAAATACTGCAATATAATGGGTGTATATTTTATAAAAATCATGTTCCCTTAGTTTTTCTTTTCAAGTTCCTTTTTAGTTGCTTTCTAGTTTCTACGGCTTTGATTCACAGAAAATAAATCTAATGAATTTGAAGGAAGCAATATCTATTCTCAATAACCTTTTTTTTTTTTCTTCCTGCAAAATGACCCACGTCCACTTTCATTATTTTATTTGCATTTTACAAGAGTATAATCTTGTTACATTACCTATCTATTTCCTCTATTATGCATTTTTCAATTTAATAAAATTGGTTTGGGTTGGAAAAGATTCTAGGCTGGGGTGTCATTTTCTTTTTACAGGTCAATCAGTTATAAAAGTTCTATATAAGTAATGAAATACTTGATTGAAATAATACAAATTATACAACAAGGAAGATTTTTTCTTTCAACCAAAAATATCTAGTATAGAAAATCCGGAATATAGTAGTAATAAAGATAAATAGAAAAACAAAATTTAGCCTAAATCAAAGGTCTTAATAAGAATGACAATTACCAAAACAAAATTTTCAACATATCTCATACAAAAGTCCTCAAACCACCACCACTTGGCCTACTTCCGATTTTTTCTACTCAAATACACGGCCACAAACTCTTTCTACTGCCAACTTTCTACAGACCAAACAAGTTCAAACTTTTCTTTTAACTTTTTATTTTTGTTTTTGTTTTTGTTTTTTTGGGGTCTTTTCTACTACCAACTTTTCATCTTCTAATATTTTTTTTATTTTATTTTTTGGGGTCTTTTCTACTACCAGCTTTTCATCTTCTAATCTTCTATTTATTTATTTTTTTTTTAACTTTTGAGGAGTGGTGTTTTCTTTTGGGTAAAAAATTTTGCAGCCAATATCCACATGGGCTGATGGACCCACCACTCTTTTCCTCTCTTTATGACATCTAGGTTTTGTTTAGCATGTTTATTTTTAATTAAACTATACTTTTTCATCTTAATTTTTATTTTTTTTTTCCTGAAAAGTCAATTAAATTTATAACTAGTGTCTCAAAAGTTAACCAACTATAATTTAAAATTTTATCTCCAATCTGCAAACTAAACGTAAACTTACACTTTTTTACAGACTGGTTTTCCACTATCACATATCATGAGAAAAGTCTTTATAGTAAATATCTAGGTGAGGGCTTATGTGTAGACTATTTTACTTTGAGTGTGGGTAAAGTTTGTCAAATACAAAGTCTTTTTAAGCAAAAATAAAAAATATAAAAAATTCAGCGGGGGACCTTAAGCTCCCCATTGGGCCCTTTACCGCTCCGCCACTACTATTACGTGACAATCCTATCATCTTCACATGGCAACTCAACCACAATCACGTGTTTCTTTTTCTTCCTCTGTTTTATTTGTTTGTCTATTCTGCACGTTCTATATAATGAGTTTTTCAATAAGCGACAAGACTAGTTGTTTATAGGAGGGGAGAAAAAGACGAGGAGAGGAGAACAACCTACCCCTTCGTTGTCGTTCGTCTTCCTGAAATATGTTCTGTTGATAGAGAAAAACGACATGTAGTTTTAGGGAAACTAACAGTAAATGATATGTTCTCTAATTGTAAGTTGGTGTCGCTTGTCGTTCAAGACCAAAACAGAAATCCGAGTGTAACTACATAATAACGCTTCATCCAAAAACGAAATCGATAAAGTCCCTAATGTTTTGCAAGCAATTCCGGCATTTCATTTTCGTTTCTTCTAAAGCATTGTATGTAGACGACATATGCCGTTTGATTGTAACTTGTTAGAACATCTTCGACAGAGTGCTAAATTAATGTGCTAATGATAAATAATTATCATCAAACATCTATGGTGATTGGAAAAAAGAAAGTTCCACTTTATTGTAATTTATCTGGATTAACTTATTAGGTCTTCAACAACGAAAAAAAAAAAAAAAACGAAGATTGAAAGCCTTTTTATTATTAAAAAAAAAAAAAAAAAGATAGCAGACCTCCTCCAACCTAATCGTTACAAAGTTATTATCATATTCGTAGTACATATGATATATAGAACCTGTTTGATTGGAGCTTTATAGAAGTTATTTTTGACTTCCTAGGTTCAAAAACAGCTTCTAATAATAACGTTTTAACGAAGAGTCAATATCCATTAACGAGCGTGTCACACACATTTAGGAAGACAACCCAAAATCTCCACTGCAAAACTTCTCCATCTCGGCCTGGAAAGCAGGCATGGCAGACTCACGTAGACACACAGAGATCTTGAAACCGTCCTTCTCTCCGACGCTCGCCGACGAGTAAGGCAAGAAATAGGTAGGCTCAAGACCACCAAGAAGCTTCCTACAGAGCGGCAAAACGGTCACGGGACCTCCCCAACCGAAGTCCACAGTCGAGTGTCCCAAATGCCTCCAGTCCGTGAACCCGCTAACCTCTTTCCCCGCAGTGATCCCCTTTCCGCAGTACAGGCCCTGGTAGTCAATGAACGAGCGCACGTACTCGTCGGTAGCATTCCTTTTGCTCTTCTTGATCAGCTCTGCGGTTTCCCAAAGAGGCTTCTCAACTATATCCTTGGTGCTAACCTTGGCGAACATCGGGACACAACCGTTGCCCCAGTAGCCAAAAGGAAGTGGGGGCTTTACAAGCTTCCTTATGTTGAGTGAATATGCGTATTTTACAGTCTCATCTTCAGGGATTTTTGCTGCTCTAACTCTGCATTACCAACGAGAAACTTGTTAATGACTTGGTAAGAGAGTTGCTTACAAACCAAAAACTAGAGGTGTACTAATCAATTAGCATATGGAGCATTATATGCTCTAAATCAGACTGACACTGGTCTTGGAATCAAGGAAAATCCCTGTTTCAGGCAGTGACTGTTTAGCATTGCAGTAAAAACAACTAACTAATCAAGTTGTTCGATTCAAAGAGAGTAAAGTGTTGTTTGGCACGTGACATAGACGGAGCTATCTTGAGTCAGGATAAGGCTGTGGGCTCCTTTATACTTTTATCCTAAAGTTAAAAAGTTCTACAAATTTTTTTTCTTGTTGCCCCTAGGATTTTTAATTACAAAATTTGCTTAATGTTTTTTTAAAAAAATTCGAACTATACCTTAAGTTTTCATTTTTAAGTATCATTTTTAAATAAATTAAAAGATCAATTGTATTACTAAATATGTTCATAAGTTTTTGGACTTAAAACTTTAAAAGTTAAATCAAACTCTATATAAACTTAGTTTATTTTAAAGAAAAAAAATCAAAGACAATAATCGAACATCAAAATTGTTTCTAGTTTATTTCTTGTTTACTAAAAAATTTCTGACTCTGCCACTACACATGTTAGGATGGTACAGCTTAAACTTTTTTTTTTTTTTGGCCCCCAACAAATTGTGAATTCAAATAGTGGTTGGAGAAAGAAAAGTGGTTTGGATTTCAAAACAAAACGCCCGCAAAGCACGGAAAAGTATGGCTCGTTTGAATCAAGTCTAATGATAAACTTTTCTAGTCTTCAAAAGCTGAAAGTCTTGCAAATCATTTCTAAAGTGGTAGAGTTCAAACGGATAAATCAGCATGAAAAAAAGAAAAATAATAATAATAATACTCACTTGGCACGCCAAATGAAAGCTCCGAGAGCCTCAAAAGTGGTAAAGTTCAGACCCGACCTGTCCAACAACTCTTTCTTGAACCGGTCCAAGCACTCGTCCTTGACGTAAAAGAACTTCCGGACGACCGGTCCGATGGGCTGCTCGTACGGCGAGAACCCACTGTCCAAACCCAAGAACTCCTCGATCGGCGCCTCCACCCGCGGCGGGTCCCTGGGGCCCAGCAGCTTCTGCCTATCCCACACCGCCTGAACCGCCCCGTTCTCCACTCCCCGCGCCATCTCCGCCATCACGTTGAAGAACTGAGTCGCCCCCATTCCGTCGCAGAGCGAGTGGTGCACCGCCGTCCCGAGCACGAAACCGCCGCACTTGAACGTCGTCAGCTGGAGCGTGAACGGGTGGGCCATGATCTCGTCGGGTCCCGGGTTGGGCACCAACTGTTCGACGAAATGCTCCTCCGGGGCGTCGAGGTAGCCGACGGCCTCGAGGGTGCAGTCGACGGTGGCACGGACGAAGGGGATGACCTGGCCTTCCTTGGAGCAGGCGAGCTCGAGGCGGCCGTCGGCGCGGTTGCGGAGGGAGCCGGCGAGGTGGTAGTAGCGGACGAGGGCGGTGGAGAGGGCGGAGGAGATGACCTGGAAGGGGTCGGCTGTGGGATCGGCGGCGGTGCCGACGTAGGCGCGGAGGTAGCGGAAGCTGACGCGGAGGTTTGTGTCGTTGTCGATGTGGGAGAGAGGGAGGACGTGGTCGTCGTCAAACGGGGATGTGGCCGGAGCGACCAGAGCCGTTTCGGTGATTTGGACTTCCATTTTTTCGGGTCACCGGCGCAGGCTTTGGGTTTTTTTGGCTAGTGGGGACTCGGATAAGGTGTTGAAGTGGGGTTGGTGGTGCTGGGCATGCTAAGTGCCTTGGGTTAAATAAGTATGATGGAGGTCAAACTCTGTTGGCGACGGCGCTTTTGGCTGTGCTGAGGGTAGGTGTGTGTCTGTGCTACGTAAGCAAGCATTAAAATCACATGCTTACTTACCCAATTGCCACGAGTGTATATACATATATGAGATTTAGAATCATATAAAAGACATATGATTGAGGTTTAATAATGGATAGCCTCTTATACTTAATTTTAACGTAACATAAATTTTTGTGAGGTTTCTATTTTAATTATTAAATTAATTTTTAAAGGTAATATAATATGACAGTGTTTTATATTGAATGTTAATAAATGATGCTTATAGATCATAAAGATAGTAGTTACAAGACGGGGAATCACACAATTCAAGAGTGGCATGAGACAATGGGTACGTGCAGATGGCTAAATATGATTGCACTAACTCAGACAGTCGCACGTTCACTTTCATAACTATCTTTTTTTCCCTTTTACCCAAAAAAAAAAAAAAAATCTTTTTTTGCCCCGAAAAAAGGCATTATTTTTTGCTTTAATCGTGTATTTTAAAATTTTTTCATCAGAAATGCCAGGTGCAATTATTCACTTCCTCCAGTCTTTCTAACACTTCCTCCCTTTAAAAAAAAAAAAAAGAAAACAGAAAAAAAAACTCAATTTACTCCAAGTAATAAGGATATTTACATTCTTTGATAACGATCTCTTTTTTCATAAATGACAAAATTGCCTTCATCTATAAGCCAACAACCCTAATCCAAGAGTCAGGAGTCAAAGACTTTGCTATTTTGTCTCTCTCTTTCTTCTCTAATAATATTCTAAAATGATCATTTTATATCTGTTTAAATTGACAATATTTTAATCTTGGAAAAAAAAAAAAGAGAACTTAAGGTGGAAAACGTCACAAACAAAATAATTAATCCTAATAATAGGTAAAATAAAATTATAAGTTTATGATCTAAAAATAATCATTTCAGTCGTTGTTGGCTGTCTTCTATGGACTAACAAGTCATATGCTGCAACTGAGAATAGCATTTTGGGACCCACAACATCTTTTGTTTTTTTTTTTGGCTGACCAGTCAGCCAATAGAAGAAAAACAAAGCAGTAGGTGGCTTACATTTTTTCTCCGTGGTCCAATGTATAGGACTCCGGTTCAAACCCGTAGTTTATTTTGAGATTAATCTAAAATGCAAGATCAAAACACAACTCTTTGATCCGCCTTTTGACTTTCTTAGCTGGTCAAGAAGTGACCATAATGTCTCCAACTTTTTTTTTTATTTTCTTTATTTTTTTTAATCTAATATGCAAGATCAAAACATAACTCTTCGATCCACCTTTTAGGGTTCGTTTGGTTCGTCAGTTTGAGTTGAAATTTTTAAGTTGAAATAGTAAATTTTGTTGACTTTTCAGAAAAGACAAAAAACTTTTTGAGAAAAAGACAAAGACTTTTGAAAAAAAAGACAAAAAAACTTTTTGAGATGGTAAGTTTAAACTTACCATCCAAACACACTTTTAACTTTCTTTGCACGTCAATAAGTGTGACTCCTACTTTTCTCTCTCTCTCTCTCTCTCTCTCTCAACAGGCAACACATATAGGACATGATACACGTGCCACATTTTCCAATTTCCATGTACAAAAAATACAAACTTTTTTTTTCTAAAATATATATATATGCTATTTTGAACAAATACCCCTTCAACTTTTCGAATCTGATAATTTGGTCTCTAAATTTTTTTGTTGACAATCAACCCCTTGAACTTATGGTTTTTGACGTTGTCAGTCCTTATTGTTCAAATCCGTTAAAATTTGGAGAATTTTTTTTTACACATAATTTGTACGTTATAGCATATAAAAGACATTGTTAATCATTTTACTTAATCAATGCGATTCCTTCTAAAGCAGGTTCAAATTTGAAATATAATGGAATTAGGATTAAGGTTTCAAAGAAAATTGCATCAAAATTAAGCAAAAATGATCATAAATGCTTTTATTGGGTTATAATGTGTAAGTCATTTGTGAAAAACTGCTCAAATTTTAACGGATTTGAGTAAGAAGTACTAACAATACAAGAAATTAGAAATTCAAAAGATTGATTATCAAGAAAAATTGTTTAGAGACAAAATTACTAAAATTGAGAAGTTAATGGTGTATACAAAAAAAAAAAAGGCAAATATACACAAAGTCTTAAATCCGGTACCTGATGGTATCCGACAATGTAAACTTCAGTTCTTTTAGATGTGAATTTCAGTTACTAGAAATGTAAATTCCTGCAGAAAGAAATATTGCTAAAGTGAATGTGAATTTCATCTTATTTTATATATATTTTTTATATAAATTCACATTCTTAGTAATTAAAATTCACATTAATAGTAATTGAAATTCACATTGCCGCATGCCATCAGATTCTGGATTTAAGACCATTTCAATATATATGTTTGTGTATAGTGTCACCTACTTGTTTGCATGTGGTAGTGGTTGGCTAATGTTTTTAATTTTGTAATTTTAATTAATTTGCTACGTAAATAAATAATGCATACAGCAAAACTATTAATTACATTTGTTCTTTCCAAAAATATATAGCGTCATCCACTTTTTTCTTTTTCCCCCTTTAAAAGACTCGCTTTTTTCCCTAGAAAGAGTACACTTGAGATGTTTTTTTCTTCCCCCCTCCCCCCCCTTTTTCTCTGAGAGATGTTACTTCTCATGGTATCATTTTATTCTCAAATATTAAATAATTTCTCATAATAAACCTTACCTTTTGTCTCTATTCCACCAACTTGTGTCCCATTTTCTCCTGGACGTATCTGCGCTCTCCCACCAAATATAGACCTAGTCCGTCGCCGGCAGTGCATCCTCCCTCCCTCCGACCAAATCTGCCTGCGCTCCCCTTTATGCCGATGATGAGCCCCCCCTCCGCCCACCTACAAACGATTTTTTTTTATAAAAAATTTATATTATTTTATTTATTAATCTATATTAATATAATAGAATGTGTATTATGATTATTATATGCAAATAATATTTTAGCTGTTCGATTATATCTTAACGTTTTAAAAATAAGTTCTACCGATAAGGTGTATAAAAAGGATTCTACCACAGATTTTCTCTATTTTTTCACTTTAAAAGCAAGGGGGAAAAAAAAAGGATTTAGGCTTTGTATCCACTCTATTTTCCTTTTTTCTATTCTTTTCTTTCTTATCAAACAAATAACTTTTATTGTTTTTCATATAATTGTCTCCCCTCCTACTTTAGCATTATATTCGTGAATAGTTTTCTATTCAAAAGCTTCTTTGGAAATGACTTTTAAAACCCATTGTCAAGATGGCTTTTAAAAACTCATTATGTGTATCAATTTTTAGGCTTATGCTTTTAGTAAGATCAAGAACATAACGCATTTTGTGTATACTCATATGTTCAAAATAATGAACGAGTAAATGAAAAATTGACTATGAAAATACATCCACGAAATCAAAAAAAATTGTAGAAAAAGTTCATAGGAAATCTCTTACCCACGTGCGAAAGAGGTTAACTAAGAGGCTTTCTCTTATGCGCGCATGGATGAAAATCCCCCCACTATGATCCAAAGGGAATCAATGTGCTTACTTCAACACTCTATTTAGTGATTCAACTCAAATTTAAAATTTTCATCTCAGTTTTGTCTTTTTCTGAAAAGTAAAAAAAAATTATAATTAATTTTTAAAAAGTTAATCAATTCCAATTTAAAAATTTCAACTTCAATCATAACACCAAACAGAGATCAAGATTTTAATGCCCAAAAATATTTTGACTAAGCTGTGTGTGCAACGTCCTTCTCCACAGTTTACATGTCACACAAGTCTGGATGATCATCGCATTTCCAATTTTTGTTCGTTGTTGCATTTTTGCCTAACCATACTAAAATTTGATTTTAACTCGTAAAAAAAAAAAAAAAAAAGTTTGCAATTCCGTATGACTACACGTGTCATATTAGGATGAAGCTTAAAAATTCTTCCATTCCCTCTTCAAAACAGAGCGCGCGAGAAACCTTACCTCTTTAAATGGGAAACTCGTGAAAACTATATAGTTTTTGTCTTTTTCCTAAAAATGGGGGTGTTTGGCCCATAAGTCCAAATTAAGATTTTCAAATTTTTTTTTGTCTTTTTTTTAAAAAATTTTTGTCTTTTTCCTAAAAAGTTTTTTATCTTTTCTGAAAATTCAAAAAAATTTACTATTAAAACTTAAAAATTTCAACTCAAACTTACACACCAAACTCCCCCAATACCGCCTTCAATGACCCAACTCTTCCATTCCCTCCACATTTTCCTCTCTTTCTTGCCAAACAGCCATCTTTCTTTCTTCAGATCTCCGTGGTAGCAAAATCAGGTCAGCTCTTCCTCTTTCTTTCTCTGTCGCGGTCTTCAAAATTCTGAAATTGTTTCATCTTTTCAACTAAAGCGATTCGTAAGATGTAGGTTTTAGAATCGATATCGCAGCAATTTTTTTAAAATTTTTTTGCTGGATTTTTTAGAATTCACTGGATATTGAATTTGTAGATATCTGTCGCGATCGTTTAGCATTTGGCTTGAATTTATTGTACATTCTGCACATTTGTTGTTGATTGAATTAGATCGATTTTTGTGAAACATCACTTCGCTGGTTGAACTGGATTTTTCTTGGTCAGAATAGAAACTTGTTTGGTTATTTTGAGGTGTGAATTTCGTGAATTTGAGTTATTTCTTGTTCATTTTATAGATCAACTTTCATTTGAATTGTTCTACTGCGAAATTTCTCTCGTGCTCCAAAGTTTTTGCCTTGTCTGTACATCGAGTCCGTTTGATTTCTAATTAATTCGTTATTTACTTCCAAATTTGTATCTTTGTGCTCTAGGTACTTTTTTTGTAGCCAAACGATTTATATTTAGATGCAATTATAGGTTGATAATTCCGTGTTGATTGTTTATTGGATCGTTCTGTCTTACATTTTTGAACAGTTAAGATAGTCCAGTGGATTTAAATAACTCAAACCTGCATTCTGATCTAGATCTGTCTTATTGCGTAATGACCTAATTTAGTTAGTTATGTCTATCTGGATACTGGAAAAGGCTTTTCTCAACTTTTCTTATTCTGAAACTATCAAAGATTTTATTCTGTTGCCTTCAATGTGCGTTTCTTTATTTCTTCACTTTTTTCCAGAATTATCATCAAATGATGAAAAGTTTATCGAGTCACCCAAACTTTTTTAGTATGATCCCTAATTTCATGTGAATTTGAATTAGGAATCTAAGTCCACTTGTATCTTCTTTACGATGAGATTAATCGGAAAATCTACCTATTCTTGCAGATGGGAGAACCTCAGAAAGGAACTTCATCTGTTAATCCAAAAGAGAAAAAGTCATTTCTAGGTATCTCCTTTGTTGCAGTTTTGATTAGTTTTGAGAGAGAGGAATTAAGAGTAAAATCTCTTCCGATATGGATGATAATAATAGGAAATTAAGAGAATACAATTAAGGGGTGTGGTCTCTCGAATAGATAGGATTGTGGAATTTTGAGGTCACTGCAAATTTTCGACATGCTCTTCCAAATGGTAAGGGAGAGCTGAACAAATGTTTTGACAGATTGGGGATTAATCTGAAAAAGAATATTCAGGACTTGATATTTATTGCTCTGTGTTTGCAGTCTAAGTTCTCAGATGCACAAGAAAGTTGACGTAAATTTACCAGCTTTGAATGTTTAAGATGACACGGATGATATAACAAAACTGTACATTCCTCTTGAAGCAGATGACGACATTGGAAAGGATTTTCTCAGCTCCTGGAAATCAATGTCAGTTGCCGAAGATGATGCAATGGATTTTAGCTTTAATACAGTTTCAAGTGGCAAGAAGAATGCATTCAATTTTGAAAAATTGTAAGCAGGTTGAAAAGTTTGGATTGTTAGAAAAGCCTTATTCTCTGTGCACGTAATGATCTTATGCGTATCAGGTTGTTTTGAAAATGAGGGACAATATTGAAGAAGCTGAAGGATTGCCCCAATTTCACTGAAAAAACACTGATAGATGTAAGACTGCAATTTCTAGATTTTAGTTGTAAATAATTTTTCATTCTTCTGTTCAGGGACATGGATTTCAATCTTGATGGCGATTTTGGTAAATTGTCATCTTTCAATGTGGACATGGACTTTGATTTCTCAGCCCCATCAAAGAAAGCTGCAAAACAAAAAGAAAGATCTGAAGATGAATTTTCAACTGGAAGTCATCAAGGGAAAAAGGACCAATTCAATTTCTCGTTTGACTTTAATGAGTATGTAGTTATCCTTCTTATTGGCTGGATATGTGGATTTTCTTGGGAACTAAGTACCTACAATGAGGTTAAAATTTGACTTTTAGAATTGCTTTTCTGATACTTTTGCTTTTGGAAATAGGCTGGATAGTTTCAATTTTGAGTCGTCCTTAGCTAAAGAAGAAAAGGCTTCTAGCAAAAACCAAGATGACAAAATGGAGGTTTCTTCAGATGGAGCTGAGCGTCAAGGTTCTGAACTTCAACTTGATTCCATGGCCACGAAACTTCCTGCATCAGGGGATGTGGCTGCTTCCAATAGTGAAACTTTGTTGGGTGGGGCGGGGCATTTTAATTCCAGGATAAAAGATCAAGCAAAGTACGTGTCCTCTGGAGCTCCTATTTTTTCAAGTAGTGCCAGATCTTCTCCAGACAAAGCAATGAGTAATAGCACAGAGCAAACAGATCAGCAAATTCACCTGTCAGGGAATGCTATTTCGAAAGAAGTGTATTCTCAGCAGGCCAATCCCGACTTTCCTGGTCAGTCTTTCAATGACAATGATTCAAGCAGAGATAGCCTTACAGATAGGAAGATTGAAAATTGTCAATGGGGCACCGAGACACCAACCACTTCATGTCAAAGAGACGATGTAAATAACAAAATGATGGCTGATGTATCATTTTATCATGAAGACTTACCCTTGAAGAATTCATCTCCACTGCCGATCACTACTTTTGAAAACAATATAGGCGGGAAGAATAATTCAGGCAGTGATACCTCAAGAGAAAATAAGGATGGTAACGAGTCAGCTGAAGGTGAATTAGATCTAGAAGAAAATTCCACCAGCACTATATCAATGGTCAAAAACAAGGAAAACTGCAGTTCAAGAATGGAACTTTCTGCAGCCCATCTATGCAGGTCAGAAGTCCATGTTTACCATAGTTTCTAGTAGTGTTTGATGGACTGAATTCTTCAAGTTAGTGTTTTTCAAATGGAACAAAAGAAATGAGCAGCTGGTTTTAAGATGGTTTTTGACATATGAATGAACCCTGGAGATTTGTGATACATTTGCTGGTGAACAGGTAAAAAATGCATTTTTATTTGACGGAAAGTGAAGCTATTTTACGTTTATGAACTGGTAAACATGTATTCCTTTGAAAAGATATTACTAGATTTTGATGTACACTCTGGGTTCCACAGTCTAACAAGTATGCTGAAAAGCTGTTAAAAGCTCATATAAAGTGTCACATGTTATTTTCAGTTCCTAAGCATTTCCTATCTTTTTACATGATCTAGTGAACCCGTAGTCGATAAAGTGACATTAACAAATGAGAATGAAGCTGGGGATGTCCACTCAAAGGTTTCCAAGAGTGAAGGAACTGCACATCTATCACGTCAGTCATCATCATTTGAGACAATGTCTCTCTCCTCTGGAATTGAAAGAACTAGTCCTTCACATAAAAGTCCGGCAATTGAAACTGAGTAAGTATGGATCTCTTCAAAGTGCAATGGTTGATGTTTGTTGTCTCTTCTTTTACTTGTGATCTTCCACAGGGAGGACTCAAGTTCTAATGACACACAAACTGGAATGGAGCTTCATTGTAATCCTGTATCAGTTGCTGAAGAATTGATGAAAGTCGAAGATGTATTGCCAATGGGTGAAAGGAATATTAAGAATCTTTCTAACATCAGGTGAGGCAATTACAATTTTAATTTTCAGCTTACAGCAGACTTCTTTTACGGTCCCTCGAGAAAAGAATTGGAGAATTTTATTGTATTGATAAAAAATACACTGCATAGCCACTGTTGTGCTCAGATGGCAGTCCCTTCTAATTTTCAACAGGGAGGGCTTTACTTCTGATGGTTTACCAAATGGGTGCAAGCTGGATGGAAAATCACAGCTGCATGGTGAAGAAGCAACAACAAGGATAACCGTCATGCCAGCAAGTGACATGAATGTTAAAAATCAGAGTACTTTAGGGTAAGGCATATTTGATCTTCTTGATTATAAACTTGAGTTTTATCGTTTTTCCCTCAGCTCGAAGTTAGCTGTATTATTGATGGTTGCTGTTCTTCAATGTTTGGATTCATC
Organism: Ficus hirta; assembly: GCA_038430175.1. Classification (NCBI taxonomy): domain Eukaryota; kingdom Viridiplantae; phylum Streptophyta; class Magnoliopsida; order Rosales; family Moraceae; genus Ficus; species Ficus hirta. Next base: position 10,550,108 of record CM076589.1, read on the forward strand.
TTGTTATTCTATCTTTGGGTGCATTATTTTTTGCATATGTGTACTTGGATGTGTCTCATATTTTCAACGGCTCTCAGCTAAAAATAAATAAATAAGTAAATAAATAATACTACCAGATGACCTTTGCGATGTCATTTTTTAAGTCATTCCATCTGAGTAATCCCAAATTTCTTGAGGACTTCGTTAAATAGCTTCTTTTTTTTATTTTTTATTTTTTTTTCCTGGAGGTAAACGTTGCAACTTCTTCCCTTAACACAGTCACACACTAATTCATTTCCAAAGCAGCTTAAATTGAGTAATCTGATTGTTGATATCATATCTGAATGGTGAATTTCTTGCAGCCTCCAAGTTTCTCATTGCAGTTTATTGGAGAAGCAGGGTGAATTTAGTACTCAGACATGTGCAAATTCTAAGCTTTTTGTCCCGAGTTTGGAGTCTGTGCAGAATTCAAAAATTCAACCAATAGAAGAGAATAAACTCTCTTCTGTTAGAGCTGGCATGAAGTTGCCTGATCTCGCTATCATGAAAATTTTCAAGTATGGCGCTAAGATGTTTCTTATTCTTCAATGCCTTACGGTGAGGAATTTGCAATGTACTGACCAAATGTCCAAAAATATAGGACTACAGCAGCAGCTGACAAAGTTTCATCAGAATCTACTCCTCAGAAAGATACTAGTTCGCTGCAGAATACAGGGCAAAATGCGGAAGTAGAAGGAAGTACAGCGTCAGAGACTTCCAATCCCTTAAATAACAATGAAACCAAGTCGCCAATGAGCTTGTCCTTGAAGCGAAAAACATTTGAGGTTTCTGTATTTTCATACATGAAGTTCTCTTTAAGAATTTCTTATGAACGTAGAAATATCTTCTGCAGCTTTGGCCTATGCATTTTCTGGATGCTTTATGATCGTGATTTTAACAAGTGTCTTAGGGATTTCATTTTGCAGTTATCAAATTCAGATCAATCAAGTGCAAAGGCTATGAAACGGCTTTTTGAGTCACCAACCAAAAGCAGGTAATTCATAGTACTAATATGGATCTCTTCTTAATTGTCCGTGTTGTTTGCTGACTAAAGACATGCTTTGGGTAAAACTTATGCAGAGATTTTAAGGAAAGGGTTGTTGAAGAAAAGGTACAATATCAAAACATGATTGGATCACACAGTGAATGCTACGTTATATGTTAAGTGCAGAAAAGGCTGATGCTGGATTCTACTACAGTTTTCCACTGAAGGAAAGAGCTTAAAGCCTTTGAAATGCCTTCCTGAGGCAGCAAGTGAAAGCAGGTCTTTTCTAATGTCGATGATATTATCTCTCCTTATTTTACCTGTGTTGCTTTCTTATATGACATGCTCTTTTTTCCCCATAACTGCTGTAGAGATGTCAAGGAACCTTTCGAAAGAATTGACATAAAGGAGTCTTTCCAAAGAATCGATGGAGAAAAGGTATCAGCTATACAAACATTATAGGAGTACTCATCTTTGTTGACTGCTACAACTTTCATAGATGCATGGTACACAATTACTAAAACGTCCTTGCTGATTTATAGGCTTGCATTAACAAGAACCAGGAAGAGAGTAAGACCGAGAGCATTCTCTACGATGTTCCAGCCTCTGCAATCAATGGTCCTCAACGGATGAATATGATGGAATTTGAAATTTCTTCGGTGATGGAGAATGATGGAGACGTTGGAAAGGCTGAAGCATATGCAAAGGAGCTTGAAGATGTGAGTAAACTGCTGATTCATTCTTTTTGCTTTTTGTGGTTTTTGTACCCTTACTGAATGTGATATATTTACTTATGCAGAAGTCCAACGTGCAAGTGACTTGAAACTACAAACTTGAAAGCTAAAACAACGATATGAAATAAATTATAGAATTTGGTTGTTAAAGAAGCAAAGGAAATTATAAGTGCTTGACATGTTAGCTTCTTTAACTGGAGGTCTCTAATATCTGCAAATGCATGGAAGACACTCTTTTGTTTAATTTTTCTTCTACAAATCCTTCTCACGTGTACTTCTTGATAACTTTTCTCCTTTAACTGTTCAACAATTACATATATAGTCAGATTTATGGTATTGGAGGACTCGGTCAAAATGCAGCGTAATGTGATGGCATCTAATGATTATTATCTGTCCTGCTAAGTGCTTGTATTGGCTGTTGCTTACTACACGGGGCCTGCAGAAGGAAGAAATTATAAACCAATTTTCTATGGCTCCTCTTGTTCCAAGATAAAAGAGTAGTTTGGGACTCGAAATATCACAAACGGAGCCATTATGCACTGAAATTAATTTTTATGAAGTTGCTTGTAACATCATCCTAAATAATTGATCTCATTTTGATTTAGCATCTGTGGAAGTAGTAATTTTCTCTCTCCTTTCTGTATGGTAATTTGGTTACTCCAATCCCTTCGGCAGATTTGCAATATGCTGAAGAAGAAACACGAGGAAGCCAAAGAATTACTAGTTCGTGCAATTGTGAACAACAATGATCTACTGATGCTGAACCATCCCATCTATGAAGAGAAGATATCCTTCAAACTTGCTTTGCCATTATCTTTCTGTTGATACCGGCTTCTATATATTTATATATGATGGAGTTATCCTTAACAACTAAAAACATCTGCAAGGTCCAGAAATTTGCTGCAGAGCTGATGTCCAAGGAGCTTAAAGTGTGATTGGAAGGATCAAAAGTTCTCGCATAAAGGTATGCTTCTATGCCTATTGTAGTTTTTCAACAGACACTGAAATGCTTATAGAGATAGTTACTATGGTTCATAATATGGCGAGCGATGCCTTTCGAACTATAGGCTGCCAAATTATGTTCCATCGACAGCACCGGAGTTTCTTGTGCTCAATACATAGAATATGACGAGAAACTCTACATCTAACATAGTTGTCACTGCACGCATCATTGGTTTATCTAGAATCATATCTCATTTGGATTTCATCAATTTCGTATTGGTTACGGTTTCCATCTATTTGAAATTGGAAAAAACGAATGGTTGATTAGTATCTTGACCTTCAATTTACTTGTGGTTTTAACAATTAACACTTGTTATGATCGACAAGTTCCGTTAGAAGATTGTTAGGGAACCACGTAGGATGTTGTTCACCTGTTTGCAATATGTCACCTAGCCACCAATGTCAATGGATAAGTTTTGGACTAGAAAAAAACATTAGGAAGGACATTAAAAAGGGTGGGGGGTGGGGAAAAAAAACACACAAACACGAAAGTTGGTTTTGTATGGATAAAAAGAGCCGCTAGCAAGTCCATTCGCGGCACAAAGTATTAAAATGAATAGTGGCGGTGGTGGAATAGGTATTGCTTTGAAAAAATCCGAAAGAAGCGTGGTTATTCAAGCCCAATGGGAAGACAAGGACAATGTTAGAGGAAGAAAGCTCGTCCACTAGTAGGCTATCCTTAGTTGCTAAAGACGAATAAAACAAATCACTTACCAAAAAGGAGCTGCAATTGGAGATTGAGGAATTAATAAAAGGAAAAGGTCTTTAAGTCTGGTCGGTATTTGTTTTTGTGGTCATTACAGAATTAAAGGAATCACTGGAGTTCATGAAGACAACTATAATGCTATGTTTGGTATGAGTGAAAAGGGAAAGGAACTAAAAATGTTGAATGGATTTTGGGATGGAAAAGAAAAGAGGGTAGAAAAACTATAAGGTGGGTCCCACCATATTTTATCCTTCCAAAAGTGGATGATGAGATGGAAAACTTTGGCCGCAAGGTTGGCAAAGCTACTAAACTGATCTTTTCTATCAAACTTCCAGCCCAAAAAAAAAAAAAAAAAAAGAACCAATGTTGAGATAGTGGCATGGTTTTGGGGCCAAATAAAACTGTCTGTAAGACTTTGTTAATATATAGCAGTGGATGTATATGAGCAGTTCATATTTATAGTCAACTTGATTTTTTAATGGAGTAAATTTGATTTTTTAATGGAGTAAATTTGATGTTAAAATCTCTCTTTTGTTTTTGTTTTTGGAACAAAAACACGGTGATAATATGTCAGTGAACTGATAATTTTCCGAATAATAATTTGTCCATACCTTTAGTTTCACTTCCAACACTAAATGGAACAATACAAGGTAAATTAATTTTCTTCACTCGCTGTAATACCAAACAAGTAAAGAAAAAAATCAAAATCTTTTCTTTGTTTTTAATTTTCCATCGTTTATTTTTATAGTTTATTTATTATTATTTTTTTTCCCCTTCTTATCAAATGGAGTGTAAAGCATAAACAATTATTCAAATATTAGGTCCACGTTATTGTCCATCATGGTAAACAGAAGCAACCTGGTTGTCTATATATAGTACACATTACTAGGATGGAGTGTCTACAAGCCATCCTAGTTTTTCTACATTACCTGAGGGAAAATGGTTAGGACGAGGATTTGTGTGTGCCTTGCACTGATCTTCCTTTTGTTTCAGAGCTCTGAAACACGCTCTCTTAATCCAAGTATGGAGGAAAGAGTTCTTATCAAGTCAAACGAAGCATTGATCAAACGTTATAGAGAGTTACTTAACGTCGGATTAGGAAAAGATGAGCATGCAAAGTCAACCAAGTACAAACCAAACCGAAAGAGTCCTGGAGGTCCTGATCCGTGGCATCACTTTCACAATCAGTAGTGTAGATACCCCCTTCTCTGTTTTCTTTGGTTTCGTTTTTCGTTTCTGTTTCTGTTTTTGTTTTTTGTTTTTTTTTTAGGGGAGGAAATAGTTTCGTATCACCTACCTTAAAAGGCATGTGATAAACTATAATGTAATGAATGTTGTTGTGAGACATCGCTTTCAAAATCACTAGTATAGATATCTCCTTACTGGGTGTGTTGTTTGAACATGATAGTTCCGTCTAAAAGATAAATAAAAGGAGAAAATTTGATACAACGTTGAAGTTGGAGGGAACAAATGGCATGAATTAAAGATTGATCAGGGAGCATACTGTACAAATTCTAAAAAGATAAATTTGAAAATCCGTCACTTTACAGTTGGGGATACTAAGAATGCGTTTTACCAAGCCTGGCGGGGACAACTATACCAAAAAAAAAAAAAAAAAAAAAAAAGTTTTTCATTTGTTTTTGTCAATAAGTTTAGTAAAATACTAGCTCTTTAATAATAAACTAACAAGGTTTAACTACTAATAAGTTTTAGATCGGACCCTCTAATTGAGGAACAAAATATTTTTTTAAAATCAAATAAACAAAATCATGCAAGAGGAATACAGCTGTCAATATGTGTTGGACTAATCAGGTTAACTTTTGGCCTGATCAAATGTTGGGCCTGTCCCCAGCCTGGTGCAAGCACAAGGACCGCATTGGGCCTCACTTTATTTGAGCCCAGCTGGCAGGCCCGAAAGACCCGATAGGTCGGGCTTCTGGCAGGCCGCCCGAAGCTCGGCCTGCCCAAAGTTATTTATTTATTTATTTATTTTAAAAAACAACTTATGTTTATTATTTTGAAAAAAATTTGTATCATTTATATATTAAGATTTAAGATTAGTAATATATATGACTGTTTTTTTAATTAAAAAAAAACATATGATTGTGCAATTGCTATATAATCATATTACAAGTTATAATAGATTATTTTTTCCTTTTTTTATTTTATTTTTTTTATAAGCAGTTTATGGAATTGTTTTCTTTAATTTCAGTATTTGAAAGTGATATCATTTATTATTCTTTCTTTTTGTTTTTTTTGTTTTGCTTTTTTCCAGTCCGTTTTTCCCCTTCCACCCGTTACAGTTGGGCAGGACTGGCAGTCCGAATTTACAGGTCTAAAGAGGAATAATGGTTAACAACTGGGTAAAAACTTGTAGCCGGTGCATAGATTATTATTAGAGATCCCAACTTCAATTTTAATTGAGATAACAACTTAAGTGGTGGTTAGTTGTCATTTCTCACTAATAGATACAATATTTTAATATTTAATTAGTGTGACAACAATCTAAGCCTGCATTTGGTGTTCCGGTTTGTAATGAAATTTTTAGGTTAAAGTTGGTTAATTTTTAAAAGAATAGTTATAATTTTTGTTAACTTTTCAGAAAAAAATAAAAACTGAGATAAAAAACTTAAATCTAGACTTGAGAGCCAAATAAAAGCCAAGCACATATAAATAAAAGAACGACAATTTTCGTGTTATGTAAATTGGTACTAAAAAATTGGGATCTTTACATTATTTTGGCGTACAATTAATTTGGAGAAAACAAATTAGAACTTTAGAAAGTGTAAGATGTAATATTATATTGGTAAGATCAAACTATAAACGTTAAACCAATAAACTACACATTGAACATTATTATATCTTACTGAAGAATCTCTCAAGATTAGAAATCTACTTTTCGATTCCTTCCCTGTCGATTTATCTCGCCTTCAAACAACATCTATTCACCACTGAGATACTATTAGACTATTCTCTCATGCCCTCTTATTCCAATGGAGAAGAGAGTGTGAAAATAAAGGGTGCTAAGGAACATATTGAGTACCCTATCTATCCCGACTTGAAATTTGATAAGGTTTAGAATATAGGAGTGGAACTAACCCCTAGCATATTGAGTCGGAATATTTGGCATTTTAAAACGAAATAGCATCCAAATTTATAGACCACAAGGGTCGGTAAAATTAAGAAAATTTACTTACCCGTGTCACTATTAATAATAAATAAGAACGTTAAAAATTGAAGGCCTCATCAAATTCGTTAGCATTGTTTTTAAGGTGAATTTTATGATAGGGTATAAAAAGAGACCTTACTATTAGTATATTATCTTGAATCGTCAAATAGTTATCAATTTTTCTGTTAATGAAAATCAGTATTATTTTAGATGAATATCAAACTTAGGAGAAAAAAAAAAATCAAGAAACAAATATAATGTTATTCCATTTTTTATTTTTTTCAGGTAATCATGATTCTAAACAGTGACAGAGCCTAAGATGTTTTTAAGGGGAGGCGTGAATCCAAAAAAGTAACTAGAAATTTTTTCCCCCTAAACAAAAGTTTAAACCAAAACTACAACACTAGTTTTTTCAACTTTTGGAAACAATGTTTCTAAAAGTTTTTTTTTTTTTTTTTGTCATTTTCCTCCAATTTTACTATTCATTTTTTCAAACATTTTCAAAAACTCAAACTTTAAAAGTCCATAACGTTATCATTTTAAGTCAAAAATTATTTTTTTTAAAAAAATTATATAGAATTTCGAGAGAAATGAAACAAGATCCATATTGTTAATTTTTTTTCTGAACACATTTCTAATATTTACATTTTTTCACTTAAAACAGTTCATTTTTATCAAATGTATATTTTCAAAACTCAAGTCATCTTCAACATTCAAAATATTATCTCTAAAAATTGACCCCAAACGGGCCCTATTATACCATCGTTTATCTATTTGTATATTTGGGGGGTTTTTTTTCCCTTAATAAACTAATTTTGCAATAGAGTTTAATTTAAATTTAAAGTTTAGAGTTAAAAAACTTATAAGGAGCTATTAGAGTTTCAAAACCTTAATGGGGCAAAAATAGATATATATATATATATATATATATATATATAGGTCCAGGCTTTTATCCACCATCGGATAGAATGCGGTGATGACCTGGACTCTAGGTCTGTCAGAACTTTGAAGAAAGGAAGCCTCGTAGGTGATTAGTGGGTCCGCTGACCCCGAAAAATGAAGGGAAACCGGTGTGAATGGAAGAAATAAATCAAGGGAGTAATTAGAGAAAGAAGATAGAAAATATCATAAGGGCATAGAGGTAATTGCAGTGACAAATCATCTAAGGCTTGTATTGCTTATTGGGTTTTCATAGAGTTCTAATAAATGAGATAAATTTCATGCAATATTTAAGTGGGTACAAAGACTTGTAGCTACCGACTTTTTGTTTTCATATAGTGGTAGTAAATGAGACCAAAGTCATACAATATTGACTTGGGTCTGAGTAAAAAAAAAAAAGAGGTGTGAAATAAAGCAAGTAATTAAGAAGTTGAAATCAAATAATCAAGTTGTAGAAACTGTTTATTAGTAATCTCATTGTAATGTTTATGAGTTTAGAATTAATAATTTATCATTGCTTATATTTTTGAGATTAAGATAAGTTGTATTATTTATTTTAGCAATACAATTATTGGATTTTGTTTTGTTTTTATAAAAAACTAAGGTAGTGTGGAAAAGTAAGTTTTATTTTTAAATGTCTATAGTAGTGGAAGAAAAACAAGTTCACTCTTCATTTCATACACAAAGGCATAATCGAGGTTGTTAGAGCTTTGTTAATCGGTTTAGTAATGTTTGTTGCGAATGATATTAAACAATAATAGAAAAATATAGTTGGTTTTTTAGTTATGTATAATTTGAAGGAAGCATTTGAGTAGAAATTAACAGCCAATAAAAATGTTGTTTGATTTAAACCAGTTTATCAAAAAGAAGTAGACAAAGTAAGATAATGAATTATCTATATAGAATAGAATCGTGCAAAATTTTCAAATTATTGAGGCTGTAGTCTGTACTGTAACACCCCTAAAGAGTAAATTAACATGACTTCTGTTCGAAACACCAGGTAAATAACAAGAAGAAAGTGGACGTTGGTCGAGTGACAACAAATTTGGACATTGCTTTACGTTTAAATTTAGAACAAGGTGGTCCAACTGGCACAATGGCTGTGTAAGGCCTATGTCAAGCTTTTCAACCTGCCACAGTTAGATTTTAAGTGACTATCCCTTGACTTTGAAGAACAATTGTGAGCCGTCCATATCAACGGCTCCGGCATCTAACGGCTCCAGTTCACCAAACGGATGGAAACGGTCACCACATAAAAGACCTTTCATATATATATATATATATATATATATATATATATATATAAAACCCCCCGGGCCTCACCTCCCTTCGCCACTACCATTATCATCATATCATCACCATCATCAGCATCATCATCTGCCTTGTCTCACTATTGTTTATAACTTTTAAACTATACCTTGAATGGTCAAGATCTGACGAAGGACTAGCTAGCACACAAATTTAAATATGAAACTTAACCAGCTCATGACAACATTGATAAGTCAACTTTATACTAGTTTATATGTAACTTAAATGAAGACTAGTTGTAAACACATGCGAGCGATGCACGTGTTTAATCAATTTGTTAAATGAATTATTAATTATGAGATATTATAAGAAAATAGTTGTTTAGAAAATATTGAGGAGAAAATATTTAAGTAGTAAGAAAATAAAGAAAAATTAGTAAATTACATAAAAAATTAATTGGGTGCTACTATGAGAAATAATAATTGAGATAGTCACCAAAAAAAATGTTTGAGTTATTTCAGTATGGAAAAAAAGAATGAAAAAAAAAATTAAGAGGATGAAAGAAATCATACAGAGAAGATATTAACACGTGAACGAAAGTGAAAAATAATTTTAAAGAGTGCAAAGAATAAACTATATATGTATATATATATATATATATATATATCAAATGTTATTAAAATAATTTTAAAGAGTGCAAAGAATAAACTATATATGTATATATATATATATATATATCAAATGCTATTAAAAATAGTAGTTGAAAATCTGAGATGCTCATGAGAAAAATAATAAGTATGCTGAATGAATTTTTGAAAGAAGTAAAGGAGAAAAAAGTTTAGCGATTAAAAAAAAAAAAGAAAGAATGAAAAGGAAGGGAAAAAATGAAAGAGAATAAAAAAAATAAAAGAAAAAAAGAGGAAATGACATGTATCAAAAAAATAGAGGAGCTTTTGACTCTTTTATATATGTGAAGTTTAATATAAAGATAAAATAAATGGTGCTGATTGGAAAGCGATCACCGATAAATAAGTAAAGGCCTAATGCTTTTGGGATGTTTTCTACTCAATTTCCAAAGTGGATTTCCTCTTTCTGCAAGTGCTGGAACCACATACTCGTTATGGTATATTAGTATTTATATACATGTCAGTCACCAACACGAATATAAGCAAACATAACGCCTGGAGAAGACGATTACTTTCGAGTTAAAAGCGACAGAGAATGTTGATCATGTATATCGCATATAGAGAGTATAAGGATCCCAAAAGAATAAATATAATAACAAGAAGAAACTGAACACACACACACACACGCACGCAAATATAGACACACACACACACACACACACACACACACACACACGTACAAGCGTAATAAAATAATTGATAAAATGAGCAACATATAAAACAAATAAACAATTCATCGATTTTTTTGTATTAAATATGGAAATCGAGAGGAGTAACTAAAATCTTAACTTAAATTTATTAAAAAGAAAGGAAAAAAAGAAAACAAAATAAAGAAAATCAGAATCCAACCTCAAGAAAAAAAAAAAAAAAACTTTCATAGAATGCAAACAAATCCAATTTAGAATCCAATTGGATTCATCTACATATCTTGAAACCATTTTTCTTTCAAACATAATGCTTATAAACATTTTTCTTTTCAGGACCAGTGACTATAATTCTTTGTAAATTATCAAGTTTCTCCAGTTTATCACAATATCTTGATATCATAATCTTCACTTCTTTTTGTGTGAGTGCATATTTATCGAGTTTTTCTCCTAATTTGTCCTTCATGGTGTTCGAAACCTCTTCAACATTTCTAGATGTATTTGGAGGTGATGTAGAGTTACTTTATTGCTTGTTGTTACGTTGTGTTCTTGGTTTGACAGGTATGAATACTCCTTCTGCTTCCTCAACCTAATCCACCCCTAAGAAAGTCTGGCTATAGTATTGGCTTCATCTATAATTTCATTAACTAATTGAAAATTATCAACAGAATGCAGTGTGACTGAAATTGTACCTAATTGATTGACAACGCTTTTACATTTAATTCCTGATTCTGTTTCTAAAGTGGTGTTTTGAGACGAGCCTTTATCTTTGTTCCTCTTGTGAGATGTCAGGAATGTCTGATTAGACGGCTCCACTAATTTGCTTTGATGAAACTGCCTAGAGAGTGAAGATCCATGTAGAGTAGACCGAGAATTCATTATTAGATAGGGGTGGTAGTAACACTCTTGTTACTAATATTTTCTGTACGGGCCGAAGACTGCAACTAAGAGTTTAAAGTTGTATAATTTTTTAACGTGTTATGCCATGCATACTTTCATCTTGATCGGTATTAACGATATTTTGATCATGAGAAGGCTTGTTGGATAGAACATTAGGGTTTTCGTCCATGATATGATCTTTAGCCTGTTGAACTTCTTTCGGACGATACACCTGAGTGGTTTTTTTTTTCAGGACTTTGGATGCAAATTTTTGTCATTCTTTGATTTGTTACTTCCATAGGGGGTTATATGTAAGAATATCATAAATTTGATATCTACTTATATTTATGTCCACTATAATATTAAAGTTGATAATTTTACCATTACATAATACTAAAATTATCAACTTTAACATTAGAGTGGACAAAATTAGAAAGAGGTACTCAAAACATGGCTCTCCATTTAATTTTCTCCTTCCCTTCCCACAAGCTGACTGTATCTACATTAAGCAATAGAGTGACCAATAGACTTGCATTGTGAACAAAAATCGGGAAGATTCTTATAGTCCACGGTTGCGAAAATTGGACTTCCCGATCTTTTCACAAGAAGAATGTATTCCAATGACTGGGTTAAATCAATATCAAATAGAAGTCTAGCATAGTACTCCATATATAGTTACTTTATGTTCTTGTCCAGGTTTAGAGGACTGGGATTTAGACTATTCTTCTATTCTTTCCACTCTTTTCAACTTTTTCCATTTCTCTAAGTACTGGGATTTAGACTCCAAGGTCTCCCATATTATTGTGCACCCAATCACCAAGTGATCTTTGATTAGGCATGTTAATTAAGCTAGGGTCCCATTCTCCTACTCAGGCTATAAAGTTGCTAATAAGAAGCTTTTACTTTATTTTTTATTTTTTATTATTCTTATTTTTTGGAAATATTGAGAAGCCAATTTGCTCAAATCAAAGTTGGGTTTAGTTGATTCACACACACCTTGGTTCCCGCACTTCGTTGAAAAAGGCCACACAGCTTTCTCCCGTAAAATCTGACCTCTCTATTTTTGTGCTCTCCAGCAAAAGGGCCACTTTTTCGGGCCAATTTGATTGTTTCTAAAAATCCAAGAAAGACAACGTGTGTCCTTAAATATTGGTTTCTTTTAATTGCATTATATATTCCAGTTACTGCATACAAAACACTTTAATATCAAAGTGTATGGCATCGATCCAATAATTCCGTTTTATTCATTTATCAATAAAATTGTTGACCAATTATGCCCCTCAGGCCTTTCAAAGATCACAAACAGAAAAAGGTTCTAAACTCGTCGTTTATTGCTACAAGAGAGAGAGAGAGAGAGAGAGAGAGAGAGAGAGACAGAGAGAAGCCAAAATAAAAATGACGTCTCTATCATAACCCTTGCAAAATAAATAATTAACAAACATGTTGTCTATGAAATAAAAGTAGTAGTTCAATTTGGCCTCTCATTCGCTTCTCTAAAGTTACACACGAGAGAGAGAGATTAATCATGACCGTATAGTTTATAATTATGTAGTCGCCGCCAAGACCAACTTGGCCATATATTGCACAGGCGCATTATTGGTTCAAGGCTTTAAGCCTCCCACGCCTAGCTTGTAGCTTCTGCCTTTCAAAAGTCGCATGCCTTTGCTTATTACGCTACAAAATAAATAATATATAATAAAATCAAAGCGCAACAATCATGACTAGAAAGTTGTTCTTGTTGTTGTTTTTTTAATTTTTTAAAATTTTTTATTTTTTTTAATAACCTACAAAAGTCCAATTATTTTTAGAGTTACAAGAAGAGCGACCTCTACTACTTATTGATTCTAAAAGTCCTCATGCATGCATGATGCATATTAAGTTAAAAGTGTTGACTCAAACTAGCATTTGCAAGAGGACTTGGAATACTCGCAAAATCAAAAGATTTATAAGAGGAGAATATTCTAAACATCCATTGTGTTTTTCAAAATATTACTTTTGTCCTTCTTATAATATCACAAAATACGTTATGAAGGAGTAGTGCTTTGTCAAAAAAAATTAATAGAAAGTTATATTAGTAAAATGATTTTTCAAAAATTTTTAATTAACAAAATGACTTTAGAACGATTTAGAAAAAACCTTTTTTTTTTCTTTTTTCTTTTTTCTTTTTTTTTGCAATTGCACCGCTATCATTTGGGCGACTTAGTGTAAAATTAAAATGTCAGTTTGCTAATTTCACTTTGTGAGATTGATATCATTTTGGAAAAATAATTTCTCTATTAAATGTTGTTTCAAACATTAGTTAATGAAAAGGTTAAATAAACAAATTTATACAGATTTCCAAAATTAAGAAAAAATAATTAATTGAAAAAGGCTAAACTTGAGGAGATGACAATGAACATGGAGCTGGCTGGCGAGTGGGTGGGCTAGATCGAGCTGGTAATCGCCGATGCAGATGTGGTTGTTTAACTAGGTGGCTAGTGAAGTTGGGACGATATGTTCTAGGATTTTATCTCTAGGTCTATTTTCCAATAAAATCAATTTTAGTTCCTATCCCTTTGTGTTTAGTGTACTTGAACCGTTTCAAGCCAAACCTAGTAATTTGCACCTTTCTTGCACTCTTTCTCTTCCGAAAACCTCACCACTTTGATTTTTTTGGCCATGGGTTCTTTATCTCCCAATTGAACACAGCGCATTTTCCGTTAGTTTAGCCACAGTTCAAGCTTTTGTGGGTTAATCGGGGGTTGATTGGCGGTGGAGAGGTGTTAGAGATGCTCGGCGGCACGAGGTTGGAGTGGTGGGGTTGCTGGGTTTGCCATTGTGCTTGTGGGGTACTTGGGTTTTATTTTAAGTTTTCCCCTTTTTTTTTTCTTTTTTTTTTTTAAGCCTGCAGCTTATTTATTTAACATCTTAATTAATAAGCATCTCAATTGTATTAAATGTACATCTACAAGGGTAGTCTTGATAAATGGTCTTTGGCTAGCTTAACAGGTGTGAAGGGAGAGGATTGAATATGAATTCTCAAATTCTAATGGAAAGTTTTTTCAAAATGCCTACCTTTCCTCTTTTGTCATAAACATGCCTAGATTTTCCACTTTGAGTTTATTCTTTACTCTTGTCCCGAATTTAAAAGTAACAATTTGTTATTAATTGATAGCAGCACAGTCATCTTACAATCACGCCACGACATATATAGATCATCAGCATCTTCTTTTAAAGTATACATGATATGCAATTAACTATACGTATATATACAGGAATGGTCTTGTGTGCGTTCAACGGATGCATGTGGTTGAATCACAATGACCGTTCGATGGAAGAGGGACGGTTATGATTAGAAAAGGGGAGTTCAGGGACAGGCTAAAAATATTATCTGACACTTGAGACGAGTAGGGTGCAGTACACTAGTTACTATTTTTTTTATTAGTAAATTCATGTCAGAAAAACACTATACCTCTATCATTTCTTTCTCTCTTTGAATGCTTTGTCCATCCCTTCTTTCTCTCTCTACAAAAACCTAGAGAGAAGAATAAGGGGAGAGAGAGAGAGAAGAGGGGAAGAAGCTTCTCCATCTACGTCTCAGTCACCATCGTTGTGGTTCCGCTACGGGCACCGGCGGTTGAATCCCGGTGTCCGGTCCAACCTGCTGAGTCGGACCACCATGATTGTGAAACCAATACCAGAAGTCCATATAGTTTCTGTTTCAATATCCATTAAACCAATACCCATAAGAGCTCAACTCCCCTAAGAAGCATCAAACAAATCATAATTTTTTTTTTGGCTCTCTCTTTTCTCTATGAAATAAACACAATCGAGCACCAATGGTCCCTGAGCATCAATCGAGCATCAAATAAATTGATATGATATTTAATCAGTTATACCCATAGATCTTAAGACGTGAACCGCGGGAGGGAAAATTCACCAACTGGCGTGAGCGGTGTAGCCAAAGTTTTTCCCTTTTTTTGTTTGTTTTCTTTGTTGCAGAGTTCTGGAGAAAGGTCGGCGATGAACTTAAAGGTTTCATTCTCAGGCTTCATAACTGGTACTTTGTCAATCAACTCCTCCGTCTCAAAAACCCAAACTTGATCAACTCCCAAAAATCTCCAATTCTCAGAACAAACAATGGGGGAGGGGGGGTCTGTTACTCTCTCCTAAAAAAGTTACAACCTTTTTCTCTGTCTTTACTCTTTCTTACAAGTCTTAAGCTGTCTTTACAATGGTAACTCTCTAACTATCGTACAACTCTACTACCATTTTGTAACAATGCAAAATTAAACATTAAAAAAAATTTCTTTCTCCCTTTTTTTAATACTCTACAATTACCTTCTACCCCTTCTCACCATAATTTGATATTAATTGCCCGTGACAAGTTTGACTTTCTCAACCTGTATACATCTAATCCTGCCACAAACCTTCTTCAACGATCGACACGTGTCCTCCAACAAATAGACTATGTGCCACGTCGCCGCCGACCATCTACGTTGCCGGATTAAAGACAATACCTATATTATATATGTATATATATACACACCAATCGTGTGTAGAAATCTTGTCCTTATCCAAAACCTTAAAGAGAAAGGCTTAAAAAAAAAAAAAAAAAGCAAACTAAGGTTTTGTTTGAATGTAAGAAAAAGTGGAAAGAGAAGTAGAGAAGAGAAGATCAACGAGAGAGATTTCGGAATTAATAATATTAATAAGAACAAATTGGTGTTCAAAATCTTTTATAGGATCACAATTTTTAAACCCTTTAAAATTGGGAAAGAGTGGAGAAAGAGAAATATATAACAAACTCAGCAAAAAAAATAAAAATTAAAAAAAAACTCAGTAAAAGTAAAGTCCTCTTCTCCATCTATTTTCCCCACCTAAATTATGCACCTGTTCTCCTTCTTTCTTATGTAAACACAACCTTAAAAAGCCTTTCGATTTAACTCCTACTTACTCTTTGCTTGCGTACATGTGGCTTATCCATTTACATCTCGGATCTCATGCACGGTGTACTCCATTACATAATGAGATAAGTACACTTACATATATATATATATATATATATATAGCTCAACCAGTAGACATATTCTCTACTATTTTTTTAACCTCAGCAATATGAGATGATCTGCAACTAAATATTCTATTCAAATGTATATATGTTGGTGGTTTTCCTTCATGGAATGGCGTCATTCTGTAATATGATCCACGTGGTTTTCATATTTATCCTCCCTAAAAGGGTGAATTTTTCTGGTGGTGTCATAAAGTTATTAGCCGCTATGTGACACACTCAAAAGTCATTCGTTCTTTGGAAAAATATTTAGGAATATTATATGTGCACCACTACAAATAAAAGATGGATAATGTTAAATGGAGACACCAATTATAGTCCCAATTTTTTAAAGATCAACTCATATGTATATTTTAATTGATAAACACAAATAATTGACGTGATAATAATATAAACACTGATCGATAAAAGAACGACAACTCATATGCCATATATGAGTAAGTGTCACTAACATTTTTCATAAAAGAGGTCTTATTTGTGCATCTTATAATATCATACTGAGACTCATTAGGGAGACCAACTCTAATCTCAACTTTTTAAGTATCAACTTACGTGTCATATTTTTATTGATTGATACAATTAATTGATTTGATATAATGCTTTACACATTTTTCAATAAAAAACAACAATTCATATGCTATATAGATTGGTACTCAAAAGTTGAGATTAGAGTTAGTATCTCAAGTATTTTTCTTATGTTTTGTTTGGTTCTCAGGTGTGAACCTAAGGTTTTAATATCGATTTTTGTTTTTCATCTAAAAAATTAACAAAAATTATAACTAGTTTTTAAAAAGTCAACTAATTTGAATCTAAAAATTACCCCTCAAACCCATGTTTCCAACGTATGCTTAATAAAATTGTGCTCAATATTGTCCGTGCCTTTTAGCTTAATGTTGGTTTTGTACTTTATTGTTCTGAAGATTGTGTTATACAGTAAACCCACGTATGATAAATTAGAGGCAGTCAGGTAGGAATACACGTAAGCCAATTGTACGGATAAGGCGGGTAATAATAGAAAGATTCATGATTAAGTACTAACCTATAATGGCCTATAAATACCCGAGTATTGATCTTCCTAGTATGAACCAGCACAGAGTTAGTGTTTGCACACACTTTAGGAGTTGGGAGTGGAAGCAATGTAAATTCATTGTTCAACTCTTTAACAGCACGATAAAATCGTTGTTCAACTCTTTCACAACAGAAAAAACACGAAAGTTGTGCAAAGTAAGATGGCGAAATCGAGAAACGTCGTTAGCGTCATGAAGAGATTTGTTCTCATCATGATCATCTTGGTGTTGCAAATTAGCATCTCAGCAAAGAGTGCCGAAAGTCGCTCTTTGAAACCGGCGACATTAGCTAATGAGAGGAGGAAACTGAGCCTACTACTGGAAGCCTTAAATCAAGCAGCGGATGCCGCCGATGCCCCTGACAGGCAGCCCGCAAGAGTCAGCCCCGGGGGACCCGACCCGCGCCATCATTTTCAAAAAAACTTGTGATCTTGGTATTCCAGCCAATCCCAAGGGCATTCTAATAACCTGTTTAGCGATGATTTGTACCCTTCTTCTTTCTCCATTTCTGTTCTCATAAAAGTCTTTTAATTGAGGCTTGTTATGGTCGTCGTAGTCGTTCTTAACCTTTTTTTTTTTTTTTTTTTTTTTTTCTGGCGTTTAACTCTCTCCATTGCATCATGTGTTTCGAAGACCAGTAGTCGCATGATCTTTCTTGTTTTCTGTCTTTATTTTGTCGTTGAATATTGTCGCTAATGCATGACTTGTCACATGCTCTTTTTGTAGGGTACTATAATAAGAAATAATATGCCCTTTCTCTCTAACTATTGTTTTTTTTCGCCTCTCTTCTCTTTTTATTTTTTTTATTTTTTTTATTTTTAATCCCACTAAGGACATGGTTGGTACACTCTATTAACACTCCGTATTATATTATTTAAAATAATATAATGTTTGGTAACATATTTGTATTATATATAATTTAATACAAATAAAAAATTAATATAATATAAACTGTGATATCTTATATGACAATAAATCTCTGTATTAGACTTTATTGTACAATTTAAATTAAATGATTATACCAAGAAACAAAATATAATGGATTTCAGTATGGATGTCTGGTCGGGTTTCTGGATGAGAGTTGGGATCAGGTTTTGATATAGGGTTGGGGGTAGAGGGTCGAGGTTGGGTTTCAAGGTCAGATTTCGGGACGGGGATCAGGGTTTAGTTTCGGGGACGAGGGTCGGGGTCGAGTTTTGGGATAAGGGTCGGGGTCTGGTTTCGGGATTGGGATCGAGTTACATAAAGGGGGCTAAGGTCGGGTTTTGGGATGAGCATTGGGGTTAGGTTTCAGGATGGGGTTCGTGTCGCATTTCGAGATCGGGATTCAGGACGGGGGTCCTGGTCTTGTTTTGGGATGGGGTCTAGGTTGGGTTACAAGATAGGGGTCAAGGTAGGGTTTCGAAATGGAGGTCGGGGTGGGGTTTTGAGACAGAAGTCGGGGTTGGGGTCGGGTTTGGAGACGGGGCTCGGGGTCGGGGTTTCAGAGTCAGGGTTGGATTACGCAACGGGGGTTGGGGTTGGGTTTTGTGTTAAGGGTTAAGATAGGGGTCGGGTTTTGGGGTTGGGGTCAGGTTTCTGGGTCGAGGTTAAGGACGGAGGTTGCGGTTGAGATTCAGGATAGGGGTCGGGATTGGGTTACAGGATGGGGTTGGGGTTCAGTTTTGGAATGCGAATCGGGGTTGGGTTTCGGAATGGAAGTTGGGTTTTAGGATAGGGTCGGGATTGAGTTTGGGTTTCAGGGTTGGGATCAGGTTTTGGGGGGTCGATGTTGAGTTTTTGGATGGTTGTATTTCGGGATGGGGGTCGGGGTGGGTTTCAGCACCTGATTTCAATCTCGTCACTAAACCTGACCCCTACTCTAACCCCAAAACTTGACCCTAACCCCCATCCTGAAACCCGACCTCGACCCCGACCCCCGCCTGAAACTCAGATCCCAATCTCGTCCCCATCTAGAAACCTGACCCAACCCCCGAATATGACCCCGACCACCTCTCGAAACCTGACCTTGACCTTCATTTTGAAACCCGACTCCGACCCCTACATTCATCCCGAAATTCAACCTCGATCCCAAAACCTGACTCTGATTTTGTGGTCATAGCATAAATTTTATCTTTTAAAAGCTCAATTTTTAATTAATATATAATATGGTCACAAACAAACAACATATTGTTTTTGGATGGGTTGAGAATCTAATCTATGATTTTGTCGTTTCTAGCTGCAAGAAAGATAGAGAGAAGCCAAAATAAAAATGACGTCTCTGTCATAATCCATGCAAAACAAATAAGACAGGAGTTTAATTTGGCCTTTCATTGAGAGATCAATCAGGACCGAATAGTTTCAGTAGCAAAAAATCAGGACGTATATAGTTTATTATGGTGACGCACCAGGGCCAACTTGGCCAAATTGCACAGGCACGTCATTGGTTTAAGCTTCCACCCATGCCTAGCTTGTAGCTTCTGCCCCTTTATCTTTCTTTTCTTTTCTTTTCTTTTCTTTTTTTAATTTTTTTTTGGTTGATAAAGCAATTTCATGGTCAACTCGCACGCTTTTTTTTTTTTTTTCCCCCTTATTTATTTATATTCTTTTTTATGCTAAAGTCGCATGCCTTTGCTTAAATAAAAAATAATAACGAAATTAAAGAGTACCAACATGATGACTTAAAAGTTTTTGTTTTTTGTTTTGTTTTTGTTTTTTTGTTTTTTGTTTTTTGTTTTTTTTCCAAAAGAGCTACGAAAGTCCAATCATATTTAGAGTTACAAGAAGAGCGACCTTAATTTACTAGACTCTAAAAGTCCTCATGCATGAATGCTTAATGCATATTAAAGTTAAAGTGTTAACTTAAACTAGCATTTTCAGAGAGGACTTGGAATCCTCGCAAATTTAATCACAATATTTATAAGAGGAAAACTAAACATCCATTGTGTTTTTCAAAATATTACTTCTGCCCTTCTCTATGCTTTGTATTTGTATAAGCATCACAAAATACGTTCTGAAGGAGAAGTGCTTTGTTAAAAATAAATAAATAAATAATAGGAAGCTATAATAGTAAAATTATTTTTCAAAAAATTTTAATTAGCAAAATGACTTCAAAATGACTCAGAAACACCATTTTTTCTTTTTTCTTTTGTTTTTTTTTTTTTTTTTTCGCAGCACTATCATCTGGGCAACTCAGTGTAAAATTGATATGTCAGTTTGTTAATTTCACTTTGTGACATTGATATCATTTTGGCATAGTAATTTCTCTACTAAATTTTGCTTCAAATAATATTAGTTAATGAAAAGGTTAAATAACAATTAAATTTATAACATATAAAAATATCCAAAATTAAGAAAAAAAAAATTAATTGGAAATTGAAAAAAAAAAAGGGACTTGGCTAAACTTGAGGATATGACAAATGAACATGCAGTTGGCTAGTAAGTGGGTGGGCCAGATCGAGTAATCACCGATGGAGATGTGGTGGTTTAACTAGAAGGCTGGCGAAGGTGGGACCATATGTTCTAGGATTCTATCCCTCGGTCTATTTTCCAATATACTCAATTTTTAATTCCTATCCCTTCGTGTTAAGTGTACTTGAACCGCCTTTTCAAGCCAAACCTAATAAACTCTCTGTGTCTTTTGCACCTTTATTGCACTCTTTCTCTACCAAAAACCTCACCACTTTGATTATTTTGGCCATGAGTTCTCTATCTCCCAATTAAACACAGCCCGTTTTCCGTTAATCTAGCCACTGTTCAAGGTTTGGGGGTTGATCGGGGGATGATTGTCGGAGGAGAGGTGGTAGAGATGTTCGATGGCACCAGGTTGGAGTGGTAGGGGTTGCTGGGGTTGCCATTGTGCTTGTGGCGTACTTGGTTTTTTATTTTCTCCCTTTAGTGTTTTTGAGATTTTTTTTTTGAGTCCAAAGCTTATTAATTTATTTCGATTGTACTTAATATAGATCGATAAGGGCAGTCTTGGTAATGATCTTTGGGCGGTGTGAGAGGAGAGATTTGAATTGGAGCTCTCGGATTCTGATGGAAATCTTAGTTTCTTCAAAATGTACTACCTTTCCTCTTTTTTCATAACGATACCTAAATTTTCCACTTTGAGTTTATACTTTGCTTTTGTCCCAAATTTAAAAGTAACACCTTCTTATTAATTGATAGTATCACAGTCATTGCTTACGACATGTATGGATCATAAGCAGCATTAATAGTTGAGCATCTTGTTTAAAAGTAATATGGAAATAACTATATATATAAATATATATACACACACACACACCAATTTAAACCGTGTGTCGAAATCTTGTCCTAATCCAAAACCTTAAAAGAGAAAGGCTTAAAACAAATGCAAACTAAGGTTTTGTTTGAATATAAGAAAAAGTGGAAAGAGAAGTAGAGGAGATCAGAAGATCAATGGGAGGGATTTTGGAATTAATAATAGTAATGAGAACAAATTGCGTGTTCAAAATCTTTTAAACAATCACAATTTTAAACCCTTTAAAATTGGGGAAGAGTGGAGAAAGAGAAATACATAAAACAAACTCAGAAAAAATAAAAATAAAAAATAAATTAAAAAACTAAGTAAAAGAAAAGTCCTCTTCTCCTTCTATTTCACCTACATTATGCACCCCTTAATTCTTCCTTATATGTACTTCTAACAAACACAACCTTAAAAAGCCTTTCCATTTAACTCCTAATTACTCTTTGCTTGCGTACATGTGGCTTATCCATTTACATCTCGGATCTCATGCGTGGTGTTCTCCATTACATAATACAATAAATACACTTATACATACATACATACATATATATATATATATATATAAAGCTCAACCAGTAGATATATATATTCTCTACTCTTTAAAAAAAAAAAAAAAAAAAAACCTGATCAGCAATATGAGATCATCTGCAACTAAATATTCTATTCCACAGTATATTGGTGGTTTTCCTTCATGGAATGGCGTCATTCTGTGAGATGAATTATGATCCACGTGGTTTACATATTTATCCTCCTTAAAAGGGTGAATTTTTCTGGTGGTATCAGAAAGTTATTACCCGCTATATGACACACACTCAAAAGTCATTCGTTCGTTGGAAAATTTGTAGGAATATTTTATGTACTAAACACCAATACAAATAAAAGATGGATAGTGTTATACAAGAACACCAACTCTAGTATTAACTTTTTGAATACTAACTTACGTATCATATTTTTATTAGTAGACGTAATCAATTGACGTGACAATAGTATAAATACTAATCAATAAAAAAAAAAGACAAATTATATATCATATAGGTTAATACTCAAAAACTGATATTAGAATTGATATTGCTAATATTTTTCACAAAAGAGGTCCTATCTGTTCAATATTAGTGCCTTTTAGCTTATTGGTTTTGTACTTTTAAGGTAAACTAAAGTATGATAAAGTAGAGGCAGTCAGCTAGGAACACGTAAGCCAATTGTATGGATAAGGGGAGTAATATTAGAAAGATTCATGATGAAATACTAATCTATAGCCTATAAATGCCCGAGTATTGATCTTCTTAATGTGAATCAGCACAGACACACACTTAAGGAGTTGAGAGTCGAAGCCATCTATATTTCCATTGTTCAACTCTTTAACAGCATGAGAAAATCATTGTTCAACTCTTTGACAGCATAAAATGATTATTATTATTATTATGTTAAGGTATACCTTCTAACGAACTTGCATGGGAATACCCTCATATCCTCTTCAAAATTATAATAGGAATTGGCACACCCTTTAAGGAATTAGCACGCCCTTTAAACTGAACAAGAACACTAAAGAAGGCAATTTTGGTTACTAAGTTGTATTCTGATTGATGTCGATTTGGCTAAACCTTAATTAGGAGGCTTCTTTGTTCATTGAAAGAGAGAATTCCTTCTTTTTTTTTAATTTATTTATTTTATCACTCTGGTTTTTCCCTCAATTTTTAACGTAATTCCGTGAGACACTCGATAGCTCAATCCAGGGAAAACAAAAACAATTTCGTTAAGAAAAACAGTGAGCCGTCGTAGAAAGACAAAGCACCACCACCTCAAGGTGTGCATAGCAAGCTGAAAACCACTAGGTTGATATTCTTGAAGAATATCAAAAAATATGACCATTAGAACAGTTATTTCTTCTCCTTGGAAAAAAAAAAAAAAATAGGGATACTATATTTCAAGTCTGTAGGCTAATTAGATTCAATTCCGGCCCCCGCTTCTTGGCAAGAGAAGGTGGTTTTCATCTCCGTTATGAAAACTCAATAAGAAAAGACACCGTTTAAGGAAACAATTTGCTTGCAACAGCAATGACATATAAAACTCCACAAAACATTCTTAATTAGTGAGCGATAAAATGTTTAGAAGTCGACCATTATTTTCCTTGCACGCGGCAAAGTTTAATATCAATGACAACCCGTGTCTTATAAGTGCGAACCTTTCTTATAAGAATCATGTTATGGACTTCAATTCTAGTTCTAATTTTTAAATACTAATTTACGTGATATTTAAATTGTTCTTTTTTATTGATAGATATGTAAAACAATATTATTACCAATTAAAATTAAATATGATAATTATTTATAAACATGACAACTTATGGTCGCCACATAATGAGTTAGAATTCAAAAATTGATATAAAAGTTATTTTTCATGACACTATTCTTCTTATAATTGCTAGGTATTCACAATGATTGAACAACTTTGAAAGGACTACAATACTCTAGAAAAACAATCGTTTTTCGTAAACTCAAACGACCAGACTGAAAGAGAAAAGAAGACCAAGATCTTAATACGACAATATAACATTGTCCCTTGGGGTCTTAACCATAGCAAAGGAACATTGAGGAGTCGAGCTAAAGGGAGATTTTTAGCCATCAGAGAGATATGGAAAGCAGATTAAAGGCCTGCTTGGCATAGTTTATTAGAAGCTGTTTTTGGTTTTTTAGGTTTAAAAGCAGCTTCTAAAAGTATTTGAATGATCTGTCAGAAAAACTTTTTGTTAAAACTAAAAATTATAACTTATGGTAAAAGATCTTTTGGATAGACTTTAAAACTTTTAACAAAGGATTTTATTACTTGTTAGAAAATTTTAAAAATCATTTTGACCTCATAAGCTCTTTGTGTCCGAACAATTACTGAGAAACCATATTTTTTACTTCTCTTCTTCTATAGGTTAAAAGTAAAAGGAAAAACTTTGTCAATCAGGTCCTAATTATGGAGAGACTTCTTTAAGTTGTCATTATAATTATTTTATTATTTAATATTTTTTTGCTATGAGATATAATAGCATTTCTTTTTCTTTTTTTTTTTTTTTTTAAATAACATAGTTGCAAACAATTATGAATTGTTTTATACTTAATTTTTTTAAGTGGTAAAGTTTGAAAATGTTTCAGTGAAATCCTATGAAAAATTGTTTAAGGATTTATAGTTATAATTTTATTTAGTAGAAAAACGGTTGTACTAATACTTTTTTTTAATTAAATAAATAAATAAAACGAAAGCATTATAAAAAGTTTAGAAAAAAAAAATCATTTGTCAAAATTTTTAATTCTATAATTTTCCACATGCACCTCCACCACTGTTGGTAAGTTGTTTTTCATGAAAAATAAACAGCTCCAAGAATGTAACGACTCATGCATTTTTTTAGTATAATATTCATAATTTTGGGTCTCGTGTTCTTATGGTTTTATTTTTGGGCTCTACTCCAAAAGATCTCATATCATTAGAAGGTGGTTTCTTTATTTATGACCTATCACATATATCTATTTTCAAGTGATATGGGACTACAAAGCTTACCATTTTCCTTGTTAGGACTGATAACTATCACAAAAAATGATAGAGAATTACCTCTTTTTTTTTTTTTTAAACCAAGAATGAGAATATTATTTCTTTAATGCATTCAAACTATAAAACCGATGAATGTTATAAAATAATGCCAATGAGCCGATTATACCTATAAAACAAAGGCGGATGTCTGAGGTAAGATCAAGCATACATAAGACTCTTTTTGATAGAACATCTATAATCGATAGAAACTTCTGACCGATTGAGAGCCATAATTCTATAGCATACAAAGGCAACCACATACACAGCAAAGAAGAAAAATCTAGCGGAACTAAAACGAAACTAAACACACTATTAAGACACAAATATGAACGATACCAAACCAGTCCGGAATGTGGGATTTCAGACTGAAAACGACAATAACACATAAAAATTCAAATCCTACGGGGCAAGAGAATCACCCTTATTCTACGTAGATATCTAGCACGCAAAGCTGAAAAACTTAGCCTCACAGATGGGATCATTAGTGACAGAGTGAAACCCCTAGCCAAAAAACCGGCCGGTTTTTTAAAATCAGATCAATCAAAAGAACAAGAGTAGTATTGAAAACAAATCAAAAGCAGAAAAAGTCACTTGCTACAAAAGGAGCCAAGACAACAGCACCAAATCAAGAAAATCTATCAAAAGAAGCCCTCTAAAATCCCCTACCATAAAATCCCTACCCTACCGTATCCTAACATTTCAATCGAACTACTAAAATAACCAATTTATTTGTACACGTGAGAAAATTTAAAAGTCATCCTCAAGAGACGTTCCATGTCCACCAAGGAACATTATAAATTTATAAAAGAATCACACACTCAAGCCAAAAAGTAATGCCACCACTATATCAGTTGTATAATGGAAATATGGGCCGGTCTTGGATATTTAAACAGCTTTTCTTAATAAGCTAATATGAAGGAGCACACTTTTACATTCTTTTGACTGATTGACAATCCATGGGGTATCTCAATAGTAAGTAATATGTAATATAATACAAACATATCCACTTATATATACATATATATATCTAGGCTCCCTTTTTTATTAATAGTTTTCTTGAAATAATATAATAAGTTTTCTTGAACGTATCGTATTAGCGACTGACAACAATCTATGACCTAATGTATATGTAGGTTCAAAATCATGGGATTGAGTATGGGCATTTTGCTTTTTTATGGTACAACTTAGGATTATAAACTATTAATAAATTATTGAATTTTGTGAAATATGGTGGGCACAAATGAAAAAAAAAAAAAAAATTCTCGTTCGTTCTTCCTTTTTTTTTTTTTTTTTTTTTTTTTTTCGTTTTCCTGAAATTAAAAAAAATGTTTATTGTATGAGACATGCTATCAGATATCGTGGGGCCTTGTCGCATAAAATGGTACGGTAGTGACTCGTATGAGCTATCAAACTACCCTTACTTTCACCCTATCAGACATCCATGTGCCCTTTGACTCCAATAACTATTACAGTACTGTTATGTTTGGTATGGTAGGAAAGAGGAGGGAAGGAAGTGCGGAGATGGATTTTTTAATAGAAAATGATATACTAACATATTTGGTAGGAAGGAAGAAAAAAGGGAAAGAAAAATAGATGAAAAAAGTTACAGTAGGACCAACTAGTTTTAATCTCTCTAAAGTGAGAGGAAAACTATTGTCATTGCTTTTAAAATAAAAGAATATTTATAAATAAGTAAAATAGTAATCATATAACTTTTTGTCTTTCTCTCATTCTATGATTCCAAATAAAATAAAGGAAAAATAAAATCTTTCCTCTTTTTTATTTTCTTTCACTTTCATTTTTTCCCCCTCATGGCAAATATAGGCTAAAGGAGAAAAAGAGAAAGGAAAGAACTAGTTGTTGTTGTTGTTGTTTTTTTTTTTTTTTTAATAATCATATTTCACTGTGAGAATGAATAGAAGAGAGAAATCGTTTAAGTAACTGAATCTTACCATTATATTTTCATAAGAAGTCAGTCAAATAGGTCTAATTAGAGAAT
The DNA here is from genome assembly GCA_038430175.1 of Ficus hirta. Classification (NCBI taxonomy): domain Eukaryota; kingdom Viridiplantae; phylum Streptophyta; class Magnoliopsida; order Rosales; family Moraceae; genus Ficus; species Ficus hirta. Next base: position 10,577,056 of record CM076589.1, read on the forward strand.
ATATTATCCAATGTCCTTGTCCTCTTGGTTGTTTCCCGAATCAATTTTTAACGTCTCGTGTAATATATATATTTTAAGTGTTTTGAGTATTTAATCTTTGTTATATATCGATGACATGACAAATAATTATTGGAGATGCGGCAAGAGAAAATAACAAAATAGAGACAACAAATTTAAACTTGTGTAATTGAGGGTATTTGAGTTATTATTACCCTTTTTATTGTGTAATATTTTCTCTTTTATTTTCTTTTTAAAGTTAGAAGCATTAAAAAAATATGAGTTCATTAATTTTTTTTAAAACTTTTTTCTTTCCCAATTTATTCTGTAAACAACTCAATATTCTCTTTTTCATTTTAAAGTTTTTTCATTATCTTTTTCTATTTTTCCTCTATCAAATGTAGCATTAATGTGCTCTCTGATTACGTCAGATTTTTAGGATTGAACATTGCTTATGAGAAGAAATGATGGATAAGCACAGCCATGGTATAGTGCTGTCCAATACATAATGTTTATAATATATATATATATATATATATATATTCAGCCATCGAGAATATGGTGCGACGACGGGAAAGTGGTATAGTACAGTTGGATTCTTACAACAAATTGATACGAGACTTTTATAATTCTATATAATTAATGGACTCAAATATCGTTTTCTGAAAGGACTCATCTCTCTCTCTCTTTTTACTTATTTTTCCCCGAAGGACGTCATCTCTTTCGGACTATTACAATATTTAATATATAAAACAAGTTTAGTATATCGTATTAGAATACTGTATCATAATGTTTTACAATAAAACAATGTTTGATAAAATCGTTGTACTGTATAAATAAACACGGATAATAAGTTGTATTTTCATCTTACTAAACAGGAGTGACTTTTTATCAATATGATCAACGTTATATTAAAACGACATATTAAGTGTGTTGTATTATTTTATATAAGGGTCAAGGTCAGGTTTGGAGTTAGGGTCGGCCAAGTACGGGCCCATGCCCGGGGTTTATCTCGAGTTCTGGGTTGAGGTCAGTCCTATGACCTTAATAATAATTTACAATCCTAATCACCGTATACTATCTTATGACAATATGATATGATACAATTCATAATACGATATAATATAATACAATATGGGCAACCAAACATACCCGTATTTAGTTGTGGCCAGGAAAGTTTTTAAGTGCATTTGTATTGGGAAAGTTAAAAAGAAGAACACGGAAAAAAAAAAAAAAAAAAAAAAAGAAACCGTCTCACTCACATCTCAACTCAATCCGGTAGAAGGTGAAGCATTTTCCTTTGATAGTATGTTATAGCACATGCAGGGAATTAACAAGCGAGTGATCGTTTCCTTTTTCCAAATAGTAATAACTTTATACTTATAAAGTACTTTCTTTGAAAAAAAAAAATTACGATCAAGTCGAGAAATAGTTCTCATTCTTGGGTTGTAAAGGAAGTTTGTCTAGTCTTTAACTGAACAAAGGTTGACTATATGTTATAAAGTTCACATAAATACCATTATGTTTTATTACATATGGTTCGAGTGTACGATCAAAATTAACCCTCAATCTCTGTATCACACTGTAAAATATTAATTAGTTTGCTATATAAATTTGGTAGGATTCTGCACTACCACAAAAGCAAAAAGGCAAAGCTCACAATTGGGTAACCAGATTTGTAAAGGGACCTAAAACCAATATTTTTGCCAACTTATAACAAGCTAAAGAGGTATCAATTTCTTATTGACAATCATGGTGCTAAAAGAATGTATTTTGTATTTGTAATCGTGTGGATAGTGACCCTAACGATAAATAAAGGCCAAATTACAATCACATTCTCTGACCACTAAAACAGGCAAGATACATTTAGATTTGGCCCTTCAAGATGTTATCATACAAAAAATAAAAAACAAAAAATAAAAATAAAAAAGAATACAATGAAAAGCAGAACCTTTACAAAATGGGAGAAACGGACACCCTACAACAATCCCTATATTAATGCATAATTTTATTATAATTACTGTAAAAATGGCCAAGTTGTAGAACCAAAAAAAAAAAAAAAAAACAAACAAACTAAACTAAACTAAACTAAGCTGTGGTTGGTGCTGTACAAGGATTTTTATGTTCACGACTTGGCATTTGACAAAATAAGGATATAAGAATTAAGTTTGATAGTGCTAGATAGAGATCAGAAGAAGATATTATCAATGTATATACTGAAGAACATGCTTAGGAATATTATACCATGATTTTTGTCTAAGACCGTAAACTTAAATTAATTACTGGGTTCTTTATATAACAAAATGACTGATTCAACTTTCAGTCATTCTCAATGACTCGGAGTCTGTTGTTAATTAGCTTGTTAAAAGTGTTTGGGCATTATAAAACTATATATATATATATATATATATATATACTAGGTGTGATTAGGCTATAGCTATAAATTTTTTATGAGCCACTTCCGTCTCTTTTACGTCATTGTGGAGATCTTATATATAAATCAAGATAAGGGAACTACTCTTGTTTGCCTTTAATTAAGTCCTACTGTAAAATTTTTTTGACAAGTTTAGTTCACTACAATTTAGTTTCTAGTACTTTTTTTTTATTTTCTTTTTTGATGAAATATAGTGTTTGCAAATAGAAACATTTACACTGAAAATGTCAATTTAATATGAGAGGTTGAATATGAAATATATATGTAGGCCAACCCCATTGCAATCTTTGTTAGATTATTACCATTAATCTTGATATTACAATTAAATCGAATGGCGCTTATAAAGTAAATATGATACAGATTAAAGAATAAGAGATTTTGTTATACATGATCCAATTTCATCTATTATGAATTGTTTGATCTATGTTAAGATCATTTTTTTGTTGGTATGGAACCATATGGACTCTCAAGTTTTAAATTTGAGATCTAAAACCTAAACCTTTTTCATTCGTTAGAACTAGCTCCAATACGGTTAAAAAAAAAAAAAAAAACAGCATATTACTTTTCTTACATTAAAAAAAAAGTAAGATACAAATGCTATCATGCGATTCTGTTTTTGGTCCAAGGACTATAGGCTCTTTTTTGTTAACTGAAGCTACTAGCTAGCTAGGGTGTTAAAAATTCAAATCATGAAGGTAGTTTATTAATCAAGTACATTAAAACACAGCCACTCTTCACTCATGCCATATGGGTCTTGGAAGCGCATTCGACACAAATCTGGATATACACCAATTGTTAGGGTAAAATTTTTTAACTTTTTTTTTTTTTTTTTGGTGGAAAGGAATTTGTATGGTAACTTAAGTATTCGCACACTAACATGGAAGCATATCCCATAAATATCACGAATAAATGACCAATAGTGGAGCTCATTCTCTTGCTTAGTGTGTATTAAGTTCATTATATATATCTATATATTTTGTATATATAGATATTCCATGACAAAAATGACAATAATATCATATTCATAATCAATGAAGTACTGATGATGGCTGTCAGCTATAAGGCATCTCCTAAAACCTTAAAAAAAAAAAATCTAACTCATCAGAAGGCATTATTACGTATAACGATGATATAGTAAAAGGACCATTTCCAATAGAGTCGTTGAAGAATCATAGAAAATGAATTAAAATAAATAAATAAATATACTACTAGCTAGACGAACCTTTATATGTATGTATGTGTGTGTGATTATAAATCAGCAACTTTTGCATTTAGCTTTTTTACTTTGTGCTTTTTGTTCCTTCTCCTCCACCCCCAACAAACCCCCACCCCGCGCCCCAAACCACCCCCCCCCCCCCCCCCCCCCCCCCCCAAAACCATCCCCCGGCCCCCGCCCCCGCCGTACGGATGTACATAGTGAAAATGTACTACATATAGCGAGGGAAGTTAAGTACAAGCTTAGTAGGATTTTATTAACTCACTAATACAACATTTCTAAAACTCTCTCACTCTCTCTCTCTCTCTCTCTCTCTCTCTCTCTCTTGCATATCTAGATGTGTACGGGTATATGTTGCTAAAACAAGTAGCATGTTATTATTTGACTACATGGACTCAAAAACAAATTAAGACCACATCTCAAATAATAAACCGTATTTAGAGCAAATTTAATTATAAAAAGGAAATGGCCTAATTCTTAAATATTCAAGAGCCAAATTTAGAAAGTTGTTTTAAAATAATAACCATGATGAAAGACATTAATTACTGGCCTTAAAAAACTTTCTCCATCATACAAAGTGGTCAATACATTTATGTATGCAAATAGCTATTCAATTGTATCAGAAGTCACATAATATAATATCAATATTTCATAAAATACTCAGAATATATCTACTTTTCTCTTGAATATTTATATGCTTCTTAGCTATTACGTAGGGACGGCTGTTAAACAATGTTCCGATAACATTATTAAAGAATGGACCAAAAACCAAATAACATATTCGCATGTAAAGAACAGATTATGACTAGATAGGAGACTTATAAGAAACTAGTCCAATGTTTATCTAAGCTTCGGTATAATACCGAAAGAAATTAAAGAGGTCAAAGTTGAGGGCAGTAGTGGCTTAGCTAGCTAGCAAACCACTTAATTGGGATCACGTGGTGGGGACAAAGGCTCAGTGCATTGCAGTTCTGCAGAGAAATGACAATGGTCCACATTGGATTTGTCAGCTTGCAGTCGCCATAGCATTATATGGTTGGTCCACATTGGATTTGTCAGCTTGCAGACGCCATAGCATTATATGGTTTATTAGAGCAATATTATTTGGTATATGTACCATCATTTCTAATATTTATTTTTAGTGGTGATTATAATTATTCACTAATTTTTAACTGTCATGGTACTTTAACAATTTATATGGAAGCTTTTAGGCCTACATGTTGTTTTTTTATATAGGAGCTTGGACAAAATTTACATGAGATAATTTTTTAGTGTACATTGTATGTCATGTACCTAGCTCGAAAATAAGTCGTGATTACCACCTTTAAAAAAAAAAAGTTGTGATGTTCACTTTGCGTCTCGACTCGCACGATTTTATTTTTGTACTTAACGTCAAAAGGTCTCATATCATTAGAACGTAGTTTCTTTACTTATAAACCATCACATATATCTATTCTCAAATAATGTAGAACTGTATAGCTTACCATTTTCCTTGTAGAGACTGGTGACTATCACAATTACCCCTCTTTTTGGTGCCCAGCGTTCTTGTTGTCTATACTTTTGGTTGGGTTTAGACTCTAATATCATTTGTAACTACTTATACCTCTTTATGGTATGATATTATCCGCTTTAGACCTTTATCTGTACGGTTTTGCTTTTAGGCTTTAAAAGGCCTCATACTATTAATAAGTGATCTATTTACTTATAAACCATCATATATATCTATTCCCAAACGATGTGGGATTGCACAGCTTATTATTTTCCTTATATCATGCAAATTGAGTCTCAAAGCAAACAATATCATACTAAAGGAAGGCATAGGTCGTTACTAATGGTATCGAAATCTATACCCAATCAAATTTGCGGTCAACGAGGACATTGGTCCTAAAAGAAGGGGTAATTATGACAGTCATCAGCCCCTTCAAGAAAAATGATAAGCTGTGCAGTCTCACATTACTTGAAAATGGATATATGTGATGGTTCATAAGTAAATAGATCATCTCATAATGGTATGGGGCGTTTTGGTGTAAAATTCAAGAGCAAAACCGTATGAATTAAGGCTCAAAGCGGACAATATATATCATATTAAAAGGAGACATGGGTCATTTTGAGGGGAAAGGATATTTGAATTAGTAAAGTTCACTATTTCATAGTTCGAGCAAAAATTTTGGAGAAAACAACTCTAGGGCTTTTCGTACTTCGGTTACTGAAAGTGATTTTCGTGAGAAGGAGAATCGGACTCTGATTGATTCAGAGACTAGCACTTCTAGTTCTTCAGAATGCACGAAATCCAAGATGAAGGGTCTACTCCTGAGGACAATAACCAGAGCATATCGGGGGTAAAAATCAGTGCCTAAAGGAAATAATTAGTGATGTGAGTTCAGGAGCTATATCATCATTGCTTTTTCCATATCCATCTCAAGCTGCCCATAATGCTTTTCCTGAAATAAATAATGTTGTCTCAAGACTTTCTTGAGAGGATTAGATTGAGGAAGCATAAGAAGATTTCACTCTTGTCAAATATAGAAAAGAATGGGACAACAAACATTAGAGTAATCCTTTATCTTCTTCATATAAGGATTGGCGATTTTGAAGAGGTTCCAAACTACAAAAACGTCATGCCAGGTGATCATTTTGCACTAGTTCAAAAAAGAAGTGAAGTGGTTTCAAAATCTTGGGATGATTAGCGTAGCTCAATATTATGAAAAGAGATATGATTATTAATGAAGAATGTGTATAAACTTCATGTTCGAAAGTGAAAGAGTTTTATTTGATTTACTTCTGTGGTGCATTCGAAATTTTTTTATTTACATTTTTTTTCTTTTTATTTTAATAATAAATTTGAGTGGGGCACTTTTTCTCCTCTCCACATATTATTATTATTATACATTTTAGGAATTAGAGTACGTAGTTAGCATATCAGAATTAGGTCGACTCATATAATAAGCAACTGATTTTATATCAAACCACTTATTTTAATTTATTATGAAGAAAGGGATAAAAATTTCAGAATCCAACCACAGAAGACTCACAAAATAAAAAATAAAATAAAATAAAAAAAGAAAAAGAAAGTGAAAGTGCTATTTGTTTTTATCTACATATATATAAATCTCACGTTTGCCCCCCCCCCCCCCCCCCCCCCCCCAAACTTTGGATCATGTTAAAAAATGCCCACTAAACATCAATTTGTAACATCCAACCTCCTAAACTTTGAAATGTTTGTAAAACTTCTCCTTCCACTAGTTTAGTTCATGGAAATTGAGGACAAATATCATGTTTTCCCAAGCTCGTCATCACATCCTCCTTTCCCACCCCAGATCCGCATTGCAATTCCTAGCTCCTCCTTTCTCGCCCCAGATCTGCATCTCAATTCCTAGCTCCTAGCAGCTTGCCAATGCGCAATCTCTCCAGCCCCAAATATGCATCACCACCTCCCACCCTCAGCTCATTCTCGCCCTCACTCCCTAAAACCCTTAGTTCACAACGCCGTCTCTTTGCCCCTCCCCCATCTTGCTCGTCCCATGCAAAAACTCACCCACCCTCACTATCATTATTTTTAATTTCAAAATAATTTATCAAAGAACGCATTTTTTTTACCCAAAAAAAATCTTTTAATCTGACAAATAAATAAGATTTCCTTTTTAACGATAAAATAAGATTAATTAATTCTTTTAATACTTTAAGACAAACGAGAAATAACCCTACACGAAAGAAAAATAGTAGAAACAACAACTAGAATAGATAAGGATCTACTTTCTGAATTAAGAAATTAAGTGAGCACTCATCAGAATTCTATATACACTAAATAAGTCAATGACGAAAACCTGACAAAGGGAAAAAAAAAAAAAAAAAAAAAGTGTGTGGCCTATTCTGGTCTTTTTTTTTTTGGTAGAAAATGTCGTATTCTGGTCTTATTTACGCAATTTGAGCATATTAATTTGTTCTATTTGAGATTAGTAGTTGCGGCTTTTTTTAAATGATAACTCCGTCAATGTATGCCAAACTATCTCCATTTCATACTAATTAGCAATTATTTAATTATCAAACTAGTAGGATTAGATGCTTCCTTTTGATTGAATGTTCATGGTAATATACATCAGCCAGATTAGCTCAAGACTCTTTAGAAACATGGGTTGAGCATTCTTTCACAAAACCTCATTGTTGACTTTTGATTTTAAACTCGCTATCGCACTTGAATGAGAATAATTCGAACTTGAACGAACACGAAATGACAATATAATCGGTCAATTTTTCTTTTGGTTTAATGGATTGATCTTAGTGAATTAAGGCCCGAAATATAGACACAGGATATATTGTCTGAGCTATTATAAATTGCTTATGTTTATTATGGATTTTATCATTTGTGATTACTTCGCTCTTAATCTGGTCTAATTGTTCTTTACGCAATTCGTTAATAGGATATCATTCTTAATTACAACAAACTGGTATCAGAGTTTTAGTTCAACCATATAGGGGGTACGTTTGTGGTCCCACCACTCATTTATTGTCATCATATCCACTTATTTTTAACCAGGTATAAAATCATGTGCCAACTCATTTACATATTATATGAACAATACTAGGGACCATAATGTAATGTCAAATTTTTAATACTAACAGACACAACATGCAAGTTGTTTTTTTTTTTTTTTTTTGGAATGTTTTAAAATTGTCATCATGCCAATGAAAATTAAAAAACTACAAGTACTAATGAAAAAATGATAACTTATTGTCACGTGAATTGACATTAAAAAAAATAGTATTTGAATTGGTATCACTCATTAAAGCTAATGGTCGTATAATCGTTTAGCCTTTTTAATAGTTTACCAAAGCGCCAAACTTAAAGCAAAAATAAACTAATTAAGCCATGATTCGTACCCCTTTGATTTGCAATATAAATTGGGGGTCATTTTTCCAGTAGTGACACTCACCCCAGTACTAGTACCAAATATTGCTACTTTTGTTTGCTTAACCAAACATTAACAATTTCTTGCACAATAAAAAAAATGGCCGAATCAACCTTCATGGGAGCTTTGATGCTTATGATCTTACTCATTCTGTCGACGGTTCATGTGAGCGCTCGGGAACAGCTACATTATGAAAGCGGCCACAAGTCGACCATGCGGAAAAGAATCGACAGTGGTGCCATTTTACGTGAGTTAGGCTACGATCATTTGAGCAAGGTACGGAGGTTCAGTCGTAGGAGTTTAACGGAACCGGATAGAAGAGCACCAGGTGGACCAGATCCTCAACATAACGCTGGCCCTCCAGGGTCTTACTAGATATTCTTGTTTCCACTGAAAAGCTTGCAGGAATATCTCACTCATCATCTGAAGATCACTGCAAAAAGAAGCTTCCGAATTGTGTTTGTACGATTTGAAAAACGATAACCTGCGTATTATGGGAAATTTTTATAATTAGTTGCTGATCTGCATGCTTGCTGCGGATTTTGTGGTATTAATCTAGTTATTTCTTGTTCTTTTTTTTATACCCCTTTCTTTCAGTCTAGTTAATTATGTTATATTTGTGGGACGTCTACAGCTTATTGATGTACTTGTGTTGCTTTCTTGCTTAATTTGTGATATTCTCTGTAATTTCTTTCTTTTTTTTCTTTTTTTGTTTAGTGTAAATTTAATCATCCGTTTTGATTTTTAGGGGTATTTTTCTTTCTCTGTGTTTAATTAAATTCTAGGCTATATCTGAACTATGTATTGTTATTGCTCCAATAAAAATGCATGTTTGTGTAACGCAGTTGAAAAAGATATACTTCGTTATGTAAAATGTCATATTTCCAATGTGTTCTTCTGTTTTTTTTTTTTTTGGGTCCAAAACTACTAATTTGAATTCAAGACTAGAGATTAGTACTAGCTAGTTAGTTTCACTTCAAAGAACATGATATTAGTTTTGCATAAATTAGCAGAATACTGTCCTAATAATACTAGCTCTATGTGTAATAATTAGATGCTAGATCAAGTTTTTCCTGATGCTTGTTATCTCTTATCTTCGTATTTGAAAAAAGAAAAAGAAAAAAAAAAAAAAGTGTTACTCGTCAAGTTGTCTGGGTCTTTGTTTGCATTTCCGTTATTATGCTTTTGTGGTATTCAAAATTGACTCTCGAATTCTTTCTAGACGAGCTATATTTTAGTGTAGCGACCACTCTTGAGAACAGTATATGAGTTGTATATTTAAAACCAAGCAATATAACCAAATCTCTCTCCCAATCAGAATTTCAATCAATAATTAATTTCTTTAAGCATAGTGAGCTTTTGTATATTTAATTTCTCTTTTCAAAATGCTATTGATCTTTTATTTTATTTTTTAATAACTTAAAAAAAAAAAAGGAACAATCAACAATGTTGTCTGGCAAACTATTCTATTCTTCGTAAATCTCAAATTGTACAATTATTTTCAAATTTCGATGAGTTCCAAATTAACCCTAAATTAATTAAAGGCAGGTAAAACATTTAATTAACACTTCCCCACTCGCGAATTGTTTTTCTGGGAGGTTATGAATATTGGCAGTGCCTTCGAAGAACTGCATTGTTTAGGGAATATATCAAATCAAGTCATGTACTAGGAGATAATCTATCTATACAATATTATAAAAAGCACAATATTGTACTTCCCACCGTACATCATCCAAAATCAAAATGAAAAATTTTTGTATTTATTTTTTGGTCCTCTAGTTTTTTTTTTTTGACCAATTTTTTTATTATTTTTTCATACCAATATTTTTTCATTTTAGTCTTTTTTTTTTTTTTTTTTTTTACTTTTGTAATTATTCTTTGGTCCTCAATTTTTTTCCGGATCATTTGTTTTTTCATTTTAGTTCTTTTTTTCTTTTTTTTTTTTGGCCCATTTTTTTTTTTTTTCATTTTAGTCATTTTTCATGTTGATAGTTGCTTTCATTTTAGTCCGTTTATCTTTTTGACCTTTTTTCATGCCTTTTTCTTAGATCTTTTTTTTGTATTTTTTGTATTTATTATTTCAATTTTCCTCTACTTAGATAAATTTTCTTAAATTTGTCCAACATGTGCATAGCACATGTTTTAAACTAGTATATATACAAGTGAGAATAGCCTTAAAAGGTTTTTACACTTCAACCTTTTGATCTAATGGCTCAAAATTATATCCCTTTTATTTAGTTTAAATCTAACGGTTTCTATTTCAATCCACATGGCTTGTTTGGCCTCTTACACCTCACACATCATTTGTGCTAGCTTGTTTGCTTTTAAGGTTTTCTTTTTTAATATTTCAATTCTAGTGTTACTTTGTATGTAATCATACAAATTATCTATAATAACTTTTTATATGTATATGATGGACAACTTGGATCATGGATGACTTCATTATTATTATTTATTTTAGGAAAAAAGCACACACACACATTCATAAAATCACACTCTTTGTACATGTAACATGTACATATATACACTCATAAATTTATGTAACTATATAAATTTGTTAATTTAATATATACATACACGTAATTAGATATATAATTTTGTTGATATCTTGCTCTTTGTACATGTACTATATATATATATATATATATATATACATACATACACACACAAAATTTTATGTAATTATACAAATTTGTTGATTTAACATATATGTACACACATAATATAATATAGTTATATAAATTTTTTTTTGGCGATTTATATAAATTTGTTGATGTTTATTTAAAGGTGACTTAATTTACTCATTTTCACATCTCTATATCTTGAAATGCAAATGCTATAGTTATTTAAATTTAACTAAATTTTTAAAAGTTGAGTCAAGATATTTGTATAGGTATCATTGATAAACTGTTTGAAACAAAATTTTTTTTATTGAAATATACTAATCATATTTAATAGTTTTATGATTTCTTTGAAAAAAAAATTTGTACAATCATAAAAAATTAATTACTAACAACTTACTAATTGGTACAGGGACGTGCCTTATCTAGTATAATACAGAAGTGGGACTAGCTTTTGAAATTTTTTGTACTTCAACCTTTGATCCAATGGTTCAGATTTACTCTTTTTCATTTAGTTTAAGTCTAATGATTTAATTTTGATGCACTCTCACACACCTCATACATCAATTTATGCTAGCTTGCTTGCTTTCATGTTTTCTGTTTTTTGTTTTTGTTTTTATTTTATTTCTACATAGGTATATACTAATGGTTTAATAATTTGAAAAAAAGGAACAAAATGACATCAATAAATTAAAAAATAACGAGAATTTCATGTACTATAATTGTGTTCATTAGAGATTTATATTTTAGAAATTACTTGAGTTCAACTTTTCAGAAAATTAGGTTACTTAATTTTATAATCTTTATGTCTATTATCTTAGGATAATTTTTGTTTAGAACTTTTGTGCTTTTGTGTCTATAAGATTAATTTGTTGTTTTTCGTTTAAAAATTGGTATAATATATCCATTTTTAGATCTCTATACTTTGAGATGCAACTGCTAAAACTCTTTTATTTAACTCGAATTATTAAAACTTGAATCAGAATATTTTTTTAAACGTATCATCAAAAAATTATTAGAAAATTAAATGAAATAACCTTTTCTATTAAAACGCATTAACCAGATTTAAAATGTTTAATATGATTTCTAGAAACAAAAAATATATTAACATGAAAAAAAGAACTTAGCATTCATTCAGATAAACTAATAGAGTAGTTCATTGTTCCATTGTAATACAATGTGTGTTTAGTTAAACAACCATTAGACTACAAGCATTTGAATGTTTCACTATCTTACAACAATTTAAACCCAAATTTTCATTTTTTTTAAGAATCTTTACTCCTCATTTTTCTATTTTTACACTATTTAATGTTATCTTTAACAAAAACTATCTAAACATATATTTTATTTGAATGTATAATTCAAATTTTACATTTGAATGCAAACTTTCAAGTTAAATGAACATTAATGTAATAGTTCATACAAACGAATGCTTAATTACTAATGAGGAGATGTGCCTCAAGCACGTCCCTCAAGTATTGTAAGAGTGAATCATGTATATTGTATGTATATTAGGCATTAACTTGATTGAAAATACCTAATTATTTGTTGCTTTAAAGCTATCATCAAGAATTATTACATGTCCATGAAGTTGATTACGTACTTGGCTCTTCACAATTATGAGCCCCAGAAACTAGTCAATCCCCCAAAACAAATTATTACAGTCGCTTAAATCCTCCAAAGTTAAAACTTCAGACATAAAATCATTTATTGAGATCTCAAGAAAGCTAGAACATCCAAATTAAATTGATATCTTTTATATTACACCAGGCCACAAACTCTATTTAATAAAATAAAAGAAAAAACAAAAAAAAGAAGTCAAAACAAAGTAAAGAAATACAACCCAAAATGGAAACCGTCCTAAGACTGAAAACAAATCGAAAGCAGAGACTAACCATTATTATTAGCAAGAAGTGACGTAATAAGGATAAGTTGAAGTTATATCTTTAAAAACCGGTTCTTAAAATAGACCTCATTATAAACCTTACTAGCTAGCAAAACCGAATGACGTTATATGGTCCAAGAGATGTTTAAGTACTAATATGACAAGCAAACCAACAGAGTATACTCCCGCCGTTTTTTTAAAATTTTTAGGGCTAAAATGGTGGAAAATGCTTCAGTCGGACACAATGTTTGTTTAGAGCATAGGTTTAGACTGAAAAAAATCTGATTGGATTGAGAATCTGAACTAGCTAGATTAGTATTTAATAGATAAAAAAATAATTGTGGTACGAAGAAAAAGTAATAGTTTTGATTTCGATTGGAAAAGAGAAGAAAAATACCCAGAACGCATTAGTCAAAATTCACTTTTATCTCTCTTATTATACTAATATCTAAAATATCACACGTTCTTTCAAAAATATATACGACGTTTATCCCTTGCGTTTTTGAAAATTGTCGATAACAAACCCTTTGTCCCAAAATTGGTCGGTCAAATTTTCATAAAATCTCGCAACTATCCTTCCAATCTATATTATTTATAACTTTTAAAACCTCAAAAACATTAAAAAGGTTGGGTATGTTACCATAGGGGGAGGGAAAGATTGAGTTTCGCAGGGGACGGGGGAAGTTGGGTTTGTCGTCACAGGGGTGGGGACGCTTGGGCTCGCCATAGCCGATGGCGGTGAAAAGGCAAAAAGAAGGGTTTTGCTGCTTTCATTTATTCATTTATTTTTCTTTTAGTTTTTGAATTTTGAAAATTTTTTAGTTTTAAAGTTTTTTATTTTACTAATTTTTTAGTTATTTACCGCAAAGGCCAGTACAAAAAATGAAGCTATATCTATGTACGGAAGTTGCTGGCCGACGGCCACTCAACTGTTTGAGTGCAATATAGTCGTGAGTCAAACTTTTTCTTGCCATAATGATTCAAATGTACAAGTCCTAGATGTGGAAATGTTTTAAATGATACTCAATATAGATTGGATAATTTTCATAGTTTGAAGTTTTATTAATCGCTTCAAGGGTATTGTACCAATTTTACAAACACAAGCAACACTTTATATAGTTGCATAATAAGGAGGACGAAAGTGGTATTGACTAACGTAAGGATGTCCGGGATATTTTACCAAAAAAAAAAAAAATGTTGTACATTTTAAATATTCTGGATTAATTATTTGTTCCACTACATTTCATTGAAATTAACAGTTCACTAGCTACGGCATGTTCATACGTTTCAGTTTTTAGACATCTCAACTTCAAATATAAAAATCAGTAAATATATTTACCAATACCTCTCTCCCTGTCTCTTCAATTATGCTGTAGAATAAAAAAGTCATAAACAAAAAGATGTGTACCATAACTGAATCAGAACAGAAGAAAACAAGTAATTAATTGTTGGTTTGGAAAACACCTTCATCATATACTGTCTTCTAATTTAATATAATGTGTGTTTCGATATGTCATATATTTCATTTTAATACAAACGTATTTGAATAATAATCAACTCAAAATACTATTCATTCATTCATTTTTCTATCTATTTTTATCAATTACGTTACATATTCGCTCTCTCACCAATACACATTAGAATTAATGACTATTCAAACATAAATAACACAAACATAAATTATATTTGACAACAATGTACAAAAGGGATATCAAAACACATGTTGTATTTCATATATTATATTCGAATACAATACAAAATAAACATGTATTTCAAACGAACCATGAGTAGAAAAGGCAGTCCAAAAAGATATATAAGTGATTAACAAGAGATATAAGTGAAATGATATAAGAAATATATAATTATATTGATTGAAGCAAAAAAACAGTTTCTGTGCAAATTGCTACAGATGATGCAAAACGGCCAGAGCCCAGTAGAACTGTAATTTATAGTTCCTGGTATATAAAAAGTTGATTGGTTATAACAATATTTCTGTAAGTATAACAACTGTAGCCAAATCCACAAAAGAAGAATTAGTACCACCTCATGCAGGGATTCCAGTTCTTTTACTGCTGAAAACACTTGAGGGGGTCTTTCGGGTCGATTTCAGTTATAAGTGGGAGATCAACTGGCAGAGTTTCTAGACTCAAGCCTTCTTCCGCAAGCTTCTTAACCACTTCCCCGAACACGATTTGGTTGCCGCTGCGAGTGAGATGCAAACCATCTCTGCATTTCCAAACGACAGAAAATTATCGAATGTTCATGCATAATATCTTTCATTTTTTTCCCCCAAAAAAAAATACTAACTTATGGTCATGAAGGATTTTAATTATTAGAAGATAATGCAATAATAATTGTAAGTTCTATGTAAGTGAAGGTGAAGGTTACATGTTTTTGCATTTCGCAACGGCACGCGGTTTCTTCAGGAAAATAAAATGTTGAGAGTGAAGGTGAAGGTTAAAGCAAGCTTCTTTTTCGGTTCACCAGTCATGCATGGAAGCTTTTTTTCATATCAAAAAAAAAAAAAAAAGAGAGCAATATTTGTGACGTAAAACAGTCGGAAACGAAGTAATCAAATGAAGAAAATCTGTCTTTTCAATGTCGAAAGAGCTAGTTTTGTTGATGAGATTCATGAGCACTCATGAAGTGCAAGGACAAATACGAATAACAACATGATCAAAGAGAAAGAGCCGGGGAAAATAAATAAAGAAAATAAAGAAAAGAAAAGAAAAGAGGACCTTAGATAAGCGTTTTGCCAATCAGGAAACTGCTGCATTTTGGTCCAGAGATCAATAACGGGGAGCCCACACTCTCCGGCAACCTCAACACATGCCTTGGCATAAGCCCCGGCAGCTTCATTTGTCCTCTCTGGCTCGTTCGTTGGGTTCTCAATATAAGGGTGTCTGAACACGAAATGTAAGTGAAAATAAAATTAGTTAACTGTTTCCTATATCAAGGTAAAATACAATTAGGAAGCAAAGGGAAATTAAAATCATAACAGAAACATAACAGGGAGGGCATGCGCAAAGATTTTAAAGCAGAATCATACCGCAGGCGCCCATCTTCATCAATAGGTGGAGGAGTAATGAGGAGAACACGAGTTGTAGGCCATCGCTTCTGAAAACCATTCAATAAAATGAAAACCATGTAACATATTGAAATCCCTAATAGAAAGTAATCTAAAATTTTAAATGTTCTTCGTTTTTAATGGGACAAATGATGCAGATAAACTTTAATCATCGACTGAAAGGAGGGAAAACTTCTTTGATCTCCACGTAAAGTTTTCTTCTGTACAAGTCCTCCTCCTCCGTACCATAACAGATGAAAAAATGAGTGCTTAGGAAATTTCATTAGAAGTTAAGGATCAGCCTATCAGGTAGCTAAAATTTATTTGGTTAATACACTAAAATGAAACATATGATTAGAAGTTTTTTTGGTATTGGGTTACGGGGACCCACTTTAATAATTTGAAAGAAAACCTCCACGTTTTGAACCTGGGATCCAAAGATCGTAAATCCCAATTCCCACCTGCTGAGCTAACCCCAATAGGAAATATGTGATTAGATTGTCAGCTAATCTCGTTGATTTTTTAAATATCGTTGGACGGGAACTGCGAAAAAAAAAAAAATATTGCCTCCGTACTTAAGTTTCATTGATAATTATTTTTTTTTTTAAACCAGAATCTGCTTAATGCAGGGCAGAACTTTCAGCTTCAAGATACTATAAAAGGTAGTAACTCTTTAGTAATACATTAAAAAATGCAGCCACACAGTAAGTGCTTTAACTGATGCGCGAATTCTACTAGTGCTTCAATTTTGATCCTAACCAGACTACTTTCCAAGCTCTAGCACCAAAAAAAAAATAATAATAATAAAAAAATAAAAAAATAAAAAAATAGAAAAGGGCAAAAAACAGTTTAAAAGAAATCAACCACAATCATATTGTTGACTTTGCACAGTTCTCCATCCGTGATCCATACCATCAACGGCACGAGCTATCCACTGCCGTTTCTTCCTGGACTTGTTTTAATTTTTTATCAAAGTCAATCCAACAGAGATTTTAGACACAGTTGTAATAGTGTTAACTAACAAGTGTGACACGATGGTTACTCTAACCCGATTCAACTTCCACTTTTGTCACACATAATTTAGTATGAGATCTAATCAATTCTTAATGCTTAAGAAAGCCTAAATCATTCAGATTAAAGAGAGAAAAAAAAGGAAAAAGAAAAACAAACGCTCTCATGCCCCACAGCCTTTCTTCCGTATCTCCACTATTTGTTGTTCACCAATAACACTGTCCTACTCATGCAACAGCATCTACTCTACCTGCTTGTAAAGGCAGGAAAAAAAAAAAAAAAAAAATCCTTTTTTGTTATTTTAATTAAGGAAATTCTAATGGAAAAGTAACACCAAATTAAAAAGATTGATCTTTCCAAAAGGTACACCTAGTATGTAGGTATCAAAATCTTTTGGACCACCACATGCAAGTATCAAAACTAATTAAGCAAGAACCTAATCAAGTGGTCCCTAGAGGACATAATTCATTCCCCCAACTCCAAGCATGCAGCAAGGCGAAGCATTTAAGGGGGGGGGGGGGGGGGGGGGGGGGGGGGGGGGGCAGGGGGAAAGAGGGAAAGAAAAGGAAAGGAAACAATAAAAAAGGTCCCAAATGAACATGATTTGCTGTAATAATTAAAGCAAGTGCCGGAAAGATGCATGCCCGTCGCATTCGTTTAAGCATACTAAATTCGCCATTTAACCTAGGGGAAGAATATGGCCGTATAGCCTACAAGTTTGTGATTTGGTACTCTAAAGGAGTCGAATGATATTCCATAAGCTCAAATCTACTTCTATGTCTATATATAAGTATATATATGTAGAATGTACGAAAGAGGCAGTGTTCACCATGCACTCACTCACCATTCAACTTTTCGTCAATTATTTGGTCTTCTATATATATTTTCTTAAAAAGCACTACATCTTTTAGGGGAATTTACACAATCAAAGACCACCATATAAAGTAGAAACAATATAGCATCACACTATACCAATACTAAATAAAAGTACTATGTACCGAAAAAAAAAAAAAAAAAAAAAGGTCTCGTCTAGTCCAGTCCATGGACCGATAGATTCGGTGCTAATGTGGCACCGAACCGTCTGTCTAAAGTCTATTATATGCACATCCCTAGTGGCATCATGCTCTTAAACGTGCAAAACACATGTTTCTTACTAGTACTATAGAAGTGAAGGTGTGATCGGACCAAAGTAACACATATACATGACAAAGTAAAACTAATGAAGACAAGCAAATCCCAATTTTTTGTTCCAGTTCAACAAATTAAAAAAAAAATCCCAATGGCCATTTAATATATATTGTGATATAAAATGAACTTTAAGCAAAAGTCACAACAAATTCCATCAATGGCCATTATTATATGCGTCAACTATATGGGTCCCAAACTCCTTTTTGAAGCGTCCCATATTCAGAGCCAACATATATATATATATATAGGAACATATATATATGCATAAATGTGTATACATATATAATTATAAATATGTTAGGCGTGCTATCTAGAAAGCAAGGCCACTAGTGCTAATATATGGTGCAATGTGAGGGAGCTATATATGCGTCAAAAAAGGTGAGGACCATTGAAAGGGACATTACGAGTACCAGCATGCACCACCACCCGCGCCCGGCACAATATATGTATTAGCAAAATTAAAGGACTTTTTTTTCCCCCTCTCTCTCCAAGCAATATATGTGACGACAGTCAATTGGCAGAAATCAACAGGCAACAACCGGGCCTAGCTCACCTGCACCCACTAATTTACTACATTTACAAGGTCACCATTTTTCAGCCGCTGACCCTATATTGAAAGGAATGTATAAAATTATGCTTAAAACACCGCAATTTTTATATGTTTTTAGATTCTTGCCACGAACTTATTTGTAATTCATACTTTTGAGACGGTGACCGAATCCATTTGAATAGCGGAAATCTGTTTGAAATCTATGATAGAAAGAATTGGCCACAACCTCTAAGAGTGTGTCAGATGGAGGGAGGGAGAGGTGAGGTGGAGGGAGAGTCTCTCCCTTCGACGCACCATAATGAAAAGACAATTTTATCCTAAAAAATTATTTTAAAAAGACTGTGTAAATGGACAATATAATAATTAGGTAAATAACTATTATCGATTGTTTTTAACTCTCTCTGATATTAGATAACAGGATGATTTCCTACGATCTTCACTCTCATTCACATTTTTCATCCTTCCAACTCTCTCTGTCCTTCTTCCTCTCCATCTCTCCTACCAAACATAGCCTGAATGATCAAAATCTTGTTCAATTTAGTAATCAAGACATTGAGAAAGTAGAATTACGATAATTTGGAGTGTTATTTCATTAAGTATTTTTCTACTCTTCTTCCAATCTACGCATGGAAAAGGAGCATCTCTAAAGCTCTAGGACTTGCCTAAAGTAGTCACTCAAAAAACATCGAGTAATAAGTGACTTTTCAAGTTCCAAAAGGGGCAAACTCCCTCTCTCTCTCTCTCTCTCTCTATTTTTTTCTCGAATATTTTTAAAGCCATTTTATTTTTTGTTATTATTTAATAAAATTTAGGTGTTAAATAAATTACCTTGAGAAAGGAGACAATGGAATGGAGGTTTTGCTTGTACTCGTGAAGAGGCACGTGTTGGAAGGCAGAGCATCTATTGGGAAGGCAAGCGTCGTTTGCCCCAAAAAACACTGACACCGCTACTGGCTCTTCTTCCTCCTCCTCCTCCGCCGCCGCCGCCGGAAAAACCCTCTTCGCCACCTTCACCGCCCACCGACTGTTGTACCCGCTGTACCCTCTAAGCACGACATCCACCTTATCAACCAAAAACGTCAAGTTTCGCTTTTATAACACCATACACACGCACACATATATACTTTTATATCATTGATCTATATATATTCATAAATAGATACATACATATATATATATATATATGTACCGTGCGAGAGAAATGGTTGGCAAGAGAAGAGCCCCAGCCGCCGTCGCCGAAGGACTCTTCAGTGATGGAGTCGCCGTAGAGATAAATCTTTGGCCTCATGGTTTAGGAGTACGCTAAAGCTGAGCAAAACTGATGGAATTGGAAGGTTCTCTTTTTCCCTTTTCTTTTCTTTTTTTTTTTTTTGTTTTAAAAATTTTTTTGTAGAAGTAAGTTAAGTAGTTGAAAAGGCTATATAGAGGGACTAATGAAGAGCTTCACGTGGCATGCAATCCAAAGGGCCTGCAGAGACTTTTGAGTATTATATATAGGTTTTACTGGGTTTCCTTCTGGTTCTGACCATTTTTATCTCTCTCTCTCTCTATGTCTATATAAAAAAGCTGGTCGCTTTTAAATGCTATCCCCATTAATTTCTTGCACCCAAAAAGCATTGTCTATTTAATCTTAGCAAGAGAGAGAAAGGGAGAGAGAGAGAGAGAGAAGAGACGACAGAGAAGGTAGAAACAAAAGCAAAAGACGCACACAGAAAAAGCCAAATTAAAATGAACCAACTAGTCTTCTTCATTTTCTGATTTTTTTTTTAAATAAGAAAATATTTTTCGGGTTTAAGAAAAAGATTTGGGAAATAGTTTTACATCGAAAAGGATATTGCAACGTCAGATTTGTATTTTTTTTTTGGGTGAATATGTCAGATTTGTATGTTATATTATTGAATCTGATACTCAGATATAATTTTATTCTCTAATTAAAAAATATAAACAAAAAAATCACTATACAATTTAAATTTGAATATTCTAATTTTAATTCTTAACCAGTATGCCTGCCATCACAATTTTATAACCTGTGTTATAAGATTTTGAGTTAAACTCACTGCTTTTAATTTTTACATTAGCGTTTAATAATTATTTAATAGGTTCTCTTTCTACACTTTCGTCAAACGAAAAAATCCTTTCCAAATTTTACACACAAATTTTATGAAGTAAATAAATAAATAAATATGTAGTAAAACTATATTAACTATTGAAATCATTAAGACAAATATAGATATTGGGTGAAACCGACTCTTTCTCCCTCCCTTTCAAACTTATCGGATATCAGGGTTTACCTCTACGTAGGACCTTCACAGTCACCGTCAACTAGGAC
Organism: Ficus hirta; assembly: GCA_038430175.1. Classification (NCBI taxonomy): domain Eukaryota; kingdom Viridiplantae; phylum Streptophyta; class Magnoliopsida; order Rosales; family Moraceae; genus Ficus; species Ficus hirta. The sequence continues at coordinate 10,598,261 of CM076589.1, forward strand.
TCGGTTAGAACACACAAATGTGACGTTACCACTGTTATGGTCTAACAAAGTCATGGCTAGTGAGAGTGGTTTGCGGTTCAATGACTTTTGGTGGGGATGGAGTCAAAGAGTTCTGGTTGGGAGTTTCTCCACGAGATCTAGCATGACGAGCTTCCAACGGTTTGGAATTCGATAAGGTCTAGATAATCCGATAGTCCGTGAGGTGATCTCTTACCTCCAATCAAGCCCAATCGATTTCCTCTGAATTGCTGTGCGCGAGAGTGGTTATTCCGCATGGGGCGAGAATTTTGTGGTCGTTTTTTTATATTTGTACTTTGTTTTTTGTGTTTTTGTTTTGTAATAAATGAGGTAGTTCTCCTACTTCCGGTTTGTTTTTGTATATGTATTCTACTTGAGTTGTTTTTTTTGGCAATATCTATCTGTTGGCTCTGTTAGTATTATGTCTAAACGGAGTTTGTTGTAGCCTATATGTTGCAAGTGACTGTCTCTCGATCGATTGGAATATTCCATCGATTGTAAGTTTTTTTTTCAAGTACTTTGTTATAAGATTGCTGAGGAATTCGAGCAACTGGATCTCAACCTATATCCTTCTTACTGAGCTTTATTAGATTTTATTAATAAAATCGGTTTTAATCGAAAGTTATGTCTCTTATATCACATAATTCTTTTGTATTTAATAATGGTATTTGTATCTTGTTTTAATTTAAATGATAACTTCCCTATAAGGTAGTAAAATAATGGATATATAAAAAAAAAATACTCAATATAGAATCATAGATTAGGTAAATGCAGGACCTGGAGTACTGTTTCTCTATTTATGCCTTGTTCTTAACTTCCAAATGAGATTTTATTCTCATCTCGGCTTCTATCTGCGAAGATATTTTCCAATTATTAATATTATATTTGCAGTGGATCCTAAGCAAGTTTTTTTTTTTTTTTTTTTTTTTTTTTTTTTAAGTGAAGAGAGAAGACTAACTAAAATAAGGACAAAATCAAAATTAGGTCTGCACCTATTGACGGGTAAAAACTCGCCTAACAAATCTCACAGTGATGGGGATCCCCGAGAATTATCACGGCCGTAAGAACACACAAAACGGAAAAAAATAAACTGCAGAAAATTAGTGAACACAAAGATTTATAGAGTTTCATCGCCTAAAAGTTAGTTACGTTCTCTCAGTCACTTAGGTGCTTTACTATATTTTTATAATTACAAGTGGTGTAATCTACCAAGTTGTGAGATAGGTTTTCGGAGATCACTTTACCATGTATTTATAGCCTCATAAGAGATGACATTTGACAACATTTAAAATAAAAAAAAATTATATATTTGAATTTAAAATAGTAGATTCTTGGCTAGGAAAATGTGATTATCTTGATCAATATTTGATATTCAAATATCTGAAATAAGTCCTCTGAGATACTCGGATTCCGATACCGCTACAGGTGAATCTAGTCACAACTGGGTGTCGAGATATGCAGAATCTCAACTACCTATCAACAACAACTAAAATATTACGGTAATTGCACTAAATGGCATATCTTAGTACCCTAATTTAATAATATAGCATATTTCAAGAGTTAGGAAAATTATAGCATACTCTATTTTTTTTCCTCAAATACCAAATCTACCCCTGCCTCCATCTGCTTTTCTTCCACAGACGACGAGGACTGCTCCAGAGGTTGACGCCGATCTCCCGGTCACCAATAGTCGCCCTTTCCCCAGTGATCTCCTCTGTCCAGTTGTCACTCTCTCCTCGTCGACCGGAGATCCCAACAGTGACGACGATAATGACGACGGTGCGGGATCTGATGGTGACTGAATCCAGATCATGCTAGCGTTTGTGATATTTAGCATCACATTGAGGACATTCCGATCGCGACCAGAGAAGGCAACTGTAATGAGAACCAAGCGAGCTCGGTCCTTCTCCAGCGAGTCTCCCATGAAGATTGTGATCGGGCGAACCTCCCATGACCCATAATGATTTGGAATCGCGAGATCCGGCCACGACCACAATAGCAACGACGCGACATTGCAAAGTTGTCTTCTCCGGTAGCGATCGACGAGCAGCAACAAGTAACCACCTCCTAGCGGCGACAGCTTCATCTCCAGCAACGGCTATCTACAGTGGCGGCATTGATTGAGGTTGTGGGTTAGGGTTTCTTCAATTTTGGGGTAGTTTTAGGATTTTTAATAAATTAGGACATTCCAAACAATTTTAAATAAATTGGATAATTTTGAAAATAAATATTTTCTGAAAATTATTAATTAATCAGGTAAATCAAAAATATTTACTAATAAATCTTAGTATTTACTAGTATGTATAATATTTACATTGTACGGAAAATAATTAATTAAATAAGTAAATAAAATATTTATTGGTAAATCGAAATACATGTAAATATAATATTTACAATAAATATATTATTTACATTAATTTAAAAATTATCAATTTAAATATATTATATATTTACTAGTAAATCTTATTATTTACATGTAAAATGTAATGTTTAAAAATAATAAAAACTTTATGTAAGGATTTACCAAAATCTTAGTATATAAATGATTTATGGATAAATAATTAGATTTATTGATTTTTATCTTATTAAATTCATTTATTTTTTTGTAAATACATTTAAGTTGATTTATCTATAAAAATCAAATTTATCAGGAGTAATCGGATCTACTGTTTTTTTTTTTTTTTTTTGGAAATATGTACTTAATAAATCTATTTTATTTATTTGTGTAAATACGATAATTTACTTGTAAATCTATTATTTACCTTTTAACAAGTTGAGATATTTATATGTAAATCCGTTATTTATTAAGATAAAATAACGTTTATTGTAAATATATATATTACCAACGTCATATATTTTTTATTCGTAACTAATTTACACAAACACTAACCACCGTAATTTGGTAAATCAATGTATTTACCAAGCATTATCTTTATTTAACATAAATTATTTGTATTTACAAAAACTATAATTCAGCCTTATAAATTAAAAAAAAAAAGTAAATATATGTATTTATCAAGTATAATTTTTTTAAAAAAGTATTCAATTTCAAACAAAAATAGCATGCATTTACTGTGTATATATATTTTACCAACATCCTATATATATATATATATATATATATATATTTGTTAAAAAAAACATCCTATATTTTTCTTCCTAAATAATTCACACAAAAACTAACAAATTTAAATTTAGTAAATACATGTATTTTATCAAGAATTATCTGTATTTACCACATATTATCTATATTTACAAACATTATAGTTCAATCCCAACAATAAGAAAATGGTAAATACATGTATTTTCTAAGCTTTATATGTTTTTACCACATATTCCTATATTTACGTTCAATTCCAACAACAAGAAAATGGTAAATACATGTATTTTCCAAGCTTTATATGTTTTTACCACATATTCCCTATGTTTACAAAAATTTCAATTCAGCCCCAAAAATAAGAAAACCTAACCCAAAATCACAAACCCTAGCCTCAAATCAGACACCCAAAACCTAGATTGTTTGCTACTGACGCCGCCGCCATGCAGTTGGCCGGAGAAGAGGTGATCGGTGAGTTGAAGAAAGTAGGCACTCGTAGGGAAGAAGGTCGATGATGCTGTGCCGCTGCCGATGAGGAATCGCGACCCACTGATGAGGATCGCGATTTTTGGGTCACGATTTTCTGTGAACCAGTTTGACAGCGACAGTGGATAGGGACGACGGAAGCCTCTGGACGGTGAACCACCACGTGGAGCTGGAGATTCAGTGCGTTTGGTAAGGAGGAAATCGTGATTTTTCCGGTGATTTTGTGATGTGAACCTCGTCGATGCGACGACGACACCCAACAACAAACGTGGATTGAAACCCCAAGACCTTCAAGACGCAAGCGTAGCCATGCTGAAATTAAGCTTGTTTTTTACCAGACTCCTTTAGAACTCCAATCATGGTGATGCTTCTCTGATGATAACGTGGTCCACGCTCAACGGGCCTCCACGAATTTACTTGAGCACAAACTTCTTGAATCAGCCCATTCAATGCTTCTTTAAATCGCTTGGACCTAAGTCTCGTAATTGGCCCAATTGGCAAGCTTAATGGATCACGTAGGTGCTGCCCCACGAATTTACTTGAGCACAAACTTCTTGAATCAGCCCATTCAATGCTTCTTTAAATCGCTTGGACCTAAGTCTCGTAATTGGCCCAATTGGCAAGCTTAATGGATCACGTGGGTGCTGCCCTTGAGTCCCTCCAAGTCCACCGATTAGTTCCCCGTCATGTATGCTTGTATGTTTAGCCTCATTCACATCATTTTGGTCGATATTTTACAGCGGCACTCCTCGTGATTTTTTTTGCCTTTTTTCTTGACGATCTGAGCTTGATGCCACCGTGATTCTCTTCGTTTCTCGCCGTCATGATTTTCCGGTGGGTTCACCGTCGTGAGTGACGGCGCCTGCTACGTTGGAGAGAAGAGAGGGAGAGAAAAAAAAAAAAGGATAGGGGCGGAGGCAAATCCGGAATTTCAAAACAAATAAAAACTAAATATGCTATAATTTTCTACTATTTCAAAACCTGCTATTTTGTTAATTCTCAATTGTTGATTATGCTATTTGGTTAATTCGCCCAAAATATTAACTCAACTTATAGTAAGTCCCTAATTCAATTTATTAAAAAAAAAAAAAGATTACAAAGGTTCAAAAGAATATTAACTAACCATTAAATCCAAACAGATAATCCATCCAAGCTAAAAGCCACATAATTACCATCTCTAATACTATATATGACACTTATGTAGTTAGTAATATATGTGATCTCACATTGAGAAATTTGTGATGCATCCTTCATCATGGATGAGGTGAAATAGTGTCTTTGGCAGGACTATCGTTTTATTTATTTATTATTATTATTTTTTTTTTTTTGGTAAATGACTATCGATTTTGTTGTAATGAATGTGCCTATTTCCTTCCCAGTTTTCTTTTCTTTTTTTATAAAGGTTTCAAACGTCCTTAAAAAAAAAAATTAAACAAAAAATTTATCCACTTTCCGGTTATAATATAAACAACTTCTTTTTTTTTTTTTTCTTGTAAAAAGTTGGTGAATAGGTTATATAATTTTTTTTTTTTAATGACAGAATAGATTATTAATTAAACAACTTGCAGACATCACCATCATGCATAAGCATGATCATGTTCATTAATTGTTGCACAGCCTTCAAGTCATATGGTGCTTATCATAAAAGGGCACACTTATAATTTAGTTGTCACATTAAAAAATCTTCTAATTTTTCCTGATGTCCTCATATGCAATATGAATTGGCCAATCAAAGCTGTTATTATTATTATTATTATTATTGTGCATTTAGACGTAAAGATCATATTCGAATACAAGATTTTAATTTTAAGATAGATAAAATTATTGCTATTTGTTTTAGAAATAATGAGACAGAATAACTAACATCAGAAAAAAAACTTGCACATTCTAATTAGATTTGCACCCACTAATTATAACCCATCACGTGCTAAGTTCTCTACTTATATTATTAATAAAAAGAAAAAAATTACATAAATGTCAAGTATTAAAATAAATAGTAACTATTCATAAAGAAGCAACCGAACAAGCAAAATCTGAGATAGAAAACAAAAGCCATAATCATGCCTTGAAAAATTAAATCTAAAATAGATTTTTATTTTTTTTGAAGGAAATCTAAAATAGATTTCATTTAAGAATCTTTCTTTAAAAAAAATCAAGAAAGGAAAAAAGAGTTCCTGTACTCTACTTTTAACGGCAACAAAATCAATAAAAAAATAGAGAAGGGAAAAGTTTGCATTCTCCTCCTATGACTGAACGAGTTCCATATTATTACTTGTTACTAGTTAGCTGTGCAATGTGCATTCACCCTGGTAATTCTTGGAAAGCATCAATTGGCCTGAAATGTAGATATGTGATTCTCAAAAAAAAAAAAAATATATATATATATATATATATATACATACATACATACATATTGATATTTGTGTTTTTCTTGATAGCAACAAAAAGGGTCTTTTGTTTTATGATTAGTGTAGCTTAGGAATCTGCTCGTCTTTTAAATTATGATTATTTTCTACAAAAAAAAAAAAAAAAAAAAAGAGAGAAAAAGGCAATCATAGATTTAGTGTTAAAATAATCCAAAAGTCTTCTTTCCAATTCACCTTTACAATTAGATAGGAGGGAAGAAAAGCAGTCCAGAACCTCCCACACCTTCCATCGATGAACGTGAGGGGGTCTACTACACTTTTTTTTTTTTTTTTTGGATGAATGATGAGAAGGAAACAAAGGTCCTAAATCAAATATTGTAAAATAAAGAAAAAGAGGGTCCATACAAAAAGGGAAAAAAACTGAAGGAAAGCGTGCACGCACAAATCAAAAAAAGGAAAATAAATTAAATATTGATATTAAATACAAAATAAATTTAAGAGTATGTTTGATAGAAAAGAGAGAAAATTAAAAGAAGATTAAATACAAATAAATTTAAGAGTATGTTTGGTAGAAAAGAGAGAAAATTAAAAGAAGAAAGTGGTAAATTATCTATAGATGATGAGGGAAATGAGAAAAAAATGAGAAGTCTTTTCTCTTAATATGTTTGGTATGAAATCCTTTTAATAATTTCTCCAATTTATGAGATATTAAAATTGAGATGTTTTGAAAGATTCAGAGTCCTTTCCCTAATCATTTCATTCCTCTTTTCTCTCTTACTAAACAATCATAAATGTCAAAATCATTGTGCTAATCTCTCAACCACTCTCATTCACTTTTTTCTCCTATTAAACACACTCTAAAAGCTAAAGAAGAAAACAACCATGAGGTACTCTCAGAGGCAAAAGTAAAAAACTTAAACCTTGTTAGTAGTTTTCATGTATATCTCATTAAAAAATATATTGACAGAGGGTTAGAAATGAAAATTGGGAAGTCTACGCCGAAACTGTGAATTGTATCATATAATGTTAAGACATCTTAAAATATTAAGATATAAAGTAAATTCAGACTCTCATTATTTTCGTCTACATTAATATTTTTATCTTTTTTGTTGAATCGACATTTTCATCATTGATATATACCAACCAATGTGTTTTCACGAGTAAGTATAGTCTACGAGTGGGACTGGGATAAAAGTGGAGATTACGTTTCGTAACCAAATGATAAACTAGTGATCGTACAACTTTATGATTCTCATACTTTTATATTGCACTATTGAGGATTTTGTGGATTTCATTGTCAATGTAAGAAAGCAATAATAATTAGTTGGTAGTCTCATGAAAGAAAACAAACAATCCCACTTGGCTTAAATCAAATGATGGAACATTAATATTGATTAAACAGAAGCAAATAAACCTTTAAAAGTTGATCAACTTGCAAAAGTTCCCTAGATAGAGCTTGCCCTCTATTATTCATTAGTTTTGAGTTTTATATACCTTTCCGAGATTTCAAATGCATGTGCTGGCCACTTTATTAATCAGAAGAAAGTAGAAATTAAAATTGTGTTTGGTATATATTTCTTTTTCCATATATTTTTAGAAATGTTTCTGATATTTTTTTGAGGTGGGAGAACGAAAACATTTTTAAATAGAATTTGTTTAGTAAATACTTGAAGAATGAAAACAAAAACTAAAAATGGTGAGAATGATTTCTATGAAGAAAACGGAAAATGATTTAAAGTTTTTTCTCATTTTTCATTTTTCATTTTTAATTTAAAGTTATATAACTTAATATATGTTTTTATAAACATATTCAAACGCAATTTACCTTTCTTTTGATACCCAAATTAATCTTTTTAAAAACACAATCAAACATAATTTCAAAAATGATCCCATCATCGTTTTTAAGATATTCTCATTTTTTATGAGCAAAAAAAAAAATCTATTCTCTTTTTTATTTTCATACCAAAACAAAATCATTTTCAAAACAATTGAAAACAATACCAAACAGAAGCTTATAAAAACCACTATTCTACTTAAATGGTTGTCTAAAATCAAACATCACTTACTGTCTCTAATGCATTTATCTATATGTTAATACTAAATTTGTTACAAAAGAGTATGATAAATAGCATTATCTTATACCATGTCCAATGCATTAGTCTAAGTTAGTGTTATATTTGTTACAAAAAAGTGTAAAAATAACATTATCCTACTTTATACTCCAATACATAATGTTATTTTGATTTTTTATCATTATTATTATGCTTTGAAACTTGTAAAAGTAATATTTAGTATTTAAATAAAAATGAAAATATTACAGTAATTACATGATAAAAGTCAAACCAACAACCAATATAAATCAAATGTTATATTTGATATTGGCTATATATTGTGGCAAATTTGTCATAAAATTTAGCATATGACAAATTTGATATCAAATATAGCATTCAATTGAAAATCATTTTTCTTTTAATAAAAATACCAAAATTTACCATTAGTACAATCTTTAAGTATTGCATTGGATTTGCTCATGTTCAAATGCATAATATTATTTCTGATGCTATTTATACGTTTTGTCATCATTTTCATGTTTTGAAACTTGTAAAAGGAAACTTGTGGTATTTAAATGAGTTGAAAATGATAATATTACAATAAATTATAGGAAAAAGTCAAGATTAATAACCAATAAGAATAAAAAATTAAATTTATTATTGATTATATATATCTTGTGATAAATTTATCATAAAGTTTAACATAATGTAAATTTAATATTAAAGATAATACTTTATTAGAGAATACATTTTTTTTTTAAATTTAAATGTCAAAATCTATCATTGTCATTGTATTAGAGATGCTCCAAGTTGTTTTCTAAATTCCAATCCTCGCAATGCTAGAATTTTCCGATGCCCTTCACTTAAACGAGCGTTAGCATTGACATTGAAGCTAGGAATCATTCAACAAGTTAAAATATCAATAGTACAATAAGAAGATATTGGTTTCATCGAATGCATTCGGAATCCCCTGCCTATAGGTCTATACATATGTATATATATTTTGCTTCAAAGGCTATGTATAATAATTAGTGAGTTGTTAAAAAAAAAGTGTAATAATTAATAGCTCAATTTTAATCCCCTATTATTCTTAGGCCTAATGTGTGAAAGAAAGGATATAAGTAAAACTTATGATTCGTTCGAGAAATTGTTTTTTTGAACAATTTTTTCGTCTTATTAAATTTCCGAGATCTTAAGCTCTCATTTTATCGTGACTTTTGGTTGGGCTTGGGCCTGATCGTTTTCTTGCACATATTTCTTTACGAAATTGCCGTAAAGAACAATATTATAAAAATAATTAAAGTAAATAATAAATTTTTGAAATATTTAAAATAACTAGTAAATTTATCACGTAAATGAAAAATTTAATAGGTATAAATAATACATTTACAAGATTTAAAGAAATCATTTATTTGTAAATTTGATGTAAATAAATTATTTACATAATACATATGTTATTTACCCTAAATATTTTAAAAAACTGTCATTTACTTCAATTATTTTTTAAAAACTGCTATCTACTTCTTTCTCCCTTTTCTTTTTGGTAGTAGAAAGTGCGGGAAGCGGCCAAAGTCTACAATGTCTATTTTTTGTCATCATTATTATATTTTAAAAATTATAAAACTAAATTTTTTTATACTTAGATAAATTAAAAATGAAAAATTATTATTATTATTATTATTTTAAAATCAAGACAGCAATTAATAAAAATCAAATATTATATTCATCACAAAATATAGTATATGACAAATTTAGTATCAAAGATAACACTTTATTGAAAAATATTTTTTCTTCTAAATGCTAAAATTTACTATCGATATAAAAATTTAACATTGCATTTGAGATACTCTAACTTATTAGGAGCAAACCAGGTTTGCCAAGCCAACATACGAAAAATTCTCAGATTCCTGCTCGTTACAGAGATCTGCAACATAAAATGCAAAGAGAGCTAAAAGGGCCACCAGGAAAAAATTTCAAACTAGGCCGAAGAACACTCAAGGCCCATAAAGCCATGTGTTTGGTGAAAGGTTTATTTCAACATTGTTTTATTATTTCCTTTCAATTTTTTTAGTTATTTTATTATGTAAGATTTTTTTGGAGGATATCAATTTTTTTTAAGGATATTCTACTAAAATTTGGTATTAATTACTCATTTCATCATTCATATAAAAAAGTTTAGAGTTTTGACACTAATTTGCACTCCTAATCGTTCATATTAAAAAGATATACAGTACAGTGATATGAATATTGATTAGATTGTTTAATATTGGACTCAGATCTTCATTGGCAACTGGCCCATTATGAAAAAGGTTCTCAATTCATGATCCAGTATTATTGTTCTTATTATTATTGTTAAGAGAAAATAGAGTAACATGTCATAAATTTTATGTCTTAGAAAATTTTGTGGTTTAGGTATGTGTCATTTTAACTTGATATATTGAATTAGAAAAATTTAAACAGAATCATTTGAATTGGAAATTAAAAACAATATTTAGAAATGTTGTCTAAGCTGCGAATAAAATCTGAATTAATGTTTGAAAACTGATCAGTTCAAAAATACAATAATATGCTAGATTAAATTTTTTTTAAGATAAAAATTAATAATTAGATTTCTGACAAATTACATTATTTCACTTATACAGATTTTGTTAAACTAAGACGGAGTATTATTTTTCCTTTTTTGGTTTTTCCCTCCAAGCTTTACTTGTAAAAAGATTTTAACAAGCAGTATGCAAGGATCTTGCAAAAAGACGGTCTAAGCTGAACCTACTACAAATCCTTATGCCATCTTTGTGATCTACAATTTAATTTTATCTTAGAAGTGGTTTCCTTCGAATTTTTCGATTATTTTTATACTCACGTAGAATTTCTCTCGGGAAAAAAAAAATGCAAAAGTTATTCCAAAACAAGAAAATATTAAAAAATAAAAAAAAAAAAAAAAAAAAAAAAAACCAAGAAAACAAGAAATATGTAGCTGGTCATGGAAGACGGGGAAATTAAAGAAGTCGTGTTGGTTTTTGTTATTTGTTGTTGATCTGTTTCCGTCAATGAATGGATTACGTGTATATGAGAAGTGGCAGCCGAATGCCTAGTACACGTTTTCTTAACATTTTCTCTTTGGCTTTTACCATATTTAGTTCAATTATTGGTTCCTTCCGTCAACATTATTAATAGGTACCTCCTTGATTATTTATCCTTCCTAATTCAGCTCCCCTAATTCAAAAACCTACATTAATTATCAACCCCAAAAAAAAAAAAAAACAAACAAACAAACCCTGAAGTTAAACCACCATGGGATGCTGTTGTTCCGAGGATTGCGAATGCCGGCCTTTGGGGTTTCTGCTCGGCCTCCCCTTCGCCTTTGTCGCCCTCCTCATCTCCCTCGTCGGCGTCGTTATTTGGATCGTCGGGTAATTAGAGATTTTATTAGCGCTCATTTTACTAATACGATTTGTTTGGTTTGCATATATATATATATATATATGGTAATTTTGATTTGGTTTAATTTCTATGTGATGGATGCAGTTTGGTGCTAACTTGCATATGCCCGTGCTGCTTGTGTGTGACTATCATAGTTGAGTTTGCACTGGCGTTGATTAAGGCTCCTTTTTCGGTTATGAAGTGGTTTACATCTAAGATCCCTTGTTAGGCTTATATTTAAGACTATATATATATATATATGTGTGTGTGTGTGTGTGTGTGTGTGTGTATATGTATGGATGAGTATTATGGTTCATTTGATTGATTCATGACTTCTGTCATTGATTTTCTGATTTGTAGAACTACTGAATTCTTGATTCTTCTTCTGTTAGTGTTATACTAGGTTCATGAATTGTATTTTGACTTGTTTATGGTAATTATTGTTGCCAAGATTGAAATTGTCTTTTGACGATGATATGCATTTAGAATTGTAGCACCTTCAAGTGGAACTTTATAATTTCTAATATTAATTTAGGGGAAAAAAAAAAAGAAAGTAAAGAAACAGAATGTCAGAAATACTCCTTAAAATAAAAGAAGAACTCGAAAAACAATGAAAAGTAAACAAAACAAGAAACTAGCAGCTAAAGAGATATCGTTAGCTACTCCTTTTCCTAACGAGCTCTCCCTAAATTTGTAAAAGGTCTTAGTTTTTTGTTTTTTGTTTTTGTTTTTTTTTTTAATTTTATTTTAATGCACTTCTCAAAAGTATCCAATTCTGTTAAATTTTTTTAAAAAAAAAGAATCTGAAACAACAATTTTCATATATGTTTTTGAGCAAACATTTATGGTTAATGAGTTCAACGGCTTTTAATATTTCAATTTTCTAAAAGTCTTTTCTAGGTAAATCTTTTTTCTAAAAGAAAAAGAAAAGGAAAAAAAAAAAAAAAAAAGATTTAGCTATCAAAGACTAAAGTCTTGTTTATTGATAGCACAAAGACTAAAGTCTTTGGTGTTATAGGGCTCCATCATATTATCATTCTTTGAAAGTTTTTTTCCCCCGTTTTTTCTTAGTGACTAGAACAAACCCTTTATCATCGACTTAATCACTTGATCAACTTTTAGTAACTATCGTGTTCATCTTTTAACTATTAGATGGAATCTTGAAGTTTTTTTTCCCCCTTCCTTCAAAAAGGACGAAATCTTAAAGTTGAGATCTCTAGTATTATTATTTAGCAAATAAGCTTTTTTATCCATTTAAATGGAAAAACCATTTTTTTTTTACGCTAACATTTTAAACTTAAGAGAGCGAATGATAGTTGTCAAAATTCTTGGAACAAAGTGAAAAAAAAAAAACAAAAAAACAAAAATACAAAAGTATTTTATCCTACAAAAACGATATTCAGCTCCTTTATTCATCTCATTATCTGGAAAATGATAACTTCAAGTTTCACCATGCTCGATCGCCGTGCAAAAGCCTCATATTTTGGAGACCAGATCATCTAGCCCAGGGGGCTTTGCTACTTATACGGACTAGGCCCAGCAACTATTAGCGACAATGTTGAAGCAATTTTGTTATCCAAGTAAATGCATAAATTTAGAGATATTATCACTAATATGATAGAAAAAATTAATACATGACCAATGCGACATAAAATCAAACTAAAGTTAATTAAAATTTATGTCATGTTGGTCAAGAGTGAGGAATTTATATCATATTAATCAATAGATAGAAAAAAGGTGGTTATATTGGTAATTTTCTCGAAACAGTAATTGTAACTCCATGTGCCTAATGCATGGCCGTTAATGATGAAGTTAGGAAATAATTGTATTAATAATCTATGTGAATTATCAAGTTAACTGATCTATTCTTTTTATTTTATCGTTTTTATTGTTCTAACATGCTCTTTCGCTTCATCAATTAGTCCGCTCCACTTCTTTATTTATAACACCATTTCGACAGTTAATTTTTGTTTGAGAGCATTACATCATCTCATTTTAATACTATCTATATGTTGTGAAAAAAAAATATGAAAAATTATATATTTAAATGCCCCAATGTATAATATGAGTTTTGAAATCCTATATTTGTATCTTTTATCATCGTCGTTAGACTTTAAAATTTACATACAACTGAGACAAAAATGATTTATGATTAAATATCAAAGGCATTCTTATCATTTGATAGATCCAAGTTCATGACCTATTTCGGGTTCACTCGGAGCTTTGGCAACCACCATAGTAGGTGTGACTGAAAATTGTCACCTAAATACAATATTTTTTGAATGGACTCTAATTATAATATTACTACTAGAATTTAAAATTATTGAAAAAAAAAACAAATATTTATATGGTATGACCTGAAAAAATACAATATTGGTAAGGTTCTATTTTTCAACCATTAGATTTGTTTCATAAATAGTACACACATGCATATATTTTTAATTTTGATGTGATTTTAATTAGATTTAATAGTAAAAAACATACAATATCAGTATGATACCTTATCGTAGAAAGATCCTAAAGTACAATATCAAAATTATTAAACATATTATTTTTAATGCTAAGTACAACATTTCACATTAGTATTACATTGAAGAAGAAATATAAAGATCAAGGGATGTTCAGATAAAATATGACAGAAATATAAACGAAAACATATAAAGGGATATTTTGACACAAATGTATAATTCAGGGGGTACAACATATACAATTCAGAATTCATGTAAAATAGTGATACTAGTAACATAATTAAAGGGAATTCGTAAAACTTTTTCTTAGTTAAATGACGATATTTAAACGAGCAATTCAAATTACGATTTGATAATCTAAAAGTGGACTCAACATATACATGGTGAAAATATCATAAATGACCATTTTAATTAAAATTTGGAATTGACCTCCCTTTAAAACTTGGTTATTTGGAAATATTTGTTAAAGTATAATTTAGGATCCATGTCATAAATGATCACTTTAAATTGGAATGGACCTTCCTTTAAAACTTGGTTATTTGGGTATATTTGTTAAAGAATAATTTATAATTTATTTAAATCGATTGTTTTCAACATCTATCTAAATATATATATATATTTAAATATTTCTTTCCATATAATTTTTTATTTAGATTGTGAATATCCAACCATATATTTCGATGACAATTTAAATACAGGAGACTGAAGTAAATAATATTTTTGCATATTCTAAAAACTATATAAAATAAAATATCATTAAATATCAATTACTAGGTAAAAATTAATTTATTTTTAAAAAATAGATAATTTATGTTGTAAATTTTCTATTTACTGTTAATATTTTAGCATCATACTACTTCATTTAATTTTGTAAAAATACTATATTATATTTTTAATATAAAAAATTTTCCATTCAAAATTTTTTCTTTTCAAACTACAGGTGAAGAGATTCGAAATTTTACTGATGAAATTAAATATATAATTATTACTATTACTTCTATTCAAATATTTTTTTGCGACAGTACTAGCCAATGCGACGACACTGAAGATGATATATATGTGAATAATGGGAAACCGACATGCTGATTATTCTTTTCACAAATTTGGACGAAACAGCGCATTGTTCGAGAAGAATAAAGTTGGGTAGTTTCTCGGTAGAATAATCAAATCTAAAAACCTTAGAAAAAGACGACAAAACAGTGTACAGAGACGCCGGAAACCAAAAACAACTTGTAAATCAGCTCTTGTTTTCCAAACTGGTGGTTCATTTTCCCTTAATTATTCATGTTAAACCTCCCAATCACAGTCAAAAACACCAAAAGACCTGACTTAACAAATCCAGCGGACCACATTTATTTATTATTAAACCAAAAAAAAAAAAGAAAAAGAAAAACATCAAATGGTTCTTCCACGTTCCTAAAGTCCACAGCTTCTCACCAAATATTTTATTTTTTGCTCGTCTCTAATCTTGTCTTCTGTCGAATTTCAATCTTACTTTTTACACCCACAGTTTTCCCAACAAAACCAACTCTTTTATAAGCAACCCCAAAAACCCATTCAAAACCCACGAACAAGCTTTGAAATTGAGAAATTTGTCGTCATTTAAAAAAAAAAAAATCCAGATACTTGAATGGACGGAGCGACGATTATGGGCTCGACGGCTAGGCCCAGCTCGGCGCCGGCGGCGGTGTGGCCGGCGGCGACGAGCGGCACGATGGGGCGGCACCTGGCTCGGCGGCTGGTGGAGATCGGCGCGAGGGACGTCTTCTCCGTGCCTGGCGACTTCAACCTGACGCTGCTCGACCACCTGATCGCCGAGCCGGAGCTCAACCTCATCGGCTGCTGCAACGAGCTCAACGCCGGCTACGCCGCCGACGGCTACGCGCGCTCCAGGGGCGTCGGCGCGTGCGTCGTCACCTTCACCGTCGGCGGGCTGAGCGTCCTCAACGCCGTCGCCGGCGCGTACAGCGAGAACTTGCCCGTCATCTGCATCGTCGGTGGGCCCAACTCCAATGACTACGGCACTAACCGAATCCTCCATCACACGATCGGGTTGCCCGATTTCTCTCAGGAGCTCCGGTGCTTCCAAACCGTCACTTGTGCTCAGGTAAGCCAGACTATACACACACACAAAGCCAGACTATACACACACACACACACACACGTTCATATATATAACACAGAGAAAAACAGAGTAAATGAGTATATACGTGTTGTTTAAATGTGGTACAGGCAGTGGTGAATAATTTGGATGATGCGCATGAGCAAATAGACACGGCGATCTCGACGGCGTTGAAAGAAAGCAAGCCTGTTTATATCAGCATAAGCTGTAATTTGCCTGGCATTCCTCACCCCACTTTCGCTAGAGACCCTGTTCCCTTCTTTCTTTCTCCCAAGTATGCCTCTTTTACTCTCTCTCTCTCTCTCTCTCTCTATATATATATATATATATATATATATATATCTGTGAATGTGTGTATATATAGTTCTGTATTTGGTGTAGGCACTCTTGATGTTCATTGATAGTACATTTTCTACTACAAAGTTGCCCCTTTTGTAATAAGCGTGAGTTATGAAGAACAGAGGACTAGAGTCAGTTTTTTGTCCAATTTAGTGCTCAAATTTATGGTTTCATTCTTAAAAAAATGCTGTTTCATTACTTACGATATGGCACGCTAGTGCTTTTTCCATGTTGTACTTTCTGTTGAGTGTGTGGAGCTTAATTATTGTCCTAACGAATAATTAACAAGCGTGTTGGCAAAAATGTGGATGTAGCTTTTGACTGTGTCTTGTGTGTGTTGTGTTGCTCTTGGTAATAGAGGATTAGGGCGTCTAATTCTCGACAACCTTCTTGTGGTTGGTAACAGCGACCTATTCTAAAAACTAAAAAATAAGAACAATAAATCCATCACTTACGACATTCATAGGCGGACTGTTTACTTTCTCGCAGGACAAGCAACCAATTAGGATTGGAAGCAGCAGTTGAGGCAGCTGCTGCTTTCCTGAACCGAGCTGTGAAGGCTGTTATTGTGGCTGGTCCGAAGTTAAGAGTAGCTAAGGCGCAACAGGCCTTTGTTGAGCTTGCTGATGCTAGTGGTTATCCGGTTGCCGTTATGCCATCTGGTAAAGGGTTGGTGCCGGAGCGCCATCCTAATTTCATTGGGACTTATTGGGGTGCTGTCAGCACCAGCTTCTGTGGAGAGATCGTGGAGTCCGCTGATGCCTATCTTTTCGCTGGCCCAATCTTCAACGATTATAGCTCTGTGGGTTACTCCTTGCTGGTCAAGAAGGACAAAGCTATCATGGTGGAGCCTAAGCGCGTGACTATCGGGAATGGTCCATCATTTGGCTGGGTTTTCATGGCTGACTTCCTAAGTGCATTGGCTAAGAAGCTGACAAGAAACAGCACTGCCTTGGAGAATTACCGTCGAATATTTGTTCCCCCTGGCATTCCTTTGAAGCATGAAAATAATGAGCTTCTGAGGGTCAACATTCTCTTTAAGCACATTCAGGTGAGTCAGGACAATTAGGTTACGAATTATTTTTTTTCCTCGTTTTTTAGCCCATAATTGAGAGTAGAAAACAAACTAGCTGCATTATAGAAACACAAAGTTTGAAGACTGTTGTATCTTAGAAACACTTATTGAAGTTACCAAAGTTTGAAGACTGTTGTATCGTAGAAACACTTATTGAAGTTACTTTTCTTTTCCCTAGCCTCCAATTTCACTTTTAAATTTGGATCCTGGATCTATATTTTGATGTGAACATTTGGTAAATAATGTTAAAATCAAAACTTTCATAACAATTTCTTGTTCTGCTCACTCAGATATGCTTTTCTTCCTATTGTAATTCTTGGTTTAACTCATTGATTTGAACTCATTTACAGGAGATGCTCAGTGGTGATACTGCAGTGATTGCTGAAACCGGAGACTCATGGTTCAATTGTCAGAAACTCTGCCTTCCAGAGAATTGTGGGTAAGAGACTCTTGTAACAAATGTTTATCTAAACATTCTTTGTGTTTACCGAAAACTATGTTGCCATAAGCACTGCTCGTTTATTTCCATTCAGGTATGAGTTCCAAATGCAATATGGTTCAATTGGATGGTCTGTTGGTGCCACCCTTGGATATGCTCAAGCGGCTAAGGATAAGCGTGTAATTGCTTGCATCGGTGATGGTAGTTTCCAGGTTAGTATTATTATGTTTAGCGAAACACGCAAATTTTAAACCAGTATTGGATCAGTTGCTTTGAATTTGTCACCTACTAATATGGTTTTGAAGCTTTTGCTTTTGTCCTTTCAAGATGCACATAAGTGAACAAAACAGAGGAATTAATCATGACTAAATAGGAATTACTAGAACCCAATTTAGTTTTACGACTTACGCAAGTTCAAATCTCATTCGGAAGTGCATGTGTAATGTTGTAACCACTTGGTGCAAAGTAAAACTTTTCTAAGGAAACTATGTTTTGTCAGGTTACTGCTCAAGATATTTCAACAATGATAAGATGCGGGCAAAAGAGCATTATATTTCTTATCAACAATGGAGGCTATACAATCGAAGTAGAGATTCATGATGGGCCATACAATGTCATCAAAAACTGGGACTACACAGGACTTGTCGACGCCATTCACAACGGCGAAGGCAAATGCTGGACTGCCAAGGTTAGAAACTTGGATGAATGAAGTAATTAGTTTCTAGTCTCTATATAAACAAAAAAAATAATAATAATAAAAAATAAATAAAAACTTGCATTCATAGAATCTAATTTCCTAGTAATTACTTGAATGCGACCACTTTTTTTTTTTCCCTTTCCTTTGAATGAAATTCTCAACATCATTCAGTATGAATTTGCTAAACTCGCCTGTAAATTGATGGTCAAACACTCATCTTTCAATGAAATTCTACCAAGTGTTTCTGACATTAAGAATTTTCTCGGCTCCTTCTGTTTTTTACTTATTTGTTCGGGGGAGCAACTATGTGACGTGTCCTGACACTAGAAGCCTAAACATTGGTTGTTTTACTTATAGGGAGAATTACAAACTTGTTTTACGACAAAGTTGTCCCTTTAAAACTAATAAACTGCATTGTCCTAATTCAGGTTCGAACGGAAGATGAACTTGTTGAAGCCATTGCGACAGCAACAGGGGAACACAAAGATTCTTTATGCTTCATAGAGGTTTTTGTGCACAAGGATGACACGAGTAAAGAGCTTCTCGAATGGGGTTCCCGAGTTTCTGCTGCTAACAGCCGCCCTCCGAATCCTCAATAACTCGTTGGTGTTTTTCAGTCTAAGTGTTTTAATACCTGCACATAAATAAATTACGATGTTGTAAAGCTTCTATTTGAGAACATGTACCGGAACTGGAAGTAAGTGCCCTTTGTTGTTGCACGATGATTATGCTAGTTGAATGCTGATAATTCAATCGTCTAATTAGGATTCTCTATTATATATAGCCAAGCTTGATATTCTCTAATATAATTACATTTCTATTTTTCTTTTCAATACAATTACCATAAAGATAAGTCCCATATGGGGTGAAGGCAGGGATTCCAGCAGCCTTGCATGCATTAATCACATCCCTGCTTCCTTCAGGATTGCTCGTCACCATCACCAATGTTATATACCCTAATGTGTTTTTTGTTTTGGTTTTTTTGTTTTTTTGTTTTTTTAATTTTTTAGTTTTTGTTTTTTACGGCATTCCTCTATGTTTTTCAGAAATAATGCACATGCTCCTCTGTTTTACAATTCATGTTAAAATTCTCCCATTTGAGCCAAAATCGTTGACCAACACAGAAAAACTATTTCAAAAAAACCAAAAAAAAAAAAAAAAAAAAAACCTTTTTTAACATCCAGATTTAATTTACTTTTCTAAGAGAATCATTTTTTTGAAATCAATATATTAAAGCTTCACGGGAAGGGAGGGGTCCGTTACCACCACCGAGGTCCTGGAGGTCCTGGTGTAGTGATGAAGATGTATTTTCTAGGTCTCCTCACTCTTTTCATCAAGATTTAAATCCCGTAACATTCATTAAAAACCCTATTCCAACTTTAGCTGTTAAAGCGTTGGGCTAAGTGGCAAGCTGTAGTGGTCTTAGGTAAAAAGCTTGGACCTTGACCACTCATCGGTGGTTCCCAAGACTACTAAAAAGTCGAAGGGGCGTATGAATGGGCTGGGTGCCACCTGATTTTCAGCCAAAAAAAAAAAAAGTGAGGGGTTCTTTTCAGACTAGCTAGGTAGTTAGCATTTTGTGCCTATCTATAAAATTAATATTTTTTCTAATGTTTCTCCCTTTATATCTCCAACCATGAATTTTCTATCTCTTCTTGTCATTTTTATGTACTCTGGAACAATACTCTGGGCAAGTAATACTATAAAGAAATATGATGCGATCTTCAACTTCGGCGACTCTATAAGCGACACAGGAAATTTCCTTCGGTCGGGTTCCATAGCATTCCCGGTTATAGGCAAGCTTCCCTATGGAATGACCTTTTTCCAACGCCCGACCGGTCGTTGTTCCGACGGGCGTCTAGTGGTTGATTTCGTCGGTACGAACCAACTTGCCCGATCCTGATCTGAACTTTCATATCCTTCCAATTTTTACTTCTGTTTAGACCATTGCATATAATTTCTTATATATAAAAGGTTTATGCAACGGTACTTGTAACAACCAAAATATATATTTATATTATGTACAAATTTTGTTGTGCATGAATTATGATCGATATGATTTGTTTTTTCAAAGCGGCAACATTTGGGCTGCCCTATTTGCCACCCTACCTAGCACTAGCGGAAGGCGGCCAAAATCTCCGACATGGAGTAAATTTCGCCGTTGTCGGAGCTACCGCACTTGACCCTGAATTTTTCCGTCAATGGAAGATCGGATCGATTTTGTGGACAAACGATTCGTTAAGCGTCCAGCTTCGTTGGTTCAGTAGGTTTAAGACCTCCTTTTGCAGCAGCAAACCAGGCAATTAAGTTAATTGAATTAATTATTGGGCTACAAAAGTCCTCCAACTTTTTATTTGATTAACGATCTGTAAAATTATTTCACGTCAGACTGTGACAACTACTTGAAGAAATCGCTCTTCCTCGTCGGGGAGATCGGCGGAAATGATTATAACTACGCCTTCTTTTCCGGTGGAACCATCCAACAAGTTGAAGCTTTGGTCCCAATAGTTGTTGAAGCAATTATGAAGGCCATCATTGTACGTACTATTAAAAAATAAAAATAAAAAAAAAAAAAAAGCTATCGTTTGACAAATTAGCAAATTAGCTTTATAATTACATGTTAATTGTTAGTAATATAATTTGTTTCGTCTATATATTTATTCGAATAGGCTTTGATAGAACAAGGGGCGGTGGAGCTGGTGGTGCCGGGGAATTTTCCGATCGGGTGCTAGTCGGCATACCTGACATTCTTCCAGAGCCCGAACAAGACGGATTATGATTCAAATAGCTGTTTGAAGGCTTTCAATAATTTCTCTGAGTTTCATAACGGACGGCTCAAATGTGCCTTGGAGAAGCTGAGACGGAAATATAGGAACGTCAAGATAATATACGCTGACTACTATGGTGCGACAATGCAATTCGTTACATCCCCGCTACAATATGGTGATCAGCTACTTATAACTTTTACAACTAATTGACATTTGCAACACCACTAGTCTATCAATTGATATACACAAAGTAAATATATAGACATTTTCATAAGATAAATCGGTCACAAAAACTTTCGAAAAAGGATCAAATGGACATTGCTAGTTATTTTATGGGCAATATAAAGTGCTAGTTCCTTTTGATAAAATTTTTACCCAAAGAATTAGGAGTTATTTTATATCCGAAAAAATAATTCCTAATTCTTAATTAGCGTGACAATAATTCCCACAATGAGCTTATTGAGAGTGGATAGGTGAGTGCATATGAATGTGACGTGCGGGATGTTCATGACCACCCATCCACACAGACCCTTATCTTGAACTCGTGGCAACTTTTGCATCAAAAAGTAGAGGCAACATTTTGTTCATCATAAAGGAGTTTCATAAATGTAGGTACAACAGTGGTAAAGAAATCCTATTTAGAGTTTGAACTTTTACTAACTCTCGTACTTGAGTCTTAACACGTACCTTTTGTCTAACCTTTGATAAAAAAAACTATATGTAGTCGCTTTTGAAGTCTGAGGGTTATTAACTGTTAAAGATCTAAGTTTAGGATTCTTGTTATCTCACTTGTGTTCTCAGTAGACTCTAATATAGCGTTGAGAAAGAATTTGAAGACACCACTAATCTTCTTTTTACTAATAAAAAATAAAATAAAACAAGAGTTTCAGAAATGTATTTATAGTAAGATGAAACAAATTATGTTTATTTTATTATTATTTTTCCATATCCTATAATTTTAAATTTGTCAAGTTTTCAAAAGGAGACTGTTTTAAAGGTATGTTGCGGAGGGGGCGGGCCATACAACTACAATATTTCAGAAAGTTGTGGAAAGAGCGGATCAACAGTGTGTGAAGATCCATCTTCTTATGCAAATTGGGATGGAATTCATTTAACAGAAGCAGCTTATCGAATTATTGCCATGGGTTTGGTCTTCGGTCCTTTTACATCTCCTCCTCTTCTCACATACCATCATCCTCTCAAGGATGCACTATAATTATAAGTTTTTTTTTTTTTTTTTGGTTTTCCCCACAAAAGCAACCTAGTATAATAAACAGTGCCCAAGCTAAGAAGGAGGGTTTTTATTTTATTTTATTTTATTTTATTTTTTATTTTATTTTATAGTGAAAAAGGAAAAGGCAAACTAGCATAAGGGGAAATTGGCACATTCTAACTCGGTTTACACCTATTACAGGCGTCCCACTCAAAGTATAAAATGATGGTAATGTTTGATTAGCTTTCCATTAGATATTTACATAACTTGCTTATGGATGTCAAACAGCTTCTTAACAATTTTTCTTCTATGAGTATTCACGTTGAACATCTTCCGATTCTTTTGTCGTTTTTTTTTTTTTTTTTTCTGTGTAAGAAATTTTCATAAGTTAATGAGTAAATTGGAAATGTGTTGAAATGTGCTTAAAAAGGAAGATTAAAAAGCAACATTTCCTTGGGCAGAGAAGTTATTTGAATTATTGTAATAATATCGTTTAATATGAATGTTTGGGGGGGGAAAAAAAAAAACTTTCTATCTCTTTCCAGCCAGAGGATAGTAAAAAGAGAACGAACATTGTACATACATAGAAAGAGATATCATAAAGAACTTATTGATACATTTAGATAGTGCAAATGTGTGTGACTAATTTTCGAATGTAATTACAAAACGATCCATACTATCAAATTCAGTCAAAATTAAATAAAAAGGAAATTGGCGCGTTGTATAAGTTCAAGCTAAGTTGTAAGGGGTAAATTTGTAAATTCGTGTTTATTTACAGAATAATAATTTAGTCTCTGATGGATAATCTGGAGGGGAACATTGCTGCTAATATCCTTTTGGGGCTATTTGATATTTGTAGACAAAATATTTTCGACTCTAAAAGTGTGTTTAAAATATCGTAGCAACAACAATTAGGGACAAAATAATAGTGGTCTCTTAATGTTATCAAGCTTGATTTAGAGTGAAATTTTAAGTGATCATCTTTCTATTGATTTGGTGGGCGTAAAAATAGTATAAAAATATTATATTGCTGAAAAACCAATTACCCGTGAATTGGACTTCACGGTTCAACTACTTCGCACAGACAAGCTCTAATACGCGAATACACATACTAATATACTAAAAAAGAAAGAGAGTTGAACACTTCAAAAACAAAAAAAAAACAAAAAAACATGGCCTTTAATTAATTTTCAAATTATTATTATTATTATTATTATTTTGTGTCCAGGAATTGAATTATCATGTTTCACTAATGTGTATAGATTTATTTTCTATTTTTAATATTTTTATCCTTTATTTTGTGTATTTACTTTTTTGTTTGATGAACCATGTTCGGACAAGTTGTCCCAACCCTATCGGGCCTGTCCTTGGAGGTGACGGGGATGCATTGGCCCCTGTGTAACTCATAATTTTTAAATGATGTTTTATTTTATTTTTCATACTTCAATAGTCTACGGTATAATGCGGGAGACATTTCAGAGATACAGTCAGGTATGAAAGTTCTAAAGAAAGCTTCAAGTTTATCTCTTGCACGTCTTAGCATGCATATCATGATTTTGATTTATGAGTGTGAATTCTTTGATATATACATGTTCTGATCCGAAGGCACATCGTATTACTCTATCAAACAGATGCCTATATATATCTGATGTTTATTGTAAATATGTAAGTTGACTGTTCACATGATTTTATGATGATTTGACTAACTATATGGGAGTCATTTTTTCTCATATCTTATCCATTTCTCCCTCGTAACGAGCATTCGGCTACCTCCTTTTTATGTTTTCCCCCTTTAGGACTCGGGGTTTATTTACAGTGAGTTGTGTCACATTACAGTCTTTGAAGTTCGAGATGAAGCTTGCTTTTGAATCGTCGTTTGGAGTTAAAATTTTTAAATTGGAGTTTGTTAATTTTTTAAAAACTAATTATAATTTTTGTTGACTTTTCAGAAAAAAGACAAAAAATCCAACTGAAAAAATATAGTTTAATTGGAGTTAAAATGACAAACCAAACAAACCCGAAGTGTCATTTTCTCTATTATTTAATTCTCAATTATATTATATTCCGAGTAGAGTGATCGTATAAGTATGAGAATTTCTCAAGGTTGTACACTGATGAGAAAAACCATATTTAAACTACGATTTGTAAATACTAAGATTTTCCTGCCTCCGGAACATATATGTATTATAATTTTTCATAACGTTTCATATATATAGAATTTGAGTTAAATAATCTTGTTTTCCCTAAATTTAATCATCTTTAGTACTCATGACCTCCAATTTTGAATCGTGACAACATCGTTAATGCATGAGCACGTAATACTCAAATTATATGCCTTGTTCATTTCATGTGCATCGCAATCTATTAGATATTGTGCATATTTTTAGTCGCATCATTAAAATTAGAGGGGAAAAAAAAAGCTTTAAAATTTTGACAGAGCAGGACACAAATTTGACGCTCCAAACATACGCTTAGTCTTAATTTAAGGACTCGCTTAGGATAACATTTGAAGATGGTGTTTTAGAAATTAGGTTGGAAATGTGTGAGGGGAAAACTTTTGAAAAATTCTATAATATAGAAAAAATACAAAAATTTGTAATGTGTTCAAAAAAAAAAATGTAAAAATAGATCTCATCTTGTTCGTCTTGTTATTACGAGCATTTTAATATAAAAATCATCTTATTCCGATTTGAAATGAACAAGTTGTGGACTTTTAAAATTTGGGTATTTTGAAAATAAAAGAGAGAGAAAATTTGATATAAAGGGAAATTTGAAATCTAGATAGTAAAATACTATCTCTAGAAAGTACCCCCAAACAACTCTTAAATTACTTGTTCAATTTCGACAATTGAAATTCTAACCAATTATATTATGTCACGATAAATGAAGTATGTAAAGTACATAAAAATTAATTACAAAACTTTTCGAACTTTTAAAGCAATAACACGTAATAATGTTGATTAGATATAATTTAAGATGTAAAAAATTAAATAGAAGATTTGAGTTCATATAATACTTCTACCCTTTTAAGTCAATCTTATTAACCAAAGGATGAAAGGACAAAAATATCCCTATTTAGCATTCCCCACTCTGTGTTTTTCAGAAATAATGCACCTATTCCTATATTTGTTTTTTTTTTTTTTTTTTTTTTGCCCTTTTTCTCTTACACCTAAGCCTATGTTTGAAGATTCATGCATGCTAAAATCCTCTCTTTTTAGCAAAATCGTTGACCCAAAAAAAAAAAAAATCAAAATAACCAGAAAAACGTTTTGCAATATCCAAAATTTACATTTTTGAGATAATCATATTTAAAAAAAAAATCAGTATAGAAAAACATCACGGGAAAGGGTGGGGTCCTTTTCTGACAAGCAAGTTAGCCTTTTTAGCAATGCATATAACTCCTATCTATAACGTAATATTTTTTTTCCTGGATCTCCAACCAACCATGAATTTTCTATTTCTTCTTACCATTTATCTTTATTCTGGAACAGTTCTCTCATCAGGCAATACTTTTAAGAAATATGATGCGATTTTTAACTTCGGCGACTCTATAAGCGACACAGGAAATTTCCTTCGGTCGGGTGCCATAGCATTCCCGGTTATAGGCAAGCTTCCCTATGGAATGACCTTTTTCCGACGCCCGACCGGTCGTTGTTCCGATGGTCGTCTAGTGGTTGATTTCATTGGTATGTACTTGTCTGATCCTGATCTAGCCAATCTGTCATCCTTTGTTAAATTTTTACGTTTCTTTAGACCATTTAAAGTAATAATTTCATGTAAAACATTATGCAATGGTACTTATAAATATCAACAATGTTATCTTATAATATACAAACATCAGTCATGATCATGGTATATTTTTTCAAAGCTGCAAAATTTGGGCTGCCCAATTTGCCACCTTACCTAGCACTCGGAGAAGGCGGCCAAAATTTCCGGCACGGAGTAAATTTTGCCGTCGCGGGAGCAACGGCTCTTGACCCGGAATTTTTCTACCAAAGGAAAATCGCATCTTTTTTGTGGACAAACGATTCATTAAGCGTCCAGCTTGGCTGGTTCAGTAGGTTTAAGTCCTCCCTTTGCAGCAGCAAACCAGGCAAGTTAATTAATTTAATTATCTTCGACTTTTAGCTTGTATTTGGATTGCCTAATCAAACTAAAATATTTCAACTCATTTTTTTTATTTTTCTTAAAAATCAACAAAAATTTTAACTAGTTTTTGAAAATCAAACAACGTCAACCTAAATATTTTAACTCAAAATCGACCAATCAAGTGAAAGCTTAATTTCATTAACTCTGTGTAATTTCACATCAGACTGTGGCAACTACTTGAAAAAATCGCTCTTTCTCGTCGGAGAGATCGGT
Organism: Ficus hirta; assembly: GCA_038430175.1. Taxonomy (NCBI): domain Eukaryota; kingdom Viridiplantae; phylum Streptophyta; class Magnoliopsida; order Rosales; family Moraceae; genus Ficus; species Ficus hirta. The sequence continues at coordinate 10,625,182 of CM076589.1, forward strand.
GGAAATGATTATAACTACGTCTTATTCTCCGGTGGAACCATCCAACAAATTGAAGCTTTGGTCCCAATAGTTGTTGAAGCAATAACTAACGCCACCAGTGTACGTACTACAAAAAAAAAAAGGTTATAATTTGGAAAATTGATAATCATTTAGTATTATAAATACATGTTAATATTTTTTTAGTTTGTGTATCTATTCGAATAGGCTTTGATAGAAGAAGGGGCGGTGGAGCTGGTGGTGCCGGGGAATTTTCCGCTCGGGTGCTCAGCGGCGTACCTAACATTCTTTCAGAGCTCGAACACAACAGATTATGATTCAAATGGCTGTTTGAAGGTTTTCAATAATTTCTCCGAGTTTCATAACGGACGGCTCAAATGTGCCTTGGAGAAGCTGAGACGAAAATATAGGAAAGCCAACATAATCTACGCCGACTACTACGGTGCGGCGATGCAATTCATCAATTCGCCGACACAATTTGGTGAGCCTAACTTTTACGAATAATTAAAATATCTAAACATCACCCATCCTTTGGTAGGATCCTACCACGACGTTTTCTAACTGTATCGGTACTTTATTTTTGTATTACATTTTTTTTTTCTAGGAAAAATATTAACGTAAGCAACGTACATAAACTTAATCATTATGGTAAATGAGGACGCAAATTGATAGATAAATCGTTATAAGAAAGGAAATTAAATAAATGTTTCCATATTTACTGCTTGGTATTAGAGTGATGGAATATTTATTTTGAAGCTAGCGCAATGGCAAGTATAGTTAGGGTCATTTTTTTCTTGCTCCCATGCTTCTATTATTAAAGTTTTTTATGGACGTGATAAATATTTCCAAATCTGCAAAAAAAAAAAAAAGAAAAAAAAAGGATAATAGTAATAAGAGCCCTTAGTTGTACGACTAATAAATAAAGATTAGTTGATTGGTGAGAATAATAACTGCAGAGAGGCGTCCCTGATGGGACGTGTGGGATGATCGTGACCATCCGTCCACACGAACCTTATCTGGCTTCTCTTGTTGTTAAAAAAAATAATAATAAATAAATAAATTGGAGTACTTAAAGGTTTGACTACGGTCCGTTTTATGAATGAGTTTGAGTTGAAAATTTTTGTTGATTTTTCAGAAAAAGACAAAATTTTTTTTATAAAAAAATGAAAACTAAGATGAAAATTTTGAGTTTAAACTTATTCATCAAACACATCTTATGACTTTTAAGTTTAAAAATTTTATTTTAAGTCCGTATACCAAAAGCAAACTTCGTAATTAAAATTCCTCCAACGATGATATGTGAAACACGGATGTTTAGTAGTGTTTTTAAAATGTTTCCACACGTGGTCTTTTGAGGGAAAAATAAAAACAAAAAATGAAAATGCAAATAAATTTTAACTATTTTTATTTTTCTAACAAAATCAATTCTCACCGACATTTTATTTTATTTTATTTTTTTTACCGTTTCCGTCTCAAAAAGTAACATCTGTACATTTTCATGTATTTATTAAACGTGAACGAAAAAACACATTATTTATGTTGGCTTGAATGACGAAACCTACAGGTATCAAGTATTAAGGTATGATTGCTAATTAGATATTAAGTGCACAATTACCAATTTACACTCCTATTATAATGCACATTTAAGTTCTTGGATTATTTAAGATAATTTATATTTACATGCCAAAAAATTTTAAAAAATAAAATAATTTAATTTTTTTTAGTTTCTCTTAGTTTAGGTTTTTCTTAATTAATATTAGAGTTATAAATTTAAATTAGGTTTTGAATAAGGGATTATCAAAGTATCTCCAAGTAATGCATCAGAAGTTAATCATATGTACATTTCTGTTAAAAATTTAAACGGCAGGAATTTTTTCTTTAATGTTTCAAATATTAGAAGGAAAGAAATATTATGTGTTGAAAATCGAGGACAAAGTATTACATTGGCCAAGTTGAATGGCATTTTCATAATTAATAAGGTTCAAAAGTCTTACTTTTCAAATTGTATGAGATTTCTTTTGTTATTTTGGTATAAAACTCTAACATGATCTAACATTCAAACAATAAATATGCTCTGTTTATTTTTTTATTTAAGAAAAAAGATTTTGAAGTAGAAGTCGGCATATATCTATAAATATGTATATGATTAAATTAACAAAATTTGACTTATTCATGTTTTTTTTATACAAGCCATGCTAGAGGGCCTCCACAAACTAATCATAGTATGATAGAAGCTAGATCCTACACTATATATAGTATCTATATGGGACCTATTTTTTATTTATTGCCCTCCAAACGCTTCTCTTTTTATGCCGATAAATAGTCCTCTACCTTTTTTTTAGTTTCTATCACGGCCACAACCTTACTTTTTGTTTAACCTTCTCTCAATTAAAATATGCATGGACAAGACTACCTAACTTAGATATCTTAATTTTCAATGAGGCTCTAGCCTTCCACACAAAATTTAACCTTTTTTTTAATATTTTTTTTTTTTTTTTTTTGTGAATCACACCAAATTTAGCTACATTTATAAATCACATGGATTGGCAAATTGTACGTTGTTATTTTGAGATCTTGGGAAAAACTGAACGAACTCAACAACTTATAAGAAAACACAATTATTGATCATAAAAAAAAAGTGCCTAAAAATTTCTTGTTCAAAAGGGAGAGTTTTATGATCTATAGGTGATACCAATTTTTTGTTGAGATCGTTTGCCTTATTTGAATTTGTCGTATTTATTTATTTATTTATTGTACTCTTTTACAGTTTTAGTTTAAAAATATATATATATGGTGTTATAAAGTACGTACAATACATGCACATTTAATTAATTATGCATGAAAAACGTAAGGATATTTTAGTATACTTAGTGATTTCAGTCACACAATCATTTATATATAAATAATTATGCATGTAAATATGTTTATGATACAGGATTTCATAAGGAGACTCTATTAAAGGTTTGCTGCGGAGGTGGTGGACATTACAACTTCAACAATTCAGCACGTTGTGGACACACTGGATCATCAGTTTGCAAAAATCCATCCTCTTATTCAAACTGGGATGGAATCCATTTAACAGATGCAGCTTATCGGATTATTTCCATGGGTTTGATTCATGGCCCTTTTTCAACTCCCCCTCTCATATCCTCTCCCCTCAAGGAATAAGTAAGAGTATTAAATATAATAAAAATACTATCAGCGATATCAACTCTAATATTATTTTTAAATACCGACCTACATGATAGGTAAGTTGTCATTTTTTATAGTGGTAAGTATTCAAAGTATTGCCAATCAATTGATCACATTTACTGATGGATGATACATCCCTGTCACGTGAATTGGTATTAAAAAATTGATATTAGAATTGGTGTCATGAATAGCAACACTCTAAATATGATAATAATATTGTTTGCTTACCTTGCTATTTGACAAACTTCTTATCAATATTATCATACTAGAAAGAGTATGGGCTGAGAATATACTCAGTTTTTTAGTTTGTTTTTTTCTCTTTTTTTTTTAATTTTTTTTAAGTGGTGAAAAATTAATGTGTTAGAAATTGTTGACTCTGAAAGTTCGCCAACAAGATGAGCTCTCTAGTTACCTCACCAAAATCCGATCATTCATGTTGAACAATAAATTAAATGTATGAAAATTAAACAAAAAACACAAGGCTACATCTATCATGGTATTTGGAGATTAATTATTACCTTATATTTTTTTAACTACAGAGAACCTAAGTGATTATAATTGAGAGAAAAATAATAAACTTTGTTTTTTAATTTGTTTTTGTTTTTTAAGGAGGAGTAGCTTCCTATATATATATATATATATATATATATATCCCTCCATTGCATAGATACAAATATCTTTAAATAAATAAACAAATAATCTTTACCAGATAGTTATATATGTTGGACCTAACCTAACCAGAGTTGGTATATTACCACGGTTTATCAAGGTAATTAAGGTGTTCAGTATGGAATAAATGCTTCTGCTTTAGCCAATAACAAAGTGGTTTTTCATGAAGCATTGTCCAATTCTTGGTCGGATCTTGCAAATAATGATGAGATTCCCTCCTCCCAAGATTGCCAATGATGCTAAAGAAGTGTCGTCAGGAGTAAAACTTGATAATTATGTTAGTGCTTGGAGAGAAATGTAGACAGTGATTTTCACGGATTATGATAAATTGATAGAACTTAATAATTTACAAAAGAAGTGACCTTGGATTATGGAGAGAAAAAATGCCTACTCTCTTGTTTGAAGGAAGGGTTTTAATTAGTTACATCAATAATACCATAACCTTTTATGATTCTTTTTGTTTGCCTTTCCTTTAGGGATGTTTCTTAGTTTAGCTTTTATGGCTGGATTCTATTTCTCTTGGTTAGGGTAAGTTTCTGTCAAATTAGCATATTCAAGGACGGTATGTGTTGGACTTTTTGGGCTGCTCGTAATGGTGCTTGTGAATTTTATTGGGAATAAAATCAAATAGGAAAAATATCAATTCAGAATGTTATTGCTTATTACTAATATTGTGGCTGATAGTAAATCATGGAATTTGCTCTCTGATAAACTAATGATAATGATATTTTACATACATTGCGCTTGTCTAGATATGTCTCTTTTCTTCAAAAGGGGTTATAAGACAATCAAAGTTCTGATTTGAAGTAACATGAAATCATCGAAAGTCTCCCTCCTTCTCTCTCTCTCTCTCTCCCTTCATCTCCTAGTCTTCCGTAGAGTTTTGAGTTGTTGATTTTTATGGTTTTTCAAATTTTTGACTGCTGTAATATCCACATAGCATGAGCAATCAAGGACGTAAAGATGATCGTATTCATGTGGGATCATGACTAGGAGAGTGAAGATCACGTTCGTCTTAATAGAGTATCGTGACTTTATCATTGACAAATGTTAAAAAGGTGTAGATCGTGGATTGGATCTAGAACCGTCAAAAGTAGATGCTTCTGCATGTGTACTGACTTTTTTTTCCCCACCAAAATCATTGAAAAGTAGAAATATTATTGGTTTAAAAGCCTTTTTAAGTGCAGTAACAGTATTGATTTCATGAGTTTCCTAATCATATTGAACTTATAAAAAATCATCTTACCCTTAAATTAAACAAGAGATAATTTTAACTAAAACCATTTTTTTATTTAAATTCAAACAAAGATCTGTCCCTAGATTCAATCCAATTCCTGTCTCTTCAAAGACTCCAAGTCGCGCAATGTGAACATCTTCTTGATGACAATCTTTTCTGATCCAATACAATTAGATTGGAGACTCCTAACCTAGACTGATCAACAAATTTTCATAAATTCAGATCATTATACGTGAATTATAGAGGCAGTTTAATAATCAGCAAAAAAGAAGGAAAAAAAAGACAAAGTAATGGAGGGACAAACGTTGGCCATCAATATGCCAAGACAACTTTTTTCTTTACGACTATGATGTTGACGAAAGCTGAGAAGTAGGCATCAAGAGCACCGTAATAAGTATATTGTTGTCCTTTTCTTCGGGGTTAACGCCTCTTTGCAAATCCATTTTCTTGCATCTTTCATGAAACCAATACAAGTAATGTTTCTTTTCCACAAGCCACTGTAAATATATGGTAATTATATCCCTAATTAAACCTCTTTTTCCCCCTTTATATACGAAATGCAGTTGCTTGTGCTCCATTTGCCCATCAATTCTTTTTGAATTTCCGTTTTTGGACTTACTTTTTCCATGTTCAGCCACAAAGAAAAATTTCTATGGGCCTTTCTCATCATGAGTTTTCATTTTTTGATTGCTTTCGGTGACAAAGGGAGAGGGAATGGTGACGCGGGCCCCTCTCATAATCGTATTAGGCTTTGTCCGAGTACCCAAAAATAGAGAGATTTTCCTTCAAGACGTCTACCTCCTAAAGTGCTCAAAATATCTCACTGAAAGATGGGATCCCAATGCGATTCCACTCTACATGCACATTAGGAAAGGATAGAAACCGCTCACGAAAGTAGCTTGATGTTGAATCAAATCCAATTCGTGAGATGACAGTGATCTTTATTAGCTGGTCATGGCTATTTCATTTTCATGAAAAGACAATGAGTATATCAATTTACACTAATAATCTCCTACTACCGAGAATCTAACATCAGTAGACAACCGATTCTACTTGTAAACTCGAACCGCAAAGCAAAATACAGATTGCAACCCCATATATAGAGGCAACCATTAGGATCTTGTGTTAGTGTAGATATTATTTCTTTTGATGTTTCGGGTATCAATCTAATTTGAATGCTTATTTGGATGCCAATTTTGTCTTTTTTTCATTAAAAAAAAATTATTCCTTCGATGTAATCACCTGATCATTTTCCAAATCACGTTTACTTGAGCAAGAGCAATGCACCAGTTGAATTGAACATGTACCATATACTAATTGAATGTGAGTCTCACGATATGAGACCTACATATAGAGTCCACCTTTTTGTAATAATAGTGTTTAACACCGATGGTGTCTTCAACTACTTTTATATATATATATGAAAATGTGAGATATTATAAGTCGTGAAGAACTCTCTCTCCCAAGAAGTTGAGACTTTACACTAACAATCTACGCAGATGAAAGCAGACCACGGTTACACCATAAAGTTATTACTATTCGACCAAATGGGATTATTAAAATATCCGATAGATAAAAATCTAATTTATGGATTTTTTTTTTAAAAAAAAATCTCAGTTGCTTATATAAAGGCACGTTTTGTAGTAAACATATACACATGCACAACTTGAACATCCATCTGGAAGATTTTATTTTTTTTTTTCCCCTTACATGTCCTCATCTTCAACCTTTTGCCATGAAATCTCTCTTCGTCGTAATTATAAACATTTATCTATATTCCTGGAAAGTACTTTCATCAAGTAGTTGCAAACCTGAACAATACAATGACATATTTAACTTCGGCAACTCCCTTAGCGACACCGGAAATTTCCTTCTTACGGGCGCTTTTGCATACACACCTGTAGGGAAGCTTCCCTATGGACTGACCTTCTTCCGACACCCCACGGGACGATTCTCCGACGGACGCCTAATGGTTGATTTTATTGGTACGCACCAAGACCTACTCACTTTTTTCACAGATTCCGGTTGCTTGTTTAAATTAGACTTATGGCGCTGTACTAATTAGACTATTGTCTACCTGATAAAGCTAAGGCCTTTGGGTTGCCTTTTTTGCCACCTTACCTAGCACAACCGGGGGGCAGCCAAATTTTTGACCACGGAGTAAATTTTGCCGTCGCCGGAGCTACAGCGCTTGACGCAGAATTCTTCTACCGACTGAATATCGGGTCAAGTTTGTGGTCGAACCATTCTTTGAGCGTTCAGCTTGGTTGGTTCAAGAAGCTCAAATCCTATATTTGCAGCACAGAACAAGGCAAGAAAATTATTATCATTTTTTTTTTTCAGCATCTATATATAATCTTTAGTTAATTAGTTTTTGTTTTAATACTGAGTTGGACTTGTTTTAATACTGAGTTGGACTGCAGAATGTAGGAAACATTTTAAGAAATCCCTGTTTCTCGTGGGAGAAATCGGCGGAAATGATTATAACTACCGCTTCTTTGCCGGCGTAAGTATCCAACAAGTCGAACCTTCAATTCCGCTAGTTGTGGAGGCAATAACAAGGGCCACAAGTGTATGACTTCTAATACAATGCATTAGTTATTATTTTTAAAATATTAGCATTTTAACATTCTTAATACGACTATTTGGACCATGGATTCGAACTGAAAAAAAAAATATATATATATATATATATATAATTGGAATTAGGAATTTAAACTAGATTCATCTTTAGAAAAGAGAAAAATAACAGGGGTGCAGATTTGGAAAAGTAAAAATTTTGATTTGGATTCCTTTGCTCCAAACAAGAGCTTAATAATATTTGAATTTAGTAGTTTTAGTCTGTTTCAAATTATTTGTGAGGTATTAGGCATTGATAAAAGAAGGGGCGGTCGAGCTGGTGGTGCCGGGAAATTTGCCGATCGGATGTATAACGGTGTACCTAACATTCTTCGAAAGCCCAAACAAGACAGATTATGATTCAAATGGTTGTTTAAAGGCTTTCAATGCTTTCTCTGAGTTGCACAATAGTCAGCTCAAACGTGCGTTGGAGACACTCAGACAGAAATACCCGCACGCCAAGATAATCTATGCGGATTACTACGGTGCAGCTATGCAATTCTTTCACGCTCCGCTAGAGTATGGTGAGCCAACTTTTACAACAATATTCCCTTGTTAATATATATATATATATATATATATATATATATAAAGCATAGCCATAAATAGTATATTGAACACATCGAATCTCATAGACTCCCAATTGCAGGATTTCACAAGGAGACTCTATTCAGAGCTTGCTGCGGAGGGGGCGGACCCTACAACTTCAATCTATCAGCGGGGTGTGGATTCAGTGGTTCGACAGCCTGCGAAGACCCGTCCGCTTATGCGAACTGGGACGGAATTCACTTAACAGAAGCAGCTCATCGGATTATTGCCAAGGGTTTGGTTAATGGCCCTTTTACAACTCCTCCTCTCACATCTTCTTCCTTCAAGGATATGCTCTGAATTAGGAATATCGTTTTCCACAAAAGAAAAATATTAATTGTGTATTAAAAGCAGGATTAATTAACCTAATAATTGTGTTTAGTTTGCTTAATATTTGAATATTTGATTCTGGATTTCAAACAGCTTCTTGCAGTAGTATATGATTATGCACGAGTGACAGTTCTTGTTGTTGTTGTTGTTTTTTTTTTTTTAATTGGATCGCCCGTTGGTGAGATATTGGACAATATGCAAATTTAAGAGAGTAGATTTTTTTTTTTTAAGTAAATTGTTACATTAATCCCTAAACTTTTTATGACTTAGTAGTTTAGTCTCTAAATTTTTTTTTTATTGATCGAACTTTGAACTCATTAAAAAGATGTAAATTGGTCTTTTTAACTAACATACATACATACAAAAAAATAAAAATTAAAAAAAAAACCTCACATTTTTTGGTTTTATAATCTGAATTTAGCTTAAAAAGACCAAACTCCTAATATATTTATTGATCATTTTTTTTCAAAATTAAAAAAAAAAAAAAAAAAAAAAACGAAGTCTCTCTCCTCTTCCCCGTTGTTCCACTCTCTCTCCTGTAAAACCCTTATGAAAATCCCATACAAACATTTGAGCATTCAACAGTATATTTCCATAGCAAGTTCCAACAAAGAAAAAAAAGGAAAATCTAAATATTTATCTTTTTTTTTCTCAACTCACTCAGCAAACCACAAATTATATTGTGCCACATTTGGCTATGATAGGAGGGGGCTTGCGAGTGACAATGCGGGGCTGGGTTCGCGTAGGCTCGCGGTGGTTCACGGAGTCTCACGGTGGCGGATCCTTAGGTTCGCGAAGCGAACGGCGGCGGATCTCGCAAGGGGTCAAAGTTGTGTAGCTTTTGGCTCCGCCGGGGAAGGGTGGGCTGCGGCTTCTGGTTAGCGTTTGGGTCTGCAAGTATAGACTTTAGAGAGAAAGAGGGAGACGAGGGAGGGACCGATGAGAGAGAGTTGAAGGAGAAGGATTTTTATTTTATTTTCTTTTGGTTTTTGACTTTTGAAAAATAATTTGTTCTTTCATCTTATCAATTTCTTTAATTACCTCTGAAGAATAGGTTATGTGAATATTCTATTAAATTTTTTAATAGAAAGTTAAATGAAAAGGATCAACTTATCTACTCATTTTAATAAGTTCAGGGATCAATTCATAAAAATAAAAAAAATAAAAAAATCAAGAATCAGATGACACATCTATAAAGAGTTCAGAGACTAATATATTAATTTATCTTTTTTTTTTCTTAACTCCATTTCCATTGTTGTTTTCGTTTAGTCCTGGTGGGCTTTTTTACTATTATTATAATTATAACTTTTGTAGCTGCATTTTAAACTTTTTTATGTTCTCTGTTCTTTTTTTTTTTTAATTTAAAGAAAGAAAATTTCATGTTTTGGATAAATTGGACTTTCCGAAATGAGGAAGTGAACCTATGGGGTTGCTGAGAACTGAGAAGTGGAGGGAGAGGAGACACGACTGGCATAGGTAGAAAAGAGACAGATTTAGTTTTTTTTTTTTTTTTAATTAACATTTTCCCTTCAGATCTCATTCTAGTCGTGGTTTCGTATAATTCATTAACGTTTATTGTGTGCTTAATTTTTATATTGTTTGTTATATGTGTAGCTTATAAAAGCCAAATTTGCAGGTTTTATGCCGATGAAAATTGACATTGATTATGGATTCGGCATGGCATTAGGCCGAAAACCTACATTGGAGGCGTAGTTATTTTAGACGAGCCAAAAGTTTATTTTTATTGCAGAGTTGCCCATTTGAGAAGTTTTGGAAATGTTTTGAAGATATTTAAATTGGAGTTTTGGAAATGTGTATTTGATTAGGAAAAAAAAAACTGTTTAAAATAAAAAAGTGCAAAATTTTAAGATGTGTTCGGAAAAAAGAAAATTTCAATATGGATATTATTTCTTTTCTCTTGAAATTTTTTGTAATTTTTTTTTAAAAAAAATCTTATTAGATTTGAAATAACAAAATTATGAACTTTTAAAATTTGAGTTTACAATAAATATTTGAAGAGACTAATAGTAAAAAGTAATTTTGAGTTGGAAAATAGATGATAGTATGTGCCCCAGGTCCAAAAAGTACTCAACCATAAAATCCTTAAATAATTATGTATTTAATTTCATTGTATAATGAAGTTTTGTTATATTGATCTCAATATATTTATATTCATCTCGGTATATTATTTTACAAGATGTAAAGTTGCATATTAGTTTGGTTAATTTGAATGAAATTATCATATTTACTTTGTTGGAAGAGAAAAAAGAATTAATACATAGCTACTATATATATATATATATATATGCTTACAGTGTAAAAATGTTGCAGAGAATATAGACCTTAACAATTATCACAACAAGACAAGATGGCTGGGATCCACCATGTGCTCATTGTGGTTGTCCTCGAGAAATAGCTAATTTCAAAAAACAAACAAAATGAAGAAACGTAGTACATTCACTTAACAATGTGAACAATGAGACTTGGAGTTTCAAGAGTCCCATATGGGGCCAAAGGCAGCAATTCCAGCGTCCTTGCATGATTGGACCACATCCCTGCTACCTTCCGGATTGCTCGTCACGATCACCACTTCCGCCCCCCACGCTTTCGCGGCGTCGACGCTCATCTCCGACACATTAGGCCGTCCAAACACGGCGGTGTCATGAACTATGACCTTCTCCTTGGGATATCCACTCACCATCTCTTTGATCTCCGCCCCAAAATTCTGCTCAATTCCTTTTGCCACCCATAGCACACAAACCTCCGCCGAACTCCGCTGCAACAGAAACGAAAGGAACACGCAGATTCCGGACCCGGTGGCCACCAACAGAGCTCTTTTGTACATGTTCACGAGATAAGGCAATCCCGCGAAATGCACTTGCCGAACCCACAAGTGGCTCGGCGGGTTCGAAACCAACGACCTAGTGAAGTCGCCCACGGCTCCTGCCAGCATCATGTGCTCTTTCTTGCCGTCGGAGATTATGCCGAAGGCGTGCCACTCGGAGAGCGGTGACGGGCTAATTCTGCCCAACATGCCGGCCTTGACTCCTCCGTCGAACTTGATAATCGAGGCATGGCCTGAAGGGGCCGAAATTTTTACAGGTACGAGTCTAATGGTGAGCCAGGGGATGAGGGTAAGTACTGTTATGGCGAGTGTGAACCAGAATTCTTGTTGTTTTATCAACCGGGACTTGAGATCCTTACTGTAAGATTTGGTTGCTGGATCGTAGGAGATTGTGGTGATGATGAAGGCCCAGAGGAGAGCCAGCGCTGTCCACCCCGCAAACCGGTGAGTCCTTTCGAAGACGTTGTGATGGAGATGCCGAACGAGCGGGAAGGCAGCCAAGGAAGAGAGGCAGAGAAGGCCAAGAATGGCTGAGGCCAGGGCTATAATTTCCGGGGATGTGTTCTCTCTGTCCTTGAGAGTGAGAACCAAGGCGTAAACTAGCCACGCAATAGAAGAAACTCCGCAACCGCTGTGAATCCCGCCGAGACTCTGGAGAAGAGACGTGGCGGCGGTTTTCACAAACAGAGGTATCCATGACCAGCCCAAGAGATTGACGGCGAGCCAGAAAACGACTCGCAAGAAGGCCTCGCTTCGACACAGCGTCAAAGCTAGAATGTTTGCGATGGAGAACAGAGCCGCTCTGCTCCTGGCATATGGGAAATTCCCTGTGGCTGCTAGAACCAAGCCGGTGATGTTCAGAGCCAAGCAAACCGCAAAGAGCCGCTTGTACACTGTAAACAGCCCTTGATCGAGAAGTATTATCGATAGTCTCGACTCCTTCTTTCGGGCAATTTTTGGTTGTTGAACTGGCCTTTGGCTTTGTTTCTCCAGATCTTCAACCGCAGCTTGCATATTATCTTCCGCTTCGTTCGAGTACTCAACTCCATCCTCAAACTCTCCGTCGACATCTTCATCGGGTTCGGGATCGCAGAAATGTGAACTGGGCTTACTCTCTGATCTGTGTAGGGAAGAAGGCATCACTTCGGAAGAGCCGAGCCCTTGGCCGTGATCTTCCCCGGTTAGTTTGACGGCAAACGGATCGGCATGAGGTTTGATCTCGAAAGCCACGCCTCGGCAGCTCGAGAATCTAACTAGGTTTTGCATTTTTGGATTGAGCTTGAAGAATTTGTAGTTATAGCAAGTAAAATTCAGAGCTTTTGGAGGGGCTTCTAAGAATACTGGTTTGGGTTACGCATGCACAATAATAGTGTCGGGGCTGCTTTTATTGGTACGTTGATAGTTCAGCACCGTGTAGAATGTCAACGACCATTTCCTTAGTTGGATTTGACCAACTGTAGAATTTTTGCATGTGTTTTGATTCAAGTCAATTTGTTTCTTGTCCTATGTATAGAGTTGACCATTTATAATCCAATCAAACAACTCGCTAGCATTAGCCCTATCACGGGTAAAAGGAAAGGGATTTAAGTAAGAGTTTTTTTTTTTTTTTTTTCCAAAAAAAAAAAAGAAAAAACCAAAACAAACAAAAGGATTTTCAAATCACTTTCCGAAGAGTAAACTGACTTTCTTTTTTCTTTTTTTTTTATTATTTTTTTTCTTGATAAACAGAGTAAACTGAGATTCCAAGTAGGAAAATTAACATAATAAAGCCTTACTTACTGGTCTAGTCAAGTGAATTTTTGCACACTCTAGCTAGCTCATTGTTATACCATAATTATTAAGCAATTTATGTTAAGATAGTGTGCAAAGTGTTAGATTTTCATGCTCACAAATTTAACACATATTTTGTGATTACATAAAAAAAAAATGAAAGAATCCTCCCAAAAGTTGGAGGGAAAATCTTGATCGAGTGTATAAGTAAACCAAAATTGAACAAGTTAAAGCTAATATTATATATTTGGAGGTGAGAAAAGATGGGTTTGGCCATTTGTGATAAAGTATAGACGATTTTATCTAAAAGCATAGTAAATAAAGTTAAAGGCCAGTAATAATATTTTAAACCTCACAAAGACAAGGTGATTGAAAAAAAAAAAAAACAAGTTTATACTAATTCAGTAGCGCTGAACTTGCTTTCAGCAGTAGAGACTATCACTAATTTAGTGGAAAGTTAAGCATGCGTTTAGCTGATCGGTTTGAATCTGTGTTTTTCATTTAAGTTTTTGTCATTTTCTGAAAAATTAATAAAAATTATAACTAATTTTTGAAAAATCAATCAACTTCAACCTAATAATTTTTTGTGAAACCGGTACATTAATCACACCATAAATTTGTAGTAACAAAAATAGAAGGCTGATTTTGTTAGTGCTGAACCCATGCGGTTCCATATCTCCTCCTCTTTTTCTCTGTCCGCAAAAGTAAAAGGCAAATAGGTTGAATTATATCGTCATCCCTTAATTTTATCCCATAATTATAATATTAGTTTTTAGAATCTTAATTTTGATAATTCATCCAGTAAATTTACAAACATATAATAAATCAGTCTTAGTTTACCAATGTTAAAGTAAAGTTAAATTAAAATTTCTTAATTTGATAAAGCTTAAATTGAAGTTTTTAATCTCAATAAATTTAGGTTGAGACATATAAAAATGATCATTGATATCATAAATTAATCACTAATGTGTAAATAATATGTCAATTCTCATTAAAGAAAAAAAGAAAAGAAAAGAAAAGAAAAAGACCATGAGAGTGGTTTATTACATATTTTAAAATTCAATGTGTAAATTAACAAAATTAAAAGTGTAAAAAGCAATTATAATTTTACGTTGTGCTTCGGGGCAACCATTAAAAAAATTAAAAAAGAAGTGAAAGCAATATATCTGTTTGTAAAACAATTATATTGTTAGAAGCTTTTGAATTTTGTGGAAGATGAACATTTCTCGTCACCTCTCTCACGTCGGTCACCGACTTAGAAAGTAATGAACTGCCAATCGACTAGAAGGTGGCAAAATAGGGCTTCTCAAGTCGATTTACCGGTTACTGACGTGAAAACCCACTTTCCTTGTTGGGTAACGCTTTTCACGTCGGTTGACAAAAGCATCACAAAAAATTAATTAAATTTGATTTTTTTTTTTCCTTCATTATTTTTGCTTTGCTCATTGAGTCATTGTTAGCCGACTTTCACTTCCCTACACCGCTCCACTGCTTTCCCACCTTCCCAAAAATTTCGCCAACCTCTCTTGTCAATAACTATTTCCCCATTTTCTCTTCGCCTTTTTCCACCTTTTTCTCCACTACCTTTCCTCGTTAATTGACTTTTCACCCTTTAATATACAGTACCACTACTCTTTTCCTTTCTCACTCTCCGTACTAAGGTCTCCGTCTCTAATAAAACATTATCTCATTTCTCTCTCTTCAAGTTCTCTTCAAATTCTTAGTCAGAATTTCTTATTACGAGTCAGTTTGACATTATTGTGCTGTAAAATTTTTTTGTTGTAATTATATTGTGAGTCTAAAGTTACTATGATTAAAAACATGTAGGCGTTTAATAAATTGTTTTTCAAAGTTACTAGGAATACTAGAAGAGAATTATAAGTGTTTGATAAACTATTAATAAAGTTATTATACAAACGTATAATGACTAAAAAGGACACATTATACTTTTATCTAATAAATATTTTAGTATACATATTTATTGTCTAACATTTTAAAATTTTACACGAAATTATAGAAATGTACAATTTTTATTTTGTAATAAAAAATGTCTAAAAAATTACATTGATTGAAGACAATAAATTATACATCAATATAAAAATTGAGTATTTTTATAATAATTTTTTTGTTTTAAAAAAAAATAAAATAAAGTTATAAGTTATAATTTACAATTTACAATTTGAAATTATTTTTAAGAGGAAAGCTATATATAAATTATAAATAAATAGTTTAATAATTTCGTATGTAGATAAATAAAGTGGGCATATTGGAATTATTGTTTCTTGTTAAGGATATTTTAGTAAATGTGTAAAATGATAACAGAAGCAACTACTGACCTGCTTCTCAAATTCTGCTGCGCTGTAGCAGTTTTTAAAATTTGTTGGACAGAAACAGTGTTTACCAAACACCTCTTATATTTCAACTTATATATTTTAGTAGGGAATAAAGTTATTATTTTATATATAATTGTTTTTATTAGGAATTTTGATTTTATTTGAATTTAGGAAATCTCTTTATTTAGATGATTTGTTAGTATTAAGCAATTTACTCGTTTTTGTATATTATAACTTATATTTATATATAATCTCATTTATAGCAATCTTTACAAATGTATTATTATCTTCATTCATAGTCCATGGATCATCTTCTCCATGTTAAATTATTCTAATCTTCTTTTATTACTTGTATTTTTCTTATTTAATCTCTACAGTTTTACTCTTATTTGTATCTTTATTGAAATCAAATCTTAGCGACAATAGTCTTTTCGTGAGGTGGCAGCGACATGGTTTAGGCAAGGGCAAAATGAGAAGACTCTTAAGGGTTTTGTATTCCTATTAGGTATCAGATTATCTCATAATAAAGAATAATTTGTACACAGATGGTAGAACTAATTTCAACTTTAAAAGTACCAACTCTTGCGTATATAACACACTCATTTTTCTATTTCTTGGAATAAGAAATAAATAAATAAAAAAACACACGTATTTGACTTCTGTGAATCTTGGGATCAGCATTATTTCGTCCTCTTGAAGTTCATCAAAACTTGGTCAGTTTGTTTCTGACCTTGTAAATCCGATTTCATATCTTGGCTTACTAAAATCCGGCTTTGGCTAAGTCAATTCCTCTCTTCTTTGAAAGCTAAACCGTTTTGATGACACAAAACCGAAAGAAAGTCCAGAATGTCTCTTACCCTAATTCCTAAAAATGGAATAGGCCGTGTTTGGGAAAAAGTTGACTTTTCTTCCATGACCACCAGCCACTCTTTTGTTTTGTTTGGTTTTGTTTTTTGTTTTTTGTTTTGTTTTTTTTTTTTGGGTGTTTGATTTATTTGCCCTTTTCTCCCAATTTCATCCTCTTGCGCTCAAAAGCGTGTCTTCAAGTTTTGGGGAGGAAAAAAAAGAAACGCGTGTCTTCAAGAAAATCACAATCACACTCTTCTATAGCTTTCGTTTCCCACGTTCGTGTCTGAACATCGAAACTCCATAACAAACACCGAGTGACACAAAGTTGGGTTGACTCCCATTAATGTCTTTTTTTTTTCCTTTTTTTTTTGTCACGATTATAACTATAAATAGAATGTCTCTCTCTCTCTCTCTCTCTCTCTCTCTCTCTCTCTCTCTCTCTCTATATGTACTTAAACACATTGAAAAAAAAATCAATCTAGCATGCCCATGACCTCTAAGATTAATGCTATCAGAATTTTAGTTAAGCTTTTGAGTATAATCTACTTTAGCACTAATTCCTTTAATTAGAATTATTTCATTAAAAAAAAAAGTGAAGGAATCTCATTATGTCCTTCTGTTAGAATTTTTGTTAAAAATTAATAAAGAAGATCATATAACTACACTTAATTTTTTTCTTGATTGAAAATTTTAATAGAGAAGGTTATGAGGACTAATTCAATTTTTAAAGAGCAAAATTAAAGCTTTAGAGATTAAATAATAACGACCCTTTAAGAGGGACAAATAAAAAAAACAATATACACCGCTAAATATGTTATTAAAGTTTAGAATAAATCACTCAATAAATACGAAACTTATTAAAAGCATCATATAAGATAATCATCGCATGAGAAACTTATCAAACCAGTCACTAGCTTCTCTTACCATCTGCGGGGTCAATTGGTGGCCGATTCCGGGTTGCGCAATAAACTGGGAGTTAAAGAAATGAAAAAAAAAAAAAAAAAATTTAACCTCTATATGTCCAATACCATAATAGTTTTACAGTAAATCATTATTTAATCTTCCCACTTTTTAGGGGCTTCCTAAGATCATCTTCAATATAGGACGCTAAAGTACTTTATCACTGTCAAATTTTGACGTTTAAGTAGAAAAAATGGAGTCCTATATTTTGTACTAAATTTGGCAAGTGCTATATTTGATGAAAATTTAACATCAAGTGTAGCAAATATCAATTTTAACATTGATTGCTATTGGTTGATTAATTAACTTTTTCAATTCATTATTACAATATTCTCATTTATTTTTAAACTATTTTATTTTTACAACTTTCGAAGCTTCATAAGGATGACAAATAGTAGATGTATGTAGCATTATATTGAAGCACAAAACAATTTAAATAGTATATCAAATATGTTATTTTTACATTTTTAAGAGTACAAAAAAAAAAAATGTTTGACGTTGATATTTTCACTGGAGATGGTCTAAGAGCTAATACACACTGTATTAATAGGATATAAGTAATAATTTAGCCTTTAAAATCATAGAAGTTTTTCACTGGATATATTTTTAATAATGTTTTAAGTTTATTTAAGCAGATAGGGTTAAATTTCCATACCTTGAAATTATCTAACAAATGACAATTTCCATAAGCATTGCGTGCCCTTGAAACGGGAACCTCTAAACCAGGCAATGGACATCGGGGATCGTCTGCACCTGTTATATTAATTGAAACCAATATTTATAATTCTTCAGCAGAGTAACTCATGACGTTGCGGGTAGGGAAAATTTAGAGAGAATTTACAGGTTTGTATTGTCGTCTGCTTGCTTGACCTAGTCAAAACGATGTCGTTTTGGTCGATACTTTCAGTCTAAATGAAGTCGTTTTAGTATAAAAACCTTTATTATAATTTCAAGGCAGGTGAACACCCAAATCCCCTATACGAGGTCGAAGCCAAACCACACAATACGAGGTCGTTTTTTTGTTGAATCACTTTCACTACTATAAACAGGAAATTAGGGGACCCTTGTTAATGACAGTTTTCTTGATAAAAAAACGCCACTAATTAAAGCATCTCCTCATAAGAATGTACTACGAAACAAGTGTTTCTTTATGAAGAGATTTAATGACGATTTTTGAAAACCGTCATTAAATGTAGATCGTGCCCTTTTTTCCTTAAAAAAAGAAAAGGTTGTCAATTGTTGATCAGTGTCGATTTAGCACCAAACCATTAGCATCATTTTCGATCAGTATTCGGTTCTGCTTGTTCTGGCAGAACAAGAACTTGCTGCCCTAATTCTAATGTGTAACACATGATGACTTGTACTTGTATGATAGTACTATAGTAGGAAACTGACTGGCAAGAAAGGGTTTTTACCATTTAAAATCAACAGAGGACGTGGTGAAATAGCGGGAATAGTGTAAGGAGAATCAAATCTGGATGCAAGACCAGGAGCAATCCTATCCCAAACCTGTGATCATGATAATTTTAAAAAAAAATCAGGACAAAATTATATATGTACACAACTTGAAAAGTGCATTAAAAGAGTCAATATTATAGTATATAGCAATTTCATAATTTAAATGCAAAATGCTGATAAGTACTTGCATGAGAATGATATAAACTTAGAGGGAATCAACAATGTTGCAAACTCAAATGTGTGCATTAGAAGTTCAGAGCACTTTCAAGATATAACTACGCATATCTATGTAAATAGTGTAATACTTAATTTACCTTCTTCACCACTTCTTTATCAATTACACTCTTCCCTAAATCAATTCGTGCCTCTGCAACCGAAAAATAAAAATAAAATGTTAAAAATGCAATTCAATTATATCCACTTAGAAGCATAACCTAACAGTAATTTAACAATTTGACTCCATCAAAAGTTGCAGCATTCGAATTCTCACCCAAAATTCAATATATGTATGCGTGCGTGTGTGTGTGTTTAATAAGTAGATGTATAAATAATGAATTCCACTAACACTGACCTTGCTTTGTAATCTAGGGAATAATGTAGATTTTAAAAAGAACTCATTTAAATTTGCAATAAGAAATAGATAATTAAAGGAACAAAAGCATGCAGCATTATTAATTTGCCTACTTAACCAAAATTAAGTAGTCGTTTTCTCAAAATTAATTTAATTACCCTCGAACACAGGCTTAATGGTGTCGACTCGACCCTGCCACTTGTCATTCTCTACGGCCCATCGAAAACCCTATAAACACATATAAAATTGAATTAAAATTTAATTAGATACATAACTATATGTAGATACAGTACTTATGAAGAATAAAAACTATAACTATACCTATATCTACATACCTGAACCCCAATTATGGGAACAACCACAGAATAGCGGGTGTCAGCAAAAGCAGCAAACCATGCATGCATACCTGCATGCGTTGAAATAACATATATATATATATATATATATATATTTTTCAATTAACAAAAAAGAAATGAAAAGAAAACCCTAAACATCTTGATCAACAAACCTCCAAGTGAGATGCCAGTGATTCCTATTCTTGTAGGGTCTATATCCTTCCTTTCTGTTAAATAATCAGCCAGTTTTATCAAGTCCCAGACCTATAGTAACGATCAAACTTTATTTCGTTTCGCGATCAAAATCACCAAAACAAAATTAAAAAGTGGTTTTAATTTCTTTGTGCATGTAAGCTCTCTTCGACAATTTCGTTAACATGTCTAACATTTTGTTAAAGACAAATCGAAATAAAATCTGTACTTACAGTGTCAAATATGAATGGCATGGTATCACCTCTTTTCCATGATGACACAAGAGCCTACAGTTGAAAAAAATAAAAATAAAAAAAAGGGTGACAATATGTTGAGAGTGGGATTTGAACCCACGCCCTTTCGGACCAGAACCTTAATCTGGCGCCTTAGACCAACTCGGCCATCTCAACAGATGGTTGTCCACTCGTTAACAAATATTATATAAAGAAAATTGTACAACTGAAGAAATGGGGATGAGAACAAACATCTTGGTAGGTGCTATTACTGCTGGCGCGTTCACCATGATAGCGGGAATCAATGGCAATACTTATATATCCTCTAGAAGCATAAGCCTTAAAAAAAAAAAAAAAAATTTAAATAAACTGTTCAATATTAAATAATTAAATTTGGAAATCTTTTTACCAAAATAATAATGATGATGTTGATAATGTAGAAAAGTTTGGCAGCAACCTCAAGTAAGAGTCTTAATGACTTTTTACATTGGCCGGTACCGTGAAGGAAAACAACAGCAGGCCTTGTTTTGTGTTTGTGCTGCTTGTCCTTTATGCTTATAATCAACACCGGTACTCGTCCTTGCTCTCCTGCCTATCGTCGGCCGGTCATTGTAAATTAAGGTATATTTAACATTAAAAAAGGGAAAATAAATAAAAGTCACATTTATGGTAAAAGAGTATTGAGGGTATATTTGAAAAATTATTATATAATATCGAAATTTTTTATTAAAAAAAAAGTATTTGGTGATACATATATAATTAAAGGTATAAAAAAAATAAAAATAAGTTAAGAAAAAAAAAAGTTAAAAAAAGTACACACAAACACTAAATACAAAACGGTCAATAGCAATGAAAAAAAAAAAAAAAAAAAAAAAAAAAAAAAAAAAGAGGAGCTATAAACACCAAACGACAAAAAGCAAGGAAGGGCCAAAAAATAATTAAAAATAATTATAAAAAAAAAAAAAAAAAACCAAACAACGAAAAGCAAGGAAAGCCTATAAACACCAAACAACAAAAAGCAAGGAGGGTAAAAAAAACAAAAACAAAACCAAAAACAAAGGGATGAACAAGTGTCACGCATAGGGAAGCTATACTTTAAGCTTTTTAAAAATGTTAGACCTCTTAAAAACACAAAGCCAAAAACGAGACAGAGAAAACTAAACACCGAAACGAGAACGAAATTTTGAACACGTGTACGAAGAGCAAGAGTTGTACACTGAAACTTTTATATATATTGGTTAAAAACATGTGCGGCGCTAATTATGAGATATCTTTAAGAAAATTTATTTAAATAGAAAAAAATAAAAGAAAAAAATAGATAAAAAATCAACAAAATACCTTAATACATAAAATTAAAAAAAAGGAGACATGAAAAAAAAAAAAAAGAGACAAGATTAAAGGATTAAAATGTTAAAAATACATAAAATGGACTAAAATGAAAAAAAAGGAAAACAATGGGGTGCAAAAAAAGAGAGACTAAAATGGAATGTATTGGCGTGTGCATGATAGATAAATAAAGAAAATTAATAGTAAAAATATAAAAGAAAATATTTTAAAAATACTAAAAATATTTAAGAAAAACAAAAATGATAAAAGGACTAAAAAGGAAAAAAAAAAGATCAATATAAAATAGTGACTAAAATGAGAGAATAATTAAACTTTAGGCTGAAAAAGTAAAATAAAAAAAAAAAGAAAGAAATGAATGACTAAAAAAAAAAGAAAAATTGATTTAGAAGGGACTAAAAAAATAAATTTTAGGGTGAAAAACAAAAAAAAAAACAAAAAACAAAAAAAAAAAAAAATCTGTTTTCATCCAAAACTAACCGAACGAACTGTGTTGGACGAAAACAGTAAAACATTTTAATCTTTCTATATAATGTATAGATATATATAATATAATATATACAATAATATAATAGAATAATTTAAGATAAGATAAGATTATTATAATAGATTATTTTTATTATTATTATTATTATGATCATCATCATCATCTTCTTGTAAATTTATATAATAACATCTTATATTCAAACATTTGTAGTGATTAAAATATATACATATATATATACACACACACACACGATCATATAATCCATATAAAGCAACTACTTAACGGCATGAAAAATTAAGCGGTAGAAGGTCAAATTACCTCTGTTGTCAAGTATAGATCTTCCTCCTACTTAACGGCATAAAAAATTAAGCGGTAGAAGCTCAAATTACCTCTGTTGTCAAGTGTAGATTTTCCCCTTGTAGTAACTCCTTCAAATTCTTAATGTTTGCCTTTGGACTGGACGCCAATGCCTAAATTGAAGACCCAATAACACAAATAAAAATAGCAAAAAAAAAAAAAAAAAAAAGGAAAATACTTATATATTCTCAAGAACTAATGAAAGATAATTAAGACAAAATTGCATAATTATATTGGAACGAAATCTGAACCTCACGGAAGTGAGGTAAACCGGCCAACTGACACACAGGATTCGTCGATGGTTTTGTCGGCTTAACGGATAAGGGAACTGAAAAGAGATAAATCGAACATTTAACAAAAAATAAAAAATAAAAAATCGAGAACTTTGGCAGTCTAGAATTACCTTCGGTAGATCGACGGCTACACAGAACTTTAACAAATTCTGCGCGAAGCTTCTCGACGGCGATAAATTCCTCCTCACTGCCGGTTAATTTGGATGTGGACGGATTTTTCCCGGGAACCAGTTTTGGCCGGTAAACTGAGGAGGAAGTCACGTGCCGTAGACAAATCGGCACATGTGTGGGACCTGAGTGAATTGTGTCGTACTCTATGCCGGTGATTATCTGTGGTAGAGATGAGAACGCGAGCATCACAACACAGAGAAGAGAGAGAGACATTCTTTCTCTGCAACAGATATCCTTCCTCTTTTTTATTTTTTTAATTAATATTTTTCTTTTTCAACCAAACTTAAGAAGTTTACCCGTTAAACTTTGAGTGGTCTGTTTACCCGTTAAATCTTATTTTATTATTATTATTATTATTTTCGTGGTGATCATGAAGTTTAAAATCTTAGGGTCCGTTTAGATGAGGTTTTGTAATCAGAGTTTTGGATTGGAGTTGAGATAAGTTTTAAAAATGTGTGTTTAGTTAAAAAAATTATTTGGGCTAATAAAATATAAAAACTTGAAATGCTTTCTGAGGGAATCAATATAGATTTTGTTTTTTTTTTATCTTGAAATTATATATAATTTGAAAAAAAAAATCTCATTTGTTCTTGATACGACAATTAAAATTGTGAATTTTTAAAGTTTGAGTTTAGTGTAAATATTTTAAATTGTGAATAGTGAAAAATAGTTTAAAATTAAAGAAAAAGACAAAAGAAAAAAAAATAGTGATATGTTTGGAGAAATCTCCAAATGAGTCCTTAATTTTAGATAACATGAACCATACGTTTTAAGCGTTCATCGATTCCTCAGAGAAAACTGTTATACTGTTGTAGGTGTAGTGGTAATTTCATATTGAATTCCAACACATGCTAAAATAATAAAAAAAAGAAAGATAGAAAGAAAGAACTGCTAGGAAAGCTGCATATATAGGAGATCCGATAGTGATACACATTTTTGCTTTTCTTCTTGGACCCAAGAAATTGACTTGAACCAATCAAGTTGAGATCCGGATCTAGCAAGTCAAGTTAAGAAAATGACTTGAACCAATCATGTTGACATTTTGTGTTTTCTTGCTAATTAGGTAAGGCTGCAAGGATTTTTAATTATTATTTTTTTTCTAGAGAATTATCTACTAAATTAAAGATTCTTTTTTTATTTTTATTTTTTTAAACCAAGCAAAGAGGGTTGATTTGGATATTCTTCTCAGTTTCGTCATCCTGTTGACAGAAAGTTTCAGTAGTCTGTGCATGTTTACTTCTTAATTAGTACAGGTGACGTGCAAGTTCGTGCCTGTTTTTGTTTTGTTTTGTTTTTTATTTTTTATCAGTGGTGAAAAAAAAATTCCCACTCATTTTATTAAAATAAAAAGAAATAGAAAACAGAAATAAATTTAAAAAAATTAAAATCCTACCTTTGGCAAGTTCTTGCCTGTTTAATTAATATAGTTTTATAATTTGTTAGGTAAAATCACTCATTTTAAATTAAATTGTATTTTTTCATTTTTTTTTTATTTTTTTTTGAAAAGTCAATAAAATTATAACTAATTTTTAAAAAGTCAATTAACTCAAATTTAAAAATTTCAACTCAAACTGTTTCACCAAACGGACTATTAATTCTTTTAAAATGAAAAAAATTAATAACAGTTGTAGACAGAGAGTGGCTTTCCTTTTCTATATGTACGTTAAGGATTGACTTACGTTCACAAGCCCATATCATTCATTTATCTTTCCTCTTAAATTGGGAATGCAAATACACTTATATTTAAAGGTTTGTTTGGTAATCAAGTCTATTTCAAATTAAAATATATTTTTTAATCTTAATTTTTATCTTTTTCTGAAAAAATTTATTTATTTTTAAAAAAAATTTATCTTTTTTGAAAATTCAACAAAATTTTTCAACTCAAATTTAAAATTTTCAAACTTAACTTATTCACCAAACGAACCATAAAATTTAAGCTAATGCCCCAAAAAAAAAAGAAAATCTGAATATTTCCCCATTTATATAAGAGCATTCCTATTTGGCTCCGGCTTCCTTCATCTCCGCATTGCATCGAATATGACGTGAAAGCTCCTCATTCAACGTTTTGAAATTTACACCAGACATGGGGCCCACTCAATAGAAACTACTCAGCATTCTTTTTTGTATTTAAAATAAAGTAATGGTGGGTCCTATTTTGTTATAGCTTTTAAAACAATAAGCGTCTCTTTCATATTTAAGTTTAATTATAATTAAATTATATATATATAAATTTTTTTCTGAAAAATTAATAAAATTTATAATTAATTTTTAAAAAATTAATTAATTTTAATTTAAAAATTTTATCTTTAATTAATTTATCAAACGGAGACTAAGTTAAAACTTACCATGTCATGCGAGCCCTTGCGGAGCAAAAAAATGCAGAGCCTAATACCGTTTCCGTTTATATAATGTTCTCAGGATTTTTATCTTATTATAATATCAAAAAAAAAAGTAGTCAACATGATTAAAAATCCGAACCAGTAATTACGTGGAACAAAAATCTTAAACATGAACACTTACCTATTTGGGGTCACTTTTTGATATGGTATTTTAGAGGTTAGAGATAACTTAAGTTTTGAAAATATACTTTTTGTGAAAATGAACTGCTTGGTCTGAAAAAATTTAAAAACTTGAAATGTATTCGAAAAAAATTAACAATATAGATTTTGTTTCGTTTCTCTGAAAATTTTATGTAATTTTTTTAAAAAACTCATTTCATTTCAAATTAAAATAATAAAATTATAAACTTCTAAAATTTAAATTTTTAAAAAATATTTTAAAAAAATAAATAAGAAAATTAAAGAAAAATGACAAAAAAAAAAAAACATTCGAGAAACATTGTTTCCAAATATAATCCAAAAAGGACCCGTAAAAGCACTATTCTCGCAATTTGCTCTGAAATGTTGCACAATATGTGGGTCCAGCCAGCTCAATGTTGTATCGTATGTTTGGCCCATCTAGTCTGAGTGGAGCTAAAAAGCTCATTTCATTTCAGAAATAAGATTAAAAAAAAACTCTTATTTTTCAGAATCATTTTACTCATTTTCATTTCAAACTTATAATACGTACTAATATTTTTAGATTCAAAAATTTCTCTCATTTGCTGGGAACTTATTTTTACGTCATCCTTTTTTTTTTTTTTATAAACTTTTAATTGTACCTTCACGAAATTAGTTATATATACCTCCGCTTTATAGAACAACATATATTGTGTCTTTAGTATTCGCTACATAATTAAAATATATAATCATGCGCATTCAATTAAAAATATAGATGTATAGACGCTTCGACTGAAAAGTTTTTTGATTTCGTCACTGCGATTGATTATAAGTTATTTGTTATTTAGAGGAAGCTTAATTTTATTTTTAAAAGCAAAAATCTGACTTAAATGAAATATATCCTTCAGAATAGTTTGGTACTATGGTCCACAGCTATCATACTGTGAATTGTATAAAATAAAAATTGTTGGTTTGTTATGCATGTATATGTAGAATTAAAATAATCAAGATACAAAAATAACGAGGCTATAAAATAATTTCTTGAGGCCATCAATATTTTAGCCAACCTGTATTCATCCATAGTTTTATTTCTGGTAATTACCATGGTACTGTTGTCACAGAAATCCACAACTCAAGGTTTGATATTTGATAAAAGACCAAAATAACAAACTTGAAGCAAATTAGAAGCTTTTTCTCAAACGTTACACACAATATTATACAAAGAAAATTATAAAATATATATATATATATATATATTTTATGAGTCCCATATAGGGCCAAAGGCAGCTATTCCAGCAGCCTTGCATGCATTGACAACGTCCCTGCTGCCTTCCGGATTGCTCGTCACAATCACCACCTCCGCCCCCCACGCTTTCGCGGCGTCGACGCTCATCTCGGACACGTTAGGCCGTCCCAACACGGCGGTGTCATGAACTATAACCTTGTCCTTAGGATATCCACTCACCATCTCCTTGATCTCCTTCCCAAAATTCTGCTCAATTCCTTTTGCCACCCATAGCACACGAACCTCCGCCGAACTCCGCTGCAACAGAAACGAAAGGAACACGCAGATTCCGGACCCGGTAGCCACCAACAAAACTCTGTCATACATGTTCACGAGATAAGGCAGTCCCGCGAAATGCACCTGTCGAGCCCACAAGTGGCTTGGCGGGTTCGAAACCAGCGACTTTGTGAAGTCCCCCACGGCTCCTGCCAACATCATGTGCTCTTCCTTACCGTCGGAGATGATGCCGAAGGCATGCCACTCCGAGAAAGGCGACGGACTGATTCTGCCGAGTATTCCAGCCTTCACTCCTCCTTTGAACTTCATCATCGAGGCGTGATCCGAAGGTGCCGAGACTTTAACCGGCACGCGTCGAACAGTTAGCCACGGGATGATAATTAGTATAGTCATGGCAAGTGTGAACCAAAATTCTTGTTGTTTTATCAATCTTGATTTGAGGTCCCTGGTGTAAGAGTCGGTGTTTGCGTCGTAAGTGATTGTGAGAATGACAAAGGCCCAGAGGAGACCGAGAGCCGTCCAGCCGGCGAAGCGGTGAGTCCTTTCGAAGACGTTGTGATGGAGATGTCGAACGAGTGGGAAGGCGGCTAAAGATGAGAGGCAAAGAAGGCCAAGAATGGCTGAGGCAACTGCTATTATCACAGGGGAAGTGTTGTCCCTGTCTTTAAGAGTGAGAACCAAGGCGTAAATTAGCCAAGCAATTGAAGAAACGCCACAACCGCTGTGAATCCCGCCGAGACTCTGGAGAAGAGACGTGGTGGCGGTTTTCACAAACAGAGGAATCCATGACCAGCCCAAGACGTTGACGGCGAGCCAGAAGACGACTCGCAAAAAGGCCTCGCTCCGACACAGCGTCAAAACGAAAATGTTCGCGATGGAGAACAGAGCCGCTCTGTTCCTGGCGTATGGCAAGTGCCCCGTGGCTGCCAGCACCAAACCGGCGATGTTCAGAGCGAAGCAAACCGCAAAGAGTCGCTTGTAGACCGTGAAAAGCCCTTGATCTAGCAAAATAATAGATAGTCTCGACTCCGTCTTTCGGGCAATCTTTTCCTGTTGTTGCTGTTGTTCCCGTTTACTAGCGGCTAGGAGATGCTGGTCACTCTTGTGCTGCTTCTCCACATCCTCAGCTTCATGATCATCGTGTTCTTCTTCTGAGTCGATGTCGTCTTCTTTATCGGAGTCGAGATCGCAGTAATGCGAACTGGCTTTGCTGATAGATCTGAATATGGAAGAAGGGAAGACTTTGGAAGAGCCTAGCCAAGGGAAAAACGGCTTCTCACTGCTTACTTGGCGCAGATCTTCCTTGTTGGGTTTTTGTATGGCAAAGGGATCTGCGTGAGGTTTGATCTCGAAAGCCACGCCTCGGCAGCTCGAGAACCTCACCGGGCTATGCATTTTTTTTTTTTTTTTTCCAAAGAACAACAACGATTTATAAGGAAGCTGAAGAACTCTAGTTTAGGAGAAAAGAGGGCTTCTTAATCTGTGTTTTTTTTTCCACGCAGAAGAGTGGATAATCGTATAGGCACGTAGAGTTGACTTTGTGCAGCAATCATATTGTTTGATTTGGTCAGAATTACAATATTTCATGTACATTTAGATAACTCTATATATATATATATATATATATATAATATACGAGGCCTCACCTCTACGGCACCAATATGTAATGTAAATTCAAGCAAGCTTTGAAGTTGGAGAATACCAAATGTGAAGTTGGAGTCGAATATGTCAAAGGTGTACAGTGGCACAAATGGGACATTGTCCGTGTGTGGTTAAGTCAACACGATTGAGAACTGGCGAAAAAGAGCGGAGAAAAAAAAAATATAAAATTAAGCATGATTAATTATAAAAATGGAAAATAGCGGCAAAAAGAAGATTAAGAGAGCTTAATTGTATAAAAAAAGTTTATAGCTCAATTGATTGAGTGCATGAATGTATAATCAAGAATTTGAATCACGTACTTTTCATTTCTTAATAATAGTGAAACATAAAGAACACACATATGTATAAAGGACAATACCTTTTGTTGATTTGTGTAATCAAATTTCTTGTTCTATTCAATTCATTGATTTAGTTATGAATTTTTGATACTTTTAGGCTTTGTTTTACGTTTCAGTTTAACTCTAATTAAATTTTACTTTTTCATATTAGTTTTTGTTTTTTTCTGAAAAATCAATAAAATTTATAATTAGTTTTTAAAAAATCAACAAATTTCAATTTAAAAATTTCATCTCCAACTGATAAATCAAACGCAAACTTAGTTTATTTTTCGATCTTGGTTTCGAACCCTGCAATGGTTATATTGATTCGGTCAATATGCTTTAATTGATGAATAATTGTTAGTGTGTCATAGACACCGTCATTATGGAAAGGGTCTAACGTCTGTTTACGTGTATATGTAAATATAGTAACCCTGTTAGCGAAGGATTCTCAAAATGAAAGAGGCCTTTTAAAAATTTTTTTTTTTCAAATACAAATTAGGGGAAGTTTCTTATGGACATAATCAATGTGATAGGGATCTTTCCCTTTCTGTATTATTCTTTTTTTGAATTTCACATATTGGTCATTATTGTTATTATTATTATTATTATTTTTTACAATTGACTAGGTCAATATCTTATGGACATATTGTCAAAATGCTTACGATGTTTTTACGTTGTCATATAAGAGTAGTGTCATTATGTTATTGATGTCTAGATAAGATATTTGCTAATTTAAAATATATCTTTATTCATGTTTTGGATTTTCTTCCAATCATTTTAGAGATAAGATTTAAGTTGGGGTTTAATGTGACATGATATAGAAATTAGATATCAACATAATTAGGATATTCTTTATGTCTTGGGTACTAGTAATCGTCTCTTATCAGTTACTTGAAAATAATAATAATAATAATATTAATATTAATAATATTAATAATAATTTGTTTACGTCAAGCATTGTCTTTCATGAGATTATTCCATGTTAAAAAAGAAAAAAAAAAAAAAAAAGAGTACTTGCATTCATCCCAAAAGGATTTTAACACCATCAAGTTGTGTTAACATTGCATAAAAATGAAATAATATGTATAAACTCTTATTCCTCTCATGTCATCCTCATGCATTTTTGCTCTATTAGTAGATATATTTCATAATTACAAATTATTAACAGAGCAGTTAATTACCGCTTATAGGTATAGCGTTCCTGATTTTTGTACTGCTTTGGTGTTGTGTGATACGGAGGGAGCTGCGACTGCTATCTTGTTTTCTTTATTTGAGTTATTTTCATGGCTTGCATCTGTGCAAGTAGATTCTAAGTTACTTATTTTGTATTTTCTTTCATTTTATGAAATATATTATAGCGGAGGGCTTAGCATATGATAGGTCTAGCTTGGGGCATATCGAAACTATATCTCATTTTTAATTTAAAAAGTAGCAATTAATTACTACTAATAAGGTGGTGCAGCGATAAAAATGTTTTTCCTACTTCTAATTTTTATCCTACTTCTTTTAAAGGATGCTTTTGATAATGAAATTAATTGATTTAGTTTAATATAATTTAGTCCGATTGGAATTGAATTATTTTTCTTGGTTTTAGGAAATTTTTATATAGTCTTTATTTTTCTTTCTTTTTATTTAAAAATCTTGAATACGCATATATTGTAATTATCTCTATCAATTAAAATAGAACAAGTCATTTACAAAATCGCCTGTTTCTCTTTATTACTTTCTTAGTATCTAGGTTCGATACTCGATAATTTCAATAAGAGATCTTGTGAAGTCAATAACCACAACACTAAGACTTTTGTTTTTATTGGATCATGAGTCAATGATTATTGTTTTTCCAATCACATAAAGTCCAAAATGTGAAGACATCATTAATCCATTTTTGCACTATAACTTTTTTTTTTCCCACCTAAAGACACCATATATAATTTTTATATTATTGAAAGAATTGATTCCAATAGAGAGAGAGAGAGAGAGATATATATATATATATATATATATATATATATCTTGAACATTACGTTTTGAACGAGTTAATTCATCAAATTGAGCCTTTAATCGTAACTCTAATTGCAATTCATTTGAGAAGCTAACTTCTTCCTTCAAGTTTTTGTCTTATATATTTCTAACATTTTCTCGCGTATTGTAATATTCTTGACGATCCCGTTGGGTTAGCTTAGCAAATTGAAGGGAAAATATTTGAATTGGAGTTTATAGGTTCGGCAACTGAGAATGTTCACTTATCTTTACTTAATTGGAACTGTAGTCCCATAGTGTATTAAAAAAAAAAAAAATTAGTTCGAAAAGATATATAACCGAAATTAACTGTATATTTCAGTCTTTTTATAGAGAACAATCTGCAGTCTTGCAGTACAATATTATACAAGCCTCCAAGTGAGGAAAGTCCAAGTATGACATCAGACAACCGCCTTGGAATTTTATTATAGATCTTATACATTATTCATTTGGTAAGCAATTATTGCTACCTTATTTAGTTATTATTTTTCTCACACTTGGGAAGTAGAAAATATTATTCAGATATGGAAGATGCATAGTTTAAACATCCTCCTCACTATCCTTCAACTCCCAAGTGCCATCATCATTTTGCACCATAGACTTGTTCTTCTCGGTCCACCAACTCGAAACAATACGATATTTATCATCCAGATAATCAGCCCCTTTGTTCAGCAGTGCTTTATCGCGATTAATGACTAATTCGAACGGTTTGAAAACTCCTTGGTACCCTGCAACTGTGTGCAAGTGAACCTCCAATTGATGCACAGTCAACAAAACATCCAACAAAGAACTCTTCAAGAATGTCGATTTTGTGGAGTTGATGACCAATTCTTTTCCCACGTCAGAATACCAAATATCAAACGGATATTTGGGGACAATGTCAAGCTCATTGTTGATGCGAAGGACATGAAGATTGGTGAGTTTGGCGAATACCTTTGAAAAACCAAAGTCTCCGACCCGAGGACAGGCGACGCAGAAAGCTGTGACCGGAATAGCCTTGTCTGGCTGGTCTGGGATTTTGTTATATCCGTTGAAAACAATGTCTGTTGCATTCAGTGTTGCTATTGCGGATCCCATGCTATGGCCAACAAAAGTTATGCTCAACTGCTCGTCCTTGTATGCAGCCACTTGTTTCTGGATCTCAGCTACAATCTGGGGTATATTTACGGTTGAAAAATTATATTAATTTTCATGCATGTAAAACTGAGGCTTCTAGTGTCAAATTATTGGATTGAGTTAGAGCAAGGCTTGATTTTTATTATGCCTGTCAAGACTTTCACAAATTTTTGGTGATTTACAAATATTTGAGTTAGTTACCTACAGAAATATTTTTCTTTCTTTCCTTCTTTAGAGTCTAAAATGTTTCTTTTCTTTAGATTCAATTGAGAGACTTAGAGTATGTTTAATAGGAGAGAAAAGTGGAACGAGGAGAGGGACGGAGAGGGATCATGAGTAAAAGAATTTTGACATTTACAATTACGTATAATATCTGTCAAAATAATTAAATGTTAGTTTGAGAAATTTTTAATAGAAAAACACAAAAAAACTATTTAATTTCTCAAATCAATCAATTACTAGTTAAAATCGTAGTGGTAATTTCCTTTCAAGAAAAAATATGAAGGGTTAACAAACTTTTGTTTTACCTGTTTTAAAAAGGATTAGATTGTCAAAAAAAAAAATGATGCACATAATGGTGCGTAGTTTTTAGTTTTTCTTTTAAAATTCAAATGTTGATAGCGAGTAAATTCATAATTGAATTACCATTATTTGTGGAGTTCAAATTTCCCTGCTCTAACAAAAGACCAAAAAAAAAAATTTGTTAATAATTCCGACCAGTACATAAAATCTAATTATCGGCAATGTTGTGCGGGGCAATCTTACAACTAGCCCGTCTTCTTCAAACTCTCCAACAACCATTTTAAATAACCGATTCATGACAATTACGATATTTTGTAATTCATTTATTATGGAGAATTTTGGACAGCTATTTCGCTAAAAACAATATTTATATTTATAGATATAAATCAACGGAGTCATAGGTCACCATGCTAGATCCAACAATACAAACAGAAAAGATATTTCTTCGACAATTAATTATGAATGTTTTTCCAATTACAGACCAAACTTTTTTTTAGACAATTATTAACCAGACTAATACAAATAGACACATTCTATCTCACTCACTAAAAGAGTTTTATTTTTTGTTACTTTTTTTTTTTCTTTCAGCCATATGTAGCTCCTATGAAATTAAATTTGATGTTTATATACTTTTACATGTAGATATCTTAGCTTCATGGGAGCCCGAGTTAGCAATTAATTTAAATTTACACGCCCGCATAAACTATAGGTTTTTTTTTATATATTATTTTCCCTGTATTTCAAGTAATCAAAAGTTATATTAATATTTTATACGATGTCACATCTATATCTTCATATTTCAAATCGGTTTAAACTATAAAAACGACCTAAATATTCATATCACTTTGGAATTTCTTAAATTTTTTCCGTATCTCTAGAGGCACTTAGGTCCTTTTTTAAATCAAAGTAAGTACAAAATGATACAGTTCAAAATAGCAAGATATGAATTGTTTGATAACATCAAGATGTAAGGTCTATAAATGAAAAAAAAAAAGACAAAAAAACAAAAACAAAAACAAACAAACCTTGAGTATGTATCATATTCGTGTGTGTGTGTATATATATATTTAAAAATAAATAAATAATGGTGGTCATGACAAGAATTAGTAGGTGTATCAAAACATCTTAATTAGAACAGTACCTGATTAGCATTCTCATCATTTACCCATCTCACATGAAATTGAAAAGATACTGACCTAGTCGTGATGTACATATATATATGTATAGAGGGAGAGAGAGGAATTCTTGTAAGAATTTAAAAATTACCTGGTCCCTGGCACTGATGGTAGTGAGAGGAGAGTCTGAATTGGTCTCCGTGTACAAGGAATACCAACCCTTGTGAACCTTTGGACTATGGTCCTTCCCAAGTATCTCCGATGCTGACACTAAAGTATGATCTAAATCCTTAATCCATTCCGGGTCCAAAATAGTACCTCTCCAAACCACCAGAATGTCCCTCCTCCCTAATACAGCCTTGCCTTCGTCTGTGGCCACAGCAACATAGGCCATCAGGTTTGATTGCTTTACAACCTTCCATGTCGCCAATGACCATTTCAGCTCCAACGCCGCATATATGAAGTTCGTCACCTCATATTTGTATGGATTCCCTTTCTCTAACCCAACCTTCGCGAAGAAACCCTTCTTCGCGTAACGGGATCTCCCATAGTTGTCAGATTTCTCCTCCGAGATGAAGGCATCCCCTAGAGCTTCGTTCCTTTCACCGTAGTGAATTATGTAACGGCGGAAATCGTTGTCTAGAGGATGACTTAATAGGTCCTTCCAGTCATTCTCGCCGCTGAAATCCCTCCATCTTTCGGCAATGCTCCCCATTGTTAGCACTATATGACTTTGTAATTTTAGCCAAGATACAGCTTATTGTTTGAAAACTTCTTAACCTCGGAAGGTTTTTATAGAGTATTGCCCATCAACAATTACTCATCATTAACAATGTCTTCATCGGATTTTATTTATTTCATTTTATTATTAAGTTTTGGTCCATAAAAAAATCGTGGGTTTTTGGTCATGTGTTAGTTGATCTAATTCATGTGACCTATTCATTAACATAAGTTCTATTACTAAGACTATTTTGCAATGAGTACAAGTAAAATAATCCGTTGACAGATTCAACTCTGGGAGAGAAGGGCTCTCAAGTTTAAAAGTGTCTGTTTCTCTCTAATACGGTGAAATTCAATGTCAAGTCTTTACCCTATATTAATATCATGAAAAGTAATACAATCACGTGGTTACAGGCATAACCTAATATAACAGTATAATATCATAACTGACTCTACCTAAAGGTACAGAATTCGAATCATCTCACTCTAAGTTCAAAAAAATAAAATACAATAAAATAATAATAATAACAATAACAATAATACACTCAAGAGGCTATGTTTCCAAATTTACTTGTTGAATGAGTAATGGACTTTTTTTTTTTTTCCCTTTCTGAAACAAAATGACTAATCATTTGATTTCTCCATAAACGAGGTTCTCCAACCACTTTTCACAAAAAACATTTTTTTTATATAATTTTTGACAAAGAACTTTTCAAATCTTATCTCTTAACTTGTAAATATGACGTTTTAATTGCTCCCATCTCAATCAATATATGCGTGTGTGTGTGTGTGTGTGTAATTACCAATATTAATAGCAAAAATATGTTGTATTATATTATAGCATAAAAGGAACATATTCCAGGGGAGGTAGATAGATATAATAACTTAATAACTTTTAAAATACCGCAAATAATCGGGGATATTGATTAATCTTCCTATCACCTTCTCCATTGATGACAACAATGTGGAAAATTTTTACATAGCAAGAAAACTATGTGAAAAATTTACGCTCTCAACTTCGTTTGACTCTAGCTGATGGCACGTTTGTTTCTAAGAGGCTCCATTTTCCAGCTGGGTAAATGATAGAGACACCTTACCCTTTTTCGAAGATTTAGATAATTTGCAAAAGATTGTGACTATTAATTCCGTAAAAAAATAAAGCATATGCTTTTCGTGCTCAAAATCGAGAGATTCAAGTTTTAAAAATAGTCAATTGCATGGTTACAAATATATTTTAATGATAATTTCACACATGAATCTATCATAAAGTGTAGAGTTCGATTTCCATACCCTTAATTAAATAATAATAATAATAATAATAATAATAATCAATTGCTGGGGTGATCTTATGGTAGCAATGCCTTCTTTTTTCATGATTTCGTGATTAGAACATGGCTCAACTGCAGAACTTTTCTCATTTGGCAGAATTGTTTGGTAAGTTATTTTATACTATAATATATACCTATATAATTTCTTATGAGTAGTCTTACTATTTATTCATTAAGAAAAGTAAATAAATAAAATTTTAAATAGAAAAAAGTAATATTTGTTCTCACCCAATAGATTTAGAACCATTAAATAGAACTTGAAAGATATCCCCCACCAACCTTTTGATCAATCTTATCCGTTTGCAAATGCATGTCCTAAACGTGACTGATTTTTAGTTTAAAAAAATTATAATAATAACAATAATTTCTAGATCACGATGAAGTATATCTATATATTCGGCGAATTGTTATTAAGTGAGGGACGCTTAGCATGCAAATTAAAATTGTTCTGAGTGTTACCGACTTTATTTCTTTATTTATTTTTTGTTTTTAAAATTTTTTTTATTTGTCTATTTTGCACATACGCACGTGTGCCATTCAACTAGTTAGACAGAAAAGGTTGAAGACATATGCTTGTAATTGTGCCAATTCAAAGTGGGTCGGCTACCATGTGACGACCTCATATATATGTCCAACATTGCCATAAAAAAGTTGGTCACAATATATAAAATGATGATTCACTTTTAATTGGAAAAAAAAAAATTTTTTTGTTAATCCTGAGACGCAGCAGCCACGGTCCCTTGTGGATAATTGGAAGGACCTCCAATATCGCTGGGGCATGGGTTGAACTAACGAGGATGCAAAGGAGGCATACATATGTAGAATCGTGTTTTAATTGTCGTTAAGATTTTTTTTTTGTTTTTTTTTTTTTTCGCTTTTCGTTGTTTTTCTAGTTTTAGCTGGCCTTTATTTTTTCAGGTTGGAAGAACTTTTTCTTTTATTTATTTTTTTAATAAAGTTTTGCTTATTCAAAAAACCACAAACAATACAAAACGAATCTGAATCTAACTCGAACTCAAATAACACCTCATTCGTTATTTTTGCCAACTCCAGCAAAGAGAACCCGAACTCATACTACTATGATTCAAGAGCTACTATCTCATTTAAACAAAGAAAAATGTTATAAACATCAATTATAATCTTAACACTTGAGTACCAATCTATATGAAATATAAATTGTCATTTATTAATATTATAAGACATTTAAATGAATGTTACTAATGAAAAAATGACAATTCACGTTACTTAGAGATTCCTAGCACAACAACTTAAAAAACCTCACTCAACACCTGCCTTCATTATTATAATTTAATTTGAAGGGTACAATGTTACATGCATGCACAGTACATACTGAACTTAGCACTATATATATATATATATATATATATATATCACTCGCACGTTAGTTTTTGACCCCGAGATCTATCTAGCCGGTAAATGAAACCCAAACCAAATTGTAAAAACTACAAAAGCTAGTTAAGATGAGTATATAGTCAACCGGAATGGTATATAATTATGCATATATAAGTGTGTGTGTGTGTGTGTGTGTATATATGTATATATAACAAAATCAATCATCCTCCTCATAGTCGATAAGCTGCCAAGAACCATCTTCTAGTTGAACCATTCCCTTGTTCTTCTCACACCGCCAAGACGCCGGCACGAGATACTCGTCCTTCAAACCATCTATGGTTTTGTTCACCAAAGCAATGTCACGGTGAACTTGCAACTTGAACCCACCTCTACTTCCTTGCGTCCCCGCAACTCCATGCAGATAACCCTCCAAGTTGTGCCAACTCGAAATGTTTCCGGGGCTCTTGAGGTAATTGGACTTGCGAGTGTCGATTTCCAACTCTTCTCCCACGTCCGAATACTGTATGATCGGGTAGTTGGGGACGATATCTAAGGCGTTACGCACGCGTAGAGCTCGAAGATCTTTGTGCGAAGAGAAGAGGTTGTGGAAATTGGAGTCTCCGACTCTAGGGCTGGCGAAGGCGAAGGCAGTGACTGGACAAGGTTTGTTCGTATGGTGTCTCGGCTTGTGGTATCGGTTGGTGACTATGTCGACAGCGTTTAGGGTTGCGATTGCTGCGCCCAAGCTGTGTCCTGTGATTGTTATGCTGATTTCCTCGTCCTTGTATTGCTCAACTAGTCTCGCGATCTCGCTAAGAACCTGAAAATACATTTTACGATAATTTTTCTTATACGAACTGATGAAAGAAGATAACTAATATTCAAGTTTTAAAAATTTTTCGTTAATACCCTCATCAAAACATAAATATTGAAAATAGGGTGTTTCTTTACCGTTAAATTTAACAAGTAACATAGTATTATTTATATTCTATACATAGTAATATTATTTTTAATTACATTCAAATATATTTAGGTTGATTAAGATATGATTCGATATTTAAAAACAAGCGAGACAAAATACTATATATAATGCTTACAAAAGTAATGACTGAAAAGTAGTACTAGAAAAATAGTTTAAAACGTAACGTCCAATACAATATAGTCTGTACCTAAAAATAATGGGTCGGCAATTTTGTTGGCTTATATACGAAATTAAAAAATAAAAATAAAATAAAAATGCACACCAATCTTTGTGCAAAGGTAACACGACATGTGGCCCTTTCGTGCAAAAGTACCAGAAAAGCTACGCTACATGGTGGGCCAACATACTATTGTTCACCATAATTAATTTCATTTTACAATTTTTATTTTATCGCTCTGTTTCTGCGTTCTTTTTTCCTGAATAATGTTCGTGTTTTCTAATCGCACATTGTGAGGCTATCTAATAACTCTTAACAATTCTTACTCTAAAGTTCATGTAAAAATACTGTTGGTTAACTCCAGAACATAAAAATGGTTAGTTCATGAAAAGTTGGCCTCCGGGACACGTGTGAACATCACCCAGGCAATCTCTACACCAAGCTCCTAACTAAATGTATTCAAATTAAAAATATATACAACAGTTTAAAGGAAAGAAATCAAGAAATTACGATCCCAACAGGAAAACCAACCCAAACTAATTACCACATAACTAGCAGAAATTGACATAAGAAGGTTATTAAACGGAAACTATACCTTGAAAAATCAGTCCTATAATAGATGTGACTAAAAACCTTAATATTAAAATTTGGTTGATGTTGTATCGAGCAAATTAGCTTCATTTAATTTGCAGAAAAATATGAATGTCGAATAGATCAATCTTGATGCATTCTTGGGATCATGATTTCAACTTTAAGAAGAAAAGATCATGTAGGAGTGGGAGATGGAAAAAATACTAGAAAGGGTAGAAAATATAGCCCTTAGGTCCCTTGCCCCATATATATATATATATATATATATATTCTTGAGCCTATATACATACACAAAAATTGAGCCGAGCAAATCGAATGTTTTAATACACCTACAGATTCCCATTACCCTTCATATAGATTTATAGGAACTAATCAAACTTAATATCTAGCTATAGTAAGTTACATTTTCTTTTAACTGGGTTTTTTTTTTTTCTCTCTCTTTCTTAATTATAACAATTTTTTTCTTGTCAGTTTGCATAGTTCTTTTATTGTATTTTTCCCTTTGATTATTGTTTCATTGAAACGAGTTCATAAAGAAAACAAAAGCATATCAAACTCTATAGTTTCTCTTTAAAGAGAGACATAAGAAAGGTAACAATTACCTGTTGTCTTGCACTGGTTTTATTGTAAGTAGAGCGCGGATCGTCGGAAGTATAGATGGAGTACCAACCTTCGTGCACCATGGGATCACCGGCCTGTTTTCCAAGAATCTTGGAAGCCGACACCAAATTGAACTCAAAATCATTTATCCACTCCAGCGTCCGTATAGAACCTCTCCAAGCAATCACAATGTCCCTCCTTCCCAACTCCGCCTTCCCTTCATCCGTCGCCACCGCGACGTACCCCATCCAATTCGACTCCTTGCTCCAAGCCTCTCTCGAAAAGGACTTGACGATAAACGCATCCGGGACAGCCACTTGCGAAGTTGCATACAAGAACTTGGTCACCGAGTACTTGTAAGGATTCCCATTCTCTAGATAAACCTTGGCGAAGAAGTCCCTTCTCGCGTAGTGGCTGCTTCCGGCATATTTTGACGCCTTCTCGGAGTTGAATGCGTCGTATGTGGCTTGCGCCATTTCTCCGTAGTGGATTAGATATCGCCGGAGATCGATGTTGAGCGGATCCAATAGGCCTTCCCAGTTTTTCTCCCCGCTGAGGTACTTCCAATTTTTGGGTATGCTACCCATCTTGTTCTTCTTCATGCCAAAGCAGTTTGTGAGGATGAGTTCTATGAGACCCTTTATATATGCTTCTAAATTTTTGGAATGCATTTCGGTATTATGAGCTTGATTTGTCTATTCTTTCTTTGAATTCATGCCAAACTTGCTTTTTTTGTAATGCTAGAGACCTCTAGAAAGTGGTTTTAGAATTTTTCTTTTTTTTTTTTTTGTTGAAAAAAAAATGCTTTAGAAAAGTTGGTAAGACAAGTAAACAAATATTCTCTCAACTTCACCAGGCTGATAAGGCGCTTTCAATATAAAGCTCACCGCCCAACATTTTGACGCCTTTGATTTTTTTTTTTTTTTTACATGAAATATTCAAATTTTATATCTTATAATAGAGTTACAGAAGTTTAACGCCTCCCACTCAATTTATATGTTATTCTTATATTATATTTATTGATATTGAGATGAGACCGTTCAATTTTTTAGTTGATAAATAACCTTACAAAATTAACCAAATCGTGATTTCATCGTAAGGAGATAGATTTTGTCAACCCAAAAGTTTATTTTCTTGACCAAGTAAATTAATTAATTAAGTTGATTGAAAGATCATATGAAAACGCAGTTAGACTATATTTTAAGGAAAATTTAAGTCGTACATATTACATGATCGACTTCGTTCAACATATTACATAAGCTATTAGTTCCTTGGAATTAAACACTAATATTGTATAATCAAGGGTTCTCAAATCGGTTCTCCACATGTATTTTTCTTGCGAAGCTATTAACTCAAATTAGCGACTTCAATCCTAAATCAAAATGGCAAGAAAAAGAAATTCATGAGAAATAATATATAATATGAAGTTTGAAAGCCTAATTTTATCTATTTCAATGCTTCGAGCAACGAACGTACGTGTGCTTTTGCGTTGCTTCCAAGTTTCTAAGCCTTCACGCAACATACTAACTATATATGTAGCATATATATTTATGTTTTTATATATATCCCAATATTATTGACGACAAGCTCAATACACACTTCAGCTAATTCTGACGTCATAATCACGTCTGCAATCTTGACTTGGAAGGAATTTCCCTACTCACCAGTGAAAAATCACAAGTTTGTCGGTGAAAATTGGAATATCTTGTTTGTCTACAAAATTGAATTCACTATTCGTTTCTCGGTCCAAACGTATGAATCAAACGCATACCTGAATCATATCAAATTTACTTACGTTCCTTCAATATTATTCACTAACAAGGGCAAGTTTCTTTTATTTCCTCCCTAACAATTAATTCTCCTGTACAATACAATGGTGTAAATTTTATAGAGCACCGCAAGAATGTGATAGTCTTTGCTAGTCGCAACGGTTTTTGGAAGCACAGGTTAATACGTAGATGAAGAATATTTATATTGCAATTATTGGATTACAGAAAATAATCTGGGAGGACATGACAAATATCCTTTGCTGTAAAGCAGAAAAAGGAAAAGAAAATTATATTCTTTGCTGATATTCC
The DNA here is from genome assembly GCA_038430175.1 of Ficus hirta. Taxonomy (NCBI): domain Eukaryota; kingdom Viridiplantae; phylum Streptophyta; class Magnoliopsida; order Rosales; family Moraceae; genus Ficus; species Ficus hirta. Next base: position 10,666,595 of record CM076589.1, read on the forward strand.
CAAAATCTTTTTTTTTTTTCTTTCTTTCTTTTTTGATGGTTGGGTACGTATCATCTATAAATATAGTTTTTAGCATAAGATAGAAAAGTGCTTAAGACGCTGATTATGTGTTCAAACGAATGGTTTGCAAGCAAAATCCAAGACACGGTTTATTATTTTTATTATTGTTTTCACTTTTTCATTTATTTTTATTCCCCCTCCCCCATTCATTTTTTCTCTTTTTTTTTTTTTTTTTCAAAAATAGCTTATAATTCTGAATCATATTTCATAGTAGCCCATTTTAAAAATGCAAAATTAATCATAATAACCTCTAATTATCCATTATATAGTTCTTATAACTCCCCATGAATATATATATATATATATATATATATATGGCTTGGTCACTGCCAACAAGACCTGCCATCGCTCAAACAAATGCATCAACAATTTTTCCATGACATTCCATTCTTATCATACCATTCCGGCAGTATAACCAAAGGCACACAATTACATCCTTGAAGATGTGTCCTATCACATAGAATTAAATTTAACGTTTCAGGCCTAAAAGAGAAAGTAAGAGTGAGATATGGGAGTGGGATCATTGACATGTTGAGTATGACTTACTCCAAAAGCAGATTCTTTTAGTTAGAGAATAAACTATAAAACCCCACATAATCTAACTCGTTTTTTTTTTTTTTTTAAAATCTAGAATTAGGTATGAGTTATCTTCATACCTACTTATTAAAGGTATAAAATTAGTATAGCAAAATATTAAGAGTTGATCATGGCAAATACGTAAAACGATTGCTTTGATACAAGAGAGACATACCTTAATTTGATACAGCCCTGAGGCCTTAGCCTAGCTAAATTAAGTTATTTTTACTTAAATAATAGTGATATGAATCGGTAGGTGTATCAAGATACCCTGACTAAATCGGCATCTCTTTAATATTCTCATTTTCTTTTGATACCATGAATTGTTGTTCTTTCGTTGGTTAATAAACATTTTTGTCGGTACTAACCAAAATTAATGATGCCCACATTATAAGGATTAGGCCAAATTGTAGGCTCAATATACCTCCAAGCTTTATTACGATCCCAACTACACTAGGAAAGTGCATGATGCGAGCATCGTTGTACCAAACCCACTAAGCGTGTTTGCTACATTGCTTCAAATGATGAATTTTCTGCCCCAAAAAGAAGGATAAACAAACAGCATTTGATAGGCCACATGGGCTACGTAACTTTCTACATGCAGCTAGTGAGTTGTTAACAGCATGACATACAAATGTGCGTTCATCTTTAAGCGCCCACAGCTCCACGCTTTGTGTTTATATATATACGTGTGTGTGAGAGAGAGAGAGAGAGGGAACAAATAGCATGAAGGAAAAATAGCACATATCAATTAGGTTGATACCTCCATACTATCTGTGTTTATATTTATATATATATATATATATATATAAATGGTGAGAGGGAACAAATAGTATGAAGGAAAAATAGCACATATCAATCAGGTTGGTGTACAATATCTGTGCTGTGGGTTCGTAAATCCAATAGATGTTAAATGCACTTAAGGTTCATATTAATGGGTTTATTTTCCACACGATACAGGGATAACAACCGCAATGCTGCCGGTTTTTCCAAGGTGATTTGCAGGATTACCCCAAAGACACAGTTATGGATAACTATTATCTTAGTTAAATTAACTTCATTTATTTTGTCTTTAATTCGATAAGTCAATTATTCACATAATATATCGTGTTGAAAATATCCCCGTGATATCAAAAAGATAGTCTAGTAGATTACCGTCAGTAATATACTAGACATTATCAGACTCAATATTGTCGATTGACAATCTTCGTTTTCCCCTGTGTCAATCATCGGAGAATGCTGTGCTACATTACACAAAATGAGAGGCCGTCTCTAGCTCCAGTGACTGAGGAGTATTAATGTATATTACTTTTGATAATCTAATATATTACCGTATTTTTCTGTTACTTTTTTGTAATGTATTTTTTTTTCCTATCAACTTTTTTTTTTTTTTTTTTTTTTGCTATCAGATTATTTCTCATATATTACTATTCATAATCTATCAAATTGTTTTTCAATTTATTAAAAACAAATCAGACAAGATTACAAAATGTCACAAAAAAAACAAAATACAATCAAAATAACAAACAAAAAATCATAAAATATCAAAAAAAAAATAAAAAGTAGAAAAAACTAAAAATACACAACAACAAAAAAAAAACCCTAGCTAGTGTCGTTGAACGCCTTCAAGTGCCACCAAACGTACCCGACGACAATCTCGTGTGCAGCAATCCCTCGGAGAGCCGATCGTAGAAGCATCTCACGTTCGCCATGTTAAAGTCTCAAATCAAAATGTAATCGGAGATTACAATGTCGAAATCGCATATCTATACTAGTGATGTCGCTGCAAATCACGATGACATAATCGCATATCACAATATCAAATAAGAGACGAAAAAGGAAGCGAGGAAAAAGATGGGGTAGAGAAGAAAGAGACAAACGGAAAGAAAATAAAGAAAGACCTGTGAGCAATGACAAGTCGCAAATCGCGATGGGCTCGTCTCGCAGTCGCATTGGGGAGAGACAGAGAGAGAGAGAGAGAGAGAGGATTCGGAGAGAATATTAGGGTTTATAAAATAACGGGGATGATTTAGTCATTTAATAACTGGTCAAAGTTAGATCCATGTTCAACAGATCATTGTCAGAGGGACTCTTTAGAGAAATGCCAAAAATACATGCCTTTGGTTGATTTTTACCAAAAAAAAAATGTTGCAAAAAATACATAGCATGTCATCACATAACAATTATGTATTTATTTATTTATTTTAAATTACTAATTTCTCCCTCAAGTTACAAATTAGTATCCATGAGGATACTGGTCGGTATCTATATTGATACCACAGCCAGAGAACGGTCACTGGTTTGTTAATATCCGATATGATATATACCGACCGATAACCACCCCTATCAGCTAGTTACTGACCGGTAACCACTTTCATTGTCAAGATATTGGCAGGTTACGATCAGTTATCAACAAATCTGTCGGATCTTATCACCATATTAATGAGAAAATTTCGCAAAAAATTCATCAAAATCATAATAGCCAACAAATTAACATCAGAAAACATACACTAGAATAAAGAAAAAAATCTCAAGAAATTACGTAAAGGGCAAAAAAAAAAAGAAAAATCGTCTCTGACGCGTCGGAGATCACCTCCGCACCGCCACCATCATCACGGCCGGAGAGATCCGCCCCCGTCGTTGCCTCGAGTAGGCAGATCTCCTCCGCCGCAGCCGTGTGGAGGAGATACGGCTTGCCATGGCCTCATGCCAGGAGATCTACCCCACCGCGGTTGAGATCTACTCTTCGTGCGAGTAGATCTACCCAGCCATGGCCTCGCGCAGTGAGATCTCCCTTGCCGATCTCCTTCTTGGACGCGCTGCAACAGTGCTCGAGTGCAGTGGGGAGAGAGAGAGAGAGAGAGAGTTGCGGAGGAGCGAATGAGAAGGTGTCGTGTATGGGAAAGAAGAGAGAGTGAGGTGATTTTAGGTATTTTAGTCTATTTGATTCATTTTATTAAATAATTATTTACATCATTACGACAAATTTTGCTTTAGTTTTTTAAATACGAAAAAATTCAACCCACTTCTCATTCTTATTGCATGTGGCCTAATTATCCCGCTCTTTAGCCAATTATATCCGAACGTAACCGGGTTTGTTGGCCAATTTTGGGAACGAAACCACGAGTAAGCAACTCGGGCTAGTAATGGGAATAAGACAAGCCCAATGAGTTTTTTTTTTTTTTTTTTGGAAGAAATAAATGAATGCAAGAAAAAGTAGAAAACCTAATTTGTCACAAAAGGCTGAAAAAAGGAGAAGCAAACTAAGAGAAACCCATTAATATTTTCTTAATTAATTTACAAAACCCTTTTACATATTAAGAGCTCTAACTTGATAATTGAATTATTTTTCTTCTCCAACTTTTTGTTTGTTATTTTTTTATTCATACTGATGGTATTAAGAAAAAAAATGCTTGGAATACCATCAATTAAACACTATCACTAATAGAAAATGAGTCTTATATATATATGAACTTCAAATCAGAAGACCCCTTTTTTATTAATGAAGGGTACTCAATATCGCTTGTCTCTTGACATTGTTCGTTAATTAAACCCTCTTTATCATGGAAAATGCTTTTCAACGTCAATAATAAGTACTATCAGTGTATACTCTTGCTTTGTACATTTCTTATATCACTTGATCCTTCTACTGTATAATTATGCAAATACTTTAAACTATATATCCTCTCCCCCAAAAAAAATTATATAAAAGATGACAACAACATAAGAAGTCAGTATTATAAGTCACGTTACCATCTTGATTGGTATTGTTGAAAGGCAATTTATGTAGAACAAAAACTCACATGCTTATATTATAAAGCTAAAGTAGAAAGAGAGAGAGAGAGAGAGAGAGAGAATAAATTGCATAAATAGTACGGCACTTGCAGTTTGTTCTTATATGCATATGGTTGGAAGTTTATGTAATTCCCTTTTGGGTTCCTCACTTCCCTTCCGCCAACCGATCACCAAATCTGGTTAAAAACTGGTTAGATTTTAAAGTCTTATCAAAGTCCGTGACCAAACGTATTGTCCAGACACAGTACTCAGTAATAAAGCTCACGGGAATATTTCACATGGAGCTCATGGCTCCCAGTAGAGCTGTGACAAATTACTGAGCAAATCGTCATGAATCATTTTGATGTTCATGACCTTCTCTAGCTCTTTCACGTGTGTCTATATATATATATATATATATATATATATATATGCAGGAACAACACATGTCTTAGATCCTGGAGGACTAATTACAACTAGCTGGCCGGTGGTACCGACTTATTGATTTGTTGAATAGAACCATAAATATAGGTTAAACCAAGCCAGTCCATACGAGCAAAATGAGTCGGGGCATATGAAGAAAGGGAAGCCGGTTCAGTGATTGATTACAACTAGCTAGGTGGTACCCACTTATTGATTTGTTGAATAACACCGTAAATACAAGGAAAATGGGTTGGGTCATATGAAGAAAGGGAAGCCAAATCCAGCAAACCACTGATCAGGCCAACCCACATATTTATAGAAAATTTTAGTATTTTTGTATGGAAGTTTTATAAAATATTTAAGAAGCCGGGGCATAGAACCATCTCGGCTCGGGTGCTAGGGTGTTTATGCAATTAGGGTAAGCTCCTATAACCTGACCCATAATTTTACAGCTCTATTGGTGAATATGGACATCGTTCATATGTTGTTTTTTGTTCCTACCACTAAAGATATAAAGGAGACTTTCATGCACGCTCCTTAAAGTTTTATAATATTTTTTTCCCCATTTTTTGTTGTTTAATTCTCCCAAAATTTGTTAATTCCAACTTTTGATACAAAATGTTTTAAAATTTTTCATTTATTACTTTTTACTTTTAACTATACATTTTAACTTCAGATTTTTTTTTTGTATCCATAATTGTTTCAAATTTTAAAACTCAAATAGATTAAAACTACTATGTAAGTTTACGAGTGTTTTAGTATTTATATTTATTACCCTATCAATTTTAGTTCAAAATTGTGAATTAACTCGAGCCCCCTTAAAAAAATTTTCTGATTTCGTCCATGCTTTTAATTGTTATTATGGAAGAGATCATGCAATTTTTTATTTTCTCTGGACTGATTTTCTGATTGGGTTTTGTCAATAATGGATTAGGCATCTTTACTTCTTTTGAGTGGAAAAGTAGATCTTCAAATTAATGTTCAATTGAAAACCTTAGGCTTTTTTTTTTTTTCCATTTGGTAGGGATTATTTTTGTTAATTTTTTTTTTATCCTTTCTTTTTCTATTTTAATATATATAGCGATAACTTAGGAATCCCTTTTCTTCTTATTTCATCTATGCATAGAGTAAAAACTCATAAATATTACAGCAAGAGATTAAGGCATAACGTACGAAAGAAAACTAGAGTTCTAAAAATTTACGCCTAAAAAATTTACAAAAACACAACATATATAAATCCGCTTTTATTTATAAATCTAATAATTAAAAAATTAATCCAACCATTAAAGTTATAATACTTACTCTCGAAAAGATTTCTTTTTCTTTGTCGTTTACATTCTCGTTTCCTCCATTTCCTTCGCCGGAAGTGCTCAAGTGTACTATCTGTAAACGAAATGAATGTCGTGGTGCGCTCTTTTTTGCTGTCTGCATATATATATATATATATATATATATATTATAGCAAAGGCCCACTATTCCCTGTTTTCAAATATTCCTATCATTTTCTTTGGATTTTCTGTGCTCTCTGGACTACATTTTTAACGTACATGGCAGTACCACATGTGGTTAAATAATCGAATGTAACAGATTTGAGCATGATTTCAAGAATAATTAAACTTGCCAGATAGCATTACAAAATCAGATTCCGGATTTAGAACTGCAGATCAGCTTGATTTCAAAAATAATTATTATATATATAAATAATAATATTTAAAAAAAAAAACCTACATTGAAACTGGTTTATAATGATATATAGATAGATAAAACATATCTCCTCCAAAAGTTAGGTTCGAAAAAACCTATTTTCCTGTCTCAATGATTGTCCCTCAATAGTGTTTTGACAAGTTATCAATTTGTGAAAGAATTTTTAATAGTTAGCTTTTTTATATAGTTAAATTTTTAAAAATTTAGATGATATGACATAATAATATTGGGGGACTGTCAATAAAATGAAAAATTTAGTACAACAGATCTTGATTCTAAAAGAAGAGGATGTCCAAATTATATATAAGGATTATGATACCATGATAAATAACTTAGGTAGAATTTATTTTCAAATATTAACTCAAAGGAAAAAAATGTTCACTAACATAAAAAAAAATTGCATAGAATTTCAAGAAAAACGAAACAAGTTCCATATTGATTTTTTTTCTGAACATATTTTAAGTTTTTACACTTTAACTCCAGTAATTCAAATACCTCGATAAACACACAATTAATTTAAATTCAAATTCTACAATCCAAATCTTTACACTAAATGTACGCTTAGGTTATGACAAAATTGCTTTTCTCAACTGTTCTATTGGTACATTGTTCCCCACGCTATCAGAAATAGAGATTTTTGTAACATCATAATACCTGTCAATTATATGACATAAAGATAGTTTTCAGAACCTACATGTCTTCCTAGAAGTTACTTTTCGACGGATATTTTGGCCTATTCTTGCGGACAACGGCCGAGTCACATTGGTTCTGAAGGGGTCAATGGACTTCATTCAAATAATCTCAATTTTGAGGGAGTTTTAAAAAATATATATTAAAAATAAATAACATGTGATAAAAAAATATTTAAGGTAAATAACATATATATGATAAATTATTTATTTATAAAGATAATTTATCGTAAATATGCTTCGTAAATAGATAAATTATAATATATGATATTTATTAATTATAAACATTTTATTTAAAATAACATTTTTAAGATAAATTTTATCATGAATATGCTCGTAAATACTCTATTTACTATCACCAAAAAATTTATTCTATGCATTTTTATTGATGGAGGATTTTAGCACATCTCCCTCCTCCCTAAAAATTTTGGTTTAACTTTTACGTTCAAAAAAATATATTGCGTCCACCGGTTCTAAGAAACTCAGCTCCATCAGTTTGACTGAAGGGAGATATGGAAAGAGGGATAGAGGTGGAGGGAGACACCTAATCCATTATCTTGTTGAAGGGAAGTAAGGAGGGAGAGGATAGATGAGGGACGTTCCACTCGTTTGAGCAATGGGAGAATCCACCAAATTCATCCAATTCAATTTTGAAAAAGACCATTTTACTTTTATAAAATTATAACTCATCCTTTCTACTTTCATTCTCTTTTACCAAACAACTTAAATGATTTTTATAGTCCTCTTTATCTTTTACATTTCTGATATCACTTCAACTCTTTTCATCTCTTTTACTCGCTATCACTCCTGCGAAACAAAGCCTTATATATATATATATATATATATATATATATATATATATATAGGTATGAGGTCTATTTACCATAGGCAATTTTGTCTTTCAACCAAAAAAAAAAAAAAAGGACGCATAATGCATAAAACCAGTCCAAAAATGACAAAAGTAATGATAATCTTTCAATTGCAAATGTTTTAATAGATTGAAGGTTCATTCATACTTTAAAACAACGCTTGAGGGTTTATATGTCTACCAAAATTGAGTAATTAATTCTTTTTTTTATCTCTATCTAGGAACCGAGAGATTAATAATACCATATACTGAATCTTAATTCATGCGCCAAAAGAAGACCTAATTGCATTAAGCAACGCCGTTTTATAGGTCGTAAGAGCTGAAAATATGGGCTATCAAACCTAGTCCATGCGGGCCAATCAAGCCTGACCCTATTGCCTGGCACACCGGACCAATGTGTAATTTCAAATTAGAAATAATAGAATTTTTAAAATGATATTACATTGACCGGGTCACCTTAAGGGGTAATAACATAGGCTTGGTCCATATCCACACACGGGCCTGATCAAACTAAAGATGAGGTGACTGTACACCTCTATTGATCTAGGGACAGAGGCACACATGGTCGAGCGAGAAAGGGTTGGCCCCTGGCCCTACTGAACTTTTGATCATGACTATTCCATAAAAAATTTACAATTGTTTTATTGATTATCCCAATATAAATACACACTAAAATCTTTATTCTTGAGTGAAAACTCATTGTTTATACCAAATGAAAAGAAACATAACTTAAAGACCAGCGCAACAATGATTGAATCATATATATACATTGAAAAAGAAATTTTTGTCCGTATTGATTATAAAGCTCTTATGGCGCTTTTAAAGCATTAAAACTCATCATAATCTTGTATAATTTGTTTTATGAATTTTTTTTATGTGTATTTATTGATTTAATTGTTTCGAAAAACACTCTAATATATATTCTTTTTTTTTTTTGGTTTTTTATATCATTTAGTTTTAAAACCAAATTTAATATACGCTCCTATTAAAATAAAAAAAATGATTCGGCCGCTTGCCTGCATTCTAATCTTGTCTCGTGACCAATTATAGCTAGGGAGTAAAACGACCGCTAATCGCCTTAATCCTAGTGATCAATGCATGCAGGAAATTGACTGTCAAGAGAATGTCAACGTGAGTTGATCGACTGTCCTTGAGGGGAACCGATCAAATTGCGAAACATTTACTCGTGCTTCGTTGGCCTTGCATGATATATAGCAGCTGATCATGCACTGAACAATCCCATGAATAATAAATAAAGGGATAGGGCTTAGAGGACCACCAATAATATGGTTTACAACACAATATATATATATATATATTAAATTTTTTTTTAATAAACTGTGATGACAGAAATTAGCAGGTGTACCAAAACATCTCAACTATATTGCCCACCTCTTTCGCACCATCTTCACTTTTTCATCCCACTTAATATTATTACTAAAGAAAAAGAAAACTACAAAATTATTTAAAAAAGAGGAAATAAAAACAATCCGTAGACGCTTAGAAATCAAAAAAGAAAGCTAAAAGACAGTTTTATAGGATCGAGTCAAAACTCTTTTCTTTGAAAGTAGCCTTCAAATATGCCTTGTTTACAGTCAAAATCCAATAGGAACAAAGCAAAGGGAAAAAATGAGTACATCGGCTAGTTACAAAATCTATAACACGGAAGACCCACCAAGTCTCTGTGAACCAAAAAAGAATAATTGTCTGGAGTGTTGAACCACTTTTTCATCAATGTGGACTGTGTATGAAGGCAGACTATCTGCGACTTGATTCCCTTCTCTCTAGATATCCAAACCTCTATATATGATGTTGTTAAGGTAATTGAGCGCTATGCTCCATCTTGCCAAAAACTTCCACGGTACATGCTTGCTTTTGGATTGAAGTAATTCCAGTAGAGTCACATTCAAACCATATGAAATTCCAAGAAAATCTACTAGCATATTCAGTATATGTTAAATTTATTGTGTCATTCTTGTTATATTCCTTTAAATATGCTTTGCTTTCCTCGAAACGGCTAGCTCCTCGTATTAATTATTTCCATATATATGGTTCTCAATCAGTGATGGAACCATCTTATTCATGTTTTAGTGAGATACACATTAAAAAAAAAATTGAAGTTTTTAGAAAGATTTATATAGGGATAATCTAATTTTAGTACTGGTGAAATGAGAAAAAAAAATACAAATTTAAAAAATGAAACTGAAAAAAAAAAAAAAAATCACTGTGTGGAAGGCCATTCCACCATGGATAGCTCCGCTCTTGTTCTCAGTACCACCCTCAAATGGGAAAATAAGCCGTGGTAAGTTTCTATCTCATTTTGTACATATATAAATTTGACTGAAAACATAAAATGATTTAAAAATAAATAAATAAAATGGTTTCGTAAATGTGAAATAAAAGTTTAAAAAATGAGTTTAACTTTAAATCTAGGTGCCAAACGCCGTAAAAAACCTCAGTTTCACTACACAAAACACATAATTTTCACTCCCCACATGTTATGTGCATCTGTGATAAAGAAATTAAAATCATAATGGTTCGAGTACTGTATTGTATTCATTATAAACATAATTTATGATATTAATGTTGTCTTTTCTATAAGATCTATGATTATGATATTCACTTTAATGGAATGAAATTGTCATCCTAAAAAACAAAAAACAAATAAACTTAAAAAAATTGTAGTATTTTTACTTTTTATTATAATATTTTCTCTTATAAAATTTAAAAATAATTGTTTGAGAAGTGAATTCGAGCCTAGAACGACCCAAACGGGAAAATGTGATAAAAGAATAAAAAAGGGTTGAAACTATAGTCTCCCTCTAATGTTCCATTTATGAACATATCCTTATTTGATCAAGTGACTATCACATGTATTTATTTTTAAAAAATGGATATGTTATATTTTAAAATTTAAGGAATACAATATTATAGCAAGTACTAATCTAAGTTTGGGAAAACTTTTTGAAAATAATCCTTTTTTTTTTTAATAAAAGGACATAAGTAGAGAGCTAAACAAAGAAACGAAAAATAAAAGGCCTGCTCAAGTCATTCTCAGAGCAGAGATTTAATAAGATCTCTAACCTAATAAACACCGCCTCTTTTTCACCACTTTTAACGAAAAAGGCCACAACAACTGAAACAAAAAAAAAAAACAAAGCAAACCAGCAAGTGATTCAGATTTCTCCAAGTATGTTAATGGTCACTATTGAGCTAGCTAGGGCATCATCTCACAATACTGAAAGCGATGTTTCAGTGAAGTAATTCCAATGCAATCATCTCCATACATCTATATATATATGTATGTATGTATGTATATATGTATGTATGTATATATATGTACAAATTTTCAAACTGCCACCTAACGTATTACCATATTAAGTTGCACAGCAATTAATGTATACATATGCCTTTCACCGTTTAATCTTCTAAGCTAAAGATCACACGTTTCTTCACGTAGCATTGATATTGTTTACTATTTTGAATAGGAAGATTACAAAAAAAAGAACGGAAAATTTATTATGTTGATAGGTAATGTTATTTTTGCTGTTAAGTTTACTTTTTAACGGTTTGATTGTAATTAAATTTACGTGTTGCGTTGTAAATTTTTAACTTAAATACTTATTGATTATATTGTTAAAAAGTTAAAATAATGGTTAAATCAGTTCTTAAAAACCAAATGAATAATGTTACTACTTCAGATTTCATACATAGGTTATTTAACGGTCAAGAGGGGATAGAGAGCAGAATTCAAACTAATCCACTCTGCAGAAGTTCGTACTATATTTATATGCATCATAACTACTTAAATATGTATGGTAAGCTATTGTCATTCATAACTTTTTATATGGTCTACAATTTTTATATCGGATTACAAGTATAATTTAACTGTAATTTTATAGCTTTTTTTTTTAATAAAAGCTCTTTTTATTAAGTAATGGTATCTAAAAAAACAACGTTAGAGACTATAAAGGGAGTCTCACAAATCCACAAATTGGTATAATTAGATTATGGATTTTATAGTTGATTCTACTATATATATTATGGATTTCAAATTTTCATCTTTTATTAAAAAAAAATAACACATACTTCGAGATTGGTCTCTCAATTTAATACAAACTCAACCATTCTTAACTTAAACTAAAAGCATATTATATATTTGTGTTTTTAACATAATTTCATATCCGACTTTATTATAACGTCTTAAAAAATATAAATAAATAAATTAAAAAAAACGTTTGGTATATATATCTGAGTCGGTAAATCTTTAAACTAGCTATTTCTTCAGTTGGAAATATTCAAATATAGATGATCGAGCTGTGAGTTGCAAAAACTAACCTGCAGATTCAACCAGGCGTACGTGACGAACTAATATTATTAGTGCCTACACACAGCTAAGATTAGTAATGCATGCATTGACTGGTAGACCCTAGTACTAGTTTCTACTTTATTTGTTATATCTAATTAGGAGTTTAAGAATGTTCAGGTTTGCGAGAACAAGATTTCACATCAGACATTTCTAACTACAAAATTAATGCACTAATTAAAAAGAATAAATTAAAGCAGCTGGCTTCCCAAAATTGAAAAAAAAAAAAAAAAAAAAAAAGTCAGAAATAGGTAAATATAACCTCCCAAACTGACTAATGCATGATAAAAAGGTACACCAAAATAATGTTTTGAGAAAATGACAAATCGTTGCATTAAATGATCTTTTGAATTTTTGAATTTATATAGGTTTCAGTCCCTTCTGAACATACGTTATAACATATATAAGGTTTTTAAACTGAGCAATGTGAAGTCATGAACCTTAAACATAATTTACTTAACTGCCTCAAAAGTTTGCAGAGGAATGATTCTAGAGATAATAATGGTATATCAATATGAACACCACTAACTGTCTCGTATAAAAACCGATTATTACTGATATTTTCTTCTCGGTTTCTTTTTCTCTTCTTCCATAACACGAGCTTGGAGAAGGAAGAGCATTATTAACTTATAATAAAAGAAATGAGAAAGAACAAAAGAAAAGGAATAATCTGTGTCTACATGACACATTATCCAATTACATCTTTGTTATAATGGCGTTTGCATTGATCTACTTTCAATGCTAATTTAACTATTTATTACATAAATATATAGGGCATAGCTTTTTTTATTTTTTTTATTTTTTAAAGAGCGCCCCACGTTCATCAATGTTACGTATGAGGGCATCTCGATCAATTGAAAACTAATTTATACTTCGGTTTCTTTTTATGAAAGTTAAACAAGGTACCACTAGCTTATATGATACGTATGAGGGCATCTTGATCCAAAAAGACAAGGTTATATGAAAGTTAAAATCTTGAGAGAAAAGAAAAAATAATAAACTTAAAGCTCACGTTTGGCATTCAGGTTTAACTCTAACTAAACTGTATTTTTTCATCTCAATTTTTGTTTTTTTCTGAATAATTAAAAAAATTTATAACTAATTTTTAAAAAGTCAACCAACTCAAACTTAAAATTTTCATTTCATCTCAAACTCAACCTAAACACCAAACGAACCAAAAATCTTATGATCATGATAGGAAAAAAAAAAAAAAAGGTCCCCAAATTTATGAAATTTCTATTGAAAATTTTTATAAGAAAATCCTAATATTTTTGTTTCAAGAGGAGAGACAGAATTCTATAAAAATATAAGAAAATTTTTAAAAATAAAACATCAAGATTGATAATGTTGTGTATTTTCAAACATTTGAGGATATATCGGTGAAATGTGTACCACAAAAAAGAAAAAGAAAATGAAAATTTAATGCAATATTATCTTTATTCTTTAATTCTTAATGAGAATAATAGATCTTTATATAGTTTTATTATTGTTTGTAATGGATAGCATAATTATACCTTTTAGTTTTAATCATTTCTCAAATTATCAATCTGGTTCCAGAAAACCATAAAGTTATTTTTCGAATTTTAAGTGTCAAAACTTTTCCTAAGAAACTAGCGTCTAATTAAAGGCACAATTTTTTTTCGAAGTAATTCCTTATTTACTTACTGTTTTTCGAATGTTTATTGTATCTTAAAATATGACAAATATATTAAGTTAAAATTTAAAAAACAAAAACAAAAATTCATAATTTTTTTCTTCGTATTCCCAATTTCCCATCAATATAAAAAGATTTCAAGATACTTTCCTTCAATTTGAAGCATCAATACCATTCTTTCAAAATTGATTCTAATGTTTTCGTTGTTAATACAAATCAAAATGTAGTGACATGAAAAAATCACATCAATCAAGAAAATATAATGACAATATCACAAGTTATCTTCCAGTTAGTAATTTTTTGAAAAATATAACTTAAAAGATTCATCCTTCTAAAGTCTTGTGACTGATTTGTCCGTAAGAAAAACTATATGACATTTATGAGTCTGTGACATTTATGAGTAATTACTTTTTTGTGACATTTATGAGTAATTTAAATAATACTTTTTTGTGAGTTTGTGACAAAATGTAATTACTTTTTTGTGACATTTATGAGTAATTTAAATAATACTCTATTTTGATTTTTGGAAGAGTTCCACCTTTAGTCCATGTTTGAGATCTATTATAAAATAAACAGAAAGAGCCTATGTGACTAGAATGTGCGGTAGTTGATTTAGCAAGAATAAAGTACCCTTATTAATCTTGAGTAATTAAGGATGTATACTTCCTTTTCCTGTTCTTTTTAGTTTGGCTAGTCTTTGGACTAAAACCAACGAACAAGAATGAAGTGTTGATCTCCAATTTAACCTCAGGTGCAACAGCCTCATGTGAAATGGAGGGCTATTTCAATCTTATGTTTCATTTGGAATTCAAGTTTCAACTTAAAAATTCTGACTTGTTTTTTTGTCTTTTTTTAAAAAATTAATAAATTTTTTAACTAATTTTTTAAAAATCGGCTAACTCCAATTTAAAAATTCTAACTCAAATTGGTGTTTCAAACATTCACTTAGCTAATCAAATATTGAGGATGTAATGACGTACTTTTACTAATAAATACGGTCATGTGAGCATTTTTCGTTCATTTTTTTAAATTAATCTCAAATTAAATGACCAATGTTAAAACTCTTTTAAGAATCAAGGGTTGTTTAACATCTAAAACTTATAACCAGTTATATTATGGATGAACATATAAATATCATATATGATGAATGTAAAGATTCAATTGTTTATATATAAAAATATAAGATTTGAATAATGAAAATGTATTAAAAAGAACGTGATACGAATTTATAAAAAATGAAAATTTGGTTATTGTGAACTAAATCATAAAACATTTAAGTAATTTACCAATCAAATAAATATTACATCAGATTACAATAATAATTATCAAAATCAGCTATCCAAACACATTATTAATTTAAAAGGTAAAATTCATTTTATAAAAATAAATCTTCATTTTATAAATTAATTAAAAATTAAAATTTTAAATTAAAATTAATTAATTTTTTTAAAATTAATTATAAATTTTATTAATTTTTTAAAATAAATAAAATATAAAATATTAAAAATATAATTTAATTGAAATTAAATCAACTCCCTCAACAAGTCCTAAATTTTTTTAGGGCTAAAGAGTGAGAGTAATTTTTGGTCAAATTCCTATGTTTGACTTGTTCCAAATAGGATAGGAATAGGCATTGAGCAGCGAAATGAGGAGACAGTCAAGGCAAGCGAGAAATGGCGAGATGTTTGTTGACGAGAAATTGGATAATCATTTAATTTTAAGCCGAGCCGACCGTTAATAGTACCTTTTCTAGTTTCCCTCCAAAGCCCCTCAAGTCTCACCCAATAATCTATTTCACCCAAATAAAGAAATAAATATATTCAGAAAAAAAATAACAAGCAATTTATACCTTCATTTCTAAAAGAACACCGACTCCTACTCGCCAAGTCACACGCGCCTATTTCTAAACGTATTTTAAATAAAAGATTTTTCAATTTAAATGAGATTCTTCCTTAAGAAAAAAAAAAAAAAAAAAAAAAACCGGATGATCTCCTACCTGTTCTAACACAAAGGGTCCGTTGGGTTCGTCAGTTGGAGTTGAAATTTTTAAGTTGTAATAGTAAATTTTTTTGAATTTTCAGAAAAGACAAAAAACTTTTTGGGAAAAGACAAAAACTTTTTGGGAAAAAGACAAAAATTGAGTTGAAATATTTTAGTTTGAAATGTTGAAACAAACACACTCAAAAGCAAAATATTCTCCTACTCAAACCCTGTACTTCTTTTTATTTTCGAGAAAGAAAATTGAGGTCCGTTTGGTTCGTCAGTTGGAGTTAAAATATTTGAGTTGAGTTTGAGTTAAGTTGAGTTGAAATGAGAAGAAGAGTATTTGGTAAAATATTTTTTTAAAAAATTTTGTTTGAGTTGGGTGTTTGGTAAAAAAGTTTGAGTTGAGAAGTTTAAAAAAAACAAGGGCCCTGTTTGAATGTGAAGAAATAGAGAAACAATTTTTTTCAATTTTTTTTTTTTGTAACTTATCTGAACTCCAACTAAACTTCACTTTTCCAGATCAATTTTTTCCTTTATGTGAAAATGTGTAGGAAAACAACCTGGCTTATTTGCTTCATCATCTTATTCCAACTCATACTTTACTTTTTTTTGTCATTTTCCTAAAAAGTTTGTCTTTATCCCAAAAAGTTTTTTGGGTTTTCTAAAAATTCAAAAAAATTTACTATTACAACTAAAATATTTCAACTCAAACTAACAAACGGATAAACTTTTTCAAAAATTACAACTAATCTAACTTGAAAATTTCAACTCAACTCGAACCCAACTCAATTTAACATTTTATTATAGGTACCAGCGACGGAAAATTTAATAATTAAAACACGCTCAATTAATAACACCAAATTGTGTTTACATTATTAAAAACTACAAATTAATACTTACAGTCCTAATGTAGTCCAAAATACAAGCTTTCGGGCTTTCAAGTGGTTTTATACCACGGTGATAATTGATCTCTGACCCAGTACCATCTACCCCATCGTCCAATACGTAATTGGCGTTAATGTCGACGTTCCCATGTTAGGGCCATGTTTTGATGTAAAAAAATTGATTTATAAAGTTTAACTCAAAATTAACATTCCATTGTAGATTGTGCATTGAAAATTAGAAAAATTAAAATAATCTAAAATAAAAATATCTATAAAAAAAAGGGGGCCATTCAACTTTTTTTTTTCAGCTTCTTTCTCTCTCTACCTCATGCTCTCTCTCTCTCTCTAGCTCTCTCTCTCTCTGGCTCCCTCCCTCCCTCCCGTCCCACCGGCCCCCCACCAGCCACCATGCCGGCAAATAGGTGAACAAAGTCCACCTGAGTTGTGGGTTTTTTTTTCAGCTTCTCTCTCTCTACCTCATGCTCTCTCTCTCTCTGGCTCCCTCACTCCCTCCCTCCCGTCCCACCTGAGTTGAAGATGAACAGTAAACTCATTTTCTTTCACTGTATAACGGTTCAACATCAAGTTCAAGATGAACTGTAAAGCCAAACGTAAAAAGTTGAGTTTGACCTGAACTTTTGAGTCCGAACTTCCGAACCAAACACAATCTGAGAGTGTTTCTACAATTTTAAGGATAGAAATATGAAGAAAAATCTCTCATATTAGTTAAATTACAAAATCTGAAGGAGTCAAACAAATAATAATAATATCTTTACAAGTTATTTGTACTTCATGTTTATATGGAAATGTACCCACATTATTAAGAATTTGAATTCAAGTTTATTTATCCTGAATTATAGATTCAATCACATTTTAGTTCCCGAATTTTTAAAACATCTCAAAATCAGTTTTCGAAGTATTACTTTATCTCATAATAGTCATTTATTTCAAAACATTGTTAAAAATCTGATTATAATTAATTTAATTAGGGTTAACTTTATACATTTCACATCTAGAATTTCAATTAGGGAAGTTGTAAATTCTTATAACAATTATTTCTAACAATAAAATGACAAAATTAACCTTAATTAAAACATACTTGATCTGCACATGATAATTATGAGATAATTTAATAGTTCAATAATTGATTCTCGGATGTTTTATAATTCAAAGCTCTACAGTTGAGGAACCAAAATGAAATTTAAAAAGAAAAAAAAAATTAGGGGTTGTTTGGTGAAGGATTTTTACACCATCCATGGGGTAAAGTAATTTTATCCTTATTTTACCTCACGGTAGAAGTCTCCTTCACTTTTCCAAAAATTTTAAAAAAATTTAAATTTTAAAAATTCATAATTTTATCATTTTAAGTTGAAGAGAGATGATTTTTTTAAATTATATAAAATTTTGAGAGAAATGAAACAAAATCTATATTGTTAATTTTTTTTTTCTGAATACGTTTCAAGTTTTTACACTTTTCAACTCAAATTTTTTTACCAAACACTCAACTCAAGTTAAACTTTTTATCTTAAACTTTTTTACATCCAAACACTCAACTCAAGTTCAACTTTTCAACTCAAAATTTTTACCAAACACTCAACTCTAACTCTCAACTTAACTTAAAAATCTTAACTCAAACTCATTCACTAAACGGACCCTTAGTAAGCACTTTAAGGGATGTTTGGAGTTCCTTTTCTAAAAAGTCATTTGTTTGCATGACTCAATTTCAAATCTACAATTATTCTCTTTTCTATTTTTAGAAAACTGAGGACCCATTTAGGGCATTGTTTGGAGATAACAAAACTGGATTTTAAAATCTTAACTTTATATCAAACTTTGCATCTTTTCTATTTTCAAAAAACTCAAACATTAAAAGTTCATAAATTTTTCATTTAAAATCGGAATGAGATGGTTTTAATATCAAAATGCTCGTAATGACGAGAGGAATAAGACAAGATCCATTTTTTTGACACATTTCAAATTTTTGTAATATTTTTTTATAGCTTAGAACTTTTTTAAAATTTTCCCTCCAAATATATATTTTCGATCCAACTTTCAAAACATTGTCTCCAAATATTGCCCCAAATGGGCTCTAAAACTTTAAAATTCCATAACTATCTTATTTCAAATAAGACGATTCTTGTGTCTAAATTCTACAATGACGAGAAAAACGAAACAAGATTCATATTAATAATTTTTCGAATACATTTTAGTTTTTATATTATTTTAAATATCACAATTTATTTTTGATTTATAATTCAATCAAACATATATTTCTAAAACATTCACTTATTTTCAATTAAAAAAAGAAAAAACTTATTTTCAACTTAAACAAAAATCTCCAAAAGAAGACCGTTCAATTAAAAAGGTCCTCCAGCGCGTGGTTGGACTCGCTGGAGGATGAAAGAGGGCGTCAAACTGGATCCAAGGAAAAGAAGACCGTTCCTCGTAATCTGTGCCTTTGTATTCCCCCTAAACGTTTCTCTCTCTCTCTCTCTATTTCAATTTCTCTTTGTAAATATTCTAATACCAAAATCTTTTACTTTATTTTATTCTATTTTTTTTTAATCGTCGTTTAAACTACTATTTTATTTTATTTCATGTCACAAAGCTCAAGTTCCAGACCTACACTTACCTACACTACACTACACTTACACACACACACACACACACACACACTCTCTAGCAGAGAGACAGACAATCAGACAAGGACATCTTTGTAACTCTTCCCTCAATCAGATTAGGAACCAGCGGACTTTAAAAAAATACCACCATTTTCTCAAATACCCAAAAAAAAAAAGAGCAAGCTTTGCAAAGCTTTAGCAATGGTGACCGGGAAGGTGAAAATGGTAATGGGCTTTCAGAAATCGCCAGCGCATTCCAAGCAGGAGCCGCCGCCGAAGCCTCCCTCGCCGTCTCCGAGCTCGGCGAAGGTGTCTGCTCATCAGAAGGCGGCTTTCTCGCGATCCTTCGGCGTCTACTTCCCTCGCTCCTCCGCTCAGGTCCAGCCCAAGCCACCCGACGTGACGGAGCTCCTCCGCCTCGTTGAGGATCTCCGGGAGAGAGAGTCTCGCCTTAAGACCGAGCTTCTCGAGCACAAGCTGCTGAAGGAGTCCGTCGCCATCATTCCCGTGCTCGAGAACGAGATTTCGAACAGAGAAGCGGAGCTCGAGAGAGCTTCGAGGCGAATCGAGGGATTGGAGGCCGAGAACGAGAGGTTGAGAACGGAAATGGAGGAAATGAAGGTGACGATTGAGGGAGAGAGGAGAGAGAGCGAGGAGAAGGTGAAGAGAATGGAAGCTGAAATCGCGGAGTTGAAGAAAACGGCGGCGGATCGCGGTAAGGCGGAGATTTCGGCCGAAAGTGACGAGCTTTCGTCGTCGCAGAGATTTCAGGGGCTAATGGAGGTCTCTGGAAGGTCGAATCTGATCAAGAACTTGAAGAGAGCGTTGAAATCGACGGAAACGAACCAGGAGAGTCAGAATCAGAATCAGAACCAGAAACTCGAAGCTTTGGATAATTCGAAGAGAGATCAGGAATCAGGTCATGATCATCAAAGCGAGAGACCAAGGCACTCGAGGTGTGACTCGGAGGAACTCGTCGACTCGGTCCTCTCCACCGTCAGATCTCGCGTTCCTAGAGTTCCGAAACCACCTCCGAGACCGTTGTCGTCGTCTTCATCGCCGTCGAACTCGTCGACCGAAGCAAGTACTTCTACTCCACCAGAAAACAGAGCTTCATCGGAGCAGTCGATTCCGGCGCCACCTCCACCTCCACCTCCACCTCCGACGAAGTCGGTTCCGCAGCCGCCACCTCCGCCGTCGAAAGCGGCTCCTCCGCCACCTCCGCCTCCGCCTCCGCCGAAGAGCTTGAAGCCGGTGCCGGCGAAGGTGAGGAGAGTGCCGGAGGTGGTGGAGTTTTACCACTCATTGATGCGTAGGGATTCCCGCCGCGAATCCAACGTTCCCGACGTACCGGCCACCACCAATGCTCGTGACATGA
Organism: Ficus hirta; assembly: GCA_038430175.1. NCBI lineage: Eukaryota > Viridiplantae > Streptophyta > Magnoliopsida > Rosales > Moraceae > Ficus > Ficus hirta. Next base: position 10,687,578 of record CM076589.1, read on the forward strand.
TCGGCGAGATTGAGAACCGGTCCGCGCACTTGCTCGCTGTAAGTTCCGGTCACCGGTTATTTTTTTAGTTTGAGTTTTTTTTAACTTATTTACTGGTTTTGCCACTGGCTTAAATGTCAGTGACCACTGACTATCCCTGGAGTCTTTATTGGTGGATTCTTTTTAACTCTTTTTTTTTTTTTTTTTTGGATTTTATTGCTTACTTGCAAGATAAGACAGTGCCTGGATTCTACATGGTCCAGACTGTTCTCTCTCTCTCTCTCTCTCTTTTTCTTTTTCTTTTTCTTTTTCAAATTAAAAGGATAATTTTGAATATTTTCGGTGGCAATTTCGTAAATTTGTAGCTCAAAATTGACTAACTTGATTTCATTTCATGTGGTGGTTGTGGATTTTAATTTTATATATACAGATAAAAACGGACGTGGAAACACAGGGAGATTTCATAAGGTTTTTAATAAAAGAAGTTGAGAATGCAGCTTTTACAGACATTGTGGACGTTGTGCCTTTTGTCAAATGGCTCGACGACGAACTATCCTACTTGGTAAAAAATTCATTTATTTATTTTTCACTCATATTAGTATTTTCCATTAACAAAACTGAGGTTTGAGAATTTAATGTTCATTATTTTACTTTTCAGGTGGACGAGAGGGCGGTGCTGAAGCACTTCGATTGGCCGGAGCAGAAGGCGGACGCCCTACGCGAGGCTGCATTCGGGTATTGCGATCTGAAGAAGCTCGAATCCGAGGCGTCGTCGTTTCGTGACAACCCTCGGCAGCCATGTGGCCCGGCTCTAAAGAAGATGCAGGCTTTGCTCGAGAAGTATAACTCTCTACTCTAGTGAATCAATATTATGCTCAAATTATTCAAAATTTGTGACACTTTGCTCAGCTTATGGATGAGAATGACTTTGTAACAGATTGGAGCATGGTGTGTACAATCTCTCGAGGATGAGAGAATCCGGGACAAAGAGATACAAAAACTTCCAAATTCCAACGGATTGGATGCTAGATTCTGGATGTGTGAACCAGGTAATTACTTTGTCCTGTCCTTAAAAAAAAATGTTATTTTTACCAAAGACCAAATTTATCTAAGCTTAATAGATATTTTCCATTAAAAAAATCACGACAGTGTAGATATTGGAGAGACAAAAAGATACTTGGGTTGGCATTAGATACAACATAACACAAACTTGGTGGTTACGAAATGACAAAATAAGGTCTAAAGATTTTTGCCTAATTTTCTCCGCGCACGCTTTGCATGGGTACATGTGATATCCCACATTTCTACATGTGTAGATCTTGTCTCCTTCGTGTTTGTTTTTGTTTTGGATTTATGAGTAAAGTAAGAATCAGATTCTCCTTATTGACTTTTTTATGCCTTCCCATGTGTCTTCAAACCACCCATTCCTTTTTTTTAAACCGCAAAAAGTTCCATAAATCCACCTAACCAATAAAAGACTTGTTCTTTAATTGTCTATACCCCAACACCAGCTTAGTTTATGGATTTGCAACTACGCTGCATTAGATAAAAAGTACCAAAGCTTTGAAGAAGAATTCGGTTTGTTCACTTTATGAACTAAGCTGGACAATGAATGTGATTTCTGGCAAGTTCTGGATGTTAGTTAGCTGAATGATTGTACCGACAATTGGCGAACATTTTTGTCACAGATCAAGCTGGCATCTGTAAAATTGGCAATGAAGTACATGAAGAGAGTATCGGCCGAGCTTGAGGCCGTTGGTGGTGGCCCCGAAGAGGAAGAGCTGATAGTCCAAGGAGTTAGATTTGCCTTCCGTGTTCATCAGGTGAACAAAAGAAACAAGAAATTTTCTTTCAAGTATTATGCTGTAAAGAGAGATTCCATTTTGCTGATTTGGGGTGTTGTTTTTTTTTTTTTCCTTTTTCCCTGCCCAGTTTGCCGGCGGATTCGACGTAGAAACAATGAGAGGTTTCCAGGAGCTGAGAGAGAAAGCCAGATCGTGTCATATTCAATGCCAAAACCAGCAACCGCACAAATTTGTATGCAGGTCGACGCCTTGCTAAACAAAACCATCTGTAGCAAAACTCAGCTTCAGAAATTGCTCCGATTTTTTTCACTCCTCCCTCTAAAATTTGTTGTAAAGATAAGAATATTATGTTTGTGAATATAATGGCTGAACCATCTTAGCTTCCAAGTGATTTGTTATTGAGCATACTCAAAGGGCCCAAATTGAAAAAGTGACTGCTTAAGGTTGCTGGTTTTGACCCATTGCTTCATCTGAGATTGAACCAACCACCACCCACGCACCCACTGACCAACAGGCAACAAAGATCTACCATTCGCTTTTAATATGTACTTCTAATTGGAAGGTAAAGAGAACATGAAAGAAGATATATTTTTATGGACAAATTTTCTGAATTCCACTTAAAATATGTCACTTGTGTGAATATACTTCTTGAACCATTCAAACAAATATTGTGTGCCTTAATCTATAATGCGTCTTTATACTTCTTGAACATTCAAACACATTTTGTGTGTCTTAATCCATAACGCATCTTCAAATTCAATCACCCACCTTGAAACTGTTATTTTTTAGATGAATTGCGTAAAATTGCGTATCATGGATGGTATGGGGTGGGGCAGAAGTGGAGGCGGGAATGCTTTTTTATCCTCATCCCGTCCCTCAAAACCATCACCATCCCTGCCAAATTGACAAGGGAAAGGACTGGAGTCTTGATTCCTCAATTGAGAGCATTCTTGAGAATCACCCCATTCTCTATTTAAAAATAACTATACTTGTGAAATTATAAACTTAGAGTAAAAAATATATAGAATTCATCGTAAATTTAGATCAAAATCAAAGATTTTACAAAAATAAATAAATCAATCAATCAAATTCTAAAAATATGCAAACAAACCATTTAGTGCATAGTTTTGACTTGAAAATTTTGGGTTTGAATTGAGAATTTAAAATCAATGTATTTAGGAGAAAGAAAAATGGGTGTTGTGTAGATTTTGAAAAAGTTAAAAAGTGAATTTTGAATTTAAAATGAGTTGAATTTTTTTGGATTCATGACGGCGTACCAAATATATCGTTAAATCTTAAAAATGAAACTACAACACAAATGTCTGGTAAAAAAAGTTACAAAGTCCAAAAACTAAAAGAATAAAAATACATACTAACTGGTAAGCCAACTATTTAGTAATTACCTTTTCTATTAATTTCTTTATTTTAGCAAAGAAATGTAATTAGTAGTTAATTTTTTTAAGCTAAAACAATCTAATTAAGTTTAAAGCTAGAAGTATATTGGGATGAGACGGGGTATGAGTGCTTCCTCTGTCTCTATCTCGCTTCCATTTCAGAGACAAGACTTCATCCCTATTCTTGACTGCATCCACAAATATCGTCCCTCATTCCCGCCTTGTTCAGAGTGGAGCCTCGTAGGGTCCTATTGCTCTGGGGAGTATTGCCATTCTATGTTTATACCTCGTTTGTCATTTGATTTAAGATTAGGTATAATATCATTATAAAAATAAAAAAGAAGATAGGCATCAAATCACATAAATATTCTCTTTTCCGAGCTAATTCATTCGATTTGATTAGTTAAGAGTTTATCAACTAAATGTACACCAAAAAAAAAAAAAAAAAATCAAAGTTTGATTAAAAATATCACAATTTGATATGAAAAATGCTGTGGACACTTCCTCTAATTTTAACTTTTATGTATAAACTTATTTAATATATGAGTTATCATTTTTTTTTATTGATAAGTATTTAAAGTATTATCATATTAATTGATTTATCTACCAATAAAAATATGACGCTTAAATTGGAACTTAAAAAATTATGATTGAACTTATTATCCCCAACACTAGTCATTATATATATATATATATTATATTTCGTGATAACTTGAGCACAATTCTAACATATATTAAATTAAACATTAGGTAAATACATTGTATTAAAGAATCATTTTCTTATGTAAATGTCAATTTTTTTTTAAATGGATGTAAATGTCATTATTTTTGGGTATAGAAATTTACCCCTATTTATTTCCTATGTTCATTTTCAAAATGGGAGGTGGAAAAATAGCAAAATAGTGTTTTTTCTAATCTCTTCTATCATTCTTCTTATTTTTATAAAAAATATGGACATCTTTTTGTTTTCAAGAACGAAATTTTTTTACACATCCAATTACAACCTCATTCTTAAAAATGAAATAACTTTATCATTTAAAAAATATATATATATATATTTATTTTGAAAATCAATCCTTGGTATTCTACCGTTGATGTTACCGAGGTAGAGGCCTAACACCTGAGGGTGGAAAAAAACATGGAAAAGAGAGTTGAAAAGAAATTTTGCAAATAATCCCTAGAATAATGCCACGGCAAAGAAAATATTACGAACAAGGGAAATGACTGTCAGCTTGGTCCTACGCTCGCCATTTCCCAGTTCATCCCCTTCGATTCGCTCTTACACCAGATCCACTCATTGGAATCAGCGATCAGCTCCGCACTCGTTACTCTCTCCGATCACAAACCCATCTCATCCTCGACCTCGTCGATTCTCTCGCCGTCTTAGGGCTTCGTCAACATCCGCCATGGAAGCCAAACATAGCCAAACCACCGATATCAGCACCGCCTCGGCTCCGCCGATGAAGCTCTTGTTCGTCGAGATGGGCGTCGGCTACGACCAACATGGGTCAGTTCTCTTTTCATTTTCTCCAATTTTTTTTGCCACAAGTATCGAATTTTAATTATACATATATATATATATATATTTATATTTATATATAATTTTGTGGAATTGGGTGCGACAGGCAAGACATTACGGCGGCTGCGATGCGGGCCTGCAGAGACGCCATTTCTTCAAATTCAATCCCTGCGTTTCGAAGAGGTACCTTTTATGGGTTTCTCTGCGCGGCAAATTTTATGTGTGTGTATATTTACATCATAAGTGTATATGTGTATATAAATTTCTAGTTGTTGTTGTTGTTCAGTGATGAAATGCGAGAGACGAGGGAGGTCTGATTTGTCACTAAATGCTGAATTTGACTGACTGTGTCTTTATGAGAAATTTGGATTTTGACTGGAGATAGGGTTGGGTGGTCTTATGGGTTCAACTAAAGTTGGGTAGTTCTTATCCTGTTTTTTTATGAAAGAATTAAGCTATACAATTTTCAATATTCTGTTTAGTTCATCACAATTCATAGCTTTCTTATGTGATTATGGGCCTTTTGGTAGAACTTTTGCTTTTGCTTCTAGCCGGTAGAAGAAGACAAGACAAGTAAAAGTTGTGGCATCTCAGTAAGTGTTTGGAATCAAAGAGCTTTTGAGGTCAAAATGATTTTTAAAGTATTCTAATAAGTACTAAAAATGTTAAATGAAGTTTATAATGTTTAATTTAAATTTTGTTATAAGTTTTAAAATCTACTCAGAAGAGTTTTTGCCAGAAATCACATATTTTGGCTTTGACAGAAAGCACTTCTGGAGACTGGAAGCTCTTCTAACAGATCATCTAAACACTTCCAGAAGCTGCTTTTAGACCTGGGAAGCCAAAAGTAGCTTTTAAAAAGCTCCGCCAAACAGGCCGTATGTCATATCATCTGCTACGTTGGATTTTCTCTGCTGTTTTGGTCTACTTTGCGGTTCTCAGAACTGGGACCTGGGCTTAAGAAATGATGGGATACTCATTGTAGCAGTGTTGGATGCTAGAACCCAGTTTTTCACTTATTGAATTTTGCATCGGAATTTTGGTTTCTTTGGCATACTTTTACATTTTCAAGACTTGTTCTGTGTTTGAAAAAAAAAGTGGCTTTTATGAGTTCGTCGTGGAATTTGTTATGCAGGATCAATACCTGGTGTTTCATTTGAGCAGATGAAGCTACAGATTAAGCTAGGGGTGCCTCATTCTCTCCAACACTCTTTGGATGTTGAGAAAGTCAAATCAGTCTTTCCTTAGTGAGTACTTTCGCTGCACTAATATCCTTTACCTAAGATATGAGCAAGTTATTGTTATCTCCTCAACCGTATTGATCATCCTAAGATTCGATCAACGGCTTTTACAATTACAAGTAACCTAGGAGGAATGTGCTTCAGTTTCCTACAATCAATTACTAGAAGCTGTTTCCGCAATGCTTCTATTCTGACCTATGATAGAATTCTTTCGTAAGTGCAGTCAAAAGTCACAAATACATTTTAGTGGAGATAACCATGATTCCGCAATTTTAAGGGGAAAAAATATAACGAGAGAAAAAAACCACGTCACACCAAGACGCTCAAGAACCCCAAAAAAGCATCTTTTAAGAAGTAGTCACTTGGTTTGAAATTTATTAGTAGCCATGGCATGGTCGAGAAGTATGTTTAAATAATTGATTACCCAACTTATTCCCGTTCGTTTTAAATTCTTGTACCAACCCAATCGACTTACTTCAGCGGCATGCTTTCCCAATGAACAAAATTTTCATAGTGATCCATCTCCTTATCCTATCATATTGATCAATGTGAATTCTTGCACCAACCAAATCGCTCATTGATTCTGTCATTCTGTTGGCCTAATGAAGATACATACATTTTGCTTATTTGCAATGCTTGACAAACAATTCTTTCTAGTTTCTACAGCTTCGTGTCATATGCAGCAAACTATAGCTAATCTTCTTCTTCTTCTTCTTCAGTTTTTTTTTTTTTTGGTGTTCTGCACTGACCCTTTGTTTTGTTTTGAAATCAAATGCAGTGGTAAAATTTTGAATGTTGAAGTTGTGGATGGTGGACTGATATGCTCCAGTGGCGTCCACGTGGAGGAAATGGGAGATAAGAACGACGACTGTTATATAGTAAACGCAGCAGTTTATGTTGGTTACTAGCATGTTGCTTTAACACAGATTAGTTTAATTTAGTTTCTTGTTTTTTCTATTACAGTACTTGCTTTTACTGAAAACTTAGATTTGAACAATCAACAGTCCGAATGACATTTTACTAAGAACAATGATAAATCAGACTTACGGAAAAGTTCGAATTAGGATCAGAAGAGCCCAGTTTATTCTCAACCAATTCCTTTCCCACCTACTGAAATCACAACTACAAGTTTACAGTGCCTTTGTACTGTAATCAAATCAGTTTCTATCTATCAACTCCCACATTCCCAATAGATCATTCTTGTTAAACAATCAATCTCTTTAAAGTTTTTTTCTTTTACCACCCTTTCATCTACCAATGAGAGATTTTGAGTCCAAATTGGTGTACAAACCATTATACGTAAACACAGAAAAGGAAGTTGTAGTTCAGTGTAGTGCTGCGTACAGGAGCTGGTTCCAAGTATCTGGCAACCCGGGGAGACACCAGTGGCTGCAGTCGTTGCCGGAATGATCCGTGCCGTAAGCCGAAGGATGAGCATCTTTCCTTAGCTGTGAGAGTGTGGTAATGTCTAGCAGATAAACTGGTTTGCTGATTGTGCTCAACACTTTTCTGACTACTCCAACTTCCGGCGGTGCACCTCCAGGGTATGTTGACCCAGCTAATGGTTCTAGCTGTCCATTGCAATTCTTCTTTGGCTGGTTCCACTCTCTCCCTCTGGTAATTGGCATTTGGAAACATGAGAATCGTTTTAATGGGCATAATATTTTAACTTGCATTTGTTTTTGTAGTTGAAATGTTGCAAGACAAATACACTTAAGATTGAACTTGAGATGGATTGAATCTGAGCCCTCTTTTTAAGTAGTTCTAAACAACCCGACTGCTATATCTTGTTAGAAATCTAATGCTAGTTTCTTTTGCTGTCTTCACACCACTGACCAGCGTCACTATGGGAATTTATCGATATCATACGTAGAACGGAAGTAGGACCTGGCTCATGTGATTTAGTGCTAGTTTCTTGATCGAGTATGATTGTATTCTAGATTGCTAAACCCAAATATGGTTTCTGTTGCAACTTACTGATAATGGGTAGGAGAAATGCCCTGGAAGAAGACTTTGGTCTGTGAAGGATCCACATTGAGATCAACCCATCTAGCCCACGTACTCAACCCCTTATAAAATGCAGTCAGACGGTCCATGTCTTTGTACAAGTGATTCCCTTCCCGCATATATTTCCATCTACAAAATGTCAGATTTAATTAAAATCACATTAAAATAATAATAAAAAAAGATTTAACGGTCGAAAACAGAGTGAAAGCGAGAATGAGTAGTTGAATGTACGGCTGAGATCTTCCGGTGTGGAGCCACCAGTGCCATGAGTTGAAGATCAGCATGTCCATTCCTTTCCAGGCGTTGCCGCTCTCGATGGAATCCAGCCTCAGTACAGGTCCCACTGATTCTCTAACTATGTCAACGAGATAGGGCGTTCGGTATAGGTACAACGTTACTCCATAGTCCTGCAACACAGACAATCAAACTCTCTTTTCAATCTCCACCGTTGGCTTTAGATACTTCAAAAAGGAATAAAATCTTCAAATGCGAGAATTTCGCCCTTTTTTTTTTTTTTTTTTTTTCTTTCTTTCTTATTTTATATCTCCTATTTTGTCACGGGAATCATATTTTGTTTTTGTTCATACATGTAAGTTTTTATTTCGACAGTGACAGCCTCATGGTCGATTGATTCACCCTTTGAAAATGAAGTCCCAATAAGTCCAACCAAAGGAGTATTAAAAGTCTAAATTCTTGTTCCCTACGAAAATAAAATATTATCGACGACTTAACTTGAAAAAGTAATGGAAAATAACTAGTAAAGCCACAATTTTTTTTAATGTGGATTAATTATTGTATGATTAAAAAGTTTATTGGAGCTAAATAAATTATTAAGAAAATAATTGAATTTGGGCAGTTCACATATCAGACAACAAATATGACTGCGTGAGTGTGACCACAGGTTGGCAAGTTGTTGATCACAGGCTGTACAAAGATGGGGATGTTGTCTTGTGTCTTAAAAAGACCCCTAATGTGTTTATCAAGCATTGAGGTAGTAGTTGACTGGACATCTAAGGCTAAAATACTATTTCAGTATGGGCCGCGAGAACGGTATTAAATCAAGGTAAACTCTGCATACTAAATATGACCCAAAAAAAAAAAAAAAAAAAAAAAGACCTCTAATGTGGCTACTAATCATTATTGGACGTAGTGGTAGAGCCAAAAGCATTATTTGTCTGACTTTCTTGGTCAATAAATCACATTTGTATAATATAAAATATTACAAGCAATCCCATAAAAAATAAAATTTATAAAACAATAAATTTTGTTATAGCTCAATATGGAGGGCCATAACTCAGCTAATTATTTGATTAATCTCAAAAATGTTATTGAATTACTTTACGTTAAATCTTACTTTCTGAATTTTAAAGCATCTCAGAATTGATTGCGATTTATTTTGTTGTGATAAAACTAATAGTCTCGTATAAAAAATAACATTCGAGTCATGCGTATGTGGCGGTTGGATTATTAAAGAGGGTTGTAAATATTTATATATATATATATATATATATATAAAGAACATGTTTTAACGTATATTTAGACAGAAAGTCAGACAAAATATAGCAAAAATATAATATGAACTCCAAACCAAATCCTTTAATCTCGTCCTAAAACCACTGAAACGACCTTTTTATCCTTATTTAAATGATATATTGATGATCAATTATCAATTCCATCCAGATTCTAACCCAAATATAAAGGATGAACTAAAATCAATAGTCCTAGTCAAGATACGAATAGTGACAATAATAACACAAAAAGCTAGACTAGATTTGATTTGCACAATGAAATCTATGGATAAATTTCTAGCTAAGAAGCATTGAAATGAAAAGAAAAGAAAAAGAAAAATAATAATAAAATAGTAACCGAAGCTAAAATATAGCATAAATTCAATGCGTTTAAGAGTACAGTCCTTTTATAAAATAAAAAAAAAAGCTTCCAACACTATAAAGACCGGACGAAAAGTATACCTACTAAAATCTGTCTCTTTGAAAACTGATATAGATGCAATTTATTATAGCTGATTAATTTTGGACAGAGTGTTCTAATAAAATTCGATTTTCCAACAAGAATTATATATAAATTAAAATTTAAAAAAAAAAGAAGAGGAAGAATTTTCAACAAAAAGTAAAGAAACTTACAATAAAAAATTTTGAATGGAAAGTGAAAAACAGTGTTCATATTAATTTGAACCTTTGTTTCCCTCCTATATCATTGCAATCTTTAATTGCTTTTACTGTTACATTAATATTATTAATATTATTCATGAGTTTTTCTTTTCTCACCAAGAATACTTTATTCAATCCAAGAAAAAGAAGGAAAAAAAGAGCAAATTCCAATCATTGATCGTTTGGTAATGCCATGACTTTCATTATTTGTTAAAAAAAAAAAAAAACAAATGATAGATACTTCTCAAATGAAAAGGAAACTATTTATTAAATAACAGATAAAACTCCCTTTAGACGTATTAGCTGTATTGTACATAGTAGTTTTCTATTTGCTTCATTTTCATGGCCCGAAAATTACAGGTCCAAACTCCAATACCAACTTGGCCCTCCAAATTTACACATTAAAATTGAAAAAAACCAAAATTAAATTACACAACTTAATAAAAAAAAAAAAAAAAAAAAAAACAGGGCAGAACAAAATGAGCAAAGCAGAACCAGAAAAGTAATAATTAATAAAAGAATGGAAAAAACAGACAAAGAGACAGTCATTCAATGAACAGAGGAAGAGAAGCACCCCAAAAAGGCAAAAAATAAAAAAAATAAAAAAAAGAAAAAAGAAAAATTGTGTGTACCTGGAAGGTCACAGAAGAAAGTGAATCTCTCCTCAGATAGCTTGCCTGGGCATTTGGCACCGACGCATGAATCATACAAGCCAACGACTGCCACATGTTCAGACTCAGTGAGTCACCCACAAACATTATCTTCTTCCCTCTCCAACTCCTCAGAAAATCCACCCCATTAAACCTATCATATACCAAAACCAAGTAGTTTATATATACATATATATATATATATATATAAGCATAAATGTGTGTGTTTATGTATATGTATATAAGTGTATATATATATATATAGATATGGTACCTGGGGAGGTCACAAGAGTCGGGTTTCCAAGCGTACTTGAGGTACTGAGTATCGGGTCTGCCATATTTTTGGCAATCAAACTCAGGATCTATAAATGGACAGCTTGAGGAATCATAAAAAGGATAAGAAGAATCGAAAACCCATTTTCCTTGGAACAAATTACACCCACTCACTTGCTTTCTGCCTCTCAACCCGCTCACGTTGTAAAACACATGCTCTGCTCTTGTTTCTTGGGCAAACATGAACAGAATTTCGAGAAACAGAAGGAACACAACTCCTAGCCTAAAACCCATATTGTTCGGATTTTTAGGTGTCGAAAGAAGAGGAGAAGTTTAGCAGTCGTACAATGATGTCCGTGGAGTCTAATTTATAGTGTGTGGAGAGAGAGACAGAGTGAGAGAAAGAGAGAGAGAGTAGTTTAGCTAGCTTGGCGGATTCACATGGCTTATGCTAAAGACGTAGTGATTTGTATATATATATATATATATATTTTTTCCTTATGAAAGGCGTAAGAGAAAATTGATTTGGATTTACGTGTCATCATCGTCGCGGTTGTTTAAAGCATTGTGTCACGTAATTTGATAATGAATGTTACATGACAATTTGTAATTTTTTTGTTTTTGTCACATTTACTTGCGATGATTGATCTGTGATAGGTAAATTATTTGCATCTTAAAATGTGTGTAAAGGTGTAAGGGAAGGGCTGACAAAAAAATAAAAATAAAAATCTAAAGTCAGTTTTCAATGCGGAAAACTAGAGATGTTTTTGTTTGTTTGTTTGAGTTCACGTCATTAGAACGCCTTGAAAAAGTTCCTCTTTACATTCCTCATTGGCACTATGCTGTGTCACGGGCATAATTGAACGTGTTCCATTCTACTTCACATGGTTAATCCATCTGTAACCTATGGGAATACATTTTTGTTTTTATTATTTGTCATTTTTTTTATACAAGTATATATATATATATACACACACACACATACATATTGGCTTGACAACTTGTAATAAAATAGTGCTAAAGGTCAAGTTGGTATTGAACATCATTCACTACCTTTTTTTTTTTATCAGTGGTGATGTTTTACACCGCTGGTGTCCTTTAAGTATTTTTCCTTGTAATAAGAATCCCGAGCTTTAAGACTGGGGGTCCTGCAAGTGCTATGATAAACGACATTTCGACTGAAGCTAAATCATTTTTCTAAGCAAATTGAATGAACAATGATCGATTTTAATAAAATTCAGTCATTGATTGCATTACGGGTGGAACATCAAGTTTCTGCTTTAACATTATGTCGTAACAACTTCAATTTAAATCGATTAAAGCTAAACTGTGTACAATTAAACCCGTTTGAGAAAGCTCTAGTTTGTCAACAAAATTCAGAGTACTAACTTAAATTTTCAAGTACTACTACAACCCAATAGTAACCAAATTAAATAGCTTGATTTTGACTAGTACTGAGTGGTTTTTAGAGAATATTATGGCAAAAATAAACCGAAATCCCCCTTTAGATCCGCCACCATGCTTTTGTAAAACACTGCATAAAAAAAAAAAAAATTTAGGGATACCAACTGTAATATCAATTTTTGAGTACCAACTTATATGACAGGTGAGTTGTCGTTTTTTTATTAATAAATATTTAAAGTATTACCATATCAATGGATTACATTAATCAATAAAAATATAATAAATAAGTTGATATTCAAAAAGTTAGGATTAGAGTGATTAGAGTTGGTATTCATATATTATTCTACGCAAAATTAGATAGTTTTGGAAGATAAGAATTCCCCTTTTTGGTAAATGGATTTGAAAGAAATTTTGTTAGTTCCCAATTCCGTTCCCCTTTCTGCATCAGTACTTTTTTCCTTGCCATGAAAGCAACCAACTTGCAATTCGGAACTCTCCATGATAGCAAGAATATATATCCTACAAGTAATGCATGTTTGTGAATATTAAATCTAAAAAAATTATATATAGGATAAAAATCTAACAATTTAAAATAAAACCCTGTTGATAGATAATTTTTTTATATCATGCCGTAGAATTCTTGAATTTGTATTCGGGTCATCCTCCTGAGTCATATAACTGTGGATTTTAGGAGCACACAGAATAGAGAAACCACCAAGTAAAATTCCAAAACAAAAATGGTGATCAGAGTCCCATTGCTCTAGCGAAGGCTGTTCTCTAGTCAAATAGTTGAAACTCTGTTCTCTCCTTGTGAGCGCGTACCAAGACCATTGGTTCAATGTTTTTGGCTTTTGGATTATTCATCAACTTTCCCTCAGAGTAAGGTCAAAAAAAAAAAAAAAAAAAAAAGAAGAAGAGAGAGAGAAATAAATAAAGAATTAACCCTCAGATCAAGACCAAAACAAAAAACTCCTTCGGCAGCGGATTATAGAACGTGGAGAGGTTAGAAACATTCTTTCAGAGATCGACCGACAAAAGCCCCACAAGCACCAGTACCAGATAGATTGATCCCATTTCAGAGTTTGGAGAAGAGTCCATTAAAGAATCTTATATAATTACATGCAAACAAATTAGCAAAGTTGACTACTCTTTAGATAATAAATCTTCATTTGCTGATATTTTGATTGAAAAAAAAAAAATTTTAAAATATCTCTAGAGGAATCACTTTTATAAAGTATTGGTCACATTCATTCAGTGACAGAATCATTTATGATCGAGTGAGGGTTTCTGCTTCCAGTAAAATTTTTTTTTATTAATTTAATCTCTAAAACTTTACATATTTCTCACTTTATCCTATTAAATGTTGATTAGTTTTATCTTTTTAGTGTACGTCCGCTGACTCATGAATATATATATTGACACTAAACATCAAAATCATTGGCAAGTGCCAACAGAAACTGAAATTAAACTCTGACCCCTGACTAATAAATAGTTTTATTTATTTTAACTTGTGATTATAAATATAACCTAATAATAATTTCATATGCGACTTGAAATAATATAGAATCCGATTCTCCTTTATTTATTTATTAAGTCTTTGAGTTTAATGGTGGCATTGACAAAAGTGATGCTCACGATTCCGGATGATGGCAAATGATAATAATTATGGTTTTGTATGGTGGTCATCATTGTAATGATGTAGTGACCACATTATCCTTTGCAATTTTTTCAGCACCACATTTTTCAGAAACAACTAAGAACGAAAAAAAAGGGGCAAGAATGCAATAATATTTTGGTCACTAGAGGACAAAAAATGGTTCGGAATCTGACCAGTAAACGGCCCATTGGATGTAAAAGCTAGTTACAAAAGTGAAACTGAATGACTAAAAAATAGAGCGTAACGTATTTAGATCAGAACCGACTCATCTTAAGTTTCATGAAGTTAATGTTAATATTGTACAATTATTAATGTCACACTAAACTTAACATGATTTTCATCTTTGTGCTTTATTATGTTGTTTTCTTTTTTGGTTTTTTCTATAACTAAATTATTTATAAATGTCGACGTCAGAAAAGTACTCGATGATTGCTCAATAATTTATACTAAACTTCGTGACACTGCCCTAGCTGACTATATATGTAGATAAGTATGCAATATTAATACAACGTTCAAACTAGTATTATTATTATTATTATTATTTTGGTTGCTGAGTAAACAAGCTTGACAAAATTAATTAGACATATTCCTCGATTTTGAACTTTCAGTATTAGTATACAATTTGCATAAAGAAAAAGTTAAGAATAATAATTGTAGCATGAATAATGGCTTGGCCAACTTGCATTCAGGGCCCCACCTTTGTAGCTGCCTTCTTTTTTTTTTTTTTTTTGATAATGCCCTAATAGATGCTTTTAATTATGGTCCTTTTTTTTTTGGGGGCTTTTCCAACCAATAGCATGCTTTTGCATAATTAGTACATTTACTTATCTAAAAAGCAATTCCGAGAGTGTATATAAACTTACATACATACATATATATATATATATATATAATAAAATGGATTTAAAAAATGGACTAATTCTGAGGCCAAATTCATTAGCCACCCAAATTTGTCTTTACACAATTGCATGGCACTATAATCCACATATAAGATCAGAGAGAAAATCCCATTCTATTTTAGCCACGAAAAAAAAAAAAGGTCAAGAATTCATTGGATATTGTTTGATTTCCTCCCCCTCATTTCATTGGATGATGTCATTCTTTTTCTAGATAACTTCTAAAGATTGTATTTCAGAATAGTATAATGAGTTGACTATGGTAGGTGATTTTGTTAAAGAGAAAATACAAGAGACAAAAAAGAAGTTATTAAGCTTGTGTTTGATTCGCCGGTTAGAAATAGTTAACTTTTCAAAAATTAGTTATAAATTTTATTACTTTTTTAGAAAAAGACAAAAATTGAGATGAAAAAGTACAGTTTAGTTGGAGTTAAACTTAAATGTCAAACAAAATCTAAGACTTTTTTTTTTAATTAATCTTGTTAGGAAGTCCTATACGTTAGTTATGACAGATAAAAACCCTTCCTAAATAATATAGGATTTCGTAATAAAGATTATTAGAGAAGTTACGTTCTAAATTATTCTGAGACGCTTAAAAAGTAACTTTTTGAAGCTTAGAAGTTAATTGCGAGGAAACTAATAAATAGTAGTCATTAAACTAGGCAATAATATTAGGTGGTTGAATGATCGAGTAGTTAACACTAATGATCAGACTGATAAAGAGTATTAACAAATTAAAACCAAAAACGTGATGTCCTGTCTTGTTTAGTGGAGAGGATTGGTTACCTGGTTTGTGGGGCTAAAATCGACATATAAACATGTCATTGTGAAGTGTGGGAAAAGGAACCTCTCCAAATGTCCAATATTGATCTTGTCGAGAGTGGTCTACAGCTGAGCAATGGGGCTCCATTTTGTTAGTGACTTCATGGATTTGAGGTTCACTTGTTCACTCTCTTTCACATAAGTTGCCTTATTGCAAAAACAACATCACATATCATCAAATACATCTTCATATATATACACGCACATATAAATGGAAATAATCTCCAATCTTATCACCACCGGTGATAGTGGTTTAGTGGCAAGAAAGGCCTACTTAGAGCCTTCATTTCTATCATGACGTCTTAGATTTGAGTCGTGAGACACACATAGTTTAGCTTTTTGCAAGAAAGACCATGTGATGTCTGCTCTCGAAGCCTGTGATCTATTAGTTATGAAGACCTTAGGTCGAGTTTCTCGTCATCCCATCGGTGCTACCAATGGACTCACCCAATGACTACTGGAATGGGGGCATATGGACATCACCGATTCTCTTTCTCTTAAAAAAAAAAAAAAAAAAACTCCAATCTCATCTGATAAATGTAGGATATATGCAACTAGTAGTTGATTTACCATAATACATTAATAATCCTATAGTTACATGCCATTGATCTTATGTTATATCGCCTGATCAATATGACTGTCGGACATGAGACCTTACCTATATATTTATATAGAGTACTATTGACCACTTTCTCAATCATTTCTCTACGCGTGGAGTTGGTTTAGTATGTTCATCTTGTCCACTCCCACGAGTAGCAACAAAGGGCCATTAACATATGGAATTGGCTGCATTTGGAAAGTGAATGGTTGCAGACTCTTTTCAGTGTCCACTCAACTCAAGGCGTGCAAGACATTGCAGCCTTACATGTCTGATGAGATATATATGTATTGGGTTGGTTAGAAGGGAACTGTGCGCTGGTGGATGCCCACAAAGCAAATCGCGCACAAACAAACATTTTGGGAACCAACAATTTATATATTTATGATCTGATTTTCATATCTTTCAGATTCCACCAGTACCTACCAATTTCAGTTCCATTATTGCATGTCCATTATATGAGACTCCTAATTGATGATAATTTCATTTCGTTTCTCTCTCACCCAAAGTACTAATGGTAATAAATCTTATGCTTTGTGAGCACATTTTACCATTTATATAATGTTTGTTTTTGGTTAAAGTTGGTTCATGTTTTCTTCAACAAGCAAAGTACGTACTATAGTAGTTTTGGTACTAGGTGGAGGAAAATGTGTTAACGTTAATTATTGGGTTATTTTTAAATTTCTGTTACTAGCTGTTGATATGAACCCCAACCCCTTTGGGATTTCCAAAACTGATTTGAGGGTGAAGTTGTTGGCCTAGTTGGGAAATAGTTTAGCTGGAATTTACCTTTTCTTCCTTATTGATTGTAGAATATCGCTTTTCTTTAAATACAATTCAAATTATTAGGAACTCAAGGAAGTTGTATTTATGATATAATTATGACGTATTGATGGTTAGAAAAAGCATACCAAAGATTAAATTAGAATACCACTACAAGGACCATAGGCAGTGGCGGAGGGTGTATGGGCCGCCCCACTGATTTCTATATATATATATATATATATATATATATATATATATATTTCTTAATTTTGTCCAAATTCAAAATCAGTTATCTTCATATAAGCCCTCACTAAATATGGACTATTTAGCCTTTAGTTGTTGTTGTTTTTTTTTTCTTTTTTCTTTTTTTTTTTCACTATTTCAATATCTGCACACACTTGTTTTTTCTTTCTCCCAAACGCCAACCCAAAAAGATTCCTCATTTTGAAATGGATCTTCTCAAAATGAACATTTCAAAATTATATGACGAACAAGGCTTAGTTTTTCCCAATTATCCTAACAACATATTGGTTATACAATAATATAATATAGATAAAAGAAGAGGAAAATGTATTGTTGGACAGTAATATATATATATAAATATATATATATATATACCTTCATTGAAGTAAATAAAAGACTAACTTTGCCGCTTGTCACACACACCATTATGGAATGTGTTGAGAACATTTTGAATAATATGTATCATTACACCAATCGTAAAATAAGGGCTAAAACTTTTAGCAAATTAATAGCGCCCCATAAGTTGTCTCATTGTCTCAAAACCCCCAATCAATGAAAATGCATGCCAATAGTTGGCAACAACTCACCCTTCTACTGAATTAATGCAAAATCTCTTTATCTCTTTTAATTTATAAAGTCATTGAAGAAAACCCCCATAATAATATTATGAAGCTTCCAACTGCTATTAGTCAGATCGACCTCGTCTCATCATCATTTTTAATAAATATTTTAGGGCTAAAATTCATTTTTAATAAATATTTTAGGGCTAAAATGAAGTACGTACAAGGTGCAGGTATAAGGTCTTTTCGAGAAGGTAATATTTGACTATGAGATGTGAGAGTACAACTTGGGAAGGTTGAATCTCTATCTTATGAAAACAATTCATGAAAATGCAACGATAGAGAAATTAGAAAAACGTAACTGGTCCCCTCCAACCAATTATTTATTTTATTTATTCATTTTTTTCAAAAGCAATTATTTATTTATAAATTTGCTTGGCAAACTATTATATTTGTTATTATAAGGTTGTCTACGTTCATTGGACGGCTTAAGAAATAGATTGGATTATCACTTACCATTATTGACTTGTATTCTCTGGTTGCCTCTGCATGGATAATATTATATATGACCAAGCATAATAATAATAATAATAATAATAATAATAATAATAATAACAGCAACAACAATAATAATAAGGACCTAATCCTAATCAGCAAGATAGCATTTCGGAAAAGGACATTTGTTGTAAGAAATTATAGGGATTCTATTTTTTTAGAATCCTATTCTTAAAATTAGTTTTTTTTTTTTTAATTATTGGAAAAAGGGACAGCGTATAAGTCATATATATGTCTCATCTTCTGTGGGGGCATAAAGAATAATAAGAAGATAATATAAAGGAAAAGCTAGATAGAGGAGCTGTTTAGCAATGAACCTGTCAAAAAGAAAAGAAAAGAAAAAATTAAAGAGAATGAAACAAACGAAAATAGAAAATGGAGATGCAGGGTATCGAACCCTGTACCTCTCGCATGCAAAGCGAGCGCTCTACCATTTGAGCTACATCCCCAACACACATATGTGGAAGCCTTTTATTCTATTCGACCAAAGTATTTTACCCCGTGATCATACTAAATTAAGGAATATAATTACATTTTAAGGGGAAAAATTCATTCTATTTCCAACAACAGTTTTCATCTTTTGTTCTAAAGATTTGAGTTCGGTATATATCATATAGTTTAGTTTAGGATGACGTTTTTTTTTAACAAAATCATCATGTCGTTTCTCCTACTTGAAAAGTGAAATAAGCTAGTCAGTTTTTCAACCTTTTTTTCCCCCTTACTAAAAGCACGTCTCTTTAGCTTTAATTTTCTTGGCGTTTATTATTACTTAACAAACGGCATGTAGTTCTACAAATAACGTCGTTTGTATTTGAAATTGAACGACATGTCCTTTGGATTTTTTTACTCCTTACTCCTTTGAGTAGAGGAAACGACATGACGTTTCACTTGATGACAAAGCGGTTTGACGCTTCATGGGGGGGAAAAAAAAAGTGTTTCTTTTAGCTTGCTTGTCGTTTATTATTGACTTAAATACGACATGTTGTTTAGATCTGACAGTTGACGTGACGACACTGCTTTCGTTATGATGTCGTTTGTAGACAAAGACGTTATGGCACTTACCTTTAGGACAATATGACCTTCTTGTTTGTCGTTTTTACCAGAAGAAAACGCAATCGTTTAATGAGTTATGCCTACAATCACGGCATCTAGCCGTGATTGTAGGTATAATTTGATAGTAATTTTATATTTAATTTTATCATAAAATATAAAGTTCAAATCATCTCACCTATATTTAAAAAAAAAAAAAAAATCGACATCAAGCCTCTAGTTGTAGGCCCTGGAATAGAACGACATGTCATTTATGCATGGTTTTTGTTGCTGGAATTTTTTTTTTTTTTGGCTTTGAACTATAATTTTAGCAAGAACTGCCCAAAAAAAAAAAAAAAGGAGAAAGTACTTAAATAACATAAATTTGAAAAGCATTGCATCAACATGATACAAAAAAGTAATATTAGACCATTATGATAAAATATTAAACTAAAGTAAATTAGAATTTGTGTCATGTTAATCAAGATAGGAGAATTTGTGTCTTGATGAACAGACAAAACAAAAGTGATTATTTGGATAATTTTCTCGTATTTTCTAATTCATATTTCAGCAGATTTAACAGATTCTTCATTTTTTTTTTCTAAAATTCTAATGGTTAAGGTGATGTTACTATAATTTTAATCCAGTTAATGGACTTTTACAAAATAAAAAAAAATAAAAAATAAAAAATAAAAAATAAATCAAGTGTTGTACATTCTTGCTCAGCATTTGAAAATGGGCCTAGACCAAATGGGTGCAACTTCTAAGCTAGACCATCTATTGGGCTTACCCAGCCCAACACTGCCAAAACACTGGACACGCGGGTTGTTACTAAACTCACACCCGGTCATATTCGCAAACGACCAGAGTCCGCACAGACAGTAAAACTTCGAGTCGATAAGGCAAAAAAGACTGATCAACAGACAACCTCATCACCTTGGAAGTGTTGGGGATAACAAAAATAAAAAAATCAGACAAGAAGACAACCATACAAAAACGAAACAACAATGGCTTCGATCTCGGCGGTAACACTGTCGCCATGGCTGTCGAGTAGAGTCACGACGCGAGCACCGCAAACTCCGTCCGCTTCTCTCACTTTCCTCACTGGTTCCAGACGAAGCACGGCCTCCTCTCTCTCCACGAACGTCGCCGGCAGCAGCTATAGCCGGCGTTCTGGGCTGCTTCACTGTTCCTTCCTTCCTTCCTCGTCTCTGGGATTTCCTTCCTCTGTTTCAGGTAATCATTTCACCGTCAATCTTCTATTGGGGTTGTCGAATTCAGCTTGTTTTGTGGTGCGCACAAGCTGTTTGATGATTTGCTTGTGTGGGAAAAATGGTGGTGTTGTATTTCCAAATCCTACTATTGTTGCTTGCTATGTGCGAGAAATTGTGTTGCTGAGTAATCTGGAGGGAATTTTTTGGTTTTGGAAGCTAAATAGTTAGTGGAGTTTTGCTAGTCTGACGAGGACTAAGTAGTGTAGTGCTAGAACTAGGCGGGGGCTAGGAAAAGGTTCTAAATATATATGTGTGTGTGTGTGTGTGTGTGTGTGTATATATATTTATATATTTCTGAATTTGGGTAGGGGATTTAAACTCTAGACCTCGATGTTGAATGCATAAGTGTGGATTTACAGCTAGGTTAAGCTTTCAATCAAGTACATTGGTGTTCTTCGTAGAAAGAATGAAAAAAAAAAAAAAAATCCAAAAAGTTGCAACTTCTCAAGATTCTAATTGAAAGAATGTAATGATATATTGTCAAGATATTTTGATTCTTTAAATATGAAATGGTCTTTTTTTCCCCTTTTCACTCTTGGTTTCCTTTCTTTCAAACTAACCGTTTTCAACTTATTTAGTTATAAACCATTCAATGGGAAAAAAGGAAAAACCGGGGTCAATTTTGGCTAGCAACCTTAGAACAGGAAACATAAAACAGAAATATTTCCTTGAAACAGTTTTCAGAAGAATTTTCAGATAACAAGATGTTATATACTATGGCCGTCAAAAATTTTATGACCAATAAAAAAAAAGGGTTTTAGAAGATACACTTGAATGGAGGTCCTTGGTTTCTTATTATAAGAGGGCCCTGCTACTACATTTACGTAGGAATCGTATGGATTGTGCATGATTAATGTAAATAACAAGCCTGATTGGTTCATAGGTTTGAATAGTTAGTTTGAACAGAAAATTCAAATTTTTGCGAGAGAAAACGCTATAGAAAAAAGCTTGAATTGTGGGTTCGAACCCGTTTGCCAAACACGGGCTTAGTTTTCTTTTAATAGAATGGAAAGTGAGGTCTCTATGCTTCATAGGATCACTGTGCATGCAATTCTTCATCACTGGTTGATTTTTCCAATGACCATGTTTGAGAGTGACACCAATGTAGAAGCTGGGAGCAATTCTGAAATAATTTCTTAATCTTCAGGTTTATCTTTGGGTTTGGATCTAAACTCTAATGTTGGGATTGGAAGAGGAAAGCGCCGTGGCTTAGTCGTGAGGGCTGGGAAGCCTGCTCTTTGTCTAACTAAGAGAAGCAGGTCTCGGAAATCATTGGCTCGCACACATGGCTTCCGAAGGCGAATGAGAACCACTAGTGGTAGGGCAGTGCTAAAGCGCAGACGCGCCAAGGGAAGGAAGATCCTCTGCACAAAGTCGAATCCCAACAGCGGGAAACGTGCTTGATCGTTTGCTCCTTCTGAACGAGTTTTATTAAGAGTAATGGTTATGTGATGATATCTCTGATTTTTGATTCATGTGTATGTCGCAAAAATTTTAAGCTTATGCAGTGCAATTTCGTTCGTATTGTTTCTATTAAAAGAATTGTGATAATTGATTTTTCACTTTGTTTCTTCATGTTATCCCATGATTCTAGTTTTAGGTTTTCCTTTTCGAAAATAAAAAATTGAATAAGTAAAGAAAAGAAAAGTAATTATTTTATTGAGTCAGGTGACCATTTTTAATTTCGGGCTAAATACATTTTATCTCCTTGATTTTTGCTCCTACACCCAAAACTTCGACACTTAACCCCTGAACTTCAACGGTTGGCATTTTACCTAAAATTTAAAGGGTAAATTCTATTACATTTCAAAATTTTGGCATTAAGATGTATTAAATAGCTCAATTTTCAGCCACTGGATGGAAAAAAAAAAAAAAAAAAAGGAATTCAGCCGTTGAAAAAAAAAAAAAAAGTTAAATCATTTTTAGCTGATTAATTTGAACAACTCAAATGTTTTTTTTTTCTTTTTTCTGTTTTTCTGTTTTTCTTTTTTTGGATAGGATCCCTCACTCAAATTTAAACCGTCGAGAAATTATGTAAAATTATTAATGAGACATATTATTCATACAATTTTCTCTGCGGGCATATATATATATATGGGCCTTCTATTGTCCTTCACAAGAAAATTGAAGGATGGTCTTTCTTTTTTAACTTGGACTTGAATTGATTATTTGCTTCGTTAAGAACTGGTTAATCCCCTTATTAATGATAGAAAAAGAAAACAACCAATCGTTTTGGGTTTCCTTTCTCAAACAAAAAATTAAATCATGTTATGCATACTCAAGATTTCATAACTTTTCCATTTCAAATTTGATTTGAGATTATTCTATTTTCTATACGTTTAGGTAAAGGTAAGGAGATGAACAAAACCATATTTTTCTTAAATAAGTTGGTAAATAATTGTATTCATTACATGTGTCACGATTATTTTTCTTCACCAGTAATCTTGGACTTGTTTATTAAAAAAAAAAAACACAAATTAACTCATGTTATATTTCTTATACCTAAATGTTATTCTCTTAAAAATTCATGTTATGATGTTGTTTAGAAAGACAGGAATAATGACATTTACTTTAAAGAATAAATAAAATAAATTTTAAAAATTATAGTTATAACTCTCAATAATAAATTGATTTACTAATTGACCAGAGTATTTACTATATTTACTCATAGCTGCCAGTTTCAAAAGACAATAGATACCTTGATAAATCATTCAGAACCTCACACGTAGACCCCATTATAACAATTGATCTAAGTAATTTTAATAAAAAAACACATCACTTGAGTGAAGAACGTCCTTCGTGTAGGACATTAACAAATGCCTATATATATATATATATATGCATTTTAAGAAGCCTCTTGACCTTGCCTCTCAGAATGCATTTCTAACTGGAAAATGTCACATTGCAGGCCCCAAGCTTATGAGAAAAAAAGTTCATATATAGAAATAAAAGTTCATATATAACTAGCTAAGACAACAGCAAGATGCTAATTAATCAAGTTTAGACAATAGCATCGGCAAGTTTCGTACGTAGATATTGTGAAATTCGAGACTAGTCTAAGGAATTGAGCTTACATCTTAAAAGGTCAACTTTTTAAGTGTAGTGACATAATATCCTTATATGTCTGTTATTATAGAACTCGGGTTTCATTTTACGACTTATAGGAGTGGATAGCGACCAGAAGACGACATGATCCTCCGTTGGATGGTACTTATGCAATTGGAAAGGAAGGACGTATGGCAATACCGCAAAGACCTTCAGGGGAAGCTACATCTCTCTCAAGTCTCATGTAACCATTTTCACTCCAATCTTCTCCCCATGAATTTTTTAGCAACCAATACTTGGTTCCGTCTTCGGCCGTCCCATACCCAACGAAAGTAACAGCATGGTGCGGTGACGTCCCACAGGGCCCGGTGAAGACCCCGGATTTGTAATATTTAAAAGAAGTCCCATTAGCGTCGATAGAGACCGACACCGGTTGCACGGACACGGCCTTCAATAGTTCCTCCTCGTTGTTGGGTGGTACCTGTTGATAGCCAGAGATTTGGACAACCGATGTCGTGCCAGCTTGACAATCGAATCTCTGCCCCCGATACGGATAATTCGCTTCGGTGGTTATGCCATTGTTTTGTATGTACTCGAACGCAAAGTTCTTTGATCCGCCGTTGCAGCCGTCGTTTTTATTACGCAGTCCACGAGTTGTTGCTCCGAAAGCGAGTAGAGACTTCCAGTTTTGATCTGTGTAATTCCATCTACTGCTGCCACTGCTGAAAATGCCCAACAACATCCTGCGTACATTCATACCCAAGTGCTAATTATAGTACTATACTACCAATTGGATTTAACAGATCTTGTACAATTAGGAAAAATAAAATAAAATAGTGCGCATATAATGAAAACTAATTATTAAAAAAAAAATAAAATCTAACGATCATATATAAGTAAAGTATCTTGTCCGGAATTGTAGGATTATGACACATGTAACATTAAAACTAACAACTTTTGACGTTCAATAATTTATTATATAATTTTTATTGTTGATGTTCTTCACTTGTAGTAAAAGTTATAAAATAATACAGGTTACACATTAAATTTTATAATGTTACATGTAGATCAACTAGTAGATGTTATACGAATTTGAAAGGGAAAAAAAAGTAATATCTGCTGAACTTAAGACTCATCTTTTATTTATATATATATATATATATATAGACGATGGGGACTAAGGAGTATTAATCAACAAAGCGCACTATTTACCATGCAAGTAAAATAGATATATTGAAAATGTGACAATTCATAAACATCGTTGACTAGCCTTTCTAAAAAATCAAATTGAACACCAGTCGAAATCATCATCAGATCTTAAGGCGCACTGACATACATACATATATATATATATATATATATATATATATACAAGTGTATATATAAGACATACATGTATTACATTTATACGTTTACATAAAAGATATCGAAAATACAAACTTTAATATCAATTTTTGAATATCATTTCAAAAAGCATGAGTCGTTATTTTTTCATTATTATAATTGCCAAATTAATTAAAAGCGTCTACCATTAAAAAGACGACAAGTGAACATTACGGGAATTGGTATTTAAAAATTTGGATTATAATTTGTAATCATCAAATAGGTATATATATATATATATATGTAATAATTATAGGTAATAATGTTGCCTTACCACAATAACCTTGGTCCTTTACAGGAGTGACAGCTCCGCGGTCTCTCCAATCGACGCTATCCGCGACGTCGGTCAGGCTCTCGTACATAAAAGGTTTGGATTCTTCACCGGATGATTCTGTGCTGATGGGAATTTTGTTACCCGTGAAGTAGACGAGGAATTCGTCATTCGTCATTCGTATAATCTGCAATTCGGTTGAGGCTCAACTTGTAAGTCTTATTATTTGCTTCATTGTTGAAGCTCTCAACATAGTGCAAATTTTCCTTGAATATCTTGAGACGCATTTCCTTCTCCGAATCGTTCGCGTAAGTGCAGCCGTACTGAGCCATCCACTGCTCATGCGCCTCGACAAGGGCAGCTTCGTGCAACGTGCTCGGGACGTGGCTAGAGATGCCAAATTAGTCCCCAAAAGCAACAACACAACAAGTGTAAAAGTGTTTTCAAGTGTTGAACTCATTGTTATCTTTGTAGTAGTCTATGGAATACTATGGCATACCGTTTAACTTGTTGAGGTATCGAAGAAAAATACTTTGGAGTATCAACGATATTGAACATCATAATTAATTAAAAGTGAGTCCCACATATTTAATATCACTGATACTTTTTAACATTACTTTGGTTGAGAATGTGTAAATATCTTGAAGTAAAGTGGATGCTAAAGCCATCTCCTACCTATAACTCTATTTTAGTGCAGCTTTTACACTAAAATAGTGCCAACTTTTGTATCAAATTTAAAATTTATCTCCAACCCCCTAATTTTACTTTGAAAAGAATATACCTGGTGATTCATTCTATTCCATTTACAAATATGATTTTATTTTAGGGAAAGTACATGAATAAAACAAATTTAAAGACCATTATATATCAACATGACAGAAAAAATTAACACTAGACTAATGTGACATAAAATTAAACTAAAGTTAATCACAATTTATGTCATGTTAGTCAAGAATAAGGAATTTGTATCATGTTGATTAATAGATGAAAAAAAGGTGATTATTTAGATAGTTTCTCTTTCATTTCATCAAATATATACTTACATATTTATTAACATATTAGTACGATAATAAACTTAATTATTTATCCAACTCTTAGAAAAACAAAATTTTGTATTATGTTTAATTACTAACAATATCAGATTTATTGAACATTAAGTTAATAAAAATGATATAAAAGGATGTCATTTTGTTGAAAAATATACAATTGGGTAAAATATAAATTTTAAAATTTTGGCCTTTTGTGCTTTAATAAAGGAGCGTTGGAGATGGTCTAATTAATTTAAGGCTGAATTTTAGGAGAAGATGATGATCCACTTGGAGCTAAAATGTTCTCGCATATGTGGCGGGGTAGACTTTTCTATATATTGCTCAAAATTGTACACTTTGAAGAAACCATTTAATTAAGGTTGACAGACATTGGTCTCAAAACTGGAGAGAAGTTGAGACACGTTTCATCTCTATTTATCAACATCATGGCCACATCAGCTAATAAATCCGTTGACTGATAGAACTTTCTGTGTTGACTGAACTTTTCTTAACTTTTATTTTCTAAATATTAATTGAAGTTGACCAAAAGAGTAGCTTAAGTACTTTCAAGATTTCTACATTAAAAAAAAAATGGTTTATTAATTTTAATTTCTTAGTTAAATTGAATTTTGGAAATTTAGGCCTAAGAAATAATGGATTCAATCGATTGGACAGTGGCGGATTTGTAAAAGGACGAGGCTCCCATTGAAATTATTTTCTTTAAGTTTTACCATAAAAATTTTTCTTTTTAATCCCCGTTAAAAATTAAAAATTATTATATAATCCCCACTAAAAGAATTTTATCTTATGCATTGTTTGATAATACATTTCAACTCCAATTAAACTGTATTTTTTCATCTTAATTTTTATTTTTTTTTGAAAAATCAATAAAATTTATAACTACTTTTTAAAAAGTCAACTCAACTCAAACTTAAAAATTTCATCTCAACTCAAACTCAACTCATTCACCAAACACCCTCTTAGACAATTTATGATTTTTTTGCTTTTCTTCTGTTGAAAATTAAAGATTATCATATAGTCTCACTAAAATTTTTCATTTTTATTTTTTAAATTTTGATGTTATTAATATTTTTAAATATGATGTATGCTTTTATTAAAATATATGTCTGGCCCGTTCTACGCAAAATAATGTTTCTTAAGAAATATTTGGAGTGGGTCCCACACTCTCTCGGAGGCAATAATGTGGAGCTTTCCATTCTTCAAATTACAGCCCCTCTGACACCGCTGGCTCAAAATACAGATCAAGAAGAAGAAGGGGAAGCAACTTTAAGAGAGATAAAGAGTTTTTTTAGGTTCCTTTTCAGTTATTACTAGCACATGAGAGAAAAATAATAGATAAATAAATAAGAAAATTAAATAATATTTAATAATGACAGTTGGTTATGATAAATAATATAATTATAATAATTTTTCAAAAATATAAACTAAAAAAAAAAAGATCTTTAATAGTTCTCTTTGCATTCTCATTCCAAACCATCATCACTGTAAGCTAAAAAAACAAATTAACATAAATCAAAAAGCGAAAAACAAAATATATAAATCTAGGGGAAAAAAAAGCTAGAAATAACTTATAAAAATAAAAAACAAAACAAAAGAAAGCAGACCATACTTATATTTTGCTCTATCGTTTTTGTCTTTAATTTTTTTTTTTTCAGGATCTCTCTCAATCATAATAATAATAATAATAATAATAATAATAATAATAATAATAATAATAATATAAAAAAACTTTTCTCTAGTGATGCAGAGATAAAGATAGAGAAATAAAAATGATCACGATAATTAAAAATAAAAATAGCAAAAAAAAAAAAAAAAAACAAAAGGAGAAAAAAACTCAACAGGGGAAAAATAGATTGGAGAAAAACAACAAAACCAAAAACTGATTCTATTATTTTTTTATTTACTGTTTTTTACAAAAAATAAATAAATAAATTTCAGTTAGATTATATACATGCAAAACACAAAAATGAACTACAACATCTAAAAAAACAAAATCCAACAAATGAAAAAGCCAAAAAAACCAAGCACAAATCGAAAAAAGAGAATAACAAAAATTTGAAAATCTGAAATGTGGAACCAAAAATCAATAAAAATTATAAAATAATAAAAATACGAAGAAAAGATGAATAAAAAACTAAACTTTAAAATTTAAATCTTAGAAAGCAGAAAAAAAAAAACAAAAGAAAAAAAAAACTAAAAAGGGGAAAAAAAGATTAAAGAAAAACAACAAAATCAAAAACAGATTTTTATTATTTGTTTGTTTATTGTTTTTTACAAAAAAAAAAAAAAGAAATTAAATAAATTTCATTTAGATTATATACATACAAACATTACACTTTAACACATCTTCAATGAAAAAAAATCAAAAATGCACATTAAAAGGGTAACAATGTCATGTTATTGTAGCTATCAGAAAAAATAACTATAAAGGAAGGGTAAAATCATCCATAAATAATTTTAGAAGGACAAAGTTGTCCCAATACTGTAGCAAGCTGTAAAATTAACTAAAGCTCAAGGGTAAAATTGTCAATTGACAAAAAAAAGATAGGGTAAAACCGGAATAACACTGAGTAAAGGAAAAAAGCAACTACAAAGGAAGGGGCAAAATCGTCCATTAATAATTTTAGAAGGACAAAGTTATCCCAATACTGTATCAAACAGTAAAAATAACTAAAACCAAGGGCAAAATTGCCAATTGATCCAAAAAAAGAAAGGGTAAAACCGGTATAACACTGTAGCGAAGAAAAAAAAAAGTAGTGATGAAGGGCAAAAAAGTCATTACACTGTAAAAAAAAGTAAAAGTTACTGTAGATTACTGTAGATCACTGTAGCAAAGTTATTGTGTATTACTGTAGCTAAAGCACCGAAAATAAAAAAATAAAAAAAAAAAGCAAAAATCACTGTAGAATACTGTAAAAAAAACAGTGAAACCCTTGCTCTCCTTTAGTATATTAGTATAATGTGTACATATTTTTGTTAGATATTAAGATTGGTATTATATATTATATGTTTTGTCTTTTGTTACTTGACTTTTATTCCGTGATTATTATTATGTGTAACTTTTATGCCTTTAAATTGTTTTTAGTTTGCTTGACTACTTTTTAGTAATTAAAATTTTACAAAGAGTAATTGGCTTAGATAATCTCTAAACTCTTATAAAGGTGATTGTTTGATTTCTTTTTTTTTTTTTTTTTTGTGCCAAGATGACCCTAAACTTTGATTTTTGGCCGTTATAGTCATTTCCGTTAAAATCCGTTAATTTCTAACAGAGTGAAAGGGTATTTTAGTAATTTATTAATAATTAGTTTTAAAAAAATTAAAATTTTTTTATCTCTCTCTTTTCTCTCTCTCCTTCAAACCAAAGCCTTCACACACACACACACACACACACTCTTTCTCTTTCTCTCTCTCTTCTAAACCAAAGCCCTCACTCACACACACACACACACACACACTCTCTCCCCCTCCTTCTCTCTGCTCAAGACTAAAGTAGCCCATATTTGGGGCCAAGATCCGGGGGTGGGGCAGGCTTAACAGCGAGGGGAGGAAACCAGATCAGAGTGCTTGGGCAGCGGTGAGGTGGGGGGAGAAGGACCTCGGGCGGCAACGAGGGTGGTGGGGGGGACTCAGTTTGGTTCTGGGTTTTGTGCTGAGCTCGACGAGGGTGAAAACAGTGGGGGGGGGGGGGGGGGGAGGCTCGACGATGGCAAAGACTTGGGGGGAGGGGGGGGGGGCTTGACGATGGCAAAGAAGAAGGAGGGCAACTCTGATCTGGGTTCTGGTAGGGTTCGGGGCTCGCGGCGAACATCAGTAGGAGGGGGGGCCAGACCGAGAGAGAAATAGAGGAGGGAAGAGGGGGGTTGAACGGCAGGGGGGGTGGGGGGTGGGGTGGGGGGTCTAGATAGAGAGAGAGAGAGAGAAGAGGGGGGTAGGGGGCGAACGGCAACGGAAGGGGGGGTGGGGTGAAGGGGCCAGACTGAGAGAGAGAGAGAGAGAGAGGAGGGGGGGTGGGGGGCGAATGGCGTCGGGGGTAGGGGGGCCAGACCGATAGAGAGAGAGGATGGGGGGTGGGGGGCGAACGATGATGGGGTGGAGGGGCCAGACCAAGAGAGAGAGAAGGGAGGGAGGACGAAACAGAGAAGGGAGGGTATTTTAGTAATTTTAATTATAAAAATAATCATTTCAATAACATTTCGTTAAAAATTTAATGGATTTTGACGGAAAGAATCATAACAGCCAAAAAAATAAGATTTTAGAGTCATCTTGGCAAAAAAAAAAAAAAAAAAAGAATAAGGATCAAACTGTCACCTTTGTAAAAGTTCTGGGACTATTTAGGCCATTTACTCTTTTGTAAAATGATTATATTTAACTCTAGTATTTAAAATAGTTTTAAGATCAAATAATTATCAAAAGGAAGATGCTTTTACAAAAAAAATATATAATGAATAATAATACTAATATAAAATATTAAATAAAATCTTAGTGAAAGAAAATCAGACTAACGTTCAAGATTAATGTAGCACACTGTCAAGAATCAGCAACGACAAACATACGCAAGTTATAGCTGAAAACGAATGTGAGGTCATTTTTCTTTTTTTCAAGAAAGAGGAAGTGACAACAAATTCAAACTGATCATTACTAAATCATGGAATGTCACATAATGTATTGTTTTTCTTGACAGTAATGACTCCTTTTTACCTTAAACGAAGACACTTTAGTTGTCGCTAAAAATATTTTAGCGACAAACATACGACGATGAAGTATTAGCAATGAACTATTACTCGTCACTAAATAGTTATTAGCAGCGACTTACCTATATTACACCCTTTTCCTTGTAGTGAATTGTATGAATATTGGATCTTGATTTAATTGAGTTTTTTAAGTAAAACCAGAAAATTTGCCACGAGACCTAAAAACAGAAAGACTGGTCTAGAGGAGAAGCCTCTCCAGATTCCCATGGCTTTAATGAAGCTATATTAATTAGGAACCTAATTTAGTTCGATTTTTTTTTTTTCTGGGCTAGAGTTAATTAGATTAGAGACATCATTTATATAATGACACATCATTTCCCTTCAAATTTCAACGAGTGTCATTGACCAACTTAAATTAAAAAAGAAATGTTTTACTCAATTTGCCTTAAAATTATTAGCATATATGTGTGTGTGTGTGTGTTCATCTTAATTGCAGAGGATTTTTTTACTGGTTGTGTGTATATATATATGTTCCTAAATATTAAACGTAGATCCTTATTAGAAAGTATACAAAATTGAAAAGCTGGTAACAAAAAAATATGAGGACCTATATATCTATCAAGATTAATTACTTGGCCAAATTAGTACTTCCAAAAGCAAGAACACAACAAGTGTAAATGTGTTTTCAAGTGTTAAACTCATTGTGATCGGTGACTTAGAAAGTGATCGGGTTCAAAAAGTGTAAATATCTTCTTCTTTTTCTTTTTCGTAAATATTTTGTCAATTATACTATGTGTGGCGGGGTAGGAATTTTACTACGTCAAAAACTGTCCCCTTCATTGAAGGAACCATTAAGGTAGTCATATATAAAATTTTAGTCTATATCATAACCATTAGTGGTAGTTTCAATCTAAATCAATTTTTTATGATGAGTTTGATACCAATTTTTTAATATAAATGAGAAGAAGGAACTAAAATTTTCACTCAAATTAAAAAAAAAAATAAACAAAATAGGGAGAATCAGAATCTAGCCTCAATGGCAAACTAAACAAATAAATAATTAAATAATTAAAGTAAAAAAGAAACAACCCTTCACAAAAGGGAAACAAATTCAAGCAAAAATTTAATTCATTGAAACCCTTTTTGATGTAGCGGAAGTACATGTTAGAATAATTAAAAAGTAAAAAAAAAAAAAGGAATAAATCATTTAAGTTATTGATTTACACAGAATGCATCGCTCTAAAATCTGTTGATTTACACAGAATACTGAAAATTAGCATCAAATTCAAGTGATTCACCAAGATTACTGAAAATTGAAAAGAGAAAAACAATTTTCATTCAACATCAACCAGTCTTCATTAATTACAAGAGGATACCCTTATTTATAGGACAAAATTCAAGTGGAAAACTAAGCCGATATGGCCTAACATAATTTAAAATATAATGATTTACGAAATTTTTTGGAGATAAAAAGCTTCATTCAGACACTTTCAGAAGTAATTTTTGAATTAAAAAATATTAGAAATAACTTTTAAAAAATTCTATCAATCTTGTGTTCTCAATAAAAGACGAAAGTGGACAATGATTACAAATATGAGAATTGAAATTTCTCAGAAGATGGGAGCCGGTCGATTGCTTGGAGTTAAAGTTGCCAATGTCCATATTCATAGCGCGTAGGACTTTTCCTATATTAAAGAACTTTCCGTTTCATTGAAGGAACCAATATGGTTCACATATTAGTTGAAGTAGGCCATAAGTGAGCCATTTCACAAGGTCATTATATCACTTCAAGTAAATACAGGAATCTAGTACTTTGACGATTTATCAACGGATACAACTAGCTCTCTTCATCTGTGAAATTAAAGCTACTATACATGACAAGAGTTTCCAAGTGCATAAATGAACACGCAAACATGATTTAAAATAAAAATACAAGAAATATTAAAAATCTAATAAAAAGACAAAAAAAAAAAAAAAGATTATTAATTCCTACCCAGTTGTCAGAACCTCTTAAACCAGCATGAGGCCCGCACGGGTCTGCGTGGGCCAAATGGGTGCCTAGCAACGGCCAAGGCAGGCACCGGCGTAGCATGGCAAAAACCATTGTGAAATCCTGGTACATACCATGGTGAAAGATAAAAAACCGTCGTGATATCTTTTTGTGACGGTTTAAAATTGTCGTGAAATCCTTTTTTTTTTTTTTTTTTTTTAATAGTTGTGAGTAAGTTTGATTCAGTAAACTATAGTTTTTCCATTAAAATGTTAGTTGTAATGGGACATTAATTAAAAGACGTGGAACATGAGAATCAACTCGGGTTTATAGATATATAACACAATATAGTTGGAGAAATTCAAAGAGAGCAAGATATATATTTTACTAATTATAAAAGATCACCTCGTTATCACATTACATAATTGTACATAATAAAACTTAAAAATTTTGCCACATAATTATATTATTTTTAAAATATTCCAAACAATTTACCAGTATAGTATATTTGAAGTAAATGTTTTCAAACATGTCGCGCAATGTAATTTGTGTTATTTAGCCATTTTTTGAATGTCATTAAAACGTTTAGAACGCGAAAAACATATATAGGCTGCATTATTTCAACAGCCAAGAAAACATACATGAAAATACAAACTCAAACATATATTATCTGTGAATTAAACAACATAAATTAGAGGATAAAAACAAGAGAATCCAATAATATCCTCTATATATTATTTCCTAGATCTTCGTAATTAGAGGTGGACTAGAGCTAAAAATTATGCAACTGGATATGAAGCATGTTGAGCAACACCACAGAGACCAGCAGGCGACTCAACATCTCTTAAGATCCTCATGTACCCATTCTCACCCCACGTCTCTCCCCACGAGTTCTTCAGCAGCCAATACTTCGTCCCGTCCTCCGTCGTCCCGTACCCGACGAAGGTAACGGCGTGGTTCAGATCAGTCCCACAGTCGCCGGAGAAGACCCCGTTAGAGTACATCTTGAAATTCTGACTGGATGCATCGATTGCAATCGAGACTGGTTGCATCGACACCGCCTGCAGCAGCGCCTCCTCGCTGTTGGCGGGCACTTCTTCGTAGCTGGAGATATGGATAGTAGTGGAGCGACCGAACGAGTTCTCTCCAACTTGACAAGATCCGTCCATTCTCTGGTAGGGGTAGTCAGATTCAGTAGTGATGCCGTTTTGTTCGATGTATTGGAATGCGGTGACCATATTTCCACCACCGCAGCCGTGGTTGCCTCTATCGGTGGTGCAATCTACAAGTTGTTGCTCGGAGAGTGACACCAGATTCCCAGTTTTGATCTGCATTGCACCCTCCACAGCTGCCACCGCTGAAAATGCCCAGCAACACCCTGCATATTATACATATAAAGATTTATATATATACTGCGGGTGCTTATTTTGTTATATATACATATACATTAATTTTTTTATTTTTTTTATTTAAAAAGAATGTAGATATAAAATTTTCAACTGAAAAGGAGCAAATCAAAAGTAATTTTCAAAAAAATAGTCGAGGAAAAGATGCAAAATAAAAATAAAAATAAAATGAGTACAAGCTTTTCAGGCCAAAAAGAAAGAATAATAGTAATAATAGCACTAAAGAATTAAAGAAATATCAAACAATTTCATCAGGAAAAAAAAAAAAAAAAAAAAAAACAAAAGCCCACAAAAGACAAAGTAGAAAGACGAAAGTTTTGAATAGTAAAAACACTTTAGTTTTATATAATAGTAATATAGATATATTGTTCAATGTTAAATCTTATCCATGAAGTAGTTAAAAAGATAATATAAACTTGTTTGTGACAACCTTCATAATTCGCCTTTAGATCTCTTCACAAGGGTACAATGCCAAATTATAAATTCTTTCATGTATTTCAAATTGTTTTGGCACTCTAAATAGATATCATAGAAGATGTAATAAAAATTAAAAAAATACTAAAAATAAGCCACCACGACATCTATCAAATCCACATCTGCACACTCTATCTAGTACATATAGGAATAACTAAACTTTATAGCCCAAGGGTTTGGTTGGCAGAGATTCTTATAAATTGTACTTTTAGTTTACGAATACACAAAATCTAGTTTTGAAATTAATTGTAAATAATTTATTAAAAGAGCCTATAGTCAAATCTAAAAAAATGTGGATTTTGAAAAAGTTCGTTTGAATAGACTTTAAAACTTATATCACAATTTCAGTAAAACATTATAAACATTATATTTACTTTTTTATTGCTTATTAAAAAAATTTGAAAATCATTTCAAACAATTAAAATCTTTTTAAAAATGTAGTTTTAAATATTTGTTTGTCAAAAGGTCAAAACTTATTCTTCTCTCCTTCTACTTTCGAAAGCGAAAACAAAACCTCTTCCAAAAACCCTAGAAATCATATCTTAAAATCTCCTTAAAATATTTAACCCCATCCGAAATAAAATGAAAGAAAACATTGTATAAACAATATTATCACAAAAATAACTGAAAGCACAATCCTACGTTTTGCACTTGTACGTGTCAATATTAGTATAAGTAAGGAGCATATGGTTGATCAATATTTAAAAATTAGAATATGTGTACTTCTAAGAAACGAATAATCCACTATAAGTAGCACACATATGCTTATATATTGTCTTAATTACCACATTCGCCTTGATTTTTCACAGGAGTAACAGCTCCTTGGCTTCTCCAGTCCACGCTAGATGCCACATCAGTCAAGTTTTCATAGAGAAAAGGCTTGTTTTTGCCGGACGAACGCGAGCGGTGATCAGGCAGCTTGTAACCGGTAAAGTAGCCGAGGAATTCTTCGTTCGTCAAATCTGCAAATGGGTTGATGCTCAGCTTGTAAGTCTGACTCGAGTCGTTGTTAAAACTCTCCACAAAGTGCAGATTGTCCTTGAAGATCCCTAACCGCATTTCTTTCTCTGCGTCGTCGGCGTAAGTGCGTCCATAATGAGCCATCCATTGCTCATGCAGTGTCTCAACAAGTGCAGGTTCATGCAACTCGCGGGACATGGCTTTGGAAGCCCAAGTTCCTAAAATCAACAACATTGCAATAAATGAAAATGTGTTTTCATGCGTTAAACCCATTGTCTATAACGAACCTAGCAAACTTCTAACAATGTGCGTGCGTGTGTGGATTTTTTTTTTTTTGAACTCTAACAATGTGTTTAGCTACTTGCAGGAAAGATGTGAAGAAGTTATCATACCTGCTGGGTATATATAGAAGAATAGGGTTTGCACTATTGGTGCAATATTAAGACCAAGTAAAAGGGACATAAGTTTTTCAACGTTGTCCCCACAAAATGAAGGCCAGTTGGAATACTTAAAATTTTCTATCGTGTACAATGGGGTAGAAACATACAATATATGATATCGGTTATAATCTCAATATTATTTTGTTGACATAAAAATATCGCATTGTATTTTGTTGAGAAAATTACCTTAATAACCATATTTTTTAATCTATTGATTAATATGACACAAATTCTCCATTTTTGACTAACAGGACACAAATTTTAATTAACTTTAGTTTAATTTTGTGTTATATTAGATCAGTGTTGATTTTTTGTATCAAATTAATACAATGGTCTCTAAATTTGTGTTATTCAGGTGATTTCCCTCATTTTGATACACAATATATAGTATGCCTTGTACATTATTAATGCAATAAAATATATGCAAACAAACATATGGCCGTAAAGAAGAATTAAAGGAAGATGGTAATTATCTGACGGGTCAAGATTTTGAAGATTAAAGTCATAGGAGTCCTTCATGCACATGCAAAAACTACATGGCGGGGGTCAGGACTCAAATTCTATACTAATGTGATTTCCGGGATCAAAGGGCCATATTTAGGCACTCTGGACACGTTCCTTCCCATTATATGTGCATGAGTTCGTGCGTGACTGATGTTTACTAATGTGATTGACGATATCAGCTAGCTCATTTACAGTCTGTCTCTGTAACTAAGAAGAAAGTCTTGGACCGCGAGAGAGGAGATGGAATGAGGGTCATAGAGTAACGTAACGGCTTACGTAGGTGGGTCGTTACAAAGTCCTACCTAGGCCGTTATGCATAGGTTGTAGAAAGTTGATATAAAGCTCATGATCAGGTCACTTAAATTGTAACGACCCGCCTAGCACAGGCCGTTACCATACATACATACATACTGAACTTCTCATACATACTTACATACTTACGAAAAACAGCGGAATTTTTTTTTTTTTTTTTTACAGACATAAAAGCCTATAACGCGTGCATCATATAAATGTGTCTGTAGTAAGGATTTTAAAGATAAGATAAATACATAAGGAAACAAAACGCGTAGCGGCTAGATTTCCCACATTTCACAGTTTGCCCCGCCACGCCCTTCCATCTTGCATCAACCATTGCTGACAGGTTGTTTACCTACAGCATAGACGTAAGACAGTGAGCTTTCGCTCAGCAAGTACAACTTCCTATACCGCGACATAAATAAACATAATCTAACCTTACATATTCTAACTTAACTTATCATACATATCGTACCACTTCTTAACTTCATTCCTCATAGCATAACATACACATCATAATGCATGGTCCATTTATGCTCGTATTATGCTCAATTCATTCTTAACTTACTTTCATTACTTATCTTACTTATGGGCCCCTTACTTGTGTGTACGTACCGGGCGCGCGACTACGGAGTGGTTGGGGCGGCCAGACCATTTCCAACTCAAACCATAGTCCAACCCGACCTAACGCGGGTCGGTACAACACAGGCGACTTGCTCGCCATCTTACTTTCTTTTCATCTTATCATGTCATACTTGATCTTATTATTCTTATAAGATTTCGTGAACATGCCTCGTCTTCTCATACATACATGCTTCATGTCTTAATAATCATAACATAACATTCATTATGAACTTACCTTGACTTATCATATTTTATAACCTAGCATACAACATAGAATTAACATGGCATATAGCATGGCATAACAACAACATAACATAGCAACAGCAACATAACATAGCAACAACAACATAACATACAATAAGGCATACACCCCTAACATACATCTAACAATAACATACTTGGGCAAGTACCATGTAACGCCCCGACTTCCCACGCCGGGTCGTCACCTTACTTACATGCTGAACTTAAACTTGCGGAAAATCTGGGGGAAATTTTTTTTTTTTCTTTTAAACTTTATTTTAAAACTTTCAACTTGAACTTCATCCTCAAACTCATACTTACTGATAGGTACTTACTCGAGTACCAAACTTTCAAACCCTCCTTGAAGGCCAGCGAAATCAAATTGTAGACCAAACCCGACTTAATGCGGATTGGTACCACAAGAGGCAACTTGCTTGCCATACATACATAAACTTTGTCATTCATACTTAAAACATCATGAAAATATGAAAACCCTTTTTCATTACAACATATTTTATAGAGTATATATTTTTTTTAAAATCCGTGGCAGTGTCCATCCCACATTTCACAGTCCGCCGCACCAGCCTTCCACAGTATTGCATCAGAGATTGCTGGCAGGTTGCTTACCTACAGCATAGACGTAAGACGTGAGCTTTCGCTCAGCAAGTACAACTGTTACATCCGCGACGCAAAGCATATATCATTATGCATGAACCAATTATGACCTTTTATGAATCAAATATGGATTCATAACTTAGCTTAGTTCTATTCCTTTACTTATCATGTGTGCTCGTACCGTGGTACATAGCCAAGGAATGGTTGAAGGCGGCAGTCCGTTTTAACTCAAACCATGAAACACAAAGTTTAACATGGAGTAGTTTAGGTAGCCATCCAATCCAACTCAAACCATGAACCATACCATTTAAACCCGCCTTTGTGGCAAGTCGGTACGACACAACATCTTACTTGTCTTGCTCTTACCAGGTGGTTTAACATTAGTGAACATGCTTCATGATGTCACAATATTACGACATATAACATAACATAACCTCATTCATAACATACCATAACATATCATACCATAATATCACATGACATAACATACCATAACATTACACGCCATAACATATCATCACATGCCATAACATACCATCACATTAGGCAAGTAACAACAAAGGGCCTATGCTGTAGGCGGAGTTGTACTTACCTCTCTTATTATGTCCTGCACAATGCTGCTCCTGCTCTGAGTATAGCTGCAGGTTCCCTCCTGCTTGTTGAAGGACATAGGTGAGGTTCTAATTAGTATTGTGGAATGTTGGTGATCTAACCAACGTGCCTACATAATCCTAGTTGTATGTCCCCGATACTAGATGTCTTACTCGGTTACAAATAGTAACCCTATTATTTTAAAAACAACCCAATATGGATTAATCTTTAAGAGGTTACGTTGGATACCCTCATGTGCTAAACCTTTATACATACCGTTAGGGTTAGGTTACCTTCCTAACCTTGTTACCTCAATTAACCCTATATCTTAGTCCAATTTATTAATCTTGGTATCCTTTAGGGTTATCTTGACTAATCCTTAAGGTTAATTGTAGTCAAACTCTTGGTCAACCAATGTCAACTTTTGGTCAACTAAGGTCAACCCTATACGGGTCAAACTTGAGCTTTAGGCTTTGGCCCAGTAACTCGGATATCACTTCCGGTTATTACCCGTAATCATCTTGCTTACCCAATTTGGTTAAAAAAATCCATTTTCCATTTCTTTGGAAACTTGGGTAAATTAACCTCAAAAAATCTTTTACTTAACTCATAAAATTCATATTTTTGAAATAGGTTTTTGTAAAATCATTTAGGGCTGGAAACTGCCTTTGGAATAGTTTCCCTAGTCAAAACAGTGGTTTTGGGGAAAGATACAATTTTTCCGAACTGTTTTTAGAAAATCCTGTGCAGGAATTTCCTGTTCCCTGCACAGTCTTTATAAAACCGTGTCAGTTTAAAGATCCATTCCGATTTTGAAAAATTTGTCTCACGAAAGTTGTAGCTCTCGAAAAATCCTAAAACTTTCATGTTTTGAGAAAAATCCAGTTCTGCTTGTATTCTTGTCAGTTTTAATTTGAAACTGGCTGAACGTGTAGACTAGGTCTGGGCAGACCAGTCTCGGTTTTCTGTAAAAACGGAGGCCATTGGAGCCTTATTTTGGAAAACTGTCCACGGTGTCCCCTAGGAACCCTTCTGAACAACTTTCATGTTTTACGTTTCACCAAGTTCGGCCTCTAAAAGCCTTAAATTTCCACTTTCCCGAAACTGGCCAGTTTGGAATCCGAATTGGCAGTTTCGGTTGTTAAGTCTGGTTTACGTCCTATTTCGCGCAAACTACCTCAACCGAACACGCGGGAGCCTAGATAGCAAGCATGCAGCGTATTCTATCATCCCACATGAACAATCATGCAGCTCGAACGGGTCCATGCAAACCAAACCCAAAAAGCTCTAATCCTAGGTTTGCAAGGTTCTAACTTTTGCATCTCATTCAAACAAGCATCAATCATTCACCCTTAAGCTAGCAGCCAAGCATGCACTGCCTAGGGCAGATTTTGCACCAAGAATATCAGGGGACACACAACCATTCACATCTAGCATGCAACCTAATATTCAATCATCATAAGCACATAAAATTAAAGCTCATAACAAAATTAAACATCAAACGACCCTTAAAGCCTAAATCAAGCACCACATCTAATCAATCTAGGGCAAAGAAAACTTGAGCTTATGCTCTTACATCCTCTCAACTTGAAATACAAATAAAATTCCAAATTGAACTCAATGGAAGGATTAGGGCTCAAGGAAGTTACCTTAGATCAAAGTTAGGGTTTGAAAATTGCAACTCCCCTTCCTCCCTTGCCTTCCCTTGCCCACGGCTTCTCACCACACCAATATACCAAAAATTTTGGTTTGGCCTCAAGATTTGTCCTTCACCTAAGGCTCGGCCACACCACCCTTGTAATACCAAAAATTGTAGTTTTTCAACTACTTTCCCCTGCTCAAAACAGTGGCTGCCCTAGACCAAACAAAATGGTCTCAAAACTTGTTTTTGATCTTGTTTTCGGTTGATTGAATCAAACCCGAATTGACCCTAACTTTTCCCCTTAAAATTTTCGGTTTCTCTCTTGGTTTCCCTGTACTCAATAATTCGGCAGCAAGCCTAGAAAAGGGTTGGGAAAATTTCTCAAACTCTCCCCTTAGCTTCCCCTTGCAAACCGAACACTAACCTAGGCTTGGCTTAGGAAAATTTTGGTTTTTCTTGGCTCCCTCTCACTTTTTCTTTCTCGGTTTTGGTGGGCAGAAAATTTGCAAGAGGTTGGCTAGATGTTGTGAATAAAATGAATAAAGGTCACCCCTATTTATAGGCAAAAGGGGAACTTTTAAAAATTGCAATTTGACCCCTAAATTTTTGAAAAATTGCCAAAAAGGCATGCTAGGTGGCCGGCCATGCTTTTTGGAGAACAAGAAAGAATTTTCTTCTAGAACAAGACACTTGTCTTTAAAGGGTTGGTTCATGGAATTATGATGTCATAAATCCAAATAAGATGATGTCATAAATCAAAAGGTAGGTGATGTCATCCTAAGGCCTCGTTTGGCTACTTTTTGAAAAAGCAGTCCAATTTTAAGCTATCACAGATAAATCCAATACTGTGTTCACTAATACACAGTACAATTTAGTACTGTTTTGCTTGACTGCAGTCCAAAATTTATCTGTGTATTTTTGGACTGTAAAAATTTTTCTTATTATTTCTGAAAGGCATTAGGACTTTGATATCCAACTTAGTGTGCTTGATTTTTCTAGGGTGGTCTCATAGCTTATTCTTGTTATCTTGTCCAAAAAGACAATTTTCGCAGTATATTTCTCATACTGCTTATCCCATTACTGTATAGTCATATCTTTGACTGTTCTTGATCAACCCTTGACTTTTTGGTCAACTTTGACTTTCTTGGTCAAACTTTGACCAACATGGAATCATGAAATTTCATCACGCCATTTTCCTTAAAATGCCTTATACTAGGCTAAGTAATCCATCGTTGAATCTCGTAGCTAATTAACCGAGAACTCAAACTTGTACCGATATTCTATTCCAAACATGATCTAGACTTAAGTTTTCCTCATTCAAAGGAAATCTAGAGTCATAAAAATTCGGGTTATTACATCCTACCCTCCTTAAAAGATTTTCGTCCTCGAAAATTTGAATAATCCTGAGTGGTTTTTCTTCAAATCCACCATCAATCCATAACAAGTTACTATGGATTGAATAACTTGTTCATGTTCCCATTTTAATACCCTAATGGGATCATGTCTTTTATATAGAACCATAATCTTCGTTCTACATCATCATAATTCATTCCTCAAACTCTCATGCTTTCATTTCATACCATCATACTTTTCTTTCATACTGCATCACAAGAACTATTTACATGAAAAACTGAGCAAGTATATCATATAACTTGCCATGTTTGAAAAGCATATATATAACTTTTCCATACTTAAAAAAAAAACATATCATATCACATAGCTTTTTCATATTTGAAAAGCATTTTGTGTTTTATTATCTTGTCTTAACATGTGGGCCCATAGTGTACGTACCAAATGCGCGCAGCCTCCAGACAAAGCTAGGGTTTGCAAGGTCCCTAACAATTCTGGGAATTTTATAAGCCTTTGCGATTTTACGAAAGGTC
Organism: Ficus hirta; assembly: GCA_038430175.1. Classification (NCBI taxonomy): domain Eukaryota; kingdom Viridiplantae; phylum Streptophyta; class Magnoliopsida; order Rosales; family Moraceae; genus Ficus; species Ficus hirta. Next base: position 10,730,519 of record CM076589.1, read on the forward strand.
TTATAGTCTTGACCCTTCACGATCACGGACGGTCAAGATCACAACTGAAACATGTAGCCTCCACGATCACGGGAGGTTGGTACGACACCTTACTGTTACTTGTCTTTTCATGTATCTTAATATGTTCTTACATTTAAGATACTTTTTGGAATCTTTTCCAATTCAATCATGAAAATCAATAATAAATAGTATTATTGAAAACATATTACTGTTCAAGTGATGCAATGAAAGGTATCCTTGTATCAACTAGCTGCTTGTTAGCTAGTAGAAACGTTCTTCTTGCCTTTAGCATTTCTTTTAAAGCTCAAAGGCATAATCATAGTTCTGAGGGATATCTAAAACTCCCAATCATCATCTCATAATTTCCATTACTTAAATAGTTGTCTACAGTCGACCTTAATCATCCATTATATGTCGACTTCAGGGTTGGTGCCATCGACCTTAACCTCGTTAACTTCATATCATCAAATCTCATAATCATCATCCTTATCATAAAAAATCATAGCCTAATAAATTGTTGTTGGTAGCATATTGCTTATTTGCTACCCCCAAACTAAGGCATCCTCAAAATTTTCCCCATGTCCAATATTTCTCTTATGGAGCAAAAGTTTCACAATCAGGAAACTTAACTTCCATAATCTCAATCCAATTCCTTAAATGGAAAGATCACTATACCCAAAATGAGGCGATAGGCTATCTAATCTTAGAGCCTACTCATTTCTTATTGCTATTCTAGCGATCATCATATCGTAAGCTTAGTTTATCCATCACGCTTCCACTGTGCGACTCTGATTTACTGGCAATAAAAGCCCATAAACTCATTCGGATAAGCATGTCAGATTGCAACATAGCTGACGTATCGTCTCATGTACATATCCTAGTACATCTTGATATCGCGGTAATACATGGGCGATCCTTGCTGTCGTCAAGAAATCCATTTAGGAATCTCCTCTCAAGATCCTCTTGGCCAAGGCTCCTTGCACGAGCTTCCTTGACTAGACGTTGGCTCGAATGGCAAGCATATTCTGAAGATACGTCCCTGCATGACATAATCTGAGGAGGGTCTCCATATCGTGCATCCATTCCTTGAGTCTTATTGAAGATGCGAAGCTTCTCCTCCATTCCTCGGAATGTCTACGGAGCCTCGTGGTCCTCTTTAATCCGACCAAATTTAACACTAGGTACATGTCATTATAATAATCTTATAAAACAAAGTAAGAAAACAACTTACAAAACTGTGGTGCTGGCAGCAGAACTGTGAAACTGGATGGCAGGAACTCTGCTCTGATACCAAACTGTAACGCCCCGACTTCCCACGCCGGGTCGTCACCTTACTTACATGCTGAACTTAAACTTGCGGAAAATCTGGGAAAATTTTTTTTTTTTTCTTTTAAACTTTATTTTAAAACTTTCAACTTGAACTTCATCCTCAAACTCATACTTACTGATAGGTACTTACTCGAGTACCAATTTCAAACCCTCCTTGAAGGCCAGCGAAATCAAATTGTAGACCAAACCCGACTTAATGCGGATTGGTACCACAAGAGGCAACTTGCTTGCCATACATACATAAACTTTGTCATTCATACTTAAAACATCATGAAAATATGAAAACCCTTTTTCATTACAACATATTTTATAGAGTATATTTTTTTTTAAAATCCGTGGCAGTGTCCATCCCACATTTCACAGTCCGCCGCACCAGCCTTCCACAGTATTGCATCAGAGATTGCTGGCAGGTTGCTTACCTACAGCATAGACGTAAGACGTGAGCTTTCGCTCAGCAAGTACAACTGTTACATCCGCGACGCAAAGCGCATATCATTATGCATGAACCAATTATGACCTTTTATGAATCAAATATGGATTCATAACTTAGCTTAGTTCTATTCCTTTACTTATCATGTGTGCTCGTACCGTGGTACATAGCCAAGGAATGGTTGAAGGCGGCAGTCCGTTTTAACTCAAACCATGAAACACAAAGTTTAACATGGAGTAGTTTAGGTAGCCATCCAATCCAACTCAAACCATGAACCATACCATTTAAACCCGCCTTTGTGGCAAGTCGGTACGACACAACATCTTACTTGTCTTGCTCTTACCAGGTGGTTTAACATTAGTGAACATGCTTCATGATGTCACAATATTACGACATATAACATAACATAACCTCATTCATAACATACCATAACATATCATACCATAATATCACATGACATAACATACCATAACATTACACGCCATAACATATCATCACATGCCATAACATACCATCACATTAGGCAAGTAACAACAAAGGGCCTATGCTGTAGGCGGAGTTGTACTTACCTCTCTTATTATGTCCTGCACAATGCTGCTCCTGCTCTGAGTATAGCTGCAGGTTCCCTCCTGCTTGTTGAAGGACATAGGTGAGGTTCTAATTAGTATTGTGGAATGTTGGTGATCTAACCAACGTGCCTACATAATCCTAGTTGTATGTCCCCGATACTAGATGTCTTACTCGGTTACAAATAGTAACCCTATTATTTTAAAAACAACCCAATATGAATTAATCTTTAAGAGGTTACGTTGGATACCCTCATGTGCTAAACCTTTATACATACCGTTAGGGTTAGGTTACCTTCCTAACCTTGTTACCTCAATTAACCCTATATCTTAGTCCAATTTATTAATCTTGGTATCCTTTAGGGTTATCTTGACTAACCCTTAAGGTTAATTGTAGTCAAACTCTTGGTCAACCAATGTCAACTTTTGGTCAACTAAGGTCAACCCTATACGGGTCAAACTTGAGCTTTAGGCTTTGGCCCAGTAACTCGGATATCACTTCCGGTTATTACCCGTAATCATCTTGCTTACCCAATTTGGTTAAAAAAATCCATTTTCCATTTCTTTGGAAACTTGGGTAAATTAACCTCAAAAAATCTTTTACTTAACTCATAAAATTCATATTTTTGAAATAGGTTTTTGTAAAATCATTTAGGGCTGGAAACTGCCTTTGGAATAGTTTCCCTAGTCAAAACAGTGGTTTTGGGGAAAGATACAATTTTTCCGAACTGTTTTTAGAAAATCCTGTGCAGGAATTTCCTGTTCCCTGCACAGTCTTTATAAAACCGTGTCAGTTTAAAGATCCATTCCGATTTTGAAAAATTTGTCTTCACAAAAGTTGTAGCTCTCGAAAAATCCTAAAACTTTCGTGTTTTGAGAAAAATCCAGTTCTGCTTGTATTCTTGTCAGTTTTAATTTGAATCTGGCTGAACGTGTAGACTAGGTCTGGGCAGACCAGTCTCGGTTTTCTGTAAAAACGGAGGCCATTGGAGCCTTATTTTGGAAAACTGTCCACGGTGTCCCCTAGGAAAAACCTTTCTGAACAACTTTCATGTTTTACGTTTCACCAAGTTCGGCCTCTAAAAGCCTTAAATTTCCACTTTCCCGAAACTGGCCAGTTTGGAATCCGAATTGGCAGTTTCGGTTGTTAAGTCTGGTTTACGTCCTATTTCGCGCAAACTACCTCAACCGAACACGCGGGAGCCTAGATAGCAAGCATGCAGCGTATTCTATCATCCCACATGAACAATCATGCAGCTCGAACGGGTCCATGCAAACCAAACCCAAAAAGCTCTAATCCTAGGTTTGCAAGGTTCTAACTTTTGCATCTCATTCAAACAAGCATCAATCATTCACCCTTAAGCTAGCAGCCAAGCATGCACTGCCTAGGGCAGATTTTGCACCAAGAATATCAGGGGACACACAACCATTCACATCTAGCATGCAACCTAATATTCAATCATCATAAGCACATAAAATTAAAGCTCATAACAAAATTAAACATCAAACGACCCTTAAAGCCTAAATCAAGCACCACATCTAATCAATCTAGGGCAAAGAAAACTTGAGCTTATGCTCTTACATCCTCTCAACTTGAAATACAAATAAAATTCCAAATTGAACTCAATGGAAGGATTAGGGCTCAAGGAAGTTACCTTAGATCAAAGTTAGGGTTTGAAAATTGCAACTCCCCTTCCTCCCTTGCCTTCCCTTGCCCACGGCTTCTCACCACACCAATATACCAAAAATTTTGGTTTGGCCTCAAGATTTGTCCTTCACCTAAGGCTCGGCCACACCACCCTTGTAATACCAAAAATTGTAGTTTTTCAACTACTTTCCCCTGCTCAAAACAGTGGCTGCCCTAGACCAAACAAAATGGTCTCAAAACTTGTTTTTGATCTTGTTTTCGGTTGATTGAATCAAACCCGAATTGACCCTAACTTTTCCCCTTAAAATTTTCGGTTTCTCTCTTGGTTTCCCTGTACTCAATAATTCGGCAGCAAGCCTAGAAAAGGGTTGGGAAAATTTCTCAAACTCTCCCCTTAGCTTCCCCTTGCAAACCGAACACTAACCTAGGCTTGGCTTAGGAAAATTTTGGTTTTTCTTGGCTCCCTCTCACTTTTTCTTTCTCGGTTTTGGTGGGCAGAAAATTTGCAAGAGGTTGGCTAGATGTTGTGAATAAAATGAATAAAGGTCACCCCTATTTATAGGCAAAAGGGGAACTTTTAAAAATTGTAATTTGACCCCTAAATTTTTGAAAAATTGCCAAAAAGGCATGCTAGGTGGCCGGCCATGCTTTTTGGAGAACAAGAAAGAATTTTCTTCTAGAACAAGACACTTGTCTTTAAAGGGTTGGTTCATGGAATTATGATGTCATAAATCCAAATAAGATGATGTCATAAATCAAAAGGTAGGTGATGTCATCCTAAGGACTCGTTTGGCTACTTTTTGAAAAAGCAGTCCAATTTTAAGCTATCACAGATAAATCCAATACTGTGTTCACTAATACACAGTACAATTTAGTACTGTTTTGCTTGACTGCAGTCCAAAATTTATCTGTGTATTTTTGGACTGTAAAAATTTTTCTTATTATTTCTGAAAGGCATTAGGACTTTGATATCCAACTTAGTGTGCTTGATTTTTCTAGGGTGGTCTCATAGCTTATTCTTGTTATCTTGTCCAAAAAGACAATTTTCGCAGTATATTTCTCATACTGCTTATCCCATTACTGTATAGTCATATCTTTGACTGTTCTTGATCAACCCTTGACTTTTTGGTCAACTTTGACTTTCTTGGTCAAACTTTGACCAACATGGAATCATGAAATTTCATCACGCCATTTTCCTTAAAATGCCTTATACTAGGCTAAGTAATCCATCGTTGAATCTCGTAGCTAATTAACCGAGAACTCAAACTTGTACCGATATTCTATTCCAAACATGATCTAGACTTAAGTTTTCCTCATTCAAAGGAAATCTAAAGTCATAAAAATTTGGGTTATTACATACCACAACAAAGCCTATGCTGTAGGCGGTGGTTGTACTTACCTCTCTTGCTATGTCCTGCGTAGTACTGCCCCTTCTTTGAGTACAGCTGCAGGTTTCCTCCTGCTTGTTGAAGGACATAGGTGAGGGTCTAATTAGTATTGTGGAATGTTGGTAATCTAACCAACATGCCTACATAATCCTAATTGTATGTCCCCAATACTAGGTGTCTTACTGGGTTACAAATAGTAACCTTATGTGCTAAATCATCATATATACCGTTAGGGTTAGGTTACCTTCCTAACCTTGGGCTTTATCTTTGTTCATAAACCATTTGGTTACTTCAATTAACCCTATATCTGAGCCCAATTTATTAATCTTGGTATTCTTTAGGGTTATCTTGACTAACCCTTAAGGTTAATTGTAGTCAAACTTTTGGTCAACCAAAGTCAACTTTTGGTCAACTAAGGTCAACCCTATACGGGTCAAACTTGAGCTTTAGGCTTTGGCCTGGTAACTCGGATATCACTTCCGGTTATTACCCGTAATCATCTTGCTTACCTAATTTGGTTTAAAAAAATATCCATTTTCCATTTCTTTGGAAACTTGGGTAAATTAACTTCAAAAATCTTTTACTTAACTCATAAAAATTCATATTCTTGAAATAGGTCTTTGTAAAAATTATTTAGGGCTGGAAACTGCCTTTGGAACAGTTTCCTTAGTCAAAACAGTGGTTTTGGGAAAGATACAATTTTTTTCCGAACTGTTTTTAGAAAATCCTGTGCAGGAATTTCCTGTTCCCTGCATAGTCTTTATAAAACCGTGTCAGTTTAAAGATCCATTCCGATTTTGAAAAAGTTGTCTTCACAAAAGTTCTAGCTCTCGAAAAATCCTAAAACTTTCGTGTTTTACGAAAAATTCAATTCGGACTCTAACTGGTTCATATTGCCGTTTGAAATCACCTGGTCGTGCACAAATCCTGGGCACGGATCAGGCTCGGTTTTCGTGAAAACGAAGGCCATTGGGGCCTTATTTTGGAAATCCGTTCACGTAGCTCTCTAGGAAAAATCGTTCTCTACAACTTTTATGTTTTACGTTTTTCCCAATTCGGCCTCCAAAGGCCTCAAATTCCACTTTTTAGAAAACTGGGCAGTTCACATCCGAACTGGCAGTTTTTGTTCTCACATTCATTTTACGTCCTATTTCATGTAAGCTAACTCAACCGAACACGCGGGAGCCTAGATAGCACACATGCAGCGTTTTCTTACGTCCCACATGAACAAACATGCAACTCAAACGTGCCCATGCAAACCAAAAACCAAACTGTCCTAGCCTAGGTTTGCATGGTTCTAGGTTGTCTCAACATCCATACATTCACATACCATTCTATAATCAAAACTAACAACCTAACATGCACTTCTAGAACCGGTTTGCACATAAAAACAGGGGACATACAATTCATCATCCATCTAGCATGCACCCTAGCATTAAATCAAACATAAGCATAAAATTAAAGCTCATAACAAAATTAAACATCAAACCACCCTTAAAGCCTAAATCAAGCACCACATCTAATCAATCTAGGGCAAAGAAAACTTGAGCTTATGCTCTTACATCCTCTCAACTTGAAATACAAATAAATTTCAAATTAAAAGCTTAATTGAAAAGTTTAGGGCTAAAGAAAATACCTTGATTCAAGACAAGGCTTAGGCTTAGGGTTTGGGGTCCAAAATCCTTTCCTTCTTTTGGTCTCCACAACCGGTTCTCACCCTAGCTAGGAGCACCAAAATTTCCTTGGCCTCTTGTTTGGTTCACCACAACTTCGGCCACACCACCAAGGCTTCCTACCTCAAATTTTTCTCTTCCTTTTCTCCTCCCCCCCACACTCGGCAACTTAGCCAAAGTGGTTCAAAAATTTTTCAAACCTTTCCTTTGCTTTCTAGATGAAAATCCGAATTCCCTTTAAGCAAAACCCCTTTGGAAATTTTGATTTTCTCTTCTCCCTTTTCTCTCCCTAATGGTCGGTTTTTGGTGAAGAAAAAAGACAAGAGTTTGGCTAGGATTTTGAATAAAATGATTTAAATCTCTCACCTATTTATAGAGGTGGAGAAACTTTGCTAAATTGCACAAAAACCCCAAAAAAATTAAAAATTATACAATGGGAGGGTGAGGTGGCCGGCCATATGCTTGGTGAACAAGCAAAAATTTCTTTCCAAGCTTAAAGAAATAAATTATGATGTCATAAATAAAAGGTGAGGTGATGTCATTCACCTTAGGCCTTGTTTGGCTCTTTTTCTCAATAACCAGTCCATTTTTTAAGCTACACAGATATTTCCAATACTGTGTTCACTTATACACAGTATTTTTATACTGTTCTGCAGTCCAAAATTTATCTGTGTAAAAATAGACAGTATAAAATTTTTCTTATTTTTTTTCCGAGCCCTTTTTGTCTTTAATTCCTACTAGGTGTGCTTGATTTTCTAAGGTGGTTTTTAAGGCCTATTCATGCTATCTCAACCGTAAAGATGGTTTTCGCAGTATACTTTATTTCACAATACTGCAAAGTCAATCCTTTGACCGTTCTTGGTCAAACTTTGACTTTCTTGGTCAAACTTTAACTTTCTTTAAATCATGTACTTTTTCGTCCCTTTTGACTCAAAAGGTCCGTTGCTAATCTACATAATCCATTTTGAGTTTTATTGAACCTGAAAAACTCATAAAATGTAAGAAAACTCTTAACCGAGCTTCTATTTCAATAATACCTCTATGATATACATTTAATTCCTTTGGAAGGAAATAGTAATATCGGAAAAATCTAGGTATTACATAAATGGACCATAATTGTAATTTATCCTTCTTCATATTTGTAACGCCCCGACTTCCCACGCCAGGTCGTCACCTTACTTACATACTGAACTTAAACTTGCGGAAAATGTGGGAGAAATTTTTTTTTCTTTTAAACTTTATTTTAAAACTTTCAACTTGAACTTCATCCTCAAACTCATACTTACGGATAGGTACTTACTCGAGTACCGAACTTTCAAACCCTCCTTGAAGGCCATCGAAATCAAATTATAGACCAAACCCGACTTAATGCGGATTGGTACCATAAGAGGCAACTTGCTTGCCATACATACATAAACTTTGTCATTCATACTTAAAACATCATGAAAATATGAAAACCCTTTTTCATTACAACATATTTTATAGAGTATATATTTTTTTTAAATCCGTGGCAGTGTCCATCCCATATTTCACAGTCCGCAGCACCAGCCTTCCACAGTATTGCATCAGAGATTGCTGGCAGGTTGCTTACCTACAGCATAGACGTAAGACGTGAGTTTTTGCTCAGCAAGTACAACTGTTACATCCGCGACGCAAAACACATATCATTATGCATGAACCAATTATGACCTCTTATGAATCAAATATGGATTCATAACTTAGCTTAGTTCTATTCCGTTACTTATCATGTGTGCTCGTACCGTGGTACATAGCCAAGGAATGGTTGAAGGCGGCAGTCCATTTTAACTCAAACCATGAAACACAAAGTTTAACATGGAGTAGTTTAGATAGCCATCCAATCCAACTCAAACCATGAACCATACCATTTAAACCCGCCTTTGTGGCAAGTCGGTACGACACAGCACCTTATTTGTCTTGTTATTACCATGTGATTCAATATTAGTGAACATGCTTCATGATGTTACACTATTAAAACATATAACATAACATACTTCCTCATAACATAGCATACCACATCATACCTTAGCATACCATAACGTACCACATCATACCTTAGCATATATAACTGTAATACCTAGTTTTTCAGCGATCATAATTTCTTGTATAGAAATTTAAATTGAACCATAAAGGTATTTATGGAAAAAGCCCAGTTAAGGGTTTTTATTATGTTTTGTGAGTTTTATAACTTTATAAGACTCAAAAATGATTGCCTAGTCAAGCAAACGACCTTTTAAGTAAAAAGGAACAAAATTTGCCAAAATTTTATGTTGGTCAAAGTTTGACCAAAAACGTCAACTGTTGACCACGGGAGTCAAATCTTGGCAAGAAAGTCAACGGTTGACAAGAAAGTCAATGGTAGACGAGAAAGCCGAAGATTGACCCCAAAAAGTTAAAGAAAAGACTGTACGATTAAATAATCTACAGTATAGAAATTATACGGTTTAAAACCGTTTTTACGAATAAAATGATATGTTGAGGATTCAAAACCACCCTAGAAAATCAAGCACATTAAGTAGAATTAAAGGGCAGAAGGACTTTATGAAATAAGAAAAATTTTATACTGTCCATTTTTACACAGATAAATTTTAGACTGCATTATGACATAACAGTATTGTGTATTAGTGAGCACAATACTAGAAATGTCTGTGTTGGAATTAAGTGGACTGCCTATTAAGGAAAGAAGGCAAACAAGCTTTAAGCTTACCTCACCTTACTTTATAATTATTACATCATTAAGTAATAAAAGAAAATTTTGGAAAGTAATTGGTGGTTCTAGCCACCCTTGACCGGCCACATGCCCCCCTTCCAAGATGAATTTCTGATTTTTTTAGGGACTAAAGTTGCAATTTGAGGAAGTTTCCAACCTCTATAAATAGGGGTGCCATTATTCACAAAAATTAGAAATCCTAACTAGGTTATGCCAAAATTTTTCTCCACCCAAAACCGAACTTGAGGGAGGTAAGAGGGAAGGAAGAGAAATCAAAATCTAAGAGGGAAAAAAAGCTCAAGGGAGTGGTCGGATTCTTTGTGGAAGCAAGCAAAAAGAATTGGAAGAATTTGGTGTCCAATTTGGCCAAGGAGGCCGGCTGCAAGGGAGAAAGGAGAAAGGGAGAGAAAAGCTTGTGGTGGCTAGGGTTTTGAAACTAAGGGTGGCCGGGTATTGAAGCAAGAGGAACTGAAAATTTTGGAGCCAATTAGTTCAAGAGGACCGGCTGTTGGTGAAGAAAGGCCAAGCCAAGTCTTGATCTAGAGCCAAAGTAAGGTAAAATCCCTAACATCCCTAAGTTTTTCATTTGAATTTCATTTGGGAAATTTAAATGTATTACAAGCAAAGTTTGTATGAGCATAAGCTCACTTTTAATTTCTGCCCTAGTTAGGAAATTTTAAGGCTTGTGCTTGATTGATTAGGGTTTTGGTTGGTAGTTACAAATGTTGCATGCTAGATGTTTGATTGAATGGTTAGGGTTTGCATGCTTGTTGAATGTTATCGATTTTGATTTGTATGGTGAAACTTGAACGTTAGAAACGTGTGCATGACTGTCCTAGGCTCCCGCTGTGGTCGGTTGAGTTAGGGTGTACGTAATAGGACGTAAAACAAATTTTAAACCGAAAACTGCCATTTCGGGTAGACATTGCCCAGTTTCGGGAAAAACAAATTTTAAGGCCTTTAGAGGCCGAATTGGGAAAAACTCAAAACACGAAAGTTGTAGAGTAAGGTTTTTCCTAGGGGACAGCATGGACAGTTTTGTAAAATGAGGCTCCAATGGCCTCGGTTTTTACTGAAACCCGAGTCTGACCGTGCCCAGGACCAATGCACGGCCAGAACTGATTCAACAAGGAATTTGAACGTGTTAAAGGCCGAACTGAGTTTTTCTCAAAACACGAAAGTTATAGGGTTTTTAGATATCTAAAACTTTCGTGAAGACAACTTTTTCAAAATCAGCTTTGATTTTTAAATGAAATTGGATTTCGGAAACTGTACAGGAAACAAGGAAAATCCTGTACAGGATTTCTAGAAACAATACAGAAAAAGGATAATTTTGCAGTAACACTGATAATTGACATTGTGGAACTGTTCCAAAGGCAGTTTCCAATAGTCCATAATTTTGCTAAGTCTCATTCTATGATTTTCAGTTTTTAAAGTTAAACAAAAAGAATTTTATACCTAAAATAAGGTTTTCTTTTCCAAAGAAAGAAGACCTTAAAACCTAAAATTTGAAACAATCCGATTAGGATAGATTTAAATCCTAGGGTTACTCAACGTAACCAAATAGACTAACGTAAAATTAAGTAAGGGCATATAACTAAGGTTATATAAGAATGTTGGTTATACTACCAGCATTTCTAACCCTTACTTTTAATTTATCACAGAATATACTACGCGGCAGTGTTCTGACGGGACTCAACTCGATATCAGACACAACCAAAACAAACAAAGTAAGTACAACTCCGCCTACAGCATAGGCTTTGTGGTGTATACTTGCCTAAGTATGTTTGTTAAATGCTATGTTTGTTTGTTAAATGCTATGTTATATATTAGGAAAATGTTATGTTATATGCTATAGTATGCTAAATGTTATAATATGTTTTGAGTATGCCATGTTATATGTTATGATTGTATGCTATGAATTATGAAATGTCAAATGTTATGTTATATATTACAAATTATAGAAACATGTTAAAGTTACATTATGCTAAGGATAAGATCATAAATTAATTATGTGAAATATCACGATGCATGTTCACCAAATTAATAAAAGTAAGATTAAGTAGTTACGATGGCAAGCAATTGCCTGTGTCGTACCGACCCGCGTTAGGTCGGGTTGGACTATGAATTGAGTTGGAAATGGTTTGGCCGCCCCAACCAATTCATAGTTGCGCGCCCGGTACGAACACTTACTTTATGGGGCCCATAAGATAAGACAAGATAAGTTAAGATAAGAAAGTTATGAATAATAAGTAAGCATAATGAAGCATAATTGGCTATGCATATGCTAAGATAAGTTATGATATGTTAGGAATGATGTATGATTAAGTTAAGTACGAGATACTAGGTTCGGTTATTTATATTAATTTATGTTGTGTCACGGTATAGAATAGTTGTACTTGCTGAGCGAAAGCTCACTGTCTTACGTCTATGCTGTAGGTAAGCAGCCTGGCAGCAACCCTTGATACAAGATGGAGGGCATGGATTGGCGGACTGTGAAATGTGGGAATAAACCGCTACGCTTATTGTTATTATTTTGTTATTTCATATAATTATTTTATAAGTTTTAGATTACGCCCAAACAACTTTAATAAGTAATCCTTATACTTATTTATCTATATGTGATTACGTTATAAAAAAAAAAAAAAAAAATATTCCGCTGTTTAAGCTAAGTATGTATGTATGTATGTATGTATGTATGTATGGTAACGGCCTGTGCTAGGCGGGTCGTTACAATAACACATTAAGCAGGTAGCACAACAAAGGTCCTATGCTGTAGGTGGAGTTGTACTTACCTCTCTTATTATGTCCTGCGCAATGCTGCTCCTACTTTGAGTACAGCTGCAGGTTCCCTCCTGCTTATTGAAGGACATAGGTGAGGTTCTAATTAGTATTGTGGAATGTTGATGATCTAACCAACATGCCTACATAATCCTAGTTGTATGTCCCCGATACTAGATGTCTTACTGGGTTACAAATAGTAACCTTATGTGCTAAATCATCATATATACCATTAGGGTTAGGTTACCTTCCTAACCTTAGGCTTTATCCTTGTTCATAAACCATTGGGTTACTTCAATTAACCATATATCTTAGCCCAATTAATTAATCTTGGTATCCTTTAGGGTTATCTTGACTAACCCTTAAGGTTAATTGTAGTCAAACTCTTGGTCAACCAAAGTCAATTTTTTGGTCAACTAAGGTCAACTTTATACGGGTCAAACTTGAGCTTTAGGCTTTGGCCCAGTAACTCGGATATTACTTCCGGTTATTACCCATAATCATCTTGCTTACCCAATTTTAGTTTAAAAATCTATTTTCCATTTCTTTGGAAACTTGGGTAAATTAACTTCAAAAATCGTTTACTTACCTCATAAAAATTCATATTCTTGAAATAGGTCTTTGTAAAAATCATTTAGGGCTGGAAACTGCCTTTGGAACAGTTTCCCTAGTCAAAACAGTGGTTTTGGGAAAGATACAATTTTTTTCCGAACTGTTTTTAGAAAATCCTGTGCAGGAATTTCCTGTTCCCTGCACAGTCTTTATAAAACCGTGTCAGTTTAAAGATCCATTCCTGTTTTGAAAAAGTTGTCTTCACAAAAGTTATAGCTCTTAGAAAATCCTAAAACTTTCATGTTTTGCGAGAAATCCAGTTCCGCTTGTATCCTTGTCAGTTTTCATTTGAAACTGGCTGGTCGTGTAAACTAGGTCTGGGCAGACTAGTCTCGGATTTTTATAGAAACGGAGGCCATTGGGGCCTCATTTTGAGAAACCGTCCATGTTTTCCCCTAGGAAAAACTCTTCCGAACAACTTTTGTGTTTTACGTTTCACCCAATTCGGCCTCTAAAAGCCTTAAATTTCCACTTTCCCGAAACTGGCCAGTTTGGAATCCGAATTGGCAGTTTCGGTTGTTAAGTCCGGTTTACGTCTTATTTCGCGCAAACTACCTCAACCGCCTGCAGCGGGAGTCTAATATCAGTCATGCAGCGTAAAACATATATCCATGCATAATTCAAACATTTTCATGCAAAGCAAAACCCTTGGGTGTTCTTGCACCAAACCAAGGTTTTGCAAAACATTTGATTTGCATCACCATTCATCAATCAAGCTTCTAATCTAGCTTAAACATAAACATGCATGACCTATAACTTCTTAGGCATATTGGGGACATATATCAAACACCTTATGTGCATGCATGAAACCCTAATAATCATGCAAGCATAATTAGCAACTCATGCACCATAACCATAATTGAGACCTTAGCACCCTAATCAAGCACATAATCAAGCACAAAACTTATTGCATGGCATAAGAAAATGAGCTTATGCTCTTACATCCCAAACATGGAAATACACTTAAATTTCCCAAATTTAAGCTCAAATTAAAAAGGTTTAGGGCCAAGGGTTTACCTCTAGAGCTTGGATGTTGGTTCACAAGCTTGGATTCCAACTTTTTCCTCACTCCCCCTTGGCTGCCATTGCAGCCGATTCTCCTCCCCCAAATGGGTTCCAATTTTCGGCCATTCCTCATGAAAAACAACCACATGAGTATCTAGTTTCAAGCTCAATAGAAAAACTTAAGGGTTTTAGAGATTTACCTAGATCAATCCAAGAGGTTGGCTTGATTGATTCCAACTTTTCTCTCCCTTTTTCCTTGGCTCCACACAACCGGCCTCCCCTCCAATTGGGGCTCCAAAAATTTTGGCCAATTAAATTGAGCCTCACACACTCACACAAGGTCTGGCCATTACCAAAAATCCAGCCAACCAATTTTTTTTTTCTCTTCCTAGGGTCGGTTTTAGAGAGAAAATGAGTATGGGAGAATTTTGCCATAGTTTGGCTTGTTTTCCCAATTTTTCCCCTCAAAAATCCGCCCCCCTTCACCCCTATTTATAGCTGATTTTGAACTTTCAAAATTGCTAAAAAGTCCTTGAATTTGGATTTAATTACTTTTCCAAAATTACACTTTAGTCCTTGAAGCAAAAATATTTACACTTTGACCCCTACAAGTGTTGGCCGGCCATTGCATGCCTTGGAGCCCAAGTTTTGCTTACCTCATCATGATGACATCATCTTGATGACATCATGTGCTTACCTCATTCTTACATCATTATATTTTCCAAAATTACACTTTTACCCCCAAAAGATAAAATATTTACATTTTTACCCCCTTAGGTGGCCGGCCATTATGGTGCTTAGGTGGCAAAGATTTCTTTCCACAATTTCCTTAAATCAAAATGATGTCATAATTCCAAAATATGGTGACATCATCATAAGGCCTTGTTTGGCTTTTTCCTTAAAATGCAGTCTATTTTCTTGCTAACACAGATATTTCCAATACTGTGTTCACTAATACACAGTATAATTCAGTACTGTTATACTTGACTGCAGTCCAAAATTTATCTGCATAAAAATGGACTGTAAAAAAATTTTCTTCTTATTTCTGAAAGTCATTAGGACTTTGATATCCAACTTAGTGTGCTTGATTTTTCTAGGGTGGTCTCATAGCTTATTCTTGTTATTTTGTCCAAAAAGATAATTTTAGCAGTATATTTCCTATTACTGTACAGTCATACCTTTGATTGTTCTTGGTCAACCCTGACTTTCTTGGTCAAACTTTGACCAACATGAAATCATGAAATTTCATCACGCCATTTTCCTTAAAATGCCTTATACTAGGCTCAGTAATCCATCGTTGAGTCTTGTAGCTAATTAACCGAGAACTCAACCTTATACCGATATTCTATTCCAAACATGATCTAGACTTAAGTTTTCCTTATTCAAAGGAAATCTAGAGTCATCAAAATTCGGGTTATTACAATATTAATTTAGGACTTCGTCTTTGAGAAATATTTGTATAGGAAACCAATTATAAAGGACTTATGTTAAAGAGAGTGAAGGAATAATAAGCAAATTAGAAAGAACGTATGTAGCATCCAATTACTTAATTATCACATTACGGTTAAGGTTGACACACCCACTAAAGCTTCCATATGTAGTATATCAATTATTTAAAGGATTATTTACATAGATGTCCAAATTGAAGGTGTTGTTTTTAAATATGTCCATTTTTTTCTTTACATATATGTCTGAAAGTGTAAATATAAAGACAATGTTATCTTTCTTAAAGAATTAAGTATTACTATATAAAAAATTAAAAAATAAAGGAAATAAAAAAAAAGCATGGAATTACGTTTTATGACTAGAGGTGATTTGTATGAATTGAAGACTGAAATATTAAAAAAAAAAAAAGGAAAGTTTCTAATTTTTTTAATTTGTTGTGAAAAATATGTGAATATTTATAATGATCCATAATGAGAATGTTTTCTTAAAATTAGATTTCACATTAATAAGAAAAATCTAAATAAAGAAAAAAGAATAACCAAAAGGAAAGTATAATTAAATGTTTGTCTTTGAAAAATGTATGGTAAATCCCCTCCATCTTTCTTGAAACCAATTCCAATTCTCATCCTCAGAAACCCTAAACCGAAATTTTTTGTCTGAAGATGACAACAAAAATAATTCAGAAAAAAAGGTTCACCGCTAAGGATAAGAAAGGCAACGTCCTTGCCGATCTACCGAAAAAGCCGACTACCAAGTCAGGAAAAAGGCCACGTGAGATAGGTGAAGGTTAGAAAGAGGTTTTGGGCGGTGAAGTTGACATAGGACTCTAATTATCAGCCATTAGTATAATGTGAGTTTTTTTTTTTTTTTAATTTGGAAAATCGTCTTTATAATTAAGAAATTTCATATCTTAAATTAAAGAATCCGTATTTAGTATAATGAATCATTCTTTCTCATAAAGTTAGGCTTGATTTCATGTCAACTAGTTTATATAAATAATAGTGTTTTTTCGATAAAGAATTCAATACCATTTGGTGTGTTACTCAACAATTTGTTTGGTTGAGGCATATATATAAAGTATCCATTTGATTTGTAGTGGAGTTCATAACTAAGTAGTTTTTTTTTATCCATAAAGAATTCATTTTTCTTATAATGAATCATGCTTTATCATAAAGATAGTTTTCATTTTATTTCTACTAGTTTATATCAATAATAGTCTTTTTTTCGTAACGAATTTGATATCATTTTTATTATTCTTGAATTTATTTGATTGAGGAATAAATGGTAACAATCCGATTTGTAGTGGATTACGTAAATAAATTAGTTTTTTCATAAAGAATTCATTGGATTTTTCATAATCAATTCAAAAAAAAAAAAAAAGAAGGAAAAACTAATTTGGGTTTATTAAAGGTAATTTTCATTTGTGAGCAAAAAAAAAAAAAAAAAATCTTTAAAGTCAAAAAAACAAAAAAGGAAAATATGATAATCTATATAAATTAAAATGAAATGAAGTTAACCATGGTCAAAAGGCAAAATAGGTAATACAAAAATATATTTCATAAAAAATAAACATATATGTAATATTATTTAAAAACAGACATATTTTAAAACGGGATCCTAGAAATGGACCTTCTGTGTAATTATTTTTTATTTAAATTTGATAGCCCTAAGGACTTACACAATGTAACTAGAACCAAAAATAATATTAATAACAACATTTCATTTGGGTAAACTATTTCTACGAATTAAAACATTTATATTATTTTCATCTATGCTCATGAACTTTAAAAACTTCAACTTTTCCCAATGAATTTTAAATTGAACCTCTTTTTACCCATTTTATTAGAATTTTAATTAAAAATTGACGGAAAATAGGGGACTTAGTATTGACAATCACATTCTATTAGGATTTCTGCTGAAAAACAAACACTAAAGACCACAAGACTACACTTGAGAACTCACTTTTTTATTCTGTTTTTAATTAAAATTATAATAAAAGGGGTAAATGGGGATAAATTCAAAATTCAAGAAGCAAAGGAAGAGTTTTTAAAGTTCGAGAGACAAAATAAAAGTGATCTTAAAATTGTAAGAGGACAGAGATAAGGATAATCCAAACGTTTTTGGTTTTGAGCTCGTAAAGTATAAACCTTTTTCTTTTCCCATATTATTATTCAGGGCCTTTCGCAAAGTATCAAGATAGTAGTTATCCAGAAAGTCTTTTAGGCAACTATCTTTATCTGTTTAATTTTGAGCAAGATATAATTATTTTCGTGAAATCTATCAATTTTTGGTTTTTCTCTATTATAAATCTGTCGGCAAAACATTATAACCAACATCATTTAATTATCTTCTCTATGGCTTAATTCAATTTCTCCCGCGAGTTGCATTATAATTATGAGATCTATTCGCCGGCCATGGCTGGTGAATGTTTTTGTTTACAAAAACTCTCCCAATCTGATTCTTTGTAAATAGTAAGATATTCCCTAATCTTAACGGAAATTACTCCTTTTCTCGAAATTGAGAGGTTGGAATTGCTCTGAATTTTGATAGATCCTTAAAATTAAGTACATTTAGAATTCACATAAGATTTTTACCATTTTCATTACATTTAGAATTCACATAAGATTTTTACCATTTTCATGACGCTGTATGGGTGCCATTGGTAAAAGTTGGTTGAGTCCGAGATTAATCGGCACTGGTGAACGTTGATAGGTAGGATCATAGCTGCTCGGGAACCTCGTCGCACTCCTTGGCTCGTGGCATGGGATATATGGTTGGGATAGAAGTCCCTTGAAGAACCCTCTCATGAAGCGACTACATCTTCTTGGAAATGAACCCTAGCAGAGTTACAGCAATTTCTTAGGCCATACATGCCTAAACCCTCCTTCACGTTTTTCTTAAGATAACAAGATGCTATATACTATGGCCGTCAAAAATTTTATGACCTTAAAAAAAAAAGGGTTTTAGAAGATACACTTGAATGGAGGTCCTTGGTTTCTTATTATAAGAGGGCCTTGCTACTACGTTTCCTTAGGAATCAGATGGATTGTGCATGATTATTGTAAATAACATGGCTTGATTGGTTCGTAGGTTTGAACAGTTAGTTTGAATAGAAAATTCAAATTTTTGCAAGAGAAAACGCTATAGAAAAAACCTTGAATTATGGGTTCGAACCTGTTTGCCAAACACGGGCTTAGTTTTCTTTTTAAAGAATGGAAAGTGAGGTCTCTATGCATCATGGGCGTGCAATTCTTCATCACTGGTTGATTTTTCCAACGACCATATTTGAGAGTGACACCAATGTAGAAGCTGGGAGCAATTCTGAGATAATTTCTGAATCTTCAGGTTTATCTTTGGGTTTGGATCTAAACTCTAATGTTGGGATTGGAAGAGGAAAGCGCCATGGCTTTGTCGTGAGGGCTGGGAAGCCTGCTCTTTGCTTAACTAAGAGAAGCAGGTCTCGGAAATCATTGGCTCGCACACATGGCTTCCGAAGGTGAATGAGAACCACTAGTGGTAGGGCCAAGGGAAGGAAGATCCTCTGCACAAAGTCAAATCCCAGCAGCGGGAAACGTGCTTGATCGTTTGCTCCTTCTGAACGAGTTTTAGCAAGAGTCATGGTTATGTGATCATATCTCTGATTTTTGATTCATGTGTGCATGTCGCAAAAATTTTAAGCTTATGCATTGCAATTTCGTTCGTATTCTTTCTATTAAAAGAATTGTGATAATTGATTTTTCACTTTGTTTCTTCATGTTATCCCATGATTCTAGTTTTAGGTTTTCTTTTTTGAAAATAAAAAAATTGAATAAGTAAAGATAAGAAAAGTAATTCTTTTATTGAGTCAGGTGACCATTTTTAATTTCGGGCTAAATACATTTTATCTCCTTGATCTTTGCTCCTACACCCAAAACTTCGACACTTAACCCCTGAACTTCAACGGTTGGCATTTTACCTAAAATTTAAAGTGTAAATTCTATTACATTTCAAATTTTTGGCATTAAGATGTATTAAATAGCTCAATTTTCAGCCACTGTGATGTTAAAAAAAAAAAATTAATAAATAAAGGAATTCAGCCGTTGAAAAAAAAAAGAAGTTAATCATTTTTAGCTGATTAATTTGAACAACTCAAATGTTTTTTTCCTTTTTCTTTTTTTGGATAGGATCCCTCACTCAAATTTAAACCGTCGAGAAATTATGTAAAATTATTAATGAGACATATCATTCATACAATTTTCTCTGCACGCATATATATATATATATATATATATATATATGGGGCTTCTATTGTCCTTCACAAGAAAATTGAAGGATGGTCTTTCTTTTTTAACTTGGACCATTATTGTTCTATTGGATGGACATGATTATTTGAGGGGTAATGACTTGAATTGGTTACTTGCTTTGGAAAGAACCGGTTAATCCCTTTATTAATGATAGAAAAAGAAAACAACCAATTGTTTTGGGTTTCCTTTCTCAAACAAAAAATTAAATCATGTTATGCATACTCTATATCAATATTATTATAACATGTATTAATGTTATGCTATGGTTTGAAAATATATGATTACGGACATTCAACTTAAAAATTGAATCAAATCAATTTTAAATTTTACATTAAAAAATATATTTCTACACATTATAATTACAGCCTTTAATATTACATATGTTCTTGATTTCCAACATAGATACTACCCTTCCGTTTGTTTTAACTATTTGACAACACTTGTACTATTTTATTTGGATAGCTAGGCTATTTAAATAGGCGTTTGGTAATATAATATTTAGAATTTAATGCTATTTAAATAATGCCAAATAGTCGTTTTGATCATTTGAGAGGAGAAATGAGAAGCTGTTTACTCCTTAAATGTGGTTTTTTGTGTATATTTAACAGTAACATTTGAGTTCTTTTCAATCAAAATTTTTTTTTCACTATTACAAAATGTGGATTCCACGACGGAGCTTCCACGACTGTTTTTTAAAAAACCATCGTGAAAAATGTGGTAAAAACACGGAGTGTAACAGAATTTCCGAAAACCGTCGTGGAAGCCGAAGCTTCCACAATAGTTATGGAAAACCGTAGTGGAAGACCATGCTTCCACGACAAGCTTCCACGACGGTTATTAAAAACCGTCGTGGAAGCATGCAGCTTCCAAGACGGTCATAGAAAACCGTCGTGGAAGCTTCGGCTTCCACGACGGTTTTCTAGAAACGGTCGTGGAAGCTTAAAGCTCTCACGACCGTTTTTAAAAACCCATCGTGTAAAATTCATGAAAAATTTAAACAAAACGCCGAGTGTTGTTGCCCTCAATTTTTTACATCAATAACTCTGCATATCCCAAAATAAGATTAGATCGCTTCGAAAATAGTCAGTACACCATTGGACATCACGACCACCATCTACTATATCCATCATTATAATCTTTTCTGTAAGTGATAACTAATTAACATCTTATTGTTGTTGTCTTTTCCTTAGTAATACGATGGTTATTGATTTGTATAATTTTATAAGGTGTTATATACATATATATATATATATATATGTTTTGGGATCGAATTTTAATTGTTGATCGATTAATGGGCCGGTCATGTTAATTAATGAAAATGATATATATGCATGTTAAAATAGAATACTTTGACTTCTAAGTATTTTAATTTTTTTATTTAGGATTTGCAAATTATGGATAGAAAATGGATGTGGTTTGATAGATTGTCTAAAGCATATGAAGATGATGTTGAAGAATTTTTTTTCATTTATCAAAAGTCACATACAAGATAATAAGATTCCGTATCCGTATCAAATTTGTGGTAATCATAGATCTCATTTCATTGATGATATTAGAGGGCATTTGCATGCTTATGGGATTATTTGTTCTTACCAAACATGGTATTTACATGGCGAAGATTTTTTCGATATTAAATATACATCGACGAATACTAAAGGTAAAGAGCCTATTGTTGAGGAAGACGTTGGTGATAATATGTTCAATATGATAAATGATTTAGAAGAAAACTTTGTGCACCGTCCGGAGTTATTTAAGGCAATGATTAATAATGTCGAAACACCCTTGTATGTCAGGTGTACAAAATATATGAAATTAGGAGTATTGGTTAAATTATGAATATGAAAGCATCAGAAGGGTGGACGAATTCTAGTTTCAACTCTTTTAGAATTTCTAAAAGATGTTCTACTGAAGGATAACAAAGTGCCACCTAGTATGTACGAGGCGAAGAAGACGTTGAGCACTTTGAAAATGGAATATGAAAAGATACATGCTTGTCCAAATGATTGCGTCCTTTATCGAATTAATCTTATATATGTTGTTTTTGCGTAACAATTTAATTAATCTTATATAAACAATTTAATTATTTATCATTCTTAATCTTATATATGTTGTTTTTGCGTAACAAGTGTGCCTAATTATTTTTAGAAACTTAGATTGTTGTGCAAGAACAGTTATGAATCAACGGTTCGAGTTTATTTCTCTAATCTTTGTCTCACCAGTTTAACTGAATATAGATCACGCCGCCTACGTTCGAGAGATGGCCGAATATATTCTACGAATATTAAGAAACGCATCAAAGGGAAAGCTGTTTCTCATGCCATATAACACCGGCCAACATTGGATCTTGGCAGTTATTGATCCGTGGGATGACTCGGTCCTGTATTTTAATTCTCTAGGAAACGAATCGAGTAATGATTTTAAAGACCTAATTACGACATAAGTATTCTTTGATGTTCATATCTCTGATTAGATATAAAATAATTATTGTTGTAATTGTTTTGTTGTTGTAATTGTTTTGAAATTTGTCAAATTGTTAGAGTAATGATTGGAAGTTGTTGGTGGAAAGAAGAATAAGACAGCGACGTAATTGCCAGACGTTGACTGATACTATTCGATGTCCAATACATGAAGGTTATGTAGAATGTGGTTATTTTGTGTTAGTTTTCATGAGAGAAATAACATTCACTGTTGATGGACTAGCCGTGCTTCAAACCAAGGATTTTTATACTGATACTGACATGAGTTTGGTTAAGCAAGAAAGGGCTATATTTGTCATGCGGTTTATACAATAGTGACTAAAAACAATATATAAAATTTGTACTCTCGTTATATTAATTGTTGTACATTGTGATCCAGGTAATTACAGATTATTTATGAAACCGTCATGGTATGTTCCCTTATCACGACGGTATTTTATGTAAAACCGTCGTGGTATGTTCTTAAATTTCTACAGTGAGGCCATATTTTTGTCTATTACACGACGGTTTAAAAAATTGTTGTGGAATCTGAAAAGATTCCACGACCTTGGATTTCACGACGGTTTTCATGGAAGTGTTACCACAATGGTTAAAAACCGGCGTGGAATTCACATTCTGTAGTAATGTTTCTATCTTTTGAATTTAATTGTTTCAAAATGTCATAACTTTTTCATTTCAAATTTAATTTGAGAATATTCTTTTTTCTATGCATTCAGAGTAAATAGATGAACAAAACCATATTTTTCTTCAAGAAGTTGGTAAATAATTCTATTCATTACATGTGTCACGATTATTTTTCTTCACAAGAAATGTTATTCTATTAAAAATTCATGATATGATGTTGTCTAGAGAGGCGGGAATAATGACATTTAATTTAAAGAATAAATGAAATAAATTTTAAAAATTACAGTTATAGCTCTCAATAATAAATTGATTTACTAATTTACCAGAGTATTTACTATATTTACCTACAGCTGTCAGTTTTAAAAGGCAATAAATACGTTGATAATTCATTTAGAACCTCACACGTAGACCCCATTATAACAATTGATCTAAACAATTCAATAAATAATAAAAAAAAACACACACACCACTTGAGTGAAGGACGTCCATTGTGTAGGACATTAGCAAATGCCTATATATATATATATATATATACATATATATATATATATATATATGCATTTTAGGAAGCCTCTTGACCTTGCCTCCCAGAATGCATTTCTAACTGGAAAATGGCACATTGCAGGCCACAAGCTTCTGAGAAAAAAAGTTCATATATAGAAATAAAAGTTCATATATAACTAGCTAAGACAACAGCAAGATGCTTATTAATCAAGTTTAGATAATAGCATCTGCAAGTTTCGTACATAGATATTGTGAAATTCGAGACTAGTCTAAGGAATTGAGCTTACATCTTAAAAGGTGAACTTTTTAAGTATAGTGACACAAAATCCTTATATGTCCGTTATTATAGAACTCGGGTTTCATTTTACGACTTATAGGAGTGGATAGTGATCAGAAGACGAATGATCCTCCGTTGGATGGTACTTATGCAATTGGAAAGGAAGGACGTATGGCAATACCGCAAAGACCTTCAGGGGAAGCTACATCTCTCTCAAGTCTCATGTAACCATTTTCACCCCAATCTTCTCCCCATGAATTTTTTAGCAACCAATACTTGGTTCCGTCTTCGGCCGTCCCATACCCAACGAAAGTAACAGCATGGTGCGGTGACGTCCCACAGGGCCCGGTGAAGACCCCGGATTTGTAATATTTAAAAGAAGTCCCATTAGCGTCGATAGAGACCGACACCGGTTGCACGGACACGGCCTTCAATAGTTCCTCCTCGTTGTTGGGTGGTACCTGTTGATAGCCGGAGATTTGGACAACCGATGTCTTGCCAGCTTGACAATCGTATCTTTGCCCCTGATACGGGTAATTCGCTTCGGTGGTTATGCCATTGTTTTCTATGTACTCGAACGCAAAGTTCTTCGATCCGCCGTTGCAGCCGTCGTTTTTCATTACGCAGTCCACGAGTTGTTGCTCCGAAAGAGAGTAGAGACTCCCTGTTTTGATCTGTGTAATTCCCTCTACTGCTGCCACTGCTGAAAATGCCCAACAACTTCCTGCGTACATACATACCCAAGTGCTAATTATAGTACTATACTACCAATTGGATTTAACAGATCTTGTACAATTAGGAAACATAAAATAAAATAGTGTTCATATAATGAAAACAAATAATTTTTTTAAAAAAAATTCTAACGATCATATATAAGTAAAGTATCTTATCCGGAATCGTAGGATTATGACACATGCAACATCAAAACTAATATCTTTTGACGTTAAATAATTTAATATATAATTTTTATTGTTGATGTTCTTCACTTATAGTAAACATTCTAAAATAATATAGGTTACACATTAAATTTTATAATGTTACATATAGATCAACTAGTAGATGTTATACGAATTTGAAAGAAAAAAAAAAGGTAATATCTGCTGAATTTAAGACTCATCTTTTATATATATATATATATATATATATATATATATATATATCTACAATGAGGACTAGGGAATATTAATCAACAAAGCGCACCATTTACCATGCAAGTAAAATAGATATATTGAAAATGTGACAATTCATAAACATCGTTGACTAGCCTTTCTAAAAAATCAAGTTTTTGAACACCAGTTGAAATCATCATCAGATCTTGGCAAAATTCTTTCAAATATGAACACTTAAACCGCGCACTGACATACATATATATATTTTTATATGTACAAGTGTATATATAAGACATACATGTATTACATTTATACGTTTATCAAATATGAAAGATATCGAAAATACAAACTCTAATATCAATTTTTGAATATCACTTTAAAGAAGCATATAAGTTGTTATTTTTTCATTATTAAAATTGCCAAATCAATTAAAAGCGTCTACCATTAAAAAGACGACAAATGAACGTTACGGGAGTTGGTACTTAAAAATTTAGATTATAATTTATTATCATCAAATATGTATATATATATATATATATATATGTAACAAATATGGGTAATAATGTTGCCTTACCACAATAACCTTGGTCCTTTACAGGAGTGACAGCTCCGCGGTCTCTCCAATCGACGCTATCCGCGACGTCGGTCAGGCTCTCGTACATAAAAGGTTTGGATTCTTCACCGGATGATTCTGTGATGATGGGAATTTTGTTACCCGTGAAGTAGACGAGGAATTCGTCATTCGTATAATCTGCAAATCGGTTGAGGCTCAACTTGTAAGTCTTATTATTTGCTTCATTGTTGAAGCTCTCAACATAGTGCAAATTTTCCTTGAATATCTTGAGACGCATTTCCTTCTCCGAATCGTTCGCGTAAGTGCGGCCGTACTGAGCCATCCACTGCTCATGCGCCTCGACAAGGGCAGCTTCGTGCAACGTGCGGCGGGACATGGCTAGAGATGCCAAATTAGTCCCCAAAAGCAACAATACAACAAGTGTAAAAGTGTTTTCAAGTGTTGAACTCATTGTTATCTTTGTAGTAGTCTATGGAATACTATGGCATACCGTTTAACTTGTTGAGGTATATATAGAAAGAAACCAGTAGAGGCGAAGAAAAATGCTTTGGAGTATCAATGATATTGAATGTCATAATTAATAAAAAGTGAGTCCTACATATTTAACATCACTGATACTTTCTAACATTGCTTTGGTTGAGAATGTGTAAATATCTTGAAGTAAAGTGGATCCTAAAGCCATCTCCTACCTATAACTCTATTTTAGTGCACCTTTTACACTAAAATAGTGCCAACTTTTGTACCAAAAAATATATATAATGAATAATAATACTAATATAAAATATTAAGGTTCCGTTTGGTAAAACAGTTTCAGTTGAAATTTTTAAGTTTGAATTGGTTGACTTTTTAAAAACTAGTTATAATTTTTGTTGACTTTTCAGAAAAAGATAAAAACTGAGATGAAAAATTTGAGTTTAAGATGTTGTACCAAACGGAGCATAAGTAAAATCTTAGCGACAGAAAATCAGACTAACGTTCAAGATTAATGTAGCACACTGTCAAGAATCAGCAACGACAAACATAAGCAAGTTATAGCTGAAAACGAATGTGAGGTCATTTTTCTTTTTTTGAAGAAAGAGGAGTGACAACAAATTCAAACTGATCATTACCAAATCATGGAATGTCACATCATGTATTGTTTGTCTTGACAGTAATGACTCCTTTTTACCTTAAACGAAGACACTTTAGTTGTCGCTAAAAATATTTTAGCGACAAACATACGACGATGAAGTATTAGCAATGAACTATTACTCGTCACTAAATAGTTATTAGCAGCGACTTGCCTATATTACACCCTTTTCCTTGTAGTGAATTGTATGAATATTGGATCTTGATTTAATTGAGTTTTTTAAGTAAAACCAGAACATTTGCCACTAGACCTAAAAACAGAAAGACTGGTCTAGAGGAGAAGCCTCTCCAGATTCCCATGGCTTTAATGAAGCAATATTAATTAGGAACCTAATTTAGTTAGATTTTTTTTTCTGGGCTAGAGTTAATTAGATTAGAGACATCATTTATATATTGGCACATCATTTCCCTTCAAATTTCAACGAGTGTCATTGACAACTTAAATTAAAAAAGTAATGTTTTACTCAATTTGCCTTAAAATTAGTAGCATATGTGTGTGTGTGTGTGTGTGTGTGTGTGTTCATCTTAATTGCAGAGGATTTTTTTTACTGGTTGTGTGTATATATATATGTTCCTAAATATTAAACGTAGATCCTTATTAGAAAGTATACAAAATTGAAAAGTTGGTAACAAAAAAATATGAGGACCTATATATCTATCAAGATTAATTACTTGGCCAAATTAGTACTTCCAAACGCAAGAACACAACAAGTGTAAATGTGTTTTCAAGTGTTAAACTCAGCCGATATGGCGTAACATAATTTAAAATATAATGATTTACAAAATTTTCTGGAGATAAAAAGCTTCATTCAGACACTTTCAGAAGCAATTTTTGGATTAAAAAAATCAGAAATAACTTTTAGAAAATTCTATCAATCATGTGTTCTCAATAAAAGATGAAAGTGGACAATGATTACAAATATGAGAATTGAAATTTCTCAGAAGATGGGAGCCGGTCGATTGCTTGGAGTTAAAGTTGCCAATGTCCATATTCATAGCGCGTAGGACTTTTCCTACATTAAAGAACTTTCCGTTTCATTGAAGGAACCAATATGGTTCACATATTAGTTGAAGTAGGCCATAAGTGAGCCATTTCACAAGGTCATTATATCACTTCAAGTAAATACAGGAATCTAGTACTTTGACGATTTATCAACGGATACAACTAGCTCTCTTCATCTGTGAAATTAAAGCTACTATACATGACAAGAGTTTCCAAGTGCATAAATGAACATGCCAACATGATTTAAAATAAAAATACAAGAAATGTTAAAAATCTAATAAAAAGACATAAAAAAAAATATTGATTATTAATTCCTACCCAGTTGTTAGACCCTCTGAAACCAGCATGAGGCCCGCACGGGTCTGCGTGGGCCAAATGGGTGCCTAGCAACGGCCAAGGCAGGCATCGGCGTAGCATGGCAAAAACCATTGTGAAATCCTGGTACATACCTTGGTGAAAGATAAAAAACCGTTGTGATATCTTTTTGTGATGGTTTAAAACTGTCATTAAATCCTCCCTTTTTTTTTTTTTTTAATAGTTGTAAGTTTGATTCAGTAAACTATAGTTTTTCCATTAAAATGTTAGTTGTAATGGGACACTAATTAAAAAAAATTCATATGTAGAAGTTGAAATTAGAAAAATTTACAGAGCTGGATCACATACATATGCGTCCACTACACTATCGATTATCTTGTATTATATCTGAATGCATTGTAATGTGTGTTTGATTACCTCATATATTATATTCAAATACATATATTTTTAAAATTTAAATCTCATATAACCACTAATAATCATTTTATTTTTCTATCCACTTTTACTATCTCTATTAGGCTCAAGGTAAAAGGGCATGAGAACAAGAAACTCATTATTGGGCATTTCGATGGCAAAACCCATTGTGAAATCCTTGTACATACTATGGCGAAAGATAAAAAACTGTCGTGATATCTTTTTATGATGGTTTAAAATTGTCGTGAAATCCTTTTTTTTTTTATTTATTAATTGTGAGTAACTTTGATTCGATAAACTATAGTTTTTCCATTAAAATGTTAGTTGTAATGGGACACTAATTAAAAGACGTGGAACATGAGAATCAACTCGGGTTTTTAGTTATATAACACAATATAGTTGGTGAAATTCAAATAGAGCAAGATATATATTTTACTAATTATAAAAGATCACCTCGTTATCACAATACATAATTGTACATAATAAAACTTAAAAATTTTGCCACGTAATTAAATTATTTTTAAAATATTCCAAACAATTTACCAGTATAGTATATTTGAAGTTAATGTTTTCAAACATGTCGCGCAATGTAATTTGTGTTATTTCAAGCAATAATCGTGTACCCATTTTTTGAATCTCATTAAAACGTTTAGAACGCGCAAAACATATATAGGCTGCATTATTTCAACAGCCAAGAAAACATACATGAAAACGCAAACTCAAACATATATTATATGTGAATTAAACAACATAAATTAGAGGATAAAAACAAGAGAATCCAATAATATCCTCTATATATTATTTCCTAGATCTTCGTAATTAGAGGTGGACTAGAGCTAAAAATTATGCAACTGGATATGAAGCATGTTGAGCAACACCACAGAGACCAGCAGGCGACTCAACATCTCTCAAGATCCTCATGTACCCATTCTCACCCCACGTCTCTCCCCACGAGTTCTTCAGCAGCCAATACTTCGTCCCGTCCTCCGTCGTCCCGTACCCGACGAAGGTAACAGCGTGGTTCAGATCAGTCCCACAGTCGCCGGAGAAGACCCCGTTAGAGTACATCTTGAAATTCTGACTGGATGCATCGATTGCAATCGAGACTGGTTGCATCGACACCGCCTGCAGCAGCGCCTCCTCGCTGTTGGCGGGCACTTCTTCGTAGCTGGAGATATGGATAGTATTGGAGCTACCGAACGAGTTCTCTCCAGCTTGACAAGATCCGTCCATTCCCTGGTAGGGGTAGTCAGATTCAGTAGAAATGCCGTTTTGTTCGATGTATTGGAATGCGGGGACCATATACCCGCCATGGCAGCCGTGGTTGCCCCTATCGGTGGTGCAATCTACAAGTTGTTGCTCGGAGAGTGACACCAGATTCCCAGTTTTGATCTTTATTGCACCCTCCACAGCTGCCACCGCTGAAAATGCCCAGCAACACCCTGCATATTTTACATATAAAGATTTATATATATATTGCGGGTGCTTATTTTGTTATATATATATATATATATATATACACATTAATTTTTTATTTTTTTATTTAAAAAGAAAGTAGATATAAAATTTTCGACTGAAAAGGAGCAAATCAAAAGTAATTTTCCAAAAAATTGTCGAGGAGAGATGCAAAATAAAAATAAAAATAAAAATAAAGCAAGTACAAGATTTTCAGTCCAAAAAGAAAGAATAATAGTAATAATAGCACTAAAGAATTAAAGAAATATCAAACAATTTTATGAGGAAAAAAAAACCCACACAAAGACAATAAAAAGACAAAAGTTTTGAATAGTAAAAGCACTTCAGTTGTATATAATAGTAATATAGTTATATTGTTCAAAGTTAAGGGGGAGTTTGGTTCTACATCTCTACTCAAACTAAACTGTACTTTTTTTATCATGTTTTTTGTCTTTTCTGGAAAAGTTTTTTGTCTTTTTTGAAAAAGTCAACAAAAATTACTATTCAAACTTAAAAATTTCAACTCAACTCAAACTCAACTTGTGCACCAAACAGGCCCTAAATTTTATCCATGAAGTAGTTAAAAAGATAATATAAACTTGTTTGTGACTACCTTCATGATTCGCCTTTAGATCTCTTCACAAGGGTGCCATGCCAAATTATAAATTCTTTCATGTATTTCAAATTTTTTTGGCACTCTCGATAGATATGATAGAAGATATAATAAAAATTAAAAAAATACTAAAAATAAGCCACAAGGACATCTATCAAATCCACATCTGCACACTCTATCTAGTACATATAGGAATAACTAAACTTTACAGCCTAAGGGTTTGGTTCGAAGAGATTCTTATAAATTATACTTTTTAGTTTACGAATACACAAAATCTAGTTTTGAAATTAATTGTAAATAATTTATTAAAAGAGCCTATAGTCAAACCTAAAAAACATGGGTTTTGAAAAAGTTCCTTTAGGTTTTAAAATTTATTTCACAGTTTCAGTGAAACATTATAAACATTATATTTACTTTTTTATTGCTTACTAAAAAAATTTGAAAATCATTTCAAACAATTAAAATCTTTTTAAAAATGAAGTTTTAAATATTTGTTTGTCAAAAGGTCAATACTTATTCTTCTCTCCTTCTACTTTCGAAAGCGAAAACAAAACCTCTTCCAAAAACCCTAGAAATCATATCTTAAAAATCTCCTTAAAATATTTAACCCCATTCGAAATAAAATGAAAGAAAACATTGTGTAAACAATATTATCACAAAAATAACTGAAAGCACAATCCTACGTTTTGCACTTGTACTTGTCAATATTAGTATAAGTAAGGAGCATTTAATTGAAAATTATGGTTGATCAATATTTAAAAATTAGAATATGTGTACTTCTAAGAAACGAATAATCCACTATAAGTAGCACACATATGCTTATATATTGTCTTACCACATTGGCCTTGATATTTTACAGGAGTAACAGCTCCTTGGCTTCTCCAGTCCACCCTAGGTGGCATGTCAGTCAAGTTTTCATAGAGAAAAGGCTTGTTTTCGCCGGACGAATGTGAGCGGTTATCAGGCAGCTTGTAACCGGTAAAGTAGCCGAGGAATTCTTCGTTCGTCAAATCTGCAAATGGGTTGATGCTTAGCTTGTAAGTCTGACTCGAGTCGTTGTTGAAACTCTCCACAAAGTGCAGATTGTCCTTGAAGATCCCTAACCGCATTTCTTTCTCTGCGTCGTCGGCGTAAGTGCGTCCATAATGAGCCATCCATTGCTCATGCAGTGTCTCAACAAGTGCAGGTTCATGCAACTCGCGGGACATGGCTTTGGAAGCCCAAGTTCCTAAAATCAACAACATTACAATAAATGAAAATGTGTTTTCATGCGTTAAACCCATTGTGTATAACGAACCTAGCAAACTTCTAACAATGTGCGTGCGTGTGTGGATTTTTTTTTTTTTTTTGAACTCTAACAATGTGTTTAGCTACTTGCAGGAAAGATGTGAAGAAGTTATCATACTTGCTGGGTATATATAGAAGAATAGGGTTTGCACTATTGGTGCAATATTAAGACCAAGTAAAAGGGACATAAGTTTTTCAACGTTGTCCCCACAAAATGAAGGCCAGTTGGAATACTTAAAATTTCCTATCGTGTACAATGGGATAGAAACATACAATATATGATATAGGTTATAATCTCAATATTATTTTGTTGACATAAAAATATCGCATTGTATTTTGATGAGAAAATTACCTTAATAACCATATTTTTTAATCTATTGATTAATATGACATAAATTCTCCATTCTTGACCAACAGGACACAAATTTTAATAAACTTTAGTTTAATTTTGTGTTATATTAGATCGGTGTTGATTTTTTGTATCAAATTAAAACAATGGTCTCTAAATTTGTGTTATTCAGGTGATTTCCCTCATTTTGATACACAATATATAGTATGCCTTGTACATTATTAATGCAATAAAATATATGCAAACAAACATATGGCCGTAAAGAAGAATTAAAGGAAGATGGTAATTATCTGACGGGTCAAGATTTTGAAGATTAAAGTCATAGGAGTCCTTCATGCACATGCAAAAACTACATGGCGGGGGTCAAGACTCAAATTCTATACTAATGTGATTTCCGGGATCAAAGGGCCATATTTAGGCACTCTGGATACGTTCCTTCCCATTATATGTGCATGAGTTCGTGCGTGACTGATGCTTACTAATGTGATTGACGATATCGGCTAGCTCATTTACAGTCTGTCTCTGGTAACTAAGAAGAAAGTCTTGGACGGCGAGAGAGGAGATGGAATGAGGGTCATAGAGTAACGTAACGGCTTACGTAGGTGGGTCTTTACAAAGTCCTACGTAGGCCGTTACGCATAAGGTGTAGAAAGTTGATATAAAGCTCATGATCAGGTCACTTAAATAGACCAGAATTGTAATTTATCCTCCTTCATATTAATTTAGGACTTCATCTTTGAGAAATATTTGTATAGGAAACCAATTATAAAGGACTTATGTTAAAGAGAGTGAAGGAATAATAAGCAAATCGGTTGAGGCTCAACTGTAAGTCTTATTATTTGCTTCATTGTTGAAGCTCTCAACATAGTGCAAATTTTCCTTGAATATATTGAGACGCATTTCCTTCTCCGAATCGTTCGCGTAAGTGCGGCCGTACTGAGCCATCCACTGCTCATGCGCCTCGACAAGGGTGGCTTCATGCAACGTGCGGCGGGACATGGCTGGAGATGCCAAATCAGTCCCCAAAAGCAACAACACAACAAGTGTAAAAGTGTTTTCAAGTGTTGAATTCATTGTTATCTGTGTAGTAATCTATGGAATACTATGGCATACCGTTTAACTTGTTGAGGTGTATATAGAAAGAAACCAGCAGAGTCGAAGAAAAATGCTTCGGAGTATCAATAATTAATAAAAGGTGAGTCTCACATATTTAACATCACTGATATTTAACATCACTGAAATAGTGCAAACTTTTGTACCAAATTTAAAGTTCATCTCTAGCCCCCAAATTTTACTCTGAAAAGAATATTCCCGGTGTATTCCTTCTATTCCATTTACAAATATTATTTTATTTTGGGAAAAGTACTTGAATAATACAAATTTAAAGACCATTATATAGCAACATGACACAAAAAATTAACACTAGACTAATATGACACAAAATTAAACTAAAGTTAATTACAATTTGTGTCATGTTGGTCAAGAATAAAGAATTTATGTCATGTTGGTTAATATATGAAAAAAAGGTGGTTATTTAGATAATTTCTCTTTTATTTCATCAACTATAAACTTACATATTTATTAACATATTAGTACGATAATATATTTAATTATTTATCCAACTTAGAAAAACAAAATTTTGTATTACGTTTAATTACTTACAATATCAGATTTATTGAACATTAAGTTAATAAAAATGATATAAAAGGATGTCATTTTGTTGAAAAATATACAATTGGGTAAAATATAAATTTTAAAATTTTGGCCTTTTGTGCTTTAATAAAGGAGCGTTGGAGAAGGTCTAATTAATTTAAGGCTGATTTTTCCGAGAAGATGATGATCCACTTGGAGCTAAAATTTTCTCGCGTATGTGGCGGGCCGGGTAGGACTTTTCTATATATATTGCTCAAAATTGTATACTTTGAAGCAACCATTTAATTAAGGTTGACAGAGATTAGTCTCAAAACTGGAGAGAAGTTGAGACATGTTTCATCTCTATTTATCAACATCATGACCACATCAGCTAATAAATCCATTGACTGATAGAACTTTCTGTGTTGACTGAACTTTTCTTAACTTTTATTTTTCTAAATATTAATTGAAGCTGACCAAAAGAATAGCTTAAGTATTATCACGATTTCTACATTAAAAAAAAATTTTGGTTTATTAATTTTTATTTCTTAGTTAAATTGAATTTTGGAAATTTAGGCCTAAAGAAATAATGGATTCAATCGATTGGACAGTGGCGGATTTGTATAAGGACGAGGCTCCCACTGAAATTATTTTCTTTAATTTTTACCCTAAAATTTTTTCTATTTTATCCCATTAAAAATTATAAATTCTTATATAATCCCCACTAAAATAATTTTACCTTAAATAATTTATGATTTTTCTGCTTTTCTTCCATTAAAAAGTAAAGATTATCATATAGCCTTACTAAAATTTTTCCTTTTTATTTTAAACTTTGATATTATTTTTATTTTTAATATGGTGAATGCCCTCACTAAAACATATGTCCGGCTCCGTTCCACGCTAAATAATGTTTTTTTATCAAATTCAAGTGATTCACCAAGATTACTGAAAATTGAAAAGAGAAAAACAATTTTCATTCAACATCAACCAGTTTTCATTAATTACAAGAGGATGCCCTTATTTATAGGACAAAATTCAAGCGGAACACTAAGCCAACACGGCCTAACATAATTTAAAATATAATGATTTATAAAATTTTCTGGAGATGAAAAGTTTCATCCAGATATTTTCATAAGCAATTTTTGGATTAAAAAAAATCAGAAATAACTTTTAAAAAATTCTATCAATCATGTGCTCTCAACACAAGACGAAAGTGGACAATGAATACAAATTTGAGAATTGAAATTTCTCAGAAGATGGGAGCTGGTCGATTGCTTGGAGTTAAAGTTGCCAATGTCCATGTTCATAGCGCGTAGGACTTTTCCTACATTGAAGAACTTTCCGTTTCATTGAAGGAACCACTATGGTTCACATATTAGTTGAAGTAGGCCATAAGTAAGCCCTCTCACAAGGTCATTATATCACTTCAAGTAAATACAAGAATCTAGTACTTGACGATTTATCAACCGATACAAGTAGCTCTCTTCATTTGTGAAATTAAGCTACTATACATGACAAGAGTTTCCAAGTGCATAAATGAACACGCCAACATGATTTAAAATAAGAATACAAGAAATATTAAAAATCTACTGAAAAGACAAAAAAAAAATATTGATTATTAATTCCTACCTGATTGTCAGGCCCTCTTAAATCGGCATGAGGCCCGCGCAGGTCAGCGTGGGCCAAATGGGTGCCTAGCATTGGCCAAGGCAGGCACCGACGTAGCATGGGCAGGGTGGCCTAGCGGCTAGACAAGCAGCAACATGCACGAGCACGCGCGTAAGCAAAACTAGCGTGCACGGTGAAAGCCCCAAGGCTTGAGCGAGAAAGCATTGGACAGTGACCGAGAAATGGGGGACACAAGCACTTGGTTCAGACACGGTCCTACAGTGGTGGGCTTAGTTGGCCACTGACTCAGTCAGCAATGGCTAGTTTGGCGAAGGGGGCCAGCGAGGCCGCGGGACGCGGGCGAGTGGTTTAACTTAAGGGACGAGTTTGTGGAGACGTAGCTAGATGTTGGACATGGCCTACCACGTGGCCCACGTTCCTAGGAAGGCACGGATCATCCCAGGGCTAGAATTGTGGCTAGGTTTAGTGGCGGCCTTTTGTGGCCCAGAGAGTGGCCTGAGTGGCCTAAGAGTGGCCCCGGGTGGCCCAGGGAGTGGCCAGCTTGGCCAGCCAGCGGCCAAGACGCGTGGTCACGACTCAAATCATGTCTAAGTGGTGGGGATTGTCCACTACCTTTATGTTGCCTATAAATAGACTAAGTTGTGTACAACAGAGGACACGTTTGTTGGGTGCAATCCTTACAGCAGACTCTGTATTCCTTTTTATTAGAGATCAATAAAAAGGGTTGAGAGTTTTCTCGTACTTGTGTCTGTTGCCTTTGTGTTGCTTTACTTAGTTGCTTTTTGAGTTCAATTTGCTTGTTTGATAGCGTGAGCAAGGTTGAGTGGCTGAATAAGCAGGCGGCTTAGGCCATCATAGGGTGAAAATTTTGATGTTTGATTTGGACCCCTGTGAAGCATATTGTAATTTAATCACAATTATAATTACCTTATGTAAAATAATTATAAAAATTACTATATGAGTTATAACAATAATTACTACTGATTATTGTAATCATCGCTAATAACGAGTTTTGAGCTGAAAATTCTGGGACAGTTTAACTATTTGGAATTTAATGAATCTGATGTGGTAGTGTTGCAAAAGAAAGTATTGAAAAATGATGCTAGGTTTGAAATAAAAATTTTTAGAAGTGCTATTATTGAAATTAAAAAAGAGGAAAATTGGTGTAGGGCTTTCTGCTTATAAGGGTATCTTTGAGAATGTACATGAGGCTAGACCGACAAAAAAATGATGTGGCAATATTAGAAATGAAAGTAGTGAAAAGCGGTGTTAAATTTGAAATAAAAGTTTTCAAAAATGATATTACAAAAATTAACCCTTAAAATTAAAATAATCACTCAATTATCTTATTTTTGTGGTACATTAGAGTGCTTAATTAAAAAAAATTTCATATGTAGAAGTTGAAATTAGAAAAATTTACAGAGCTGGATCACATACATATGCGTCCACTACACTATCGATTATCTTGTATTATATCTGAATGTATTGTAATGTGTGTTTGATTACCGCATATATTATATTCAAATACATATATTTTTAAAATTTAAATCTCATATAACCACTAATAATCATTTTATTTTTCTATCCACTTTTACTATCTCTATTAGGCTTAAGGTAAAAGGGCATGAGAACAAGAAACTCGTTATCGGGCATTTCGATGGCAAAACCCATTGTGAAATCCTTGTACATACTATGGAGAAAGATAAAAAACTGTCGTGATATCTTTTTATGATGGTTTAAAATTATCGTGAAATCTTTTTTTTTTTTTATTAATTGTGAGTAACTTTGATTCGATAAACTATAGTTTTTCCATTAAAATGTTAGTTGTAATGGGACACTAATTAAAAGACGTGGAACATGAGAATCAACTCGGGTTTTTAGTTATATAACACAATATAGTCGGTGAAATTCAAATAGAGCAAGATATATATTTTACTAATTATAAAAGTTCACCTCGTTATCACAATACATAATTGTACATAATAAAACTTGAAAATTTTGCCACGTAATTATATTATTTTTAAAATATTCCAAACAATTTACTAGTATAGTATATTTGAAGTTAATGTTTTCAAACATGAAGCGCAATGTAATTTATGTTATTTCAAGCAATAATCTCGGAGCCAGTTTTTGAATCTCATTAAAACGTTTACAACGCGAAAAACATATATAGGCTGCATTATTTCAACAGCCAAGAAAACATACATGAAAATACAAACTCAAACAAATATTATATGTGAATTAAACAACACAAATTAGAGGATAAAAACAAGAGAATCCAATTATATCCTCTATATATTATTTGCTAGATCTTCATAATTATCGGTGAGCTAGAGCTAAATATTATGCAACTGGATATGAAGCATATTGAGCAACACCACAGAGACCAGCAGGCGACTCAACATCTCTCAAGATCCTCATGTACCCCTTCTCACCCCACCTCTCTCCCCACGAGTTCTTCAGCAGCCAATACTTCGTCCCATCCTCCGTCGTCCCGTACCCGACAATGGTAACCGCGTGGTTAGTAGCAGTCCCACAGTAACGGGACGAGAAGACTCCGTAAGAGTACAGCTGGAAATTCTGTCCGGATGCATCGATTGTAATCGAGACCGGTTGCATCGACACCGCCTGCAGCAGCGCCTTCTCGCTGTTGGCGGGCACTTCTACGTATCTGGAGATATGGATACTGGAGCTACCGAACGAGTTCTCTCCAGCTTGACAAGATAATCCGTCCGTTCCCTTGTAGGGGTAGTCAGATTCAGTAGAAATGCCGTTTTGTTCGATGTATTGGAATGCGGGGACCATATACCCGCCATGGCAGCCGTGGTTGCCCCTATTGGTGGTGCAATCTACAAGTTGTTGCTCGGAGAGTGACACCAGATTCCCAGTTTTGATCTTTATTGCACCCTCCACAGCTGCCACCGCTGAAAATGCCCAGCAACACCCTGCATATTTTACATATAAAGATTTATATATATACTGCGGGTGCTTATTTTGTTATATATATATATATACACATTAATTTTTTATTTTTTTTTATTTAAAAAGAAAGTAGATATAAAATTTTCGACTGAAAAGGAGCAAATCAAAAGTAATTTTCCAAAAAATTGTCGAGGAAAGATGCAAAATAAAAATAAAAATAAAAATAAAGCAAGTACAAGATTTTCAGTCCAAAAAGAAAGAATAATAGTAATAATAGCACTAAAGAATTAAAGAAATATCAAACAATTTTATGAGGAAAAAAACAACCCACACAAAGACAATAAAAAGACAAAAGTTTTGAATAGTAAAAGCACTTCAGTTGTATATAATAGTAATATAGTTATATTGTTCAAAGTTAAATTTTATCCATGAAGTAGTTAAAAAGATAATATAAACTTGTTTGTGACTACCTTCATGATTCGCCTTTAGATCTCTTCACAAGGGTGCCATGCCAAATTATAAATTCTTTCATGTATTTCAAATTTTTTTGGCACTCTCGATAGATATGATAGAAGATATAATAAAAATTAAAAAAATACTAAAAATAAGCCACAAGGACATCTATCAAATCCACATCTGCACACTCTATCTAGTACATATAGGAATAACTAAACTTTACAGCCTAAGGGTTTGGTTCGCAGAGATTCTTATAAATTATACTTTTTAGTTTACGAATACACAAAATCTAGTTTTGAAATTAATTGTAAATAATTTATTAAAAGAGCCTATAGTCAAGCCTTAAAAACATGGGTTTTGAAAAAGTTCCTTTAGGTTTTAAAATTTATTTCACAGTTTCAGTGAAACATTATAAACATTATATTTACTTTTTTATTGCTTACTAAAAAAATTTGAAAATCATTTCAAACAATTAAAATCTTTTTAAAAATGAAGTTTTAAATATTTGTTTGTCAAAAGGTCAATACTTATTCTTCTCTCCTTCTACTTTCGAAAGCGAAAACAAAACCTCTTCCAAAAACCCTAGAAATCATATCTTAAAAATCTCCTTAAAATATTTAACCCCATTCGAAATAAAATGAAAGAAAACATTGTGTAAACAATATTATCACAAAAATAACTGAAAGCACAATCCTACGTTTTGCACTTGTACTTGTCAATATTAGTATAAGTAAGGAGCATTTAATTGAAAATTATGGTTGATCAATATTTAAAAATTAGAATATGTGTACTTCTAAGAAACGAATAATCCACTATAAGTAGCACACATATGCTTATATATTGTCTTACCACATTGGCCTTGATATTTTACAGGAGTAACAGCTCCTTGGCTTCTCCAGTCCACCCTAGGTGGCATGTCAGTCAAGTTTTCATAGAGAAAAGGCTTGTTTTCGCCGGACGAATGTGAGCGGTTATCAGGCAGCTTGTAACCGGTAAAGTAGCCGAGGAATTCTTCGTTC
Organism: Ficus hirta; assembly: GCA_038430175.1. Taxonomy (NCBI): domain Eukaryota; kingdom Viridiplantae; phylum Streptophyta; class Magnoliopsida; order Rosales; family Moraceae; genus Ficus; species Ficus hirta. The sequence continues at coordinate 10,770,195 of CM076589.1, forward strand.
GTCAAATCTGCAAATGGGTTGATGCTTAGCTTGTAAGTCTGACTCGAGTCGTTGTTGAAACTCTCCACAAAGTGCAGATTGTCCTTGAAGATCCCTAACCGCATTTCTTTCTCTGCGTCGTCGGCGTAAGTGCGTCCATAATGAGCCATCCATTGCTCATGCAGTGTCTCAACAAGTGCAGGTTCATGCAACTCGCGGGACATGGCTTTGGAAGCCCAAGTTCCTAAAATCAACAACATTACAATAAATGAAAATGTGTTTTCATGCGTTAAACCCATTGTGTATAACGAACCTAGCAAACTTCTAACAATGTGCGTGCGTGTGTGGATTTTTTTTTTTTTTTTGAACTCTAACAATGTGTTTAGCTACTTGCAGGAAAGATGTGAAGAAGTTATCATACTTGCTGGGTATATATAGAAGAATAGGGTTTGCACTATTGGTGCAATATTAAGACCAAGTAAAAGGGACATAAGTTTTTCAACGTTGTCCCCACAAAATGAAGGCCAGTTGGAGTACTTAAAATTTCCTGTCGTGTATAATGGGGTAGAAACATACAATATATGATATAGGTTATAATCTCAATATTATTTTGTTGACGCAAAAATATCGCATTGTATTTTGATGAGAAAATTACCTTAATAACCATATTTAATTTATTGACTAATATAACACAAATTCTCTATTCTTGATCAATATGACACAAATTTTAATTAACATTAGTTTAGTTTTGTGTTATATTAAATCAGTGTTTATTTTTTATATCAAATTAATACAATTGTCTCAAAATTTATATTATTCAGGTGATTTCCCTCATTTTGATACACAATATATAGTATGCCTTGTACATTATTAATGCAATAAAATATATGCAAACAAACATATGGCCGTAAAGAAGAATTAAAGGAAGATGGTAATTATCTGACGGGTCAAGATTTTGAAGATTAAAGTTATAGGAGTCCTTCATGCACATGCAAAAACTACATGGCAGGGGTCAAGACTCAAATTCTATACTAACGTGATTTCCGGGATCAAAGGGCCATATTTAGGCGCTCTGGATACGTTCCTTCCCATTATGTGTGCATGAATTCGTGCGTGACTGATGCTTGCTAATGTGATTGACGATATCGTCTAAAGCTCATTTACAGTCCGTCTCTGGTAACTAAGAAGAAAGTCTTGGAAGGCGAGAGAGATGGAATGAGGTTCTGGATAAGTTCCTTCCCATTAAATGTGCATGAATTCGTGCGTGACTGATGTTTACTAATGTGATTGACGATATCGGCTAGCTCATTTAGAGTCTGTCTCTGGTAACTAAGAAGAAAGTCTTGGACGGCGAGAGAGGAGATGGAATGAGGGTCACAGAGTATAACGTAACGGCTTACGTAGGTGGGTCTTTACAAAGTCCTACGTAGGCCGTTACGCATAGGGTGTAAGAAGTTGATATAAAGCTCATGATCAGTTCGCCTAAATGGACCAGAATTGTAACTTATCCTTCTTCATATTAATTTAGGACTTCGTCTTTGAGAAATATTTGTACAGGAAACCAATTATAAAAGGCTTAATAATAAGCAAATTAGAAAGGACATACGGTAAAGGTTGACACACCCACTAAAGCTTCCATCTAGATTATATCAATCATTTAAAGGATTATTCAGATAGATGTCCAAATTAAAGGTGTTGTTTTGAAATATGTCTATTTTTTTATTTATATATATATATATATCTGAAAGTGTAAATATAAAGATAATATTATATTTCTTAAAGAATTAAGAATTACCATATAAAGAATTTAAAAAAATGAAAGAAAAAAAAGCATGGTATTACGTTTGCTACTAGAGGTGATTTGTATGAATTAAATGTCACACCCTGACCTACGTAGGGCAGTGACACCGTGCTTACTTAACTTAATTCTTAATTCACATACCTTAAACTTACCGAAAATTTCAGAGTAAATTTTTTTTTTTAAACTTTTATTTTAACTTGACATAAAACTCGACTCAGTCTCATACTTATACTCATACTTAAAACTTAACTTATCCTCATACATATTCATATGTACTCACTCGAGTACCAAGCTTTCACACTCATTTGAAAGCTATCATATTCAAACCGTGGACCAAACCTGACCTAGTGCGGATCGGTATGACACGAGGTAACTTGTTGCCATCATACTTGAAACTTTTCTTACCCATACCATTACTTCATTATAATGTAACATAAACACATTTTACATTACAAACATGTTTTACAAACATATTTCTAAAATCTGTGGCGGTGTTCATCCCACATTTCACAGTTACAGTGCCAGCCCTCCACAATCTTGCATCAAGAATTGCCAGTAGGTTGCTTACCTACAGCATGAATGTAAGTAATGAGCTTATGCCCAGTAAGTACAATATTCAATCCGCAAAACATTTTAAGTGCAAGAATGCAAGAACCGATTATGCTTTCTTATGAATCAATTATGCTTTTCATAAATTAACTTGGTTCTGTTCCCTTACGTGTCATGCGTGCACGTACCGTGGTATATAGCCAAGGAGTAGTTGGAGGCGGCCAGTCCAATCCAACTCAAACCATGAAACAAACCGTTTAACATGGAGTGATTGGAGCAGTCAATCCAATTCAACTCAAATCATAGACTAAACCGTTTAAACCCGCCCTCGTGACAAGTCGGTACGACACAATAACATTAGCTTGTCTTATCTTATTCTTACCCCATAATTTGATATTCGTGAACATACTTCGTGATATCACGATAACAAAACATAATACACCATAACATAAACCATCATAACATAAAACATCATAACATCATAACATAAATCATCGTAATATCATAACATAAGACATCATAACATCATAACATCATAACATAAATCATCATAACATCATAACATAAAACATCATAACCTAAGTAAATCATGTAGATCAATACATGATTTCTTGAAAACATACAATGCAATAAAAACGTTTTGTCCATGCTGTAGGTGGAGTTGTACTTACTTGTCATTCTACGCTCTTGGTTTAACGTCCAAACATGACACGCCAACAGTTCATACTCCTGTTTCCAAACATGGTGTAAGATAAGAATTATTCACATTCTATATTACCATAAATCATAATTATTAAATGTTGGTATTCTAACTAACATCCATATCTAGTTATATGTCCCCCATATCTTTATGATAACTCGTTCGGTTACTTACCGTAACCCTAGGGCTCATGGCCTAACCAGACTTAAACAGTATCTTGTTAGGTTACTTCAAGGAACCCTGGTTACCAAGCCCAGTCATACGTAAATAGTATCTTATTAGGTTGCTATTAATAACCTTGGGCTTAAACCCAATTACTTTTAATTCATGTCCCACTAGGTTACTACAGGTAACCCTGGGTTATAGGCCCAACTAATTTTGAATGATACCCTATTGAGTTACTAGTGCCCAATTACTTTCAAAGCACTACCCCATTAGGTTACTATTAGTAACCATAGGGTAAGGCCCAACCCAGTAACTTGAGATCCTACCCGGTTACCGTTGATCATCATACTGTTACTGTGTTTTTAAGATAGCTTTTGGCCCATTTATTTATTTTTGAAAACAGTTTCTTAATTTCAGTTATCAGTGCATGTGCAAGAATTTTCTGCTTTTGCACTATTTTCTAAAAATCCTGTGTAGGAATTTATTGTTTCCTGCACAGTTTTGGGAATCTGGTTTTACTTTAAAATACGTTTGGAATTAGAAAAAGTTTTCTTCATGAAAATTGTAGATCTTGAAAGACCCTGCAACTTTTATGTTTTACTCAAAACCCAGTTCTGCCCTTACCCTACTCTTTTACCTTGTTAAACCTTCCTGGCCGTGCAACTAGGTCTGGACAGACTAGGCTCGGATTTTCATAAAAACAGAGGTATTTGGAGTCTTATTTTTAAAAACCGTCCATGATACTCCTTAGAATTTTCCATTTTCTACAACTTTGTAGTTTTGACTTTCTTCAAATTCGGCCTCTAAGGGCCTCAATTTCACGTTTCCAGATTACCGTCCAGTCTTGACCTGAGACTAGCAGTTTTTGTTTAAGTTGGTTCTTATGTAAAATTACGTACACACTACCTCGAACGGTTAAAACCGTGAGCCTACAACAATCATGCAGCGTATTTCCTATCATTTTCCTTACCATGTATTCCATTCACATCATACAACTTGCACATAAACCCAAATGGTAATTTCTACCATAGTTAGGGTTTTGGGGCTTATTCAAACCCTCCACACAACATACATCATCAATCCCATTTCCAATCATCCAAGATCATTCTTGAGCATATTGGGGACGTACAACTAACATCATAAAGCATACTTGCAAACCCTAAAATCATGCAACCATAATCCCATAATCATGCATAACACATAAATCAAAACCACCCAATATCCTAATCAAGCACAAATCTAAAAATCTAAACTAGGGCATAAGAAATAAAATGAGCTTATGCTCTTACAAGCCAACTTTGAAATACATTTAAATTTCCAATTAAAGCTTAAATTGAAAAGCTTAGGGAACCAAAGGAAATTACCTTAATCCACACAAAGGTTGGTGCTAGGTTTTGATCCAAACTTTTTTCCCCTTGCTTTCTACCAAAACCGGCTTTCCCCTAGCTTGGAGTTCTCCCAAAATTTTCGGCCACACTTGCTTGGTACTTCACCAAAATCCGATCACCACCTATCTCTTTCTTTCTTCACCTTTTTTTTTCACTAGGGTTTCGGATTTAGGGAGGAGAGAGTGAGAAAATATTTTGGCATGGTTTTGGGATGTTTCCTCATTTTTGTTAACAAAATGAGCCCCCCCTCCCCTATCACCTATTTATAGGTGATAATTAATTTAATTTTTGGATTTATTTTTAATCTAAAAATTACATAATAGCCCTTAAGAGAAAAATATTTGTCCATTGGTCCTTGGGAGGTGGTGGCCGGCCATTAGCTTACCTTGGAGGCCAAGTTACTTGGTTACATCATCATGCTTACATCATCAAGCTTACATCATCAAGCTTATTTCTTAAAATTGTACTTTGACCCCTAAAGTATTTGCACTTTAGTCCCTGAAGGTGGCCGGCTATGATGGAGCCACTTGACTTCCAATGGATGCATAATTATCCACTTGATTCTCAAAATCTCTTAATATACATATGCAGTCCATTTTCATACTAATACAGATATTACCAATACTGTTTTCAACTAATAACAGTATAATTGTACTGGACTGTAGTCCAGAATTCATCTGTATAAAATTGGACTGCGTATAGATGTTTCTTAGGACTTGAACTTACTTAGTCCTTACTGCTCTAAATATTGTGCTTGATTTTTCTAGGATGGTCGCATAACTTATTATTGTTCATTTGTCTGTAATGACGGTTTCTCGCAGTATAATTTTCTATACTGTTGATTACACTGCAGTACCATCTTAGTCAAACCTAAAGTCAACCTGGTCAAATGTTGATCGTCATAAAAATCATAATTCCTATTCCGCCTTTTTCATGAAAAGGCCTTATGCTTGACTAAGCAAACTATTATTGACTCTCGTAGCTAATTAAACGAGAACTCAAACATATACTGATATTCAACTCAGATCATGAGCTTCATATCGACATACATGGTTCAGTCTTAGATTTTCCTTGTCTCTAAGGAAATCATAGGTTCATCACAAATTTCGAGTTCTTACATTGAAGTCCCAAATATTTTTTAAAAAAAAAAAGTTTCTAATTTTTTTTATTTGTTGTGAAAAATATGTGAATATTCATAATGATCCAGAATGGAAATGTTTTCTTAAAATTAGATTTCACATTAATAAGAAAAATCTAAATAAAGAAAAAGGAATATCCAAAAGGAAAGTCTAATTAAACATTTGTCTTCTAAAAATGTATGATAAATCCTCTCCATCTTTCTTGAAACCAATTCCAATTCTCATCCTCAGAAACCCTAAACTGAAATTCTTTGTCTGAAAACGACAACAAAAATAGTTCTGAAGAAAAGGTTCACCGCTAAGGATAAGAAATGCAATGTCCCTGCCGATCTACTGAAAGAACCGACTACCAAGTCACGAAAAAGGCATTGTGAGATAGGTGAAGGGTTAGAAAGAAGTTTGGGCGGTAAAGTCGACGTAGGACTCTAATGATCAGCCATTAGTAATGTGAGTTTTTTTTTTTAATTTTGAAAATCGTCTTTATAATTAATAAATTTTTTATCTTAAATTAAAGAATCCTTATTTTGTATAATGAATCATTCTTTCTCAAAAAGTTAGGTTTGATTTCATATCAACTAGCTTATATAAATAATAATGTTGTTTTGATAAAGAATTCAACACCATTTGGTGTGTTACTCAACAATTTATTTGGTTGAGGCATATATATAAAGTATCCATTTGATTTGTAGTGGAGTTCATAACTAAATAGTTCCCTTTTTTTTTCATAAAGAATTTATTTTTCTTATAATAAATTAGGCTTTATCATAAAGATAATTTTCATTTTATTTCTATTAGTTTATATAAATAATAGTCTTTTTTCGTAAAGAATTCGATATCATTTTTATTATTTTTAAATTTATTTGGATGAGGCATAAAAGGTAACCTCCGGTTTGTAGTGGATTACGTAAATAAATTAGTTTTTTTCATAAAGAATTCATTGGATTTTTCAAAATCAATTCAAAGAGAGAGAGAGAGAGAGAAACTAATTTGGGTTTATTAAAGATAATTTTCATTTGTGAGCAAAAAAAAAAAATCATCTTTAAAGTCAAAAAAAAAAAAAGGAAAATATGAGAATCTATATAAATTAAAATGAAATGAAGTTAATAATGATAAAAAGGTAAAATAGGTACTACAAAAATATATTTCATAAGAAATAGACGTATATGTAATATTGTTTAAAAACGAATATATTTTAAAACAGGATCTTAAAAATGGACCTTTTGTGTAATTATTTTTTATTTAAATTGGATAGCCCTAAGGACTTACACAAAGTAACTAAAACCAAAAATAATAATAACAACAACATTTCATTTAGGTAAACTATTTCTACGAATTAAAACGTTTTGTATTATTTTTATCTAGGCCTCTGAACTTTAAAAACTCTAACTTTTCCCAGTAATTCAAACCTCATTTAACCCCTTCCATTAGAATTTCAATTAAAAATTGACGGAAAATAGGGGACTTATTATTGCAAACCCATTTTATTAGGATTTCTGTTGAAAACAACACAAAAGACCACAAGACTACACTTGAGAACTCACTTTTTTAGTTTGTTTTTAATTGAAATTATAATAGAAGGGGTAAATGGGGTTAAACTCGAAATTCAAGAAGCAAAGGAAGAGTTTTTAAAGTTCAAAAGATAAAATAAAAGTGATCTTAAAATTGTTAGAGGGCAGGGATAATGATAATCCAAACGTTTTACGTTTTGAGCTCGTAAAGTATAAACCTTTTTCTTTTCCTATATTATTATTCAGGGCCTTTCGCAAAGTATCAATATAGTAGTTTTCCAGAAAGTCTTATAGGCGACTATCTTTATTTTTTTTATTTTGGAGCAAGATATAATTATTTTCGTGAAACCTATCAATTTTTGGTTTTTCTCTATAATAAATCTGCCGGCAAAACATTATAACCAACATCATTTAATAATCTCCTCTATGGCTTAATTCACTTTCTCCCGCGAGTTGCATTATAATTATGAGATCTATTCGCCGGCCAAGGCTGGTGAATGTTTTTGTTTACAAAAACTCTCCCAATCTGATTCTTTGTAAACAGTAAGATATTCCCTAATCTTAACGGAAATTACATCTCCTTTTCTCGAAATTGAAAGGTTGGAATTGCTCTGAATTTTGATAGATCCTTAAAATTAAGTTCATTTAGAGTAATGTTCACATAAGATTTTTACCATTTTCATGATACTGTATGGGCGACATTGGTAAAATCTGGTTGAGTCCGAGATTAATCGGCGCTGGTGAACGTCATAGGTAAGATCATAGCTGCTCAGGAACCTCATCGAACTCCTTGGCTCGCGGCATGGGATGTATGGTTGGGATAGAAGTCCCTAGAAGAACCCTCTCAAGAAGCGACTACCTCTGCAAGGAAATGAACCCTAGCAGAGTTACAGAAATTTCTTAGGCCATGCATGCCTAAACCCTCCTTCAAGTTTTTCTTAAGAGAAGGTATAAATCGGCTATTCAAAATTGGAAGGACAGAATCAAATGTTTGATTGTACTTCTTGCTAGGACCTATGCATTGGGAACTAAGAGAGCATTTCCAATGCAATACTAAATTATTATGCCAATGATAAATTCTAGATTTTTGATGAAAAAATTATTCTCCAATGAAGTGATATATATCTTCAATATCAAATTTACCATGATAATAAACTTTGTCGTAAATTTACCACAAGGTATAATCAATATTAAATTTAATATTTGATTCTTATTGGTTATTGTCTTGACTTTTCCAAGTAATTGATATAACATTTTCATTTCTAATTTAATTAAATATATACTAAAACTCCACTTTTACAACTTTCAAAACACAATAATGACTATGAAAAATATGGATAACATTATAAATAACATTATGTATCGGAGTATAAAGTAAGAGAAAGTTATTTTTTACATTCTTTTGTAACAAATATAGTATTGATCGCATAGACAAATGTATTAGCTAGTGGTCTAATCACTTTATTAGATCTGCTCTAATTTTTTTTCCTTATTTTAAAATACTTACCAAAGATTGAAATACAAATGAGAAGCCATTTTGCTAATCACTTTATTATGCCATATAATTTTTTTTTTTTTGGTGGATTTTCTATTAAACGAATTAAAAAACAATTATTTTCATGAGATCATGACACCAATGAATGCAAAGAGTGCATTAGCATTATGAACAAAGGCTAGATAAAAAATTGGGCGAAAATGGAATGAGTTGTATTCATATAAACTGCGAACATAGTCACATTCGCATTCGAGAATATTACGTCCCTCTCTCCTACGAGGTCATTATAAAAATAAAAATAAAAAGTGAAAATCCAACAATTCTTTAAATTGCTAACAAAAGATGATAAATTGAGAATATATTTATATATATATATATATGCATATATATTTGTTAATTAGGCAGTTGGGAAGGAACAATCGCTGGCAATCCCACAGCGACCTTCTGGTATTCCGGAGTTCCTCTGGAGTCTCATGTAACCACCCTCACCCCAGTTTGAGCTCCATGAGTTCTTGATCAACCAGTACTTCTGACCATTCGGAGCCGTCCCATATCCGACGATCAAGACGACGTGGTCCAACGACGTGTCGCAATTCGCCGTGAAGATCCCGCCTGCGTAGAACTGAAACTCTCTCGCCTTGGTGTTGATGAAAGCCACCACCGGTTGTCTGGCCACGGCGTACATTAAGGCGTTCTCGTTGTTTCTTGGAACGGCAGCGTAGCCGCTGATCTTCGCCGCGAGTTGGGACGCTCTTTGCTTGTCACAAGTTCCGTCCCTTTCCTGGTACGGGTAGTTCGATGCTGTGGTTATGCCTCCGCTGTTTTTGATATATGCAAAAGCATCGTTCGGGTTGCCGTACTTGCAGCCTTGACTGTCGGCGTTCTTCGGCGTACAGTCGATAAGCTGTTGCACCGATAATGACGGCAGATTTCCGGTTTTGATCTTTGTAAGGCTCTCCACGGCTGCCGCTGCTCCATGTGCCCAGCAAGATCCTACGTACAAAAAATTTATTTTACTTTTAGTGTCGGGTGCACATTTGTCATTTTATTTTCTTTTCTTGTAGTACTTTCCTTTATTTCATTTTAATACTACAAGATAGGTTGATAATGATAATGTTAAAAAAGTTAATTTAGACGTATTGATGCACTTATTAATTCATATCACTATCGTATATGTATTTCACTAAGTGAAACTCCTTTCTTTTTTCTTTTTTTTTTTTTTTTTTTGTTATTAAAGAACTTTATTTTGGCATTAAAAAAAAAAAAACCAGAGAAAACAAAAGTTTGTGTTGTACGTACCACCTTTTTTGAGCAGTATTGCCAAGACTATTTCTAAATGTCACTATTTTTCCATGGGAATATTAAAACCAATGTGAAGAAGGTAGATCTCACAATATTATAAGATTCAGAAATGAGACTCATTTTTTAATTAATAGTGACGCTTAGTATTTAAAACCGATGATTATCAAATATTTTTTGAACATTAATGCCCGTTTGATATGTAGGTAATTTTCCCATTTCATTTTTATTGAATAATAAAATTGACGTTTGTGGAGTTACATTTAAACTGAAATTTCATTTTCATTTCAAAACACAACTAAAAATGAGGCTCATTCATAAAATTACCCAAAGACCCATGATCTTATGCATTTTATTTACATTTCAAACATGTTTAACATAATAACATTTTCATATTCAAAAATTTATCTCTTTTACTAAAGTTTTAAAATACCATAACTATTTCGTTTCTTATCTATTAAGACGATCTTTGTTTTTTTTTTTTTTTCCCAATCATGTGTTCCTAATGAAATGAATATACCCTGTTAAAATATGCTATTGGCATCACTGTTTTATTAGAATTGTTATGAAACTACTTTTTTAAATGCAACATCATTTCAGAAATTATTTCATTTTCAAAATGAAAGTTTAATTCCACATCCATACATCATTTGAAATCAAAATAAAATGACTTTTCGACTTAAACCTAATTTTCAAAATTAAATATAATGAAACGTAACGAAACAAACAAACCCTAAGGATTAAATGATTCCCGGAGTTTCAATATATATGCATGTGTGTGTGTATATATATACACAGAGTATGATATCGCCATAATCTTGTCTCCTATCCGTTGCTTTTGGTGTTAATGTTGTACTTAGTATATGTTCTTGATCTAAGTTAGGAGGGAAAAGGATTTATGGAAAACCATTCAAATTTGGTATAAGCTCTACTCACCACAACTTTGGCCTTGGTCCTTAACGGGACCAACAGCTCCTTTTTGCCTCCAGTCGACGCCAGAAGGAGCGCTAGTAGCACTTAGGCTGTCATAGAACGTGTCAAGGCTGGTTGGTCTTGAGAGGATGGACACCATCAATCCTCCGGTACGACCGCTAAGGAATTCTTTGTTCGTCAAGTCCGCATACCGATTGAGGCTCAACCTGAAAGTTTGGTTAGGTTGGCTGTTGAAATTCTTAACGAATTGCAGATTCTCCTGGAATATCTTGAGACGCGCTTCCTTCTCCGCATTGTCCTTGTATACGCGTCCATGGCTAGCCATCCACATTTCGTGTGTTTGTTGAAGAGTCACATTGGCGGTAGGTCTCACGGACTCGGCTTGAGGAGCCCCTAAAACTAGAAGTGCTAGAAAAATTGTTGTCCCTTGAAGTGTCAAGGCCATTTTGCAAAATTTTACTTGTTCAAATTGAAGGGAATTGTGATTGACTTTCTGGGGATATGGTATTAATTTTGATACAATGGATGTGATCTCAAGGTACCTATATATACATATATATAATTATATGTACATATTACCTTGACTGGTCTTAGAAGATCATGTCTATGATATGAAAGTAGAATTTGTTTTGAACAAGATGTGTGGTGAAGCACATATTTAGAATATAATTAGTTGCTACGAGTGAAGCAAAAAGATAGGAAATGAACGTAATGAAAAAAAGTAAAAACCTGTGGTAGAAGTTGCACCTAAATTCGATGAACAATAACCAAAGCCTTGTTAGTCGGTTTGTCAGTTCTTTCCGTTGTCAACGCTAGCTACAAAAAAGTTTTTTTTTTTGGTTGGATTAGTATCTAGCTAAAACACCTGAATATAGGACAATTCTCGCTTTATTTTCTAAACCATAAAAACTTCCACTTCGCCTCTTGAATTTATCATTTACTTGAACTTTAGTCCTTTTGTTAGCATTTTTGTTAGACACTGGTGAAAAAAAAAATGAACTATATTTAACCCTTTCTGTTAAAATTTATATTAAAAACAAATAGAAAAAAACCGTATAACTGTACTTAAACTCTTTTTTCAGTCTGTTTCTTATCATACCATTCAGACAGAATAGGTCAAGTGGGCTAATAATTCACAATTTTAGGAGCCAAATAAGAGTTTTTAAAATTCAAATGATAAAGTGAGAATGATCCAAAAGTTAAGAGAAATATCTAAAAATAACAACTAAGTTAAAAAAAAATAGTAAAAAGGTGAAGGAAATAAAAGATCAACTTAAAACAAAAAATACCTTAATATGAAAATGGAAAACAAAAACTAACAAACGCAACAAAAATAGAAATACAAATGAGTAACTTACGGGAAATCATAACCTTTTTTCTTTTTTCTCCAAATCAAAACACTTCTTATTACATTCTAGTTGATACGATGAGTTTTTCTTCAATTTTTTATCTTTCTTTTTTTAACAAGAAAATATAAACCTCTGCCTATTTATCTCAAGAACTCAATAATACAAATTTAAATATTTTTTCGTAGCAATAATATGATGTTTGATCGTGATTCTTTTTAAGGCTTCAATCTTGAGAGTTTTTACTGTATATTGACATCCTCTTTTATACCAGCACCCAAGATAATTTTGTTATATATTCATCTCCTTTAGATTTGGTCGACAGATTGTAGCTATATTATAAGCGCCAATAAGATTAATTTTGATGTTAGAAAACGTCTACAAGCCTAACAAAAAAGCTTGTGAGATACAAAGTAAAAGAGATGGACTCTTACATATGTTTACTTGAAATATATCTTATCTTATATATATATATATATATATATATATATAGAGAGAGAGAGAGAGAGTGAATGTGCCGTATGCCCAAGTCTCAGGCACTAGAATATAATGGAAAAAAACAATCTCGATCATTGAAAAAAAAAATAAAAGATAAAAGCTGCCATATAAATGTTTTTAAAAAAATCAATAATTAATGAAGAGAATGATTTTTACCTTTTAAATGTTAGAAAGCGAAAATTCTATGGTGCTGGAGCTGCTAAAATTGCTTAAGTGGCAGCTATTGACGGTATTAACGGAAACGTTTTTTCGTCATCCAACCATACAATTTAGATGTGTTGGCCAATCTAAAACAACAGAACTAATATGCTAAAACTTCTTCCTCTATATATATATATATATATATATATATATTCTTTTAATTAACTCTTCCAGAAAGATTTTAAAATTATTTTTCTATTTTCCTTCATTAAAAATTATAAAGTTCTCACATAGTTTCCACTAAAATTAATTCAACCACAAAAATTTTATGATTTTTCTACCACAAAAAGTCTCACATAACCTCTACTATAATATCATTCTTTAGTTTTTATACTTTAATATTATTCATTGTTTTCTTAAAAGAAATTAGTATATGCTCCCAATAAAACAATGTATAGCCCCGCCCTTGCTTTTGTCCATTGCAAACCATAATGCATCTTAGTAGCCAAAAATAATAGAAAACAAAAATTTAACTTACACGATCATAATTTTTGTTAGTATTATTGGTACCCAAGAAAAATAATATTATTGCTTCTCTTATATAGCAATTTGAAATTCAAACAAAGAGTTGTAGAAAGGAATTTGCAAAGTTATTTCTTATTATCTGTTGGATTATAAATTCAAACTCATTATTGAAATAATAAATTCAACTCTTAATAATAAAAGAAAAGATTAAAAAAAGAAAAAAGGTTTGAAAAGTCGGTTTGAATCCAAATAAATCCTGCCTCTAACACTGAGTGAAGTGAGTTTAGTTTGCCCCCATATAGTCTTATGTGTGAGTGAATATAAGGACTTCTTCTAAATTGTTGGATATGAAGCTTGCATTGCAATGCCACAGAGACCTCCTTCGGTGCCACTGTCTCTCAGGATCCTCAAATACCCTTTCTCGCCCCAGTCCTCGCCCCACGAATTCTTCACCAACCAGTAGCTAGTGCCGTCTTCGGCCGTCCCATACCCCACGACAAGAACACCATGGTTGAGATCTGTCCCACAATTGTCCGATAAGACACCCCCCGAGTAGAACTGGAAATTTGTTGCATCGACAGCCACGGAGACCGGTTGTTGGGACACCGCCTGTAGTAGTGCCTCCTCGCTATTCGCTGGCACATCTTCGTAGCCAGTGATATGGGCAGCCGAGTTGTCCGCCTTCTCACTAGCTTGACAATCTCCCTCACTTCCTTGGTACGGGTAATTTGCTTCACTGGTTATGCCATTGCTTTGTCTAATGTACTCGAAGGCTTCGTCTATGTCACCACCATCGCAGCCATGATTCTCGGTGGAGCAATCTAAAAGTTGTTGTTCTGATAATGACACCAATTCGCCGGTTTTGATCTGCGTTATTCCCTCCACTGCTCCCACTGCTGAGAATGCCCAACAACATCCTGCGAATAATTATGACGATGAATTATCATCTTATTAATTCAATTAAAAAAAACATATTACTGTAGAAAATGTTAGAAGCCTTACATTAAATTTTATGTCACAAACTTCTTTGACATCAATTCAAATTCCAATTTTTTAATATCAATTCATGTGATGGTTAGTTATCATCTTTTAATTCGTAAATACAAATTGTTATTGTGTCAATGATTTAAACACTTACCAATAAAAAAATGATAACTCACATACCACATAGATTGGTACTCAAAGAGTTTCAGTCTGTTGTTCTATTTTCATGTGTCAATAGTTGTCCCCTCAATAATGTTTTGACAACTCAATTTGTTTAAGAATTTTTATTATTTAGTATTTTTTGCGCGGTTAAATTCTTAAATTCAGATTATATGATGTAACACTATTGAAGGATAATCAATGAGACATGAATCTAGGACAACATATCTCAACTCGTACTGAAAAGTTAGAATTAGATTTAGTGTCATTAGCATTTTTCTTAATATTAACTCACAATTTGTGGTTTTAGTCAATAAATTAGCATTTGCAACAAATATTTAGCACCTGCAGTCTCTTGCACTTGTGCTATATTTTAGTGTACTAGAAAAATGAATGGAAAAACAGAAAATGTTCAGTTCTTTACATACCACATTGACTTTGTTGTTTTACTGCGGTGACAGCTCCGTTCTTCGACCAGTCAACGGTAGTTGGAACATATCGGTCACGTTTTCATGCCTGAAACTCTTAATTCCGCCAGAAGGGCTGCTTGAACTAGTAGACTTCTTCAACCCGGTGTAATTATCGAGGACCTCTTCGTTCGTAAAGTCTGCAAATTTGTTGATGTTCAGCTTGTAAGTGCGCTTTCCTCCTTTGTTAAACTGTTCGATGAAATTCACGTTATCCTTGAATATCTTAAATCGCTTTTCCTTCTCCGCATCACTTGCATAAGTGCGTCCAAACTGATGCATCCATTGCTCATGCCTCTTGGCGAGAGACGGTGCTTCATCACATAAAAGGGACATGGTTTGAGATGCCCATATGCCCAAAATCGAGAGCACAACAATGGCAAATGTGCTGACCATTGTGATTCGTAACGAATTCTAACGAGTATACAAATAAGTGAATTTTAAATGTTGATCAGGTGTTGTGAAAAGCCCTAGATTCTTCGGGATATTTATAGATCAAATTTCAGCGTCCTGTGATGGGATTTGTTTTGCATAAATTTCGGAGGTATGTCCCACAAGATTGAAGTTACACTTGTTCTCCTTGGCGTGCATGGCAAGAAAGCAAATTTTGAGGGATCAGAGTAAGCAATTTAGCGGTCAATATATATTGCGTTCAGACTAGCTGGTTTTTCATGTATCAATCTGGAAATGCTGAAATATCCTTACGCTGATTTAGTAATCGAATTCCCAAAGCTCAAAGCTAGATAGTTGCTAGCTTGTGTTTATACAGATCGTAATTCGTAAACCATACGGAAGATCGCCAACTTCTAATAACAAAATTATTTAATAAGTTTGTTCAGATTAGTTGCTGGAGTTCATGCGTGAATTGTGCTGATGAGAAGCAGCAATCTGGAGTCTAATTCACATTCTGTTTTCTCTTCTAAGTTCTAACTAAATCGCCAAGCGTAATACATGGTGTTTTCTCTGTATTCCCCAGAGCTTACGAGAAGACAGCAATGTAGGAATGCATTTAGTTGATTATTGACAAAATGTACAGCTAATAAATGTGTATTTAGACACCTAATTTCAACAATGTTAAAAAAAAAAAATATTAATTTCAACGATGATGTGATATCTTTCCCATTCTACAGTAATCTTTTTGATGGGTAACTTTACATAAAGCTTTTCTATCTGATGCGTTGCATGCCAAATTACTGATCTAACCAATTTTTTTGTCGTTGATCATCATTCATGCAAATTTGCTGAATTATACATGGTGGTGATATATAATTCTCTGCAATGTGATCGGAAGAATTGAATTAATATGCTACTATGGATTGACGTCTCCGATTCAATTTTGATATCTCGAATGATGTCTAACCAATTATATTTTGACACATTATTGAAAAAAATTAGATCTTAATATATAAAAAATCAGTTATAAAGCATTTCAAACTTTTTAAAAGAATATGACATAATATTATTGATTAGACATTATTTGGAATACTAAAAATTGGACAGTATTTGAATCATGCTACTATATATGCAACTTCAAGACCAATGGATAATCAAATATGAACATATGTGTGTATATGTATATCAATCTGGAAATATCATATTAATCATCAATCTATGTATATATATATATACATAGAAATGAGCAATTACATTATCGAGGAAACGACACAAGTACAAGTAGAAGGTGAAATTTCATAACTCATTCACCTAATAATTTTTGTTCCATATAAGATTAATTCAAGCAGTGGGATAAGAAGCTTCCATGGCAATCCCACAAAGACCTTCCTGAGCATCAACATTTCTCTGCATCCGAATATATCCCTCCTCACCCCAACTAGTCCCCCACGAGTTCTTCACCAACCAATATTTGGTTCCATCCTCTGCTGTCCCATACCCCACTGCGGTGACGCCGTGGTCAAGTTCCGTCCCGCATTGTCCGGTGAAGACCCCGCTCGAGTAATGCTGGAAGTCCATTTCGCCGGCATCAATCGCGACGGAGACGGGCTGGTGAGCGACCGCCTTTTGCAGCGCCTTCTCACTGTTGGCAGGCACGTCTTCGTGGCCGATGATTGAGGCCGCATGGGACGATGCTTTCTGTTGGTTGCAAGTCCCGTCGACGCCCTGGTAAGGATACTTTGATTCGGTTGTGAGACCTCCGTTTTGGGTAATGAAATCGAAGGCGTCATCCATGAGACCGCCCTCGCAGCCTTGGTCCATGCCGCCTGTGTCGCAGTCCACTAGCTCTTGCTCCGATAGGGATATCAGCTTCCCGGTTGACAGCTTTGTGATTCCTTCCGTGGCTGCCACTGCAGAGAAGGCCCAGCAACATCCTGCACACACACACACACACACATATATATATATATCATAATAAGATCACAGATTAATGTTGAACAGAGATTATTCACCAATAAAATCAGTATCAGTTTCAAGATTTATAAATTATTCAATTTTAATATGGATTTGTTTGTCTTCCATGAAAGTTTTTTTTTAATTTGTTATTGAGATTGGATTCAGATTTTCTCTATTTTATTTCCTTTTTTTTTTTTACTAATTAAATTTAAATGGAGGCTTTAATTCCTCCACTCTATCTATTTCGAAATATCAACGGTGCTACCTATGATGTTTGGTAACATGTATTTTATAACCACTAGATTAAACAATGTTTTTATTGTTTTTATTAGTAAAAGATGTTCAACACTACCGATATCCTTTAACATTATTGGTAAAATATTCAGAGTTCGGTGGAGAAGTTTTTATTACCGCATTGACCCTGGTCCTTGACGGGGGTGACTGCTCCCATCTTTCTCCAATCCACGGACGACGGAACTGAAGTGACATTTTCATATCTGAAGGGTGCGTGGATCGGCCTAGGAGTAGATGAGCTTCTGTAGCCGTTGCGAGAGGCTCGGAATTCTTCATTGGTTTGGTCTGCAAATTCATTGATTCCCAGCTTGTAAGGCCGATTCCCAGCTTTGTTAGCCGACTCTATGTACTCCACATTGCTCTTGAATACTTGAAACCGCTTTTCCTTCTCTGCATCATCCTTGTATGTCCG
Source organism: Ficus hirta (assembly GCA_038430175.1). Lineage (NCBI taxonomy): Eukaryota > Viridiplantae > Streptophyta > Magnoliopsida > Rosales > Moraceae > Ficus > Ficus hirta. The sequence goes on from CM076589.1 coordinate 10,788,326, forward strand.
ACCGTAGCGAGCCATCCACTGCTCGTGTCTTTCCGACATCGAAGCTTCCTGCAACGTGCGGCAATATGCTAGGGAAGCCCACATGCCTAAGACTAGAAGTGACACGAAGATTGATGTCCTTTGGTGTGTCAAAGCCATCGCTTGTTGAATGAAGATGGAAACTTATGAGATGTTTTGTGATGAGAAGGTATATTTTGATCGCAGAGAAACTGAGGTTTATATTTTTATAGGATCAGCTGATGATAAGGTTGATTGGTTTCCTTGGTTTGTCCGGCAAATTGGAATAGACAACTTAGTTCCCACTCCGTACGTTTTCTTGTTAGAATTATGAGCTATCTTTTGTCATTGAATAATAATTTTTATTATAAACGTTATATCTGTCCTATCACCATATATTTGTTTTTTTTGTTTTTGTTTTGTTTTGTTTTTTTTTTTAATAATTAAGAGGGACAACATATATAAGTAACGAAATGGTTTTATCCGATCCTCAAAAAAGAAATTAATAGTTAATTAATTGATTAATCAGAGGTTTGGGGGTGTCGGTGTTTTGCAGGATACGATGGTATATTGATTATTTATATATTAATGTTTTATTTGATGCTTATTTGGTGGCTTGATCGTACGTAATACAGAATACTTTTCGAGTTAAGGTAAGTATCATCATCCAGACTCGTTATTTGTATTTATTATGATTCTTTCTTAATCATTTTTTTTTTAAAGCTTTCTTGGTCAATTTAACTCCGTTGGAACTCTTCTGTGTGTGTGTGTGTGTTTTTTTTTTTTTTTTGAGGGGCTATTTTGTACGAACAGTACTATTGAAGTTTTCGGATTTGGTAATTTAATCCCTCAATTTTTTTCTTAGAAATTAACCCCCTAAACTTACCAGTTTTGACACTGTCAGTCTTTCTTGCTAAAATTTGAATTTGAAAAGTTTTTTTCACAGGAATTGCATTCATAGCCCAAGAAACGTATTGTTGATCATTATTACTTAATTTCAATGCAAATTCCTTTTAATGTTTAGGTTCAAGTAAAAATGATGGGCAATGCACTTCTTAGGCTATAATGTGCAAGTCATGTGCAAAAAACTGTCTAAATTTACAGATTTGAGTAAAAAAGACTAACAGCATCAAAAATTATAAGTTCAGGGAATTGATTGCCCAAAAAAATTTATGGACTAAATAACCAAATCTGAAAAGTTTAGGGGTTGTCCATGCAAAAAGGGTTTTTTTTTTTAATTGATTAATTAATTAATATTTTTATTTTTATTTTTATTTTTACTTGCACAAAAGAGTAACAAGCAGCAATGACACAGAAAATTGCGATTTGATGCAACTCATTGGAGACCAAAAGAATGCTATCATATCTGCAGTATTTGTGCAAGAGATATGTACACAAGTTTTTAAAAAACACAAGTGAGGTCCTTAGACTACTACGCTTAAGCTCCAGGGTTCAATTCCACGACATACTTCTCTGGACCCTGAATGCTGTCGACATTATTAAGATTAGAGAGCACCTTTCCAAAATGCATCACTTTAGCCCCAACATTTTGATGTGAATATAACGTCTGCAATTCAATTCAATGAAGCGTCGTAGACTATCTCATGTGCCATCCAAAACACTAGCGATCCAAATAAGCGGCGCAATTCGCCTGTAATTTCAGAGGACAAAAATGTCATTAAGAGCAGAAACAGTTACCTACGTTTGGAGATATGATGTCAAAGGTTGATATGCGAAAACTAGTACCTCAGGAATAACAAACCTGACGAGCAGAGAAGATCAACAGCAACTTGACGTAACTAATGTTTTCTCTTCAGTATCATTCTGGACATTTAAGCCACTGTAATATTTGCGCTCATGCATCTGCCTACCACATTGGAGAGTGCTTCTATTAACGACTTTGGATCAAATATGATACCAACTTTCGGGTCACGTATAGAATTGACCAGGATCTGCAAAGTCAACTTGGTTTGAGTCTCCTTGTTCATCATACATGCATAAAAACGTTTACTAACAAGGAATGCAAGAACTTCGCGTCGATACTCACTTATGATTTTAAACAATAACAAGCTATCAATAATCAAAAAAGAAAAAGCGAAAGGACACATTTGACCATCAAGGAATGCAAGAATCTTCTGACTTTTAACTACTATAAAAACATTTTAAAAAGAACAAAAACAAAACAAAACAAAGGGAACCCAGACCAGCTAATTCAATATTCAACTTAATGAAATCTCAACTTAACCAGGTTATTGAGGTTATAGCAATAAGCACAAGAAAACCGAGGATGTCATCAAATGCTTCATTCAGGAGCTTAGATATCAGGCATATTTCAAGTTACAAAAACCCAACAATTTGAAACCATAGCAAACTAAGTCCAATGGCAACTTCATATTTTATCCGAGAAATATCAACCTTTAATTGCTTATAATCATTTTCATGAGGAGGAGGGAGAGTAATTTACTAGAAGTAACAGCATCTATTTTTTAATCACTTGAAACAGCAGAACAACATGCATACCACATCCAAGATTCCTTGAGCAGCCAAATTTTCAACGTCTACAGGAATTTCACAGTCTCTGGGTACTAAAATGGTGTTGATGTATTGACTGGGCTGCAAGGAAAAATGAAGTGGAATGAATAACATATTTCTTTCATTTGTTGGGTAAACCAAGCATTTTGTACTGATGAATCTGGTATCCAATTATCTAACAGTGTTCAAAACCGTAATTTTGTATTCCTACTTACAAGGTTTTCCAGACAATTATGATGATCTCCATATGTTCGATTAAGTGCATCTGTAACGGCAGTAACAAAGCAAGAAGCTGAGAAGCCACTTGTTTCTCGATCATCAGTACCATTCAATAAAAGGACCTGATTTATGGAAACAAACTGTGTGATAAATGAAGTCCTCAACTAACATCAGAAATAACTAAATGTACAAAAGGATGAAAAATGGCCAATCTGGAGAATGTGAAAACGTTGAACAAGAAAATTACGAAGCGAACATGTGCTATAATTGTTACCGAGTATTCCCTTGTACCATATGATAAATCGTTTGAGAGTTCGACAAGAAATACCTTCGGACAGGACCTTGAAGATATAATCTCCCCAATGCTTATTAACACCTGTAATAGGAAAGAATGAATGAGAAAACAAGATTTGAGATTCAGATTAAATCATCATAAAACAAGATTGACGACTCTAGACTGCTAGAAACAAAAAGAAAATGCCTTGGTAAATCATTAGCATCGGACATTCATTAAAATTATATATGCGAAATAAACAAAGCAAAAAGTGTTCTCGCAAAGAGCAATTATGTTTTACCAGGGATGGACAGATGGATGTAAAGAGGGACCCCATAGCATAAACAATGCAGTCCACGTTACTCAACTGCTCGAGGACAGCTGGGTTTGCTGCAGGGAAGACCTGGTCATTAAAATAGCTGATTATAATAAAATCTTGTTGTCTCGCTCTTAACAGATAAAGGGGAAAAAAATTTCCCCATATATACACAAGCACATTATTAAGAAAAACTAATTAGTGGCACTTTCTAGCTTAATTTTATCAATATTTTTGTGAACAATATCTTGCCTTACCGTATTTCTTTTTATTTCAGTTCAACATACTAAAGAGCAAGCTCTTGATGCATATCTACCTCATGCAGCAAATTTTTTCCCTCACTTGACATGTAGAACACCCTCTTTATTCTTGAAGGAAGTCCTGGAACTAATGATCTTACCTGTCCACGAGAAGCTAGCATTTGAGTGAATGAGAAATCAAGCAATGTGACTCTGCCACAATAAGCATCGTTCAAAAGCTTAAAAGTTTAAAGGTCACTAGCTATCCCAACACTCTAATGTCTACGTAAGAGAAACTTCGGAAAATTCTTGTAAGCTGGATTTGGAATCAGATCATCCTAAATCCATGTTAGATTGCAACGCTGGCTAAAATCATCCAGACATTTAAAGTAATAACTAAACCAAAAACCATTGAACTGGATTACTAACAATTGACTGCGTTAAATTCAGAAGCACCAGAACTTCTTTCCACTTTTGAACCACTGGTATTGCTTCCACCGTGTCAATTATACAATGACCGTTAACACCACAGCCACCATCATCATATTATTGGTCAAGGCCAAATATTTTATTGATACCTTTCCAGAGACTTTGGGAGTCAAGTTACCGAACCAGTAAAATTATGGTTTTAGCTAATAGGGATAAGTAGAGATTTGAGCATGCCAACAAAATTATTATACCTTATTGATAGGTTCCATAGATCCATTGGTTGGATGAGATATTTCATTCTGACCACGTATTATGGTCCCATCCTGGAACAAGAAAATGGTAGAAAATAATTCAGAATTTACAACTATGACTAAGGCAGGCCTAGGTAATAAACTGTAAAAGAAAGAAGAATGACAAGGTTTTTCTTGATAGGAAATTATCGATCAAGAAAATCTGAATTCAACCAAAATCACCAGGTTCCAATGGAAATAATAAACCATAAAAAGGTTCTGAAGGACAAAGATATAATACTTCAATACGTAAGGGCTGAAAGAAACATTCAGATAAGATCTTAAAAAGCACTCATCCATTTTTACATGTTCTCAATGCCATGTAAGCTTCAATTGTAAATTTTGTATTTACATCTTGCAGATACACAAGAAATACAGAGCATTAACTGTACCAATAATTCACATCCTAATGTGAGCCTGTCATTGGTCGAAATCACCGGAAGGACCAAACTTTCAGAAGGAATATCTGAAACACGCGAGAACAAAAATATCGCAGCATCTAATGACTGAAAAAATATGCGTGCTCCTGCAAAAAAGAAATTTCCAATGCTGCAAAAAACATATGGAGTCAGCTAAGTTAAGTAATTGTTGGAGTCTGAGCGATGAAACTCCCCAAATATACAAATAGAAAGAGAATGGGGAAAACAGAAGAAAAATCTATGGAACAGAGTTACACACACATGCACACAGGAAAGGAAAGACAAGCACACCCAAAAACTTATAATAAAGACACATACCTGCCATTGCTAAAGCAAAACAAGTCATCAGCGTGTCGGAGAATCTGTGTTAGGAAAAGGCAAAAAACAACATAATTAGTATACAGATCAAAAGAGTCATGGCTGGCCAATACTCTTTCAAATGCCTATGGAACGAAAAGGGATATGTAAGAAAATGCATAAAGCTGTTCAAAAGAAAGGCCTAATGCAAACGAAAATTAGTAATGAAAAACTGATAAATAAATAAAAAAACGATTCAAAAGGTAAGTGACCACCAAACATGATGAAAATAAAACCAAGGCATTGTGGCACTAGGATCAGCTCGAATACCTGGTTCTGAAAATAAACCAGAAATGCTCGAATTGTTTCCCGGTAAGGTTTTGACACACCTTTCCACAGAGGATGTTCTCCTTCCACAATATTATACCTGTTAAATTTCCCAACTCAGTATACTGTTACTCAACATGTCACCGTTGTAAACACCAATCAAGCACACGAAACGTATTTATGATAAAGTTCATGTAATCAACACCAAGGCTATATAAATCAAAACTTAACGACAACGGATCACACGACCACGGAATTGATGTGCATTACATTTATCTCAAGCATTAGTTCTCCAAGACTTTTACAGGGTTAAGTAAAATCCATATTTCTGAACCACTTTCCACTCTACATCTAAAAATGCAACATAAAGGCACAAACTTTATAATGTCAAATATGAAATACAAGACCTTACCACTCCGATTTAGCTTGGAGCGGATCAAGAGGTAGACGATGACCGAGCAGTCTCCGGACGGCCAGCGCCTCGGAAGTACTCTGATCAGACAGTCTCAAACATCTGGACCGTATATCTCCAACAGCAGGACCACCTAAAACACAACCAAAAGTTCGAAAACCCACACTCACAGGAAAGAAACATATCCTCTATACAATCTATACATACACATATACAAACAAAAATGTCGGAATGATTACCAAGGACGCGAACAATCTCGGCCGTGCTACCACCGTCGTCGGAAACAGGGAGGACATGAGCGACGCGAGTGGTGAAGCTCTTCAGCTCCTCGACGACGCCATTGAAGGCCGTTCCACCTGCGAAAGGCACCGAAAGTTAGAGCTTTAGGAGGTGGAGAACGAGAAGGAAGAAGAAGAAGCGGAATGGGACCTGAGAAGACGAGCAAGGAGGGCTGGGAAGGGCCGGGGTTGGGAATAGAGGCGGAGGTGGAGGAGGAGGAACGGCGATGGTGGTGGTTAGGGATGGAGGAGGGAAGGGAAGCCATGGAAGGAGGTCCGAAGGAGAGAGGGAAAGGGAAGGGAAAAAGGGGAAAGTGGATGGTACGAAGAAGGAGGGAATTAGAGAGAGAAAGAGAGAGACAGAGACAGAGACCCAACGAACTGTCCGCCATATTCCCGCGTGTTTCTTATGCCTCTCTCCCTCTCTCTCGTCTCCACCCTACTTTGCTGGAGGTCCTTCGCTCTCAAATCTCCATCTGTTTTTTTTTTTTTTTTTCGTTTTTAATTGTTTAAAAAAAACATAAACATAAACCAAAAACAAAAAAAGGACTCTGATACTCACAATCACAGCATTCCACGTCAGCATCCAAATCCATTTTTTGAACATAACATATTTTTGGGTATTAAAAATGTGTTTGTTATTTTTCAAGAAAGATTATTTTAAGAATAAAAAAATAAAGTTGTGTTTAATAAAATAATAATAAAGTTGTATTTAGTTATGTTTATAAAAAAATATTTATTAGGTATATAAACACTAGGAAATGAAAATATAAAAGGAAAAATAAGTTTTGGTAGCTTTGCAAAATTCTGCCATAAAAGTTTAGATAAATTATAATTTTTGTTTTTGCTTTTGCTTTTGCTTCTTCATTTATGCTAAATAAACGCTAATTATAAATCATTTCCAAAACGGGGACATTGTAAAACACATTGAACCGTTCCAAAAACTATACCAAACTGAAGTTTTTTACTACTTGAAAGTAATACAGAAACTATATATATATATATATGTATATATATATAAGGTCCTTGCGCTATAATGTCGCCAAAATATAAATGAAAAAAATCGGTGATACCTACGTGTGGGGTTGTTAGAATGTGATAGATTAGTAGCTACAAACTTCCAATGGGAAAAAAAAAATGATAATTTACCAGATTTTTTTTTTTTTTGTTTTTTTGTTTTTTGGCACTAAAAGAGAGGTGTTATAAAATAAAATATAAAGTGATGTATATGAGCACAAGAATGTCCAAATACGTAGAGGGATATGCATATTTCATCATTTTTACTTATGATAACTCGAAAGAAAATGAGTGTATACCTAATGCATTGCATATTGAAAAAAAAATTGAGCAAAAGTGAAAAAACAATTACGTAAAAAAAAAACGTAAAGCTATTATTATTATTATTTTAAAATGAAAGTTACTTTGATTCGATCAAGATGATGAACAACTTTTCGATGAATTCAAGAACCACTTGTTGAAAAATGGATATCATCTCAATTGAGCGTAGCAGAACTCCAAAATAAAATAGTATGTCGTTGAAAAAAAAAATTGAAATTTTCTATATAATATTGTTAGATCCATGTTAAGCTATTCAACTCATTTTGGAGTTGTTCCATGTCCGTGGGAGCAATTGTATTTTTTGGACACGCTTCCTTCTAAATTGATTTCCAAAGACTATATGAGACCATATGAGATATGAATGGTATGTAAGCCTTTTTTGCATCATATACTCATTATATAGGGTTTCCATCACACGTGCTAAATGTGATATTTTACCTTTCACACTTTGGAAGCTTTTACACCCCCTTGATAATACATTTTCACTATCATTGGGTATTAGGGTAATTAAAGAAATGCTGATAAATAATTACCGGGCCTAACGTCCACTTTCATTTTCTTTTTCTTTTTTTAACAAATAAGATTGATCTCTTAAACTAGGTGGAGTTGAAGTGCAAGAAAAGAGTAGCCACCAAAAAGTTAAAAAAATGGTTACGAAGAAAAGAAGGAAAGAAAAAGATAGTAGTTGATTACACCGAACTTCATTAATAATCAGATCAGAGGACACAAAATAAATAAAATTCTTTATTAAAAATCATTAAATTTTTACAAAAAAGAATTTGTTCCTACATGTACAATTCAGAAAGCTTGAGTTGTAAATTTTACAATCTAAGTAATCCCCACAAGCAAACCCACCCCTCTTCTCGGAGCCCAAAAAAAAAGAAGAAAAAAAAAAAAACGCTAACGCTCGTGGCTTCCTTCTAATAGAGAGTACGCATAAGAATTTGATATACATATGTTTGTGTCATTCCACCAGATTAGTAGTAGTAGTAGGAGTAGTATGTTAGCTCCAGCAGCCCAAAAGGTCTAGCCGTGCGTCCGTACGTCAAAAATACACTTGGTCATTTAAAATCCAAAAACTCAATTTCATGCTTAACCCCCCAAATTTTCTTTAAAAAGAGAGAGAGAGAGAGAGAGAGAGAGAGAAAACACAATAAATTTCACTTGTGCTTAACACCAAACAAAAACCAATTTATGTCAAATTTCAAAACTAGTCCTGAGTTATGCATGTGACCTTTATTGGGGATTAATTTTATATATTTATTTATTGAATAAATTACCCCCACCTCACAATTCATTTGATATCTTTTTTTACCGGCCAAACTCTTGAGGTGATTTTGGAGATTATACACACACAAACACACACAGATTAATCCACATGAGAAGGTCAAAACGGACTCCTGAACTCTCCCCACTAGGTAAATAAATATTCCCCCGTGGAGGATCAAGGCTAAGCACCAAAGAGAGAACCACCAGACAGTTAAAAAATAGTCCGACAGCTGAAGTTTTAAATTTGAGACAAAATGAAGACTAAACACGATTTTGGAACTTTAAAAAAAAAAATGTTATTTGGTAGCCTTTAATCCCAAGTTAACCCTCATTGAAGATCACGTGCATAATACATAACCAGTTTTGTTAAAAGTTTAAAAGGAGTTAATTTTGGGAGTGATGTTATCAGAATCAACAGGAAGGGTGGCATAGTTGTCAGATTTTGGTATAAAAATTAACCAAGTTAAAATTTACACACAACCATCGTCCCCATTATATGGGGGAGGAAACAACTTCAAGACTATCTACCTCTAGAGAGGAAATAGAACTCAGGAAAAAAAAACGACGGAAGATGGAACAACACCAATATCACAGAATTTCAACCAATTCAGCAAGTGATGGGTGCAGAATGTTAGAGAGAATTCTGATCAAGTATTCAACTTGAACGCCGTTTAGAACAATACACAAACAATTATTTCTTAACAATACAGATTGAGACCAAGAATACAAGTATCACTCCTTTGTTCAAGACATCCATGGTTTTCTAAAAATAGGGAGATTCAGCAGCTGAGTTACAAAGCAAACAAACGTTTAAATGGCGGACGAACAATATCATAAGAAACCGAGTGTTAATCCCAAAAATACTCAACAGGTCAAAGGTACTGATTCATAATACACACCATTCAGGAATCAAAACAACTAAAAGGACAAACTTTTTGAACGACACAGATTAAGTAAGGTCAGGAAAGAAAAGCATCACTGATGCTCCTTAAGTCCAAGACACACACGGTTCACTCAGAAACATCAAGTCAAATTAAAAAAAAAAAAAAAAAAAACCCGAGACTGTTAATCTAAAAAACGTTCAACTAGTTAAAACTTAAAAAAGCAATCTACCGATAAATCATAAGTGAGAGCGGTAATGTCAAAATGAGCCAAACCAACCCAAGAATCTACAACACCTTAGAACAAATTTATAATGAGTTTGATAAAGAAAATAGAAAACTCACACAAACATATTTAATAAAAGAGCAACGTTACTCAGACAAGTCAGATATGATCCAAAGAGACAAACATATTTAAAAAAAGAGCAACGTTACTCAGACAAGTCAGATATGATCCAAAGAGACCCCCTTAAAAAAAAAAAAAAAAAAAACCTTGGATAAACCAATGAGGTTGAATGGATTAAGCAAAAAGGGGAAAGGCAGATAAAAACAACACAAGTAGGGAAAAACAACCTATCATCAAAGACGCATAAAACCATACTTTGAAATAGAAGTGAGTGGCACTCATGTCGAGTACCTCAAGACATTCAAGAAAGTTTTTGAAGGGGGGGGGGGGGGGATGTGGGGTGGTGGGGGGGGCACACCCGTAGAGCTTTATAGCAAAAGCTCAGATGCCAAGTTGTTCAAATCCCAGGAAAAAACATAGAAAACAAACAACTAAAACGTAGACTCGTTTAAGTTACAAAAAAAGCCATTGGTCAGCATACTATTCAATCCATTACGGTTTCTGCATATGCTCCTATAATGACAATCAAGAAACATAGGACACACCGTTCCCAAATAGCCACGGAAGTACAATGATACAAGCTCAGAATGCACTTGATGAAGCAATTATTACATAGCAAATACAGAAGAAGATATCTAGAGACAAGGCGTTCCTTGTTTAACATAAACATACAACCAAAGCCTATCTCATCATATAAAGAAGACGCATGCATATCTATTTTCCTTGTTTGATCAGAGAGTTGTACACATATGAATAGAAGATTATAGCATAAAAGACAACCAAAAACAGAAGAAGACAAAAAAAAAAAAAAAAGGCACCCTTAAAATCAGTTCAACAAAAGCATCCTTCACCTAGTCAAGAAAAATATAAAGTTCAGCGAGACAGAGTCTACCACAAAAGTTCTACTATGCATAGAAAAGCAACTAAAGGACAACTCAAAGAGGCAGATGAAGTGTAGCAGCAACAAATTTTCAGTAGTCCATATAATTCAACCAAGAATTTTCATTGTCTGCATTCACGAAATCACCACAAGCATTTAAAGCATTGGCTCCCAAGAAGCTTCTCATACACCTGAATCAAACACCCATTCATAACTCAAACCAGTAATGAAAAATTCTGCCGTACAAAACAGAGATGCTGCTAGTAACAAGAAATCTACAATAACATAACAGTTATACAACCACTTAGTTCAACAGAGAAAGAATTCCAGACCTAAAGACTTCATATTTACCGGGAAGAAAAGTAACCACCATAAAACATTTTCCCAAAAACCAAAAACCAAAAAGATTTTCATGACTTTAAACTACCAAGGACAAACATTACTATAACAAAACCTAGCATATCAATTTTCATGCAGCCATAACCAAAATTGCATAAAAAAAAACTCAAGCCTTTGAAGGAAAACTACTCTGAAATAGATATCAAGAAACAAACAAACAAACAACAAAGAAGAAAACCAATGAATTACCTCAATAATAATGCTGCAAGCCCTGGTAACCAGGATGAATTCTGGACACCGGAGGCGGTTGGCTATGCTGTGCTGTTGGGTGGCCCGACGACGGCAAGCCATATTGCGAACCGTCTGGGAATCCTCCAGAACTTGGAGGCAACCGAGCACCGAATTCTCCAGCCGGTGGAGGACCATACCCAAAGTTACTACCATAGCCCCCTCCAGCATTCACTGAAGACGGAACATGACTCCCGATCGACGATAAACCCGCACCTCCACCGCCACCAATTGACGATGGAACCGAGGAATTCAACCCATAGTTACTAGCAGGAATTGAGGGCGGGACCTGCCCGTGATGCCCACCGGGAAATCCGGGATACAGACCACCTGGTGGTGGCGGACCATATTGATTACCTTGAAACGAACCGGGCACCGACGAATGCGGTGGCGGCACAGCATCTCCGGAAGGGGTTTGAGCACCGACCTTCTTCTTGTTGTCCGCGGCCAATTTGCAAACCACTTGGTGCCCGTCGATGCTCTTCATCGGATCGACGAGCGCAGCCTTCGCGCCGTCTTCGGTCTTGTAGACGAAGAAAGCGAAACCTTTGGACTTCCCGGTGTTCTTGTCAAACCCTAGCGGACCTTCCTCAATCTCGCCGTACATCATGAAGTGGCTCAACAGCCTCTCGGAGGAGATGTGGAACGGCACGTTGCCGACGTAAATCTTCCTCGCCCAGACGTCGCTACCGGAAGCGGCGCCGTTGGCTCCGCCGGACAAACCCGCGGAGGCGAACTGCGTGACGGTGATTCTGCCATCGATCTTCTTGCTGGGCTCCTTGAGGGCGAGGAGAGCGCCGTCCGCGTTCTTGAAGGTGACGAAGCCGTAGCCTTTGGACTTGCCGGTGTTCTTGTCGAAGATGACGATGGCCTCGTCGAGATCGCCGTAGGTGGCGAAGAGGGAGCGGAGAGAGTCGGATGTGGTCTCGAAGCCGAGGCCGCGGACGAAGAGCTTGCGAAGGGAGGTCTCGCGGTTGGCGACGGCGCGGACGGCATCGAGGACATCAGAGTGCCGTACGACGGCGTTTTGGAGGATGTCGAGGAGCTGCTCCTGCGTTAATGGCTGGAGGAGCTTGCGGGCGTCTTCCAGCGTCAGAGCTGTGGGAGCACCGCCACCAGCGGCGGCGGCGACGGCTGTGGCGGTGCCGTTCTCTTCAGCTTTACGTTTCTTAGAGAAATCCATGGTTTTTGGTTTTGGGTTTTTGGTTTTTGGTTTTGGTAAAAGGGGAATTTAAGGAGAGGAGATGCCAAGATTGGGAATTTTTGGGTGGAGGACGATAGCGTACTGGAATATATGAACCCTAGAAAAGCTTTCTAAGTGCCGATTTGGGCTAGGCTCTGACTGGGCCGGGCCTATTTAGGTCACTTTGGGCTGAAAAGCTTGGACTTTAGGGAATGGTTGGCCCAATGATCAATCACGTACCGGCGCATTTGGATCGATACTATTCTCCTCGGCCAATTTTCAAACTTTTTTTTTTTTTTTTTTGGACTTTGCTTTGATAGGATAATTAACTATGAAAAACCAAGATTTCTTTTTGTTTTTTAAATTTGAGGTATAGGAATTTAAACTATATATCTTATAATTAAGTCATGTATGAAATTACTATTATCATATGCTAATAATAAAATAATAAAATTAAAGTCAGGAATCTTAGCGTACATTGTTATTTTTCAGTGAAATCTCTCGGAAATTAAAATAAAAGTCATGATTTTTTTTTCAGGCACATGATTTAATATTTTTCTAATCTCAATTGTTGATTCTTTCTACAAATTCATTTTAAACCTCAGCACATTATCAAGAGCGAGCGGTTGAACCATAGCAAACTGCCGCCACCCACGCCGGAGAACCACCCCGCGCCACCCAACAAAAGCTAGGGGAGGATGTGATAATTTCTAAGGTAAGGTATTATCATCATTTAATATTGCTTGGACAGAGGTTGGAGGGAACTTATGCTTAGAGTGCAGCTGGCTTCATTCTGTTGCTTTGATAAAAAAAAAGAATCGTATCTCAAAGTTATTTCCTCACTTCTTCATAGTGCTTTGGTTTGATGCCATGAGCAATGCATTAATTTTCTTATTTCACGTGATCTTTAGAGAAGGATATTGTGGGCTGATTTTTGCTTGCCAATTGTGATGTCTTTTATTTCTTTACGAAAAAGTAGATCATCCGTGCCTCCCAATTCTACTCGAAAAATTTTTATAAAGGAAATTAGTTTTGGCTACATTTCGAGGAATGAAATTTATATTGGGACATTAATTAAAATTTGAATGGGATATTAGTTGAAATTTGGTATAAGTATGATAAAATAAAATAAATGCAGAGGGATACGTGCCCCTATTACAGTAGGATAAAATAAAATAAATTTGGTCACAATGTTACAAGCTACTGAGGTTAAATTATGCACAAGAAATGCATTTCTATTTGGAGGAGGACATCTGCGCCCTCTCTTGGAAAATCATCCTTGTCCACAGTTTCACCATACCGCATCACATGCTACTCTAAAAGAATTGCATTTTCCAATCCACATCTTAAAAAAAATAAAAATAAAAATAAAAACATTAAAACAAATTGAACAAAAAAAAAAAAGTATGATTTAAAAAAATCTGTGTGTATTTTCAATAAGGCAAGCTCTTGGAGCTTGTGCTGATCACCAAGGCCTTGAGCTTAGAAGACTCCCCGGCGGCATTAGCTCGCCTTGTTATCATCTCCATGTTCTTGTACAAACTCTGCTTAACCAAACTCTTCATCATCTTCTTCCCTTCTTGGGTCTCCCTTTGGTTTACCGGCGAGCCCATTGCGATCCTTCCGGTCTGCGGCCCAGAATGCGGGCCCATTTTCGCTTGTCTTTCATCACTAAACCATTGGAGCAATTTTAGTGCCCTCTTTTGTGCTAGTGGACTTCCCAATAGAGCAACTTCCAAAAGTACAGCCACAATGCCTAACTTGACCATTTTTTCTCTTTGAGCTGAACTTTGGTGAGCCAAAATCATCAAAATATAAGCAGACAACTCTTGGCATTTGGACTTGTCTTCCCATGTCAAAATCTCTATCAAGCTCTCCGGCACCATTGCGCTGTTCTCCATGGCCTTTTTCCCCATTAGGGTCACCACCAAATTCCCTAACGTCGCTAGGGCTTTTTCGGAGATTTCCCTCGTCGTGGACAGCTTCAAGAGGGTGTCAACTACTCCGTTGGTGACCAAAGGCCCCGCGTTTTCCAAGACCATCGAGAGGTTGTACAATGTGCCTAAACATGACTCTTTTGTGTCAATGCTTGAAGTGCTCGACTCAAGTATGTCAACAATAAACCGGACAATTTCCGAGGGGGCTAGAGGGAAAGGTGTATTCGCTAGCGAAGACAATGTCAAGAGAAGTTCGGAGAATTCAAGCTTGGTTTGTTCATCTAGAAGGTTGGCGTTCTTCGGTAGCTTTGATAGAATTCCTGCCTCCACCATAAGGGCTTTGTTCCTGAAGAATAGACAAATTGGAAAAAGAAAAAGTTAAAAGACAAAGTAGGAGAACATTTTTCAAACTTCAAACATTAGTTGAACATATAAGAATAAAATATTTATCATCACGAGCAAGTCAATAATGACTTCGAAATCCTATCAAATGTTAGATGAGAAACCAAAACAAACCCCATGTATTATTGAATAGAATAAACTACTAGCTAGCTAGAAAATATTATATTTATGTTTTATATATATACATATATATATATATATATAAAGTCAACGAGATTCCAAGATTTAGATCTGTGTTGGAGAGTTGGGGTCAAAAAAAGGCAGTTTAAACTTTAAAATATTGCCCAAAGATCGAAATGGAATCTGAACAACTACACTTAAAAATCTTACAAGCTGTAATATATCCCATCTCTAAGACATCATGTCGGTTTGAAAAAAACCTTCATGGATAATTTAAGCGCACCCTGCGCAATTAATCCGACCCAAGTAACATTTTACTTAACACTTTATTTATAACAACCCAAATTCCATAAAGATTTCTAATAATTTAATTAATGCTTTTTCCTAACCTCAATAAATTGTAACAAAACCGTCATATCATATCTAATTAAGAAAATTTTAGTGGTTCAGTTGAATTCGATGAAAATTTGTAATTTGGAAACTAGATTTTTTTTTTTTTTTTTTTTTGTGCTTAACTTTACTAGAGGGTTCTCTACAATTATTACATCCAAAAAGCAAATAAAAGTACAGAAAAATGAAATGTACTGTGTGAAGGAGATTCAAACTTTTAGAATAGGAATAAGACCCACTTGACCCACTAAAAAAAAGAAAAGTTGGATTTGATCAGCAAAGGTTCTTTGGTGGGATGCATATGTGAAATACGACGACTACTAAGGGTCAAGTTTACTTCAGATAACAGCAGCCACGGGACAACAGTATTACAATTTAAACTTTTTTATTTTATTATTTTATTTATTTTTTCCCCATCTTGGCTATATGCATGTATAATCCTTTTCTATCCAAAATGCTTTTGTTCATCACCAATCACCTTGGACTACGTCTTGTGGTGGCGATGTTTGGCAGATTTCCTATACTAAATATTTACAACTTAACTAAATGAAAACTTGATAAATATTTTGTTACTTATTAAAAGAATTTTATGCTAAGATATAAACAAAAAATCCTATTAATATCAAGGATATAATTCTGAACCTTTATATCACATAAAATATCATCTTAGATTAAAATAAAAATTTGGCAGTTAAAAACTGTTTCTTGCTGTTTGTTATATTGGAAAACAAATAACATATTCTACCCCACGTGGATTTGGCTTTAATTAGCTTGAGTTTGAAGGAAAAATGGCATCCCTACTCCAAGATGGGTCTCCATCATGGTTGATTTTATTGAAAAATAGGTTACCTTTCACATTTTCTTGTCTAGCAAAGTAGTTTGTTTTAGTTGAACAGCTTCGACTGCAAATATCTAGAATCCAATTTTAGACCGTCATATCACATAATTATATATCAAAATAAAAATAAAGATGTGACGGTTAAAAATTATATCTCGTCTATTACAATTACTTTTATTTATATAGTAAAACAATGCAAACATATTCTACCCCACATGGACTCAGCTTTAGCTTGAGTTTGAAGGAAAAATGGAATCACTACTCCAAGATGGGTCTCCATCATGGTTGATTTTATTGAAAAAATATGTTGTCTGTTCTTTTCTCTCTCTCTCTCTCTTTTTTCACATTTTGTTGTCTGATAGAATTATTCATTTCATAGTTCAACGAGAGCATCGATTGTCTCGTCAACTTGGGGGAGGGATATGGGGTGGATCAATTGCCAACCATTTGAGTTAATGACGCCAATACCATCTTAGCCTTACCTCATCACTTTATATATATTGAATGAATTACATATATATATATATATGTATATATTGTGCCTTAATAGTCAAAAGATCAGTACTGCCATGGTGCTCATAGGTCAAGAGGGGTTCCCACTAGTTTCTATCTTTCTTCTTCTAAAACATCAAAATTAATAATTACTAAAAATAAGTGAGTTTTTTCAATTAACACTTTTTCTCCCCAATCAACTTCAACGAAACTGCTTTTCCAAAAACAAAAGAAAAGGAAAAAAAAAAAAAAAAAAAACCTATTCACAAAAATGGAACCAAAACTCAATCAAATTATAGGAGCTCTTTTTCTTTTTCTTTTTTTAAAATACTCGTCCCTTCTAATTTAGGTAGAGAACAATTTTATAGAAACAAAAGACGTACGACTACTCTCTCGCCTATGCATTTTTCTTCCCTTCTTAAGAAGAGAATCAAGGAAATTATTCAAAGCACCTAGCATAATATAATGAATTCAACATGCGCAATTAATGACACACATATTTTTCTAATAATTAAACTAAAATAATATAAGGTTTATGTGTATACCTTCCTAATAATAAATAAGTACTCTAAAATGGTAGGGGTATACACACAAATACACGCACACAAAATAGTATAAATGAACTTTTTTTTTTTTTTTTTGAAATGAAATGAACAAAATAACTATGAAATATATTAATGAAAAAAATTTAATTAATCAAAGTAAAAATTGTAGTATGTTAAGATAATTAAGAAAGACTTACGTGTAAGTTCCATTAGCAAGCTCAATGAGAGCGGCCACGGCGACTCGACGGCGGCGAGCCACCTCCGACGAGGCCATGGCGACCAAAACCGGAATAACGCCGAGCTCCGCCACCAACTTCCTCAACTTGACGTCCTCTTTGGCCAAACTCTGAATGTCCCTGGCCGCGATCTCCTTCTCCTCCCAGCTCCCGAAGTGAAGCCCCTTCACCGCCCTCTGCAGCCCCGCCACGTCTTCACAACCACCACCACCACCACCACCTCCTCCACCGCCGATGCCGCCGCCTTTTGCGGTCTCCATAGCCTGAACGTCCTCCACAACCACCACTACTTCAACGGCGTCGTCTTGGCTGTCTCTGATGGCCGCCGGTTGATGATGATGATCGGACGGCGTGGAGCGCTTGCGGCCGGCTTTGGAGCGCCGGAACTTTCGGATGCGGGTGAAGAATCGGAGCTTTATGTAAGAGTACAACCAAATAGGAGAAGATGATGAAGAACAAGAAGAAGAAGAAGAGGACGACTGAGACTGAGACATGTTTGTTGTTAACTTGTTATTATCTTTGGTGTTTTGGAGAGATAGAGAGAGAGAGAGAAAAAGAGGGTTGAAAAAACTGGTGTTTGGGTTTTTGTTTATTTATATGAAATTCTCCGAATACCTCTGACTTTTTTTTAGAGAGAGAAAGATGAGAGAGAGAGAGTGGCTAGAATTGTGCAGTTTGTGGGGATTAAAACAAGAAGAAGCACAAAGCACATGCAAATTATATGTCTAAAGGAACAGTTCTGTCCCTCTAAACTCGCGGACCGACCGTGGCATTATATTTATATATGAACATAGATATAAATATACACGTATTAATGTATATTTTAGTTCAATAAGGAAGATTTGGAGATTCATTAGTAGACATAATTAATGTTAGAGCCACATTATAAGTTAATTAATTTAATAATCATTTGAATGTAATTTAGGCAAGCGGTCTTCGTGGGGGAAGTTTCTTGGATATTATTTGTCATGGTCATCAAAATCAGACGGCTTAAAACAAGAGACACTCGTATGTTGGCTGTTCCCGGAGTACACATTAATTATTACTTTGTAGACGTGCCACAAACTACTATGATCCATGTTGGTTGGTGGGTTTCTTAACATCTATGTTAAGAAAAATGCATTCGGACATTATTGTTAAACGTCGTAATTAATAAAGAATAAGTCATATTTATGATCTTCAGATAATAAGATTTGCACTTTTTTTATTATAATTGGATGTTAAACACTATTAATGTTCTTAACGTTGTTTGTATTATATTAATATATGCATCAAGAAATTTTTTTTTTTTAATGTTTTAAAAAGAGAGCCACATTTATGGGGCAATTCCTTGGAAGGGTCATTAATTGTTTTTGCTCTGATACGCATACCTGGCATGCATGCGGTACTGAAATGGGGATGCTGCTAATTTGTTGGATATATTCTGCTTTTTTTGTTTTTAATATTAATTTTCATTAATTGTTTTTATATGCTTGAAAATCTACAATCTAGACCTACTTTGATATTGTCACATGCTTGTTTGTTTGTGAAATTTGTCGGATCAAATTACTTCTTTTTTTCATATTATCTGTTAGAAATTATTAATTGTCCATCTTTTAATTATTGAAGAAAAGTAGAAGATTTAGATGGTTAATAATTAATAATTTGTTCTAATTAGGTTATGTATATGATGAAGTTGATCTTGGCGGCCAATCTTTTGTCATATGGTTGCATTGAATGCAAATTGCAATACAGCTGCATTATTATTAATATTGAGATTTGGACACGGACAAATAATAATTTAGCTAGTCATGATGACAATAAATACATGTTTATTAATTGTTAATTCACCTTCATTACTGTTAGAACAAAGGCTCGACATCAAAGCATGTTAATTAATTAGTGTGAAATCTTGATTATACTCATATTATCAATGAAATTAGGAAGTGCTATAAGAACGTTGATATAGAGAAAATTTTTAAAATAATTATGTTAGCTATTAGGATTAGCATATTCTATATCTATATACCATAGTCCTATTAAGCTTTGGTGGTGGGCAGCAAATAGGGTTGAGATCAGAGCAAATAATACGCTTCAACAACATAAAAAATATATGCAGCATTGCCTTGCTAGTGTTGCCAAAAATCTACTCGGTACTCCTCCTAAAATATATATATATATATATATATATATATACTCGGTACAAATCCTTGTTAGTGCACCACTTTGACACACATGTACTGATCACTATATATTATTGACCTATTAAAATAAATAACTAATGAAAAGAAAATTTGAATAAATTTGGGAGTGAAATTACCGGCATGTTTGAAGATAATATATATATATATATATATATATGTATATATGTATATATCATGTGATGAAGTGGCAGCACCACGTCACATTCCACAAAGGTTTATTTGATTGATCGACCCATCTTAATTTGAGCAGCCATAGGCAAATGGGAATTGTACCCACGTGGGAAGTACACACCACACCTTTGCGATTAGGACACGGATTATATATGTGTGGTTCATATTTAGTTGATGTCTTGGTATGTTTATATATATATATATATATATATATGTATGTATGTTTCAAACCCAAATTAAAATGAGAAGAAATGTGCTTCTATGATGTGTACCACACGATTGATATAAAAATGTAGCTTTTCAGCTTCACATGTCTCATGCACTATATTGGACTCAGACGGTGACTTCTGATATTGTGTGTGTGTGTATATATATACACACATCTCTTATATATATATACACACATCTCTTATATATTCTTATATATACGCCAATAGATAGTTAGGAATGCATTGATAAGATTGCTCTAGACATTATGATCACTTTCAGCTTGTCTAGCAGTTAATTGACAATTATTTAACTTCATATTTCTCCTTTTCAAAGTGAGAACTAGAAAAGTGCCTACGTATTCCAGCTAGCTTTATTTAGTAATTCATTTTCTTACGATATTAAACTTATGAGTCTTATTTATTAAAATAAAAGAAAATAATAACACATATCCAAATTTTTTTTTTTATATATTCCACCTATACTGAGCTAACCCCAGTTAGGTTAGGTTTATTTTAGTCAATTAATTACTTAAAAAAATAATTACATTTGGAATATATTAACTTATAACAATGTGTAACTCTTCTTTGATTCGTTTGGCTTTGAAATATCTTCATCCAAGTTGGGGGATTTCCAAGGTCCCCCCCCCCCCCCCCCCCACCCAGGCTTTTTGCTATAGTCCTCAAGGAAAAATTGCCATACTTCTATTGTGATATATATATATATATATATATATATATAAGTGAACCATCAAATAAGATAAACGAAACACCGTGATATTAAAAAGGTATAATAACTAAATGAGATAACTAAATTTCTTCATATTACAACTCCTGATCAGTTTAACATTTAATAAATAATATCATATATGTATATCACTCCTCATTTTTATATGTTAAGTTAGAAGTATGGTTCACAAACCCGTATATAGGTATTATATATACATAAGAGATGTTAAAAGTGGCAGCTAAAAGTGACTCTATGATATCAGTTTCTTACTTTCTCGGGAAGGCCCTAAACTTTCCAACATCTTAATTTCAGTTGGCTAAATATATATATATTTATATATATATACATGCCTGCTAAACTATTAGGCAAAGTGCCACAATATCAATTTAGTACTTCATAGCTGCAAAAAGTGGACTCTAAATATGATATATATGATGTTCTTACTAGTTGGGGCAACCAGGAATTTTCCAAAAAGCTTTCATTGGCTATTGCAAGTAATGCCAACCCAAAGTCCTTATTCAAAGTTGGCATCATTTCACTTTTATACTAGTTGGTCGTGATATATATATATATATATATTTTGATAAAGTGGTGCTCACGAGATTATACATTATTGGACTATATATGTAATACCATGTTCTTATTTCTTGGGGCATCTCATAAGAATTCATCCAAATCTTTCCATTGGCTATCCTCACGCCAACTAGATAGTATAGCACCATTTGAAATATCCCAATTGGCATAGCACCATTTTTATTGTCACGTATTAAAATCTTATCGAAAATTTTCGTGCCATGTGTCATGCCAAACAACCTATAAGAAAAGACTATTTCCCACACGTGATACCATATAGTTTTACATTTCATAATGAGTCTCAAAATGGGGATGCCACTAAGTGTGTATGTACATATATATGATTGGTCTTTAGTCCGGCGGTTAGATTTTACCGGACAAATCCGGCATTGTAACTGTAACCATTGGATGAGAGTTGGACAAGAGTTGGATGGTGTGATCTGATGAAGCCAAACAAAGGGTAAGCTAGGAGAAAACATTGACACGTCTATAGGCTATGTTTTAGAATAGAAAACAATAGAAAACTCCAAAAGTGAACTAAAGTTGAAATAAAATATAGAAAAGTTGTTGAAGGATTGCCAAAAAAAAAAAAAAAAGGTTCTTTCATTATCATCACCTTATTATCCGTTTCTCTAATTTCCAACTTGTCATTCAATATCATTACCTATTTGCTATATTATCGTATTTTCAATTAGCCCTCATATAATTCACCTATTGAAGATAAAATTTTTAAATTAGAGTTTATTGATTTTTTAAAAACTAATTATAGTTATTTTTTTTTAGAATAATACAAAAATTGATATGAAAAATTTGAGTTGGAAATTACAAACTAAATGCACCCTAGTCTCTTCACTGTGTCATAGGCATTTTCTTACTTTTTTTTTTTTTTCACTTTCAATTTCTTAGCTTAACTATAATTTCCTATCCCCCTAATTACGCTTTCTCTTTCCAAAACTTCTTCAACTACTAGCAATTTCCCTTTTCCCAATAACATTATTGCGTCATTGTCAATTAAGGGGTTTTAAAAAAAATGCTCCAAAAAGTGCACATCTCTAAATAATAGCTTCATGATTTCCAACTTGTCCTTCAATATTATCAACTATCTGTTACATTATATGATTTTCAATTAGTCTCCTCACTGCATCGTGAGTATTTTCTCACCACTTATTTTTTGTCCTTTCTTCGCTTCACTACAGCTTCGCATTTCCCTAATTATACTTTTCCTTTCCAAAAATTATTCTAATGCTTGCAATTTCACCGTCCCAACAACATTCCTACTTTATTTTCTTATGATTTGTATATACTTATTTTCCTTCCCGTTTATCCTAACTATTCATATCTCTCGTGACCAACACTAGTTACTACTTCCCTTTCCAATTGTGCCTCCCATTCTTTGAATGTCCCCAGGCAGCGACACCTATGGTATATTTCATCAATTATTTATAATGTGATTTTTTTCATTACTAGTAATCCGACTATACATATGTTATGACAACCCTATTATATTTCATATTGTATTTGTTTTTTTATTATTAGTCACCAAAATATACATATGTTCCTTCTTATATATACATGCACTCTTATGTTTTTTCCCTATGCCAACGACGACGACATCCATGCCTTATTTCACATTGTATCTACCAATAATTTCACATCTCATTTTCCCGAAATATACATAGATTCCTTCATCAATACACATTCACCTCCAATTTTAATATTTAATTACTTTCCAAACACCTATATACCTACATAAAATTACCAATCCACTCTTCATTTGATTAAAATACATTATCGATTCCCTACTTCCAGCCTGTATTTTTTTACTTTCATCCTACCTTTTTCTGTGATATTCACCCTCCTTCAACCACATGTGCATACGTTAACAGAACATCTCGTCTACATTGGTACCGTTTGTCTTCCGGTACTGGATTTAAGACAATGTCATATATATATATATATATATACATATGAGCATTAATTAATCTTGAAAATATGCCAATTGGCATTGCACCATTTTTTTGGCCACGTGTCATGCCAAGCAACCTATAAGAAAGGATATATATATATATATATATATATCCTACATGTGATTTACCATAATTTTATTTTAA
The DNA here is from genome assembly GCA_038430175.1 of Ficus hirta. Classification (NCBI taxonomy): domain Eukaryota; kingdom Viridiplantae; phylum Streptophyta; class Magnoliopsida; order Rosales; family Moraceae; genus Ficus; species Ficus hirta. The sequence continues at coordinate 10,811,813 of CM076589.1, forward strand.
TTTCTTGTTATATCATAGTTTTTACACTTCATAATTATGAGACTCAAAATGGAGATACCACTAATGTATATGAGAAATCTTGGGGGGTGGAGTATCAGTCATGAGTCTCTATAGAGTCAATTTCCACAATCAACAGCCGCATTAATACCAATGGATAGAGAGATAAATATTGAACGGGTATGTTACATATTATATGTCACACTCCAAAATGCCTTTGATTATGATGGGTTTTGGTGACTTTTAGGCAAAAAGTTGTTCCTTTTCTTTTTCTTTTTCCTTTACTTTTTCTTTTTTATAATGGCCAATATCAAACTGTTGCTTTTTCTGCTCAAGTCTAATTTGAAGCTTCTTTCCGGGTTCTGATTTACATGTAAAAAGGGTTCCTATACGTATTGGGAAGCCTCAACACGTGCATCAAGGACAAGATATATATATATATATATATATATATAAATATATGTATGTATGTATCTACACACGCATATATCTACATATAAATACGCAGATTTGTTTAAGGTCATGGAGTTGACGCGTCGGTCAAACTTCAAAGCATTGAAAAAACGAAAGCTTGAAGTTTGCAGACAGGAAAAGTCTACTAGGTTTGCCAACTTTTATGCCTAATATTGTTTAGTAGTTGAAAGAATATATCTGCTGAGATACGTTGTTGTTGTTGTTGTGGTTTGTGACCTTAATTTTCCATTCAAACAGTGGTCACTTGCCAATATTTCTATTTTGAAAATTTTTGTACTTCTCAACTGAATTGATCAATTCAGTGCCGTATTTTACTTTAGTTTCTGGTCCATCATGAGTTAATGCTACTTTCTTGAAGTCGGTTCTTTCAAGGAATGGCTTTAGTAAGAAATTCCGTAAAATAATATAAAGTACCGTCACATTTCATATTTTGTAGTACATCTTATAGGACCAACTCTGTCTCCTAACTCCTATCAGTAATTTGTTTGCTTCACACGAGTGCTTGAGGTACGGTTGTAGATATAATTTATCAATAATTTCATACACGATTAAATCATAAAGTATATAGTTCGAATTCTCCATACTTAAAATACTGAAAATGAATATAAAAAGAGAGAGAAGAAGAAAAGAAAAACACGTGCTTGAGGTAACATTCAAATTGTTGATTGAGATATAACAGGCTATTCTTGTTATAGATTTTCAAACTAACCAACTGTCTGTTGTAATTATGTATTCTTTTTCCTCTTTAGTACTCTTTTTCTTATTGGGTTTTCACTATTTGAGGGTGGTTTTTAATGAGGCATAATTGTAGCATACTCTCAAGATGAACATTGTTGCTTGATTCTATAAGACTAGCTTCCAATTTTTGATACGTTTTTACTAATTTCTTCACCTTCCTCGGGCTGTTTTCTTTTCCCTTTTCATATTTGATGCTTTTGTATATTTTTCTTCTTTATTAACAATATTGAGTTGGAGATTTGGTAGACGACATGTACTTCAACCTGGTACCAATCCAATTGTGATGTGTTTGAATTTCTCGATATCAGTTATCTCCTCTCAAAGATTAAAAAGAAAAGAAAAAAAAAATTTCAAGATGTTTAGCCATATTATGTGTGTTACAAAAAACACAAAGACGTATCACAGAGGCACCTTTGACTACTCTCAAGTCTTGAATATTTCCGATAATAAAATATTAATAACTTGCAACACACACTTAACAATGAGTCCAATTTCTGGCTTTCGTTTCGTTCAAATTTAAGCTGAAAATCGATGTCTAATTTTCTATATGATGATAGGAAAATATTGATCAACAAATAAGGCTTCCAAGAACTTGCATATTAAAGAGCATGTATGTTGTTGCATTGACTGATTGACGTGTGGGTTCTAATCCAACATGGTTTGACTGGTGTCCTTTGAGACTTTATTATTATTATTATTATTAGTGTTCAATGTTCTTGGTGCACCTTTCAAAGGGTTACTCTTCTACCCAAAAAAAAAAAAAAAAAACTTTCAAAGGGTTACTCATGATGAGTTGAAGGTTTCCAAACACTTTTTTATCGTTGAGAATATTCAAAAGTAGCGAGAAAAAGCGACATCCATTTATCCAAATTGAGAAGTTGGGAATTGGGATTTGTCGTACGGGAAAAGAAACTGTTAAAAATAGTGCATCCATTTTAAAGAAATTAAAAAACCCAAAAAATAAAATAAAAGGGAGAGAGAGAGAAAATTGCACCAGCCGGAAATCGAACCCGGGTCTCTACTGTAGCAGGGTACTATTCTACCACTAGACCAATGGTGCTGGAATGAATGGAATGTGGCAGGGTACTATTCTATGTTGCAGCATGCAGTGTTTGCTTTTTCAATGCGATTTGCCAAAAAATTTAAAAATAAAAATAAATGCAATAAAAGTGTTATTATCATCAAGAGCTCAGAAGCGCGTATTTCATCCGTTGGATCAGATGATCGTGATGGACCCTTCCATCACAAAGGCGCTAGAATCATCATGGCTCTGCACCAGCCGGGAATCGAACCCGGGTCTGTACCGTGGCAGGGTACTATTCTACCACTAGACCACTGGTGCTCAGATGAAATTTAGATAACAGCAAATTTTACAAATCCATGCTTGAAAATCTACAATGGGCTCCACCTGCTATTTCTTTTGGTTCTTTTGATATTTCTTTTTATTTTTTTTTCTGTTTGATGTTCTGGTTGATCATTAGAGAGTGGAGCCCTGTTCCTTAACTCGCTTTTTTGGTTGTTTCGTTTCATCTTAAAAAAATGTGAAAAAAATAATTTAAAAATTAAAAAAAAACGAACAATAATGCTTATCTACCTTATGTCCGAACTCTAGAGAGTACAGACTAGAGCCATGTAGCAATTGTTCATACAAGTGATCGGCACGCGATATTCCAATTCAACGAAATTTCACCTCAGCTCTCTTCATTTTTTCATTGGACAAAGGTGATAAGCCATTCAGATGAAAAAAAAGAAGAATCATAAACTTCAGTGCTACTTTGTCTGCTTCTTTTGTAAACGAAAAATTCATATGACAGACATTTTCTAAACTAAACAAGTCCTTAGCATAAGCTGATTCTACTCGACATTTAACAAAACAGCCTCAGAAATCAACAACAGCTTTCAGTTGCTTTTACTCGATATTTCGAACTCAAAAAATTCCACCTCATCTCTGTTGATTGTTTTGATGTACAAAGATGATAAGCTGCAAGCAAGCAGTTGTACCAAAGAGATTCTTTTTTTTTTTTTTCTTTTTTTTTAAATTAGGGTTATTTGGGATGCCATCCGGAGATAGCAAAACACAATCTAGATTTCAAAATCCCAACACTATATCAAATTTTATCTTTCTTCTATTTTTAAAAAACTCAAACTTTAAAAATCCATAATTTTTGCATTTTAAATCGGAATAAGATGATTTTTATATCAAAATGCTCGTAACGACAAGTGAAACAATTTGAATTCTCAAGCTATAGCCAAAAAAAATGCCAAACTGAAAACTTCAGTGCTACTAATTTGTCTGCTTCTCTTCTAAACTAAAAGTCATAACACAGACTCTCTCTAAACTAATCAACTTCTTTGTATCAGCAAATTCTACTCCACATTTAACTTAACCTCCAAAATCAACCAGAGTTTTCCTTCCAAAACCATTTTTGGCCATCCTTGTGGTTCTTTACTCCGGCTCACCATTCGTTTAAGAAGACAAAAGGAATGATTTCGACTAACTGTTCATATTTTTCTCCTCCGGCGTCTCTTGTTGTCTCCTTCCATGCACTGAGACCAGACTCTTAACGTACACAAATTTGAAATCATTCACGCCAACGCCAACGGTAAGAATCCTCATCTTTTGGCTGCGAACGTTGTACGAGATCAGCCTTCTATCGTCTTCTTCCATAAGGATCACGTCGTCCTTCCAGAACATCAACCGAGTCGGAATGTCAAGTAGAGGATCAATTGATAGTATTTTTGTCCAAGACCATGAGCCTTTAACACCGTGGAACGAGCATTCATCCATCATCCATACTTCAATGTGTGTCATACTCAATACCTCATGATACTCATTGAAATCGGTATAGTGAAACAAAGCAATGGATTCATTCAACAGAGCTAGGCTAATCCATGGATACTCTAACTCTGCAAGATTACTTGGCAATGGTAAGCTATCAAATAGTTTATCAGCCACATCGAACGAGATTATAGAGTACTCGCCGCCATGATACAACGCCCAACAAAGAACTGCTCTGTTGAATATTGATTGGGGATCATCATACCAGCTTGCACGTTTTATGTAATCAAACATGTCCCCCCGATCAAAACTTATGTCCCTCCAACAGTCATTGCGCAAACTGTATATCTCCACTTTCGGTTCATGAAATGCAGAATTATGCCCGAAGACAACAAACTTGTCATCATCAGTATTGCAATCATAAGATAATTCTGCTCCTTTCACTACAAAGCTATCGGAAAGAATCGATTTTGGAAGACATCTGACTCTTTTGGTTGTTGGATTGCATAAAAAATAGCACTTTGTCTTGTGGAAATCTCTCCTAAAAAAAGCAAATGAGGCCATCACAATGACTGAGAGACATGTCATAAAAAACCCATGTCATCCAGCAAACGCGGTAAATGGAAATCATCGGTAACACAACGAAAGTTGTCATCATCGTTCTCGACAGCACCATCCTTGTGGATTAAAGTGAGCAAATAGGGCCCTCCATGTGCAGGACAAGATGGCGAATGCGGTGGCTCAAATGAAAAACGATGTGGCAAATGTTCCATTCGCTTTGGCTCCTTGCAGGTGCACTGAAAAAGGCGAATGAAAGCTAAGGACGAGGCTTTGTTATTGTTGCGGAGATTTTTTGCCACCAACTTCGGGTCCTGAATGAGGCATTTTATGACAGCGTGCCAGGACTTACTAACGAGCTTGAATCGGATCAAAGAGTCTGGACGCAGCCACGACATGATTTCCTCCACCACCTCTTCTGGCAACATCTCTATTGCCGCCATTACTGCTTGATCTCTGATCAAGATCAAGATCAAGTCTGTGAAAATAGCATCTCAAATTCTGTATTTTTCGGAGCAAAAATGACCCGAAAGCAAAATTGATGAGCATATATATATAGAAATTGAATCCTTCTCAAACTGACCAAAATGATAAAATTCAAAGTCGAATTCGTAGCAAGATTAAAAAAAAAAAAATTGGTTAAACATAAAAGGTTTATTAACATTAATTGCATTGAAAAATTTGTGAAGAAATGCACAAAAATGTCTAAAAATTATCACCTTACGGAGGATTGAATATGCAACTTTCTGAAAAGTGCGTAGTTTCTCCTCGATTCGTAGTTTCTAGCCGAGGCTTCACTTTCTTCTTTTCCAAACGGAAACCCTCTGCGAAGAACTTCAAAAAACTCGGAGAGAATCTGTGAATCCTTTAAAAATACCCAATTAAAAGCCAGTAACTACATGGCACTTTTACAGACGACTATTGAGGAAACTTTGACTTTCCAATTTAATTGTATCTAGTAAGTATTTTCTACTTAAGAAATCACTCATTTTTAGGTTAGTTCGTGGTATTATTCCTAGAACACTAACAGTCTAACATAATTTATAAAAATATAATTTCTCTTTATAATGAAATTTCATTAACCTAATAAATTTTTTTAAAGTTTTTTAATAAATTATCAAAATTTCAAAAAAAACTAATTAAAAAATAATTTTTCTTAAATGATCAATTTATTTTTTTAACTAGTTGATCAGTAATTGTCCATATAATATTATTAATTTAATAAATTACTTATTTATAATATTATATATCATCAATTTTTCTTTATTGACTAATCGATTAATCAAATCTTAAAAAAAAAAAAAAGTAAATAGTCATTTTGTTGAATAAAAAAAAAATCGACCACAACCGCGGTTCCGTCTAATTTTCCTTTCATTAATAGTGCTAGTTAGTGTAAATCTTATATTCCCCCTGCGTGCGAAACTTGTCAGTTGTCTGCCAAGAAGCACCACAGAGCTCGTCGAGCGCTGTCAAAACTGTCCGTCGCAAAGCGCGACAGAACTTGCCAAGTATTCACCACTGACATATTATTTAAAAACAGTTGAAAAAAAGCTAAATTAAAAAAAAAGGAGGCAAAATTTAAGGAAAAAACAATTAAAAATAAAAGGAAATTCTTTGCTGAAAAAAAAAAGGAGAAAGGTTGATCGTTTGATTGAAAAAAAAAAATGAGTGAAACAATATTAAATTATTTAGGATAACATCTATTTCTATTATTGTTTAATTTGAAATTGGTTGATATTATCACCAAGTCGGCATTAAATATGAAAATCTCATAAATTTAGGTGTGAACGGTATAATGGTATGAACAGAATAATTAGATTTATTATAAAATTGTTAATTAGGTCTGATTGGTTTCGTTTACTATCTTCTTTATGTGGGGTTTTTTTTTTTTTTTTTTTCATGCTGAAAATCTTCTCTATGTGTATTTATCAGTCTAGTATTATACCTCTTTTTTTTTTTTTTTGGTGAACATTCTCTTTATTCTTAATTTGTAGATGACACCACATTAAATCTTTTTTTTTTTTTTTCATCTTCTATCATATATTTATTTATTTGCTTATTCTTACTTTTATAGCTAGGTTACTTTCCTAACTTAATTTTTGGACAACTGACAAAGGTGTTATTTGCAACACTAAAAATTTGTTAAAAGAATGGGTATGTTTGATGCAATAACTCAAATCTAAAAAACTCGACCCATTTTTTTTTCCCTTAAAAAATCAACTTAAATATTAACTAGTTTTTAAAAAGGCAAACAATTCTTATTCAAAATTTTCAACTCAAACATACCAATCAAATCCGGATTTCAACTCAAACATACCAATCAAACATACCGATATCTGTGTCCGCATCCCAGTCTAGTTTAAAAGAGCTAGCTGATTTCATCAAATCCAGATAGGTAGGATGGTTAATTGCTTTGAGAATAAACTCCATTTCCCTTTTCCCGTATGTGTTCTGATACCACCTGAAAATTCATCACAATCAGGATCAAAATCTTACATAAAAAGTAGGAATATTATATTGTATATCAAGCAACTACATGTCTTCGAAATTATAAGATTGGATATACTAAAACAAATGGTTTGATGTCATTGAAGGATTAGAACTTTTTGTATAGTAAACACAGAACTCCTGGACCTGGCCTAATCTATAACACATGCATAATAAAAATCGGAATTCCTTGTAATTTCTAAATGGGCTTTTTTTTTTTTTTTTTTTTTTTTGGAGGTGACTCTATAACTATCGAAAACATTTTTATAGATAGTTAACATTTTTTTTTTATAGATAAATAGTTATTGCTCATTATTAGAGATTTGGAAAATATATAAAATTTTGATATTCATTTTTCTTTGGAATATAACTTGTAGTATTGGATAATGATTTTTAAAAGGAATTAAGATGTGGATTGCACGTGGCAGGAATTAATTTTGGTGATGATAGAGTGTTTTGTTGTAGTTGGAACATTTTGTCTTTTATTTTTTTTAAGTCAAATTGTTATTATTGGTTTTCGTATAATTATTAATATTGTTGTTGCTGTTGTTGTTGTTATTATTATTGCTGATTTCAAGTTATACACTCTGTAGAGCGTTGTATATTACATAAATTCGGTTTTCTTTTGTTATGAGCCTAGTTTTTATATGGTTGAGTAAGGTATGAGCTCACAACGAAGGATATGGATATGGATGGGTCAAAGAGAGAACTCTATCGAAGCAAATGACACATCCTAAAATATGCTTTTCTACCGAAAAATTTTTTTTAAAAAAATGACACATCCTAAAATAATTGCATTTACATAATGATAATGTGCGTGTCAAAATTGTGCGAGTTTCATCAGAAACAAATCGTTATGTTATTTTGTTTTGTTTTTTTTTTATTTTAGTTTAGTCTTTCGATTTTTTTTTTTTTGACGGATTTTTAGAACAGATATAATTCAAAGTTTTTTTTTTTTTTTGAAATTTTAGAGTACGAAGATTTGAACTCTTTACCTTATGGTGAGATCACATGTGAAATTATCATTGCTCCGCTAAATTATACCTCTAACCACATATAATTCAAAGTTTAATATTGATATTTTAGTGCATTTGGAACCTACATTCATTGTAAACTCTATCCTGATGCAATGCAATGTGTATTTGGGTACCTTATACATTCTATTCAAATACAAAATATTTGACAATACACTTACTTATTTCACTATTCATCTATTTATTTTTTCTGTCTACTTTTACCATCTTATACTCTCTCAAATCAAAACATACTAGAATAACTATTTAAATGTAAATAAATTCAAACACTCATTATATTTGAATACAATATAAAGAAAGACATTCAAATAGATATTGTATTATATATATTACATTTAAAATGCAATATAAAATAAATATGTTTTCCAAACTGACCATTAAACTTATTTAGGTTACGTAATTTGTATTGGCTTTCATTGATTTAATATTACTTGCATGGTTAGGAATATGCCTTCATTTCATTTACGATATTCGTTACTCAATGACACACATCTGGAAGAAAAAAAAAAAAAAAAAAAGCATTTCCAACTTATTACAACGTTATTTAAACAAATTTATTGGTTTGGCATAACAAAATACATTTCATAAGAACACCGAAGTTCTTTTTGTCGAAACACCGGACACGACATACACCTTAAACTTTCAAGGAGTGTCTTTTATGGTACAAACAACTTTATGTGTTACTTATTTAGATTGCTAGCTACATACCGTAACATTGTTTGTTTCTACGTATAAAATACAAATACAAAGGATACAGATTGTCACATTTTCACTGCCACACTTGACATTTAACACCAACATCCGATTCATGAGGATGAGCTTGAGGAATCAAAGTAAGAGTACCGCCGTCGTTTGCCGGGAAGCGTTGTCCTCGGCGAGTACTCTGCCAAGGCGGAAGCCTTATCCAGGACGGAACTCAGGGTCTCCTGCACTGAACTCGCGAGACTTCGACATGTGTCGGGGTTGCCACTAATATTCTTTTCTATGCAGTAGGTGAAAACAAATAAGATTTTCAGCCTGTCCCCCAAGGTTGATATTTCTGTCCTGACCATCTTCATTGGCAGTGCATCCAGGGCTTGCCTTATGTCGGACAGCAGCTCTGGCCGGTATCCGCAGCATATAGAGGCCTTGAAAGCCGGGGCTCCGTCTCCCGCCGCCCCGCTGCTGTCGAATGGTTCGACGTGCACTTGGTCAGCGTCCATTGGTATGAGCAGTCCTTTGCTTGCCTCTGCGGCATTCTTCTTCAGCTCTTTCACTTGGCGGATAACTTCAGCAAGTAATGTCGCTTTGTCCATCTATGAATAGCAAATGAAAATGACAAATTAATATTGACCTTTTTATCATAACTAGTCGTATGTTTGTACATGCGGAATAGACAAGCAAAACAAAATAAAATATATATATATAAATATAAAATATAGAAAAAATATCTACGTAGTTTTTATGTAGGAAGTAAGAAAGGCATCTCTTTTAAGTATAGGTAAGAGATATGTGAGTAAGATGTATAGTTCTTTGAAAATTCTTTTTGGTTAAGAAGACACACATATACAGATATATAGGATTACTATATACAATAAGAGTGACCATGTACACTTGTAAAACTACCAATAAGACATGTCTATGTCAATGCATTGTATACACTTAATCAAGACATGTTTATGTTATCAACACAATTATTTAGCACTCTAAAAATATAAAAAATAAAAAAAAAAAAGATCGACATAACCATTAAGTTAGGTATCTGCCTTCCTTGATAACTTGAAAACTCAGACAAGACGATTTTACAACAGAAGCACCTAATTTTAGCTCACCCTAAGGAGCTCCTTCACTTCCCTAAACCTACCCGTTTTATACATATATTAATATTATACTAGTCTAAAGCATGTGCTATCCACATGTTGGATATATTAAGAAAATTTATCTATATAAGAAAAAAATTAAAATAACAAGTTAAAAAATATATACCCACAAAACAAAACAAAATAACAAAGGACCTAAAAAAAAGAGAGAGGCATGAAAAAAATACAAAAAGAATCAAAGGACTAAAATGAAAAATTGATCAATACAAAAGAAATGACTAAATTGTAAAACAAAAAAAAATGGGTCGAAAACAAAAAAAAATTAAAAATAAAAAATAAAAAAATTAAAGGACCCAAAACTAAATATGAAACATATAGATACACATATTTATATATATGGAGGTGTGACACTGTAGATACCCCGAAAAGAACACTATTTTAAGAATTAAAAGAGGGTCTTTATTAAGCAGGTGCATTTAATTAAATATGTTTAGGGGTTATTCTTCTCCTAGACGTATTTTTCTAGCTTACATCTCCTTCATAATAATGGATTAAATTAATAAGTTGACTAATAAACAACTAAAAAATAGATAATTAGTCAAGATGTATACCTATTGCCAGCATCCATAATACAGGTGTCACTGTGCCAATTATTCGAAATTAAAATCATTAAATTAAAAACAATACAGGGGTGTTTGGTGTATAAGTTGAGTTTGAGTTGAGTTGAGATTTTTAAGTTTAAATAGTAATTTTTGTTGATTTTTTCAGAAAAGACAAAAAACTTTTTCAGAAAAGACAAAAAACATGATGAAAAAAGTACAATTTAATTCAAAATAAACTTGTAAACCAAACATAGCCTACATGTTCTCCAACCATTTATAAGCTTGGAAAGACAAAATCAACCAACATTATACTATTTATATGCCATCCTTTGAACATACTTCCCATTAAAAATAAAAATAAAACAGAATATTAATTAAATTAATCAAAAGTCTCTACACTCAAATTGAAAATAATCTTGAATACTATAGAAAATGCAGAACCAAACGGAGGCATTGATGAACATATTTCTGAGCTAGGATTAAGAAAAATGGTCTTGACTGTCAGAGGTCTCATATCCGTGAGCCATCAAATATTTACAACGCTATGTTACTAAACAAAATATATGAGCAATGTTAGGGGCACCGAGACACTGTCGGTAACGTGGGATCTATAGATGGAGCTCGTTTTTTATATGTTGTAAATGTTGTAGTGCTCAGAATCGATGGTGCTCCCATGTATTGTCCATAGATGATTGATCTAATAGTAGTTGACTTTAGTGTTCTAAATGTTTAGGGTTGACTCTTCAAATCACAAATAATGCAATGAAAAAAAAAATTTATTTTGTTAAGTTGACTAATGTCCATAAAAACTAAGGATAAGCTCTGCTGCTTGCATAATCTCGAAATACATTACTTCTTTTCTAAATAAAAACATTGTATCACTATTACAAACATATATGTTTCTATATTTACATATAGCTTTCCCAACTTAGAATTTGAGAACAGACTCTAGCTGATTAAGTATTTTACTTTTGAAACTTGGAACTACGCCAAAAAATAAATTATCTTTGACATTAGTTGCTCCTATCCCCAAGTTGACTCTTCGACAAAATGTTCTTAATTAAGTATTATGTATGTAAGTTGCATTTTTTTTTTTTCCCCTTCAGAAAACAATTAAATAAATAAATAAATAAATCAAAGTAAAGGAAAGCAAATGTGCTTGTGGCAAACCTGAGCCTGTTCTACATTGATAACCTCGGACAGGATCTATTTTCACATATCAGATATCAGAATCCAGAATTGATTGTAATCAGCAGCCTCTCTTGTCATTACTTATCTATTCGCATTTGAATTTTTTTTTTTTTTTTTTCAACAACATACTGGTTCTAAAATGCACGTGATGAATTTATGCTTTACTAGTCTGATGCAGTTTTTCTACAGTTACAAGACGTTCTAGCCGTCGCCGATCTTTCGGTTGCTGCAATAACAGAGAGAAGACCAAAAATATATATAACTATATATATATATATATATTCTATCCTAACTCTTACTATCCAAAAATTCTCTCATGTTATTATGAGGATGGAAAATGAAAATATCTACCTCCTAGAGTAAACAACACTTTAAATTAATACAAAGAAAAAGATTAGTCATGAACTTCTCTAAGCAAACTACGAAATCCAAAGCTTTAAATTTAGGTGAGAGCATTTATGTCGGTGAACGTTCGGACTCGCAGATGGTCACGAGCCTCACAGGAGCAATTAGAAGCATTGAATCAGAACAATTAAGGTGATTGAGAACATCACGACCCGAAAATATGAAAGTGAACAACGTAGATAACACTAAAGCAATTCATTTCCAATGTCACCAAACGTTTGTTAAACCATGAATATCAAACTTATGTTTGGTTTTCAAAGTTGTAAACAATCAGAAAATCCATCTCAAATGTCACCAAATGTTTGGTAAATTATATCAAGAGTTCTAGAATCATTTGAAAAGTTTGTGAAAAACCTTGTTAATTCTCTATGTTTTAGGCCAGGATTTTCACAAAGGTCGAGACAAACAGAGTAGTTTTTCTTTTTCTGAAAAACAGACAACCAAGAATAATATGGACATAACAGAACAAAAACATATCACAAATAGCATATACAAATAGACATATATATATATATATATATTATAGAAGCGGTAATTACCTTTTCATTGCAGGGGACAAGACCACGAAGTGTAGAGAGATGAGCATTGATTCTCTCTCTCCTCCTCCTCTCAGCTTCGCTGTGGTTCTTGAGCGCCACCAAAGCCTTGGCCTCCGAAATTCCCTTTTTGCCCACCCTCGCCGGAGCCTTCACAAGCTCCCCTTTCTTACTGTCCAAAACCAGACTCGCCGCCGCCGCCGACAACCCACCTCTCAGACCGCCATTAACAACAAAACCTCCAGAACTAAACGCCTCGAAATGATCCGAGAAGCCATAAGAAGCCATTTTTATTTATTTCTTTTCCTCTTTTTGTTTTTTTTGTTTTAATTTTTTTTCGATTTTTTTTTTTTTTTTTGGAAGCTAAAAACCTTGACGGGTATTGTTTTTACTTATGGGATTTATGAACCAGGTGGGCGAGAGGTGGTGGCCAACCAGAAGGAGAGCTTGGATCTTTGAGAGGCGAATTTGTTGCTGAGAATGAAGATGATGATCTTGGTGGAGACGTTGACTGTTTTTCCGGGCTTGTATTTGTTTGTGTACATACCTTCCATTACGCAAAGAGACAAAAAAGGGTTTTTGGGTTTTCTGAAGCTTTCTGGGGAGAGAGAATATGATCAGAGTAAGAACATCCACATTTTCTTCTTAATCGTTTTCAACATGGTCACTTCGAGATTGTTGGGAACTGGGTTTTTTGTGCGTGTGTTTTTTAAGGAAAAAAACCAAAAATATATGTATATGTCAGATAGACAAGAGTGAAAATCTGGGGGTGGGGATTTCGAGGAAGAGAGACAGACACAGGAGAGGAGAGTCAAAAGGCTACATAAAAACAACAACAAGTGACAGTGTTTTGTGTTTAATTTTTGGTTTTCTAAGCAAGGAAGAAGAGGAGGAAGAGGAGGAGGAGAATGAAAACAGAGATTGAGAATCCAGATTGATTGAAAAGTGTAGGAGGAGTGGACAGAAGAATATTTGGAAGAAAGTTTCAACTTATACCGTGGACAGGGCTTATTCGAAAAGACTATATTAGCCTTTTTAGTATTAAGGTATCTTGACTATGGTTGAGAATCTGATATTATATATATATATATATATATATATATCAAAATTATCTCTTTATTTGTACTGGATTTAACGAAGGATTAAGCTATTTTTTTTCGGGGACGTTTGGAAAATACAATCTAATTGAAATTTTAAAAATGTTTTGATTTAAAATAAGTGAATGTTTAGAATTATATGTTTGTTTAAAAATGAACTATGATAGTTAAAAAGTATAAAATTTTGAAATGTATTAAAAAAAAATGGCATTATAGATCTTATTTTATGTAATTTAAATAAATATTATCTCATTTTGATTTGAAATTAAAAAAAACGTTACAGATTTTTAAAATTTGAAAATGAAAATGAGAGAAATTTTGAGATATAAATGGTGAAATTGGTTTACTTTTGAAAAAAAAAAAAAAAGACAACAAAAATTTGAAAACTTCAACTGAAATGTTAACGGCAAACGCTCCCTTAGTCAAAAGAGGAGGATTACCGGTACCATTCCGCCCCTTATTAACTATACAAAAACTTTTAAATTAAGATCGTCGAAAATATCAAATCTGAAGACATTTTAAAATAATCATCATCAATAATCTCCTACAAGGGAGAAAGAATATCGAATCTCTTATAATAACTCCTATAATCAATACTTAATTAGAATTTGATTATTCCAATATTTACAAACCCCTTGATCTATGAAAATTAAAACCGAAGCAGATTCAGTTTTCATATTTCTTTTTCCCAACTAATTAAATGTTGTTTTTGTTAAAAAGATGCATAATTTTAAGAGAATATAATGTTAATACTCATTTCAAAAAGGCAACCAAAAAAAAAAAAATCTCAGCTGTATTATAAGCTAATAAGTACTAGTTAGTGGTGGCTAAAGACCTGTCTCTCTCATTTGGCCAATGAAGTGTTGACGAATCAAGATGCGTGTCCAACCTTCAATTTACTTGCTCTCTAATTCGTTCTCAAAGTACTCGAAAGAGTGTAAAAAGTATCCAAAAGCAAGAATCTAAAGCAATAAAATAGTCATATACATTTTGTAGTTCATGAATCTCGAATGAATTAACATGCACTACAAGAAACACGAAGATTATCAATGACTTTCGTCCTCGCTAAAAAAAGCGATGTCGTCGCCAAAAACTTTTCCGCGACAACTTAATTGTGTGGTTGATCAAACTATTTGGTCCCAAGTCCCAACCAAGCTAGTCACTTTTCATGCTTCTCTCAAAGCCGATGTGCAAATGCTTTGGCAAGAAAAGGGCATGGCATGTTACCAAAATATCATAATAATTAGAATATTGTGGCAATTTCCAAGCTGCCGTTGATAATGTAGTAGACAATTGCTCTTCATGCCCTCATAAAAAATTACTTTTAGCGTATCATGAGTTATCTTTCCTATTGAATGTGAATATTCATTTCGAATTGATCTTTCATTATTTGAAAGGGTGTGTCTATTGACACTCTTAATTTTGTTTTTCCTACTCAATTTTTAAAATCACTTACCATATTAATTTTATAATTAAAAAATTATTTGTTTTACATTTTAGTTTTCCCAAAAAGTCCTTACAACTAAATTATTTATCTTTCTTCTTTCTCCACATACTAAATCTAAATCACTGCATAATTTTTTTAAAATAATATGTTTTTTTCCTTCTTATTTTTATTTTTTTTCCTTATGAGATTTTTTTTCTTTTTTTCTTTTTAGATATCCAATAAAAATTCTTCATTAGTTTATATGTGAAGATAAAAATCTATGAACTTATTCTTTGTTATACTTCTTCTTGAGATGATAAAAACTTGAGGATAATATACTAATGAAGTTGAGTATTCCACAAGCATAGTTGAAGATATTATGAATTTGGTTAACACTTTTATTAGATAATTATAAAAAGCTCACAATTTAGAGTTTGCATGAATTCATAATCATTTTTCTCAATTATTTATAAAATAAACAACTAATCAAATCAATATATTTGATTATATATCCACATCATACATATGTATTTTCTATTTACTTGTTAAAACAAAAAACTAGTTATAACATGAAACTACAAAAACTATTGAAAAATAGGAATAATAACGAACAAAATAAAAGAATCTTATCTTTAAAAAAAAAATTCTCTTTGAAATAAATTTAAAAATAACAACAAAATAAAACATTAAAAAAAGTAAGGAAAAAATGTATAGCGATTTAGGCTGTAATGGAAGAAGAAAGAAAAAAGTAAATAATTTATTATAAGAGTTTTTTTTTTTTTTTTTGTGGGAAAAATAAGGGGTGGAATAAGTAGTTATTGAATTATAAATTAATATGGTAAGTGATTTTAAAAATAGGTGAACAAAGTAAAATAGGAGATGTCAATAGACCCACCCTATTTAAAAAGGTACAATGTTTCATATACAAATGAAAATAATAATAGTAGTAGTAGTAGTAACGATCTTATATTCTTGCATGGAAGAGGATGTAAACTAAAGTGTACTACTTTTAAATGTAATCCAATTTATACCGAAAAATGGAAGCCAAGAGTTGCATTGGCTTGCCCCAACAAAATAATGAGAATGATGTGGAAGAGTAGGGAAAAAAAAAACCCTATTAGTACTCAGTTGTTATAAATAGTATGGCAGAATCATATGCTTATACAACTAGAGAACAGATAACCAGAAGGGATTTGTTGGTAAATGACCTTATTTTATGAAGTATTCTTAATAAATAGTCGAAGTTTTGTTAAATTATAAAAATGACTGCTTTTATCAATCAGTCAATCATTGATTCATCATGGTTAATCAGTTATTGATCAATGTTAATATGATTAACCGATCAATGTTAATACGTATTTTTGTTAATTAACTATGATCAATCATAAATTGACCACAATCAATCACTAATTAACGGTTAATTTTCTAAAGTAAAAAAGTTTTGATATTTTATTTTAATGAGTGTTTAAAAACTGTCTATTCACCTATTTTGCTAACTAGAAAAGATAACCAACAAATTAAAAATCAAACCCACTAATCATCGAAGTTCCTATAACAAGGATTGATTTGGAATTCGATACTACTCTTTGAACTTTTCTTCTATTTTACATATTACCTGGTGTCCATTAACTTTTGTTTGAATTAGGATTTTGTCTTCAAGTAATGCCAAGGGCCAAGATTAGTACAAGTACCAATGCCCCATCCTTTTGATGGGGCCGATAGGTGCTTTCAACAACTTCCCGTTGACATCAAAGATTCGACTCCTAAATTAAACAACAAAAGCAAAAGCTAAACTTTGCTTCCAATTTAGCCCAATCACCACTTGGGAAGACTTTCTTTTTTGAGGTTTTATTGAGGTCTAGGTTTGTCCTCATTATCTGCCCTATTGAAGTGGTCCTAATTGGCTCGTTTTTTCCTCTTCAACCATTTTTTTTAACCATATAATTAATACTATAATTCTTCTTCTTTCTTGTTTTAAATATTGTGTAGCCGTACTTATAATTAGCAAAAACAATAAATATATATTTATAAATAGAAAATGAATATTAATGTTTGTCTAGATTCAACTTACTTAAGATAAGACAATTAGACATAAATTATTCAGTTTATCTAGTGACTTGATCCAACATCGCCTACCCTAAAGCTTTTTCTTGCGATTGGCTCTTGCATGATAACAAGTGAACCAACTTATCAAGTGGGCATTAAATTTTCCTTTAATTTAATTAATTTAAATCACCCAAAGTTTGGTAGAAAAGAGAACAACTTTTTCTTAGGGAATTTAAACTGATATGCTTAAGTTCTCTGAATATGGACAACCTTTTTTTTTTTTTTTTTTGGTTAAGATGATAAGAGAATTATAAGTTGCCAAGAAGATATAAAATTGCATCCAATGGAATTTCAATAAGGACGTCGTATGATAAAATGATAATGCCTTCAGAATTGAATTTGTGATAAATTTATTAAAAAAACTTTAATTATTAAAAGGTGAATCAACAATAATATATTATATTGTTCTATCGTCAACTTTACGAGCTGGATAATCTCATAACATCAATGCAGTGTTTTCAAAAAGAAATGAAAAACATAAGTACATAACAACTTCTTTCAACCAAAAAAAAAAAAAAAAAGACATGAAAACTTCAAATTTTAATAAGTTGGTGAATGTGGTATTCTCATATCTCATTCCCCAAAAATAAAAAGAGGCATGCAGCACCTGATATCCTAACATATTTTTATGCATGTTGTTTATTTTTACTAAATTAAGAATGTTTTGAAATTCAATGATGAAAATAACAAAATAAGGAAAATTATATACATATATGTATGCATCACATATCCACATATTAAATGAAGAATCTCCTGTACTTATACAAAATTATGATTCCACTTAATGCTTAAAAATAAAGAGAACCGCTTCTGATTCTTTAAAAAAAAAAAAAAAAAAATTTACCACACTAGAAAATAATTTTTCATAAGTCGGTTATTAGTTTATAATACATATATATATATATATATATATATATGCGCTTCAACTTAATTAGTTTGCACTAGAGAACAATGTGGCTGTTTAGGTGTCACATATAAGATTGCCTTTTTGTATTTTTGTATTGTTATGTGTAAATAATTTTCTATTCCACATTGACACAAAAGTTTTGTTTTTGTTTATGTTTTAATATATATATATATATATATTTTTTTTTGAAAGAGAAATTATCATTTAAATTAAAATTGGGTATAAACATCAATATCAAAAATGAAACAATTATGTGATACGAGTGATATAACCCTCAACTAAATCGATTTTATCAGTAAAATCAAATAAAGTTCAGTGGGGAAGATATAAGCCGAGACTCAGCGACAGGAAAATTATTCGAATTACTTGGCAATCCTATAATTGATCATGTACAAAGCACTTTTTTTAAAAAATATATAATCAATGAAATATTTCGATCAATCGAGAGACAGTCACTCACAATACAAAGACTGCAGTAAACTCTGCATAGTCTTAATACTAACGAAACCTTGTTTTAACATATTACAATAACAACAAATTATACTTCTCCACTAAAATAACAATAATATATTATTGTCAAAGTTTTAATATATTTAAGGTCGCCTTATGCCAGCTGTGGAGTGATTATTTTAAAGAAAAGGAATTGACAAATTGGATTATACTAACTTTTCTTATTATGAGAAACTTTATTTTTTTCCTCCACTCATTAATTTTTCTATTATGAATTAATATTGCCAGCGACTTTTTCCCACAAACATAAATCCACAAGCTAAAGGGTCATTAAAGTCCAATTATTGGGACCAGGATATCTTTACATACCCAATTTTTTTTTTTTTTTTTTTTTCATAGGATTCTCAAACTTGAAATATCTTTTTCTCTATAAAATATCGTACGTAGTTTTCTCAATGTTCACATATGGACAATTTTCCTCTCTCTCTCTCTCTCTCTCTGTCTCTCTCTCTATTCATTATGTTGCAAAAAGGATACTTTAAAGGCTTTATTTTCAAATTTATATTTTCAGTGTGTGCCGCTTCTCTAAGAATCTTATTCAATTCTGATTTTCCAAGTGTCTTTCCACTTAGCGTAAAGAATCCAACGTGCTTCTTAATATTGACCACGCACCATGCACTTTACGACGTCGTTTGAGCATCACTAATTGTAAACTTTTGGTCACGTTGAAATTTGTCGAGTTGGTATTTTGACGTAGGATTCGTCTTATATATTTCTTTATTTGTGTCCCCTTCTGTGTCCATGTAATAATATCAGGACATATATTTAATTTATATGATATTAATATACTATGATACGTGTCATGATCATATTGGAGGGACATGAATATGACATAAATAAAATGATAAATGAGTTGAATCCGTATTATGTTAGTTAGGTGAATTTTTGAAGAAAACTAAGCTTTTACTTCAAAATATAAACCAAATCTAATCATTTAATTTCAACGTGGAAAAGAACAACCATGAGAGGCAAAGATTCCGTAGTGGAAAAGATTGCCCTATATTCTCTTATATAAAAGGTTTCTCTTGCCATATTCAGCAAAATTTCCCTATACATATTCATTTAAAAGGAAGGGGGGGGAGGGGGGGGGGGGGGGGGGGGGGGGGGGGGGAGGAGAAGGAAAAAAAGAGAAAAAGAATCAGTACATATAGCCGTTGGAGAAAGACCTAACAAAGCTAAATTAGCTACAAATAGATATATGCTTATATGAAACACATATTCTATTTCTAAATCTAATACAAAAAGAGACTGAAAAATCTTTGAAAGATTTGCAAAAAGATATATATATATATATATATATATATATAGGGGATGTAAATCTTGAGTTTTCAAATTCAGATTTATTGTCCAGACTCTGAGAATATTATCTCTGGTCGGTGTGCATCTTGCAAGAATTAGAGAAGATTTGCTAAAAAGCATTTTCTCACCCTATTATCCCGCTAATAATTAATCCTCAAAGATTTGCTTGCGTTCAAAGAATCTTTGGTGCTAAAAATGTCAAGAAAATGCTTAAGGTAATAATATTCTTTATATATTCAGCATGTATATACTTATCCCATTATATATGTCTCATTTTTTTTTTTTTTGTTTCGAATGTGATTCTATTCAACTAGCTAGCTTTTTCAATCAAAACAAAATGCATGCATGTATATATAATATTCAAAAGTTTGCAACAATCTGAATAGGAACCTCAACCTTCTGCATTCACTTTTAAAAAAAAATGGAAAAAAAAAAAATAAAAAAAAAAAACTTCTTTCATTTGTATTACAATTTCCTTTTCTTTTTCTCCTACAGTATTCATTTATTTAACTATTTTCTAAAAGTAAAAATTAAGAGATCTAAGATGACCATTGTAATTAGATCATTGTGCATGACACATCTCTCTCTCTCTTACACTTTAGTGATAGAGTTAGGAAAAAAAAAATTCATGGGGTGTGAATTAAATATTAAAGAAAATTTGAATCAAATTACTACATTGTTAAAATATTTTATCATTGTTTATCGATTAATTTCTTTTTTTAATATGAACTAAAAGGGTGTTTGGTGTGTAAGTTTGAGTTGAAATTGATAAGTTTAAATAATAATTTTTGTTGACTTTTTCAGAAAAGACAAAAAACTTTTTCAGAAAAAGACAAAAATTGAGTTGATGGGTGTAAGTTTAAACTTATAATAGAGTGTAATTTAATTTGAAAGTTTAGATGGTTCAAAAAAGTGTGAATATATATGTAACAGTATAATTGATTTTAATTTATTTGAGATACTAAAATTTAAATGTGAATAATAAAAAATAAAATTTCGGTGAAATTTAAAGTTGTTTCTAAAAAATAATGTAAATATATGGTGATAAAAAAATTTCATGGAGGCAAAGTGAGGGATAAAGTTATAAAACATTTTACCATAGAGGGAAATTATAAATGAATCATTATACTTAAGGGGCCGAAAAGGAAATTTTTAAAAATCTAGCCCAGGGCCTGACCTCCCTCCACCCATGTATGTACTTAGGGTCCATTAATCATAGGTTTGAAAAATACAAATAAATTTTTATGAGAGAAAATAATACTGTAAAAAAAAAACTTTTTTAAATAATGTTCAAAAAATAGTCTGATAAATGATGATTTAAACGGTCATTTAGAAAAGGTTTTCAGAAGTTGGTAGAAATATGTGACATATATATTTGATGTAACAATTAATTTTGTGTTAGTAAGTTATTTAATTACCGCTGTACATTACCAACAGATTGTCCGAGCTCAAGAAGTATGGCTGTGGAGGGATTATTTCTCAATTGCAACAAGAAATTAACCACGCAGAGACGCAGCTTGCAAACACAAGAGCAGAGATTGCTTTACTCAAATCCAATTTTAATGTCCAAAGAAACCCAACTACTTCATATGATTAGCCACTTGAATATGTCTCTGGAATTTTTTTTAGGTTTGTTTGTTCCCGTTCAAATTGAATCAAGTTATAGGAATATATCTATATTCTTTCACATTTTTCTTAATTTGCTAAATTTATTAAATTCCATCTACTCCCACGCCAAGTTATATATATACACACACACACTAACTATATGTATGTAGAGGTTTTATTTTATTTTATTTTATTTTATTATTTTTCCTTCTTCACCCATGTATTTTAGGACCGCCCAATTAATTTTTTGTGCATAATTTTAAATAGTATGAATAGAATGGTGATAAGAGGATCAAAAATTTTTTTTTTCAGGGGTTATTTCGTTATATTTATTTTATGTTAAATCAATAAAAAGACTAGTAGTGTTATTCCGTCATCCATTCACATCATTTGCAAAAGAAAATTTAGGATACAGTCCACAATTGAAATGAAAAGTGTCTGACATATTTAATTTTATTATTAGAAGGAATGTGAATACAGTTTCATGTAAAGTTACAGTAGGTCTGACACTGCACGATTTATTGATTGACAAAACGTGATCTATACGGGAGCTGCATTGTCAGAAGCTGTTACTTGAATCGATGGAGAATCAAGTAATAAATTAGATAGAATTTATGTTCCACAATTAATATTATGAGAATAAAGGGCAATCTTTTTTTTTTTTTTTTTTTGGGTGAGGTAAAGGGCAATCTTCTTTTGCTTTGGCTAGATAAATCCAATACTCTTACTCTTCCCTTCTATCAAAATAATATAAATAAACAATTAATTGGGATTTGTTTGGTGAATGAGTTTGAGTTGAAATTTTTAAGATTCAATAGTAAATTTTTTTAAATTTTCATAAAAGACAAAAAATTTTTTGAGAAAAAGACAAAAAAAAGTTTGAAAATGTTAGTTTGAGTTTGTGAACCAAACAGGCTCTTGCTTATCAACGCAAGGTTAATGTAATAAATAAGCCCAATTTACTTAAATAATTATACAAAATAATGGAATACATAGTAGGAGAACTAATACATAAATTACAAGTTAAAATAAACTAAGCAATACTTTTTTTTTTTTTTTTATCAATACATAATAACAATCATATGCTAGAATATTTATTGTAAATAACTTCTTCCCCCCCCCCCCCCCCCCCCCCAACTAATTTCAGGCGGTTGGATAAGAAGCATCCATGGCTATCCCACAAAGACCTACCTTTGCACTAATTTCCCTTTTCATCCTCACATATCCACCCTCTCCCCAAGCTATGCCCAAAGAATTCTTCACCAAACCAATATGGTGGCTGCAGGTGGGGTAGCAGAAGAAGCCTTGCAAGTGCCATCCACTCCCTTATAGGGGTAATTGGCTTCTGTTGTGAGGCCACCATTGTCTTGGATGAATTGGAAGGCGTCGGACATTAGACCGCCTTCGCGGCCGTGATCTCCGCCGTTCGTGTCGCAATCCACGAGCTGTTGTTCGGATAGGGAGATCAGATTCCCGGTTTTGGGTTTGGTTATCCCTTCTGTGGCAGCCACTGCTGAGAATGCCCAGCAACAACCTAGACAAAACAAAATAGTGGTAGTGCAAAAGATATTAGTGAAGTCATAAAGTATTACACAGAAATTAGCATTAACCTCTTGAAATAGTTTTTGTTCCAAATCCCACCCGTCACAATTTTATTAATATTTGACTGATCAACGGCATTTTTAAGCTCTTAAGAGGAGTAGGACCAGAGCTTGGATTAATATTTTTAGATTTTTATTTTTATTTTATCTTTATTTAATTAATAAATATAAGAGTTGGATCTTGACGTGAGATATAGGCCTTTTATGACATGAGCCAATTTAGTTGGGATTTGTCGGAATGTCTTGATGTCAGTTGATCTTTATCTCTATTAGGGAAAAAAGAAAAAAGAAAAAAAAAAACTTGTTTACCTCCAAATATATCCATATCAAAGGTTAAATGGATATTTAAGAAATGATATTTTTAATTTTTAATGTCAATACATAACATTGCTTATAATTGTAAATTTAAGCTATTAATTATGGGAAAGGCGTTAATTAGGAAACAAAAAGTCAATTTTTTTTTTTTTTTACTTTTTTAAAAACGAAACAAAAATTTTATTGAGTATATAGTATATATATAGCTCTACATCATAACGTATGTACATATTAGTCACCATTTTTAAGGGCTGTTCATTAGACTTTTTCACACCTCAGGTCCATAAATAGGAAGTATCCACAAATAAATGTTTTATAATACAAATATATATATATATATATATACACACACACATACACTTTTATATATACACGAGAAGATGCTATACGCCTATACCAACAAATATATATATATATATATATATGACAACTATGGATAATTTAGAATCGAACTTACCACACTCTCCTTGGTCTTTGACAGGTCACAGCGCCTTGTTCTCTCCAATCAATGGAAGTAGGCAGGTCAGAGACATTCCCATGCAAAAACCTAGAAGCTTCTAGATCAGAAGAACATAGCCCTTGAGGAATCAAAATAATATTGTTTCTTATAGCCATTATACATGGCCCGAAACTCCTCATTGGTCAAGTCCGCAAACTTGTTCACATTAAAAGTACGTGTACATTTTATCGGTTCCTTCGTTAAAACCTTCTATGAATTTCACGTTCTCCTTGAAAATCACATACCGTCTCTCCTTCTCTTTCACGTCTTCATAAACCCGTCCATGTTTAGCCATCCAGCTTTCGTGCCTCTTCATCATGTTCGTCTCGCCGCCACCGAGTTCGCGGTGACCGAAAGCTAATTGGGAGGCACAAATAGCCAGTCGTAAAAGAGAGGATAAGCTTATGAGATGTTGAATTGGGTTTGTGTAAGCCATGGTTATAAGTGAATGGTGAAAAAAAAAATGGTATGTTTGTTTGGAGAGTAGAGGTAAATTAAGTAGAATAATATTGTTTGAATTTGGGACATGGAATTTCCAAATGGGCTAATTGGAGTTTATAGGAAAAGTTTGTTCTGTACTTGTCTTCTTCATAATATTATAATTTTGATAATCTTCGCAACTTGGAAGATCTTCTGAAATGGACTCCAAAAGCTTTGAATTGAGATAGACCTCATGTTGTTCAAGTTACGTTTTGTAATTGGCTAATTTCCGAACAGCCAACTTCAAATAATATATATATATATATATATATTAATATTATATGCATGATCCTAGTTAACGTGATTTTGGATTGGCTAGAGTATATCATTTACCAGTGAGGTAAATTTCTGATGGTGAAGAAAGGTATTTTTTTTTCAAACTATAGGATAAAAATAGGCCAGCATGATTTGGAAGAGACGGAAGCTGAAAATATAAGGAGGTGGCAATTACCAACACGGTTAAGCAATTGATTAGAAGAAAGTTTTGTATTATAATCACCTTATTATTTTATTTTATTAATGAATTGGAGCTTCTAATTCTATTTCTCGTTTTTTTTTCCTTAACCATAATTGTAATTTTCTCATTATCTCCTCTCTCTCTATATATAGTTGTGATGCTATGAAGTTCCCCTCTCCACACACAACGATTATGATCCGTGTAACACTTTGTTTTTATCCCCGATCGAAAGCATTGTAAAGGTGTGGCTATTAAGATATTAAGTGTGTGATTATTAGTTTTTTTCACTTTTTTTAATCTTCGACTTATGTATCAGAAGTTATTCATATGTCCATTTCCGTTAAAAACTTAATGAAAGGAGTTTTGCATTAACGTTTCATAGATGGGGAATGACAAATGTTGCATTTTTTTTAAAATAAAGAAATAAATTGTTATATGGATTATAATAAGGCGAACTTCTATTATGTTAAATTATGTATAGATCACTAGACATTATGGAAAAGTTTTAGCATTAATGTCATAAATACTCATGTTTTAAACTTATGTAGGTTATACAAAACGACTTTTCCTAGTTTTCTTGCAAATCATTTTCGTCATGTTATATATTTAATAGATGTGTTCTAGACTTAGCCTAGTCTTTAATTTATGGTGCGTTTGGAACAAAGGTCCAAACTAAAGCTTTCGGCTCGAATATTTTTATCTTTTCTAAAAGTACCGATCAACAAAAATTATAATTAGTTTTTGAAAAATAAATCAACTTCAACTTTAAAATTTTATTTCAAACCTTTGTCTAAACACAAGCTTAGTCTTGGTCTTTTTATGTTTAAGGTGTAATGACAAGCTTTTTTTTTTTTTTTTTTTTAATAAGAATTAAGGTGATATAACTAGCTTAGCAATGAATGTGATAAGATATCTAATTGTGTACTCTCTTGTTTTTATCAATAAAGGAAGTAAACATGTTCTGTGTCTACATTAATTTTGTGTTGTGTTTGTTGTTACCTTATTGTTATTTGCTAACTATGTGTGTGTCATACATACATTTATATATATATATATATATATATAGTTGTGATTTCCTATGTCATTCTTGGGGAGATCAACATGCCTTGCAAGTCAAGTATTTAGGCTGACTTACTATCCACGAGGGCCTGCTTGAGAGAGTCGAAGTAGCTAGCCCATAGTACCTAGCTACGGGTTGGTCACTATTACGAGCCGTTTTAATGCTAGTGCTTTGACCAAATCTAGTATGTCTGAATTTTGTGTGTGTGTGTGTGTGTGTGCTTTTCTTTTTTTTTTTTTTTTCTTTTTTTTTTTTTTTTTTTTATCCTAGAGGATGGTTGAGGTTGAAATTTCCAACTACAATGAACATGATCCCCCATTTTCCTTTTTTTTTTTTTTTTTTTGTTGATGGACTATAGATGGGATTCTGTCTTTTCTAAAAATGTGAGGTGAAAACCTTCCCTAAGGCACTAAGAATATTTCTGTAATTATCTCAATTTTTAATTTTTTTACAAATTAGATCTTAAATTTAATAAAGTATTACGCAATGTCCAAAATTACATATCAACGACCACTAATGGATGTAAAAGCAAATTATTTAAGCTCTCTTTTCAGGATCATGTAAACTCAAATATAATTTGAAATAATTATGAAAAACATCAATGACATTTTCTTTCAAATTATTATTTTTAGCAATTTATTTGAAATAGGATAGTATTTAAAAACAATCCATTACTGGATTGGATTGGATTAGAACGGAATAAGGATTAAATACTCACCAACGAGGACTCCTATGAGGATTCGTCTTAGAAAGGGGTTTTATAAAGCACAAACCTTTTTAGTACAGCAACACCTAAAAAGGTTTGTTCGCCAAAAAAGCTAAACAAATCTCTACACGCAAAAAAGCAAAACCAAACCCCTGTGCCAGCTCTCTGCTTATACCGGTAAATTTCTCTCTCTCTCTCTTCTTTAATTGATTTTTCATTGTTTCAGAATTTCAATTGCAAAAGTCCTCTCCAAGTCGCTGAAGAAACCTGTTCTTTCTTTTTTTTTTTGGGTTTTTGTTTTTCACTGGAGGCTTCGTCTACGGAAAGAATTATTTAAAAAAAAAAAAAAAAAACCTTCCTTGATTTGAAGCTTCTTTGCCCTAGATTGTGTCAGAGCACTCGAGGAAGTGTATATTAATTGGAGAATTCGAATGATTTTTCGCTCTCGATGAATTTAGGATTAATTGGGGTTAGGGGTTTAGGGTTTTGGCTATAAATTTCAGAATTTATAACAAGTTTCGATAGAAATCATACTGAAGAAATTGTTTGTTATTTACTTTCTTTTTGTCTGTGTTAGTCAAATTGGGTGAACAGTATTTTGAAAATCTTTTACTTTGGTCTCTCATTGTTGTGCATTCAGTGTAGGAGGTGAAACATCATCGAATAAAGGAAATTGCAAATGGCTGCAGCTAGTGACACTGACTCTGTTGTTCCAGAAACAACCCGGAAACCTCAAATCGTGTACCGATGCAAGAAGTGCCGGAGAATCGTCGCCACGGAGGAGTACCTTGTCGCCCACAAGCGCGGGAAGGGCGAAACGTGCTTCAAGTGGAAAAAGAGGAGTGGTGGCATGGAAGAACCACCTGAATGCACCTCCATATTTGTAGAGCCCATGATGTGGATGGAAGCAGGTGGATTTCTTAATCACTCTTGTTTCCTTTCGCCAATCTTTATATAGGTATTTGTTAATATAGGCAATGCTTAACTCGAATTTGAATTTTGATTTTTGCACTTGACAGTTCAAGAAGGTCATGTGCAAGACAAGCTTCAGTGTATGGGCTGCAAAGCTCGCTTGGGATACTTCAACTGGGCGGGTATGCAGTGCAACTGCGGAGCTTGGATCAACCCTGCGTTTCAACTGCACAAAAGCCGATTGGACGAGTGCCGCTTATGAGACGACGATTAAGCGGGGGTCGCATTCACGATGGTGAGATTGATTGAGGTTGTTTTATTGTCAGATGCATATAGATTACAGAAGTTTAACATCTTGAAGGATTGATTTAGTAGATTTTCGAATTATTGAATAACAATTTAATACGCAACTACTAACAGTTAATTTGATGCAAATTCTCTCATGATTAGTAAATGTTTATCTTCTTTTTCTTTTGTTTCACTATGAAGAACCTCGCATCTTCGATCTTATTAACTTAAATTTTAGTCCACACTTGTTCAATCACCAAAGTTCATCAGCTAATTGTTCTTTCTGACCCCTAGTATCAGGGCGGAGCCATCCATTAGGGGTGGAGCCAGAAATCTACTTCAGTGGGAGCGTACATCAAAATTTTTTTTCAAGATAAAATAAATTTTAAAGGGGATTATGTGAGAATTTTTAATTTTAGTCGGTTTATGTGAGAATTTTTAATTTTAATAGGGACAAAGTATTAAAAGTATAATTTTTTTTTTATAAAATGAATTTCAATGGGAATTATGTGAGAATTTTCTATTTTTAGTGGCGACAAAATAAGGATTATATAAGAATTTTTTAATTTCAGTGAGGAAAAATTGTAAAAATTATAAAACTTTTAAGGTAAAAATAAAATAACAAAAAATTTCAATAAGGGCTGTAGCCCCTACTGGCACCCCTTAGCTCTGCCCTTGCCACCTATAGGAGGGGCCGCCCATAGTCAAGTTGGGACTTTTGTCTCTAGTAAACTTTTAATTTTTTTTTTAATTTTACTTCTAAATATTTTATATTTTTCTCAATATACTTCAATATACCCCCGGTGAAACTATCAATGCACATCATCAACGTTAGTTGAAGGACTAGTACAACTCGTTAATTCAAAGGTTAACTTCTAGATTCTAAGGATCAAAGTGGGATTAACCCCGCACACACGCAGTCTCTCCTCTCTCTCTAATGCGACGCTACCTCTTAGCTTATCCCATCTCGGCTCTAATGGATGTGATAACCACACATTCATATGAATTACTGGATAGTGATATCGATATGAAAATACCTCAAGGATTTAAGACGCGTGAAGCAAGATAATTTGATATCCTAATATATGTGTTCGATTATATTAGATCTTTATATGATTTTACAAAATCTAAACGCGGGTGGTTGTTCAACTGATGTAATGAATATCTTCAAATTTTGTTTTTATTAAGATATTTAGCATACGACTTTACTACTATTGTAGTACTAGTTTAAAAGAATGTACGATTCACATAATTAGACATATTTGAGAAAATTTATCTAAATAAAAAATATATATAAATAAAAAATAGATAAAAAAATCAACAAGTACTTGAATTTTTTTTTTTAAAATGAGGCATGAAAAAAAGATAAAAGAACAAAAGTATTAAAAATAGATTAATAAAAAAAAGGACTAAAATTTAAAAAAAATTGGGCCGAAAGAAAAAAAATTGAGAGACCAAAAAAAAAGTTTTTCATCCGATACAAAACGTTTTGGAAGAAAAATTAAGTGCACAGTAGCTCACGTTGAGCTTTCTTATACGTGTAGATATGTTAACGATTTCAATATTATAGGTGCTCCAAAATAGAGCTTTAAGAGACGGTAACATATTTAAAAAAGGGATTTGAAATTAAAGATTTAGAAAAACAAAATTTTATCTTGACCCGTAGATTGGGTATGGAATATTCATCCCTAAATCAACTTATGAATGTCTTTTTTTTTTTTTTTTTAAGGTGGGGTGTGGTGGGGGGTTTTTTTTTTTTTTTTAATGTTTGTCATTAAATGTAAATTTTTCGAGTAATTTATTAAGGAAATAATTTATTAAAAGAATATGGGAAAGTAGACTCGGCGATGGTAATAGACACACTCTTTCCTTATGTTCTGTTTGATAAAAAAGATGAAAAAATAGAAATAAATGAAGGGTAAAATATCAAGATGAGGAAAATGATTAAGAAAGAGGTAGAATTGTCTTCATGTTGTTTGATAGAAGACCAATCAAAAAAGAATATTGATCGCGAAATAAATTTAATAAAGATTTAGGCATATATTTGATATATATTTGATTGATAATATCCAAAATATATTTAATATTGTTCTACCAAAAAGTAAATAAATTGAAAATTTGATGCACCGGAATAAAAAAGTGGCTAAAATAACTTAAATTTGATAATATTATTAATGAAGACCTAACTGAATTGACAATAAATCCTAACTTATATAAGAATCCTAAGTCAAATAGAAATTTTAATCCAAATCCTAATAATAAACTATAAAGAGTCCTAATAAAACTCAAACTGAACATAAAATAAAATAGAAATCCTAATTAAACTCTAATTTCCTACCGTAAGGCCTTAAAATATTGAGCTGGACTGCTGGAGGAAGGATTAAATAGGTGCCCAAAAAAAAAAAAAAATGGAAGTTTCAGACCAGAGGCGGAGGGATACAGCCCCACTCAAATCTTATATTCATTTAATTTTGCCTCCAAAATTTTATAATTTTTATAATTTATTTCTACTAAAAATAAAAAAATTTCATACAGTTCTTATTTTTCCCTATTAAAAATAAAAACTGTCACGTAATCCTTATTAATATTAATTCTATAAAAATATATATATATTTACCACTTTATCCAACTGAAATTAAAAATTTTCAAATAAACTTATCAAAACTTAAAAATTACCATATAGACCTCACTAAAATTTATTTTATTTTGAAAAAAAATTTTAATTTACGTCCCACTGAAATATATTTCTCGCCCCTCAAAAAAATAGAGTTTTGGGGATCCAGTTATCAAAATTCTTAAATAAGGGGACCCAATACCAAAGTTTTAAAAGTTCGTGGACTTTTATTTTTCGCTAGAGAAAAGGTTTGGGGACTTGACGTGTAAAAAATCCTACTAACAATAAAAATAAAGTAAAACGACACCGTTTCTAATTTGCAAAGAATCACAATTGCGAAAAACTTAGAAACCCTACCCGCCATTCCCCTCCGCCTCTCTCCGCCATTCTGAGCCCTTCTCTCCCTCCAACCGACGTTCTCTGTTCATCCTCACCGCCGTTGTAGAATCCTTGCCTCCCTTTTTCCCGCTACACAAGTTCCTTTTTCTCGGGAAAAAAACAAACACTTAACAGCAGAACCCTAATTTTGCCCCTGCAATGTCGAGCTCCAACTCTTGCACGCAGTGCAAGTCCAAATCCCTAGTCCGCGACGACGTCACCGGCCACCTGGTCTGCGAAACCTGCGGTCTCCTGCAAGAATTCGACAGCTTCGAAGCTCACTTCGGCGGCATCAGCGGCCCCCAAGGCACCTTCGTCCGCGTCGGCACCGCCGGCACCGGAACCCTCTTCAATTACAAGGAGAAGAAGGTATATGAGGCGCAGAAGTTCATCGACGACATCGTTTACAAGCTCGGATTGTCGGGATCCAAGTCCAACGACGTTAAATCCATGGTCGCCACCATCACCGACGGCGAGTACGGACAAGGCCACTGGTTCACGATCTTCGTCGGCGCTTGTGCCTACGTTGTGATGAGGAAGGACAACAAATCGCTGCCAATGGCGGAGGTCTCGTCGGTGATCGGCTCCGACGAGTTTGAGCTTGGGCGGATGGTTTATCGCGTCGTCGAGTTTCAGAATCTGAAGCGTACCGAAGATTATCCCGAATTCGACATCATTAGCTCGTTCGAGAGATGGTTGCGGAACTCCCGAAGCTTCGCCGGCGTCGGGGAGGACGAGAAGGAGAGGATGAGAAAACAAGGGATTTTCTTGATCCAGTGCATGGTCAAGTGGTCGTTGACCACCGGTCGGAGGCCGCTTCCGGTTATTGTCGCGGTGTTGGTCTTCGTTGGTGAATTGAATCAGATTAAGGTCAAGATTGAAGACATCGCCAAAGAAGTTCATGCCAAGGTTCACACTAGTAAGGCTAGGTACAGAGAGCTTTTGAATGTTCTTGTTAAGGTTGCTCAAGCGTTGCCTTGGGGAAAGGATGTTACTGTCAAGAACATTATGAAAAACGCGCCTTTCGTGATTCAGTACATGGAGAAGAAGTCCATGTCAAATCCTGGTGGGAAGGAGAAAAGGGATTTGGAGAGTTTAAGGTTGGATTTGGAAGATATCGTAAGCGAGTGTTTAACAAATGGTTTTGATAATGGGACCGATTTGGTTTGTCGGGAAGACGATTCTAGGTACTTTAAGGTAGGTTTTGATGAGAAGAGTGCGTTAGTAAGTTGTGGTGATGTGGAGAATTTTATGCTTTCGCCGGAGTGCTTGTCCATGGTGTATGCAAAAGTTTCAAGTGAAGTGGGTAATGGGAAATTTGCAAAAGAGGGTAATGAGGTTTATAGTAGGGAAATATGTGATTTTGACTTTCGGGTTTGTACAGAGTGGTGGACTGGAGAGTCGGAGTTGAGCAAGAAGCTTTTGCTGAAGCAGATATTGGAGAAAGATGTGGGATTGGAGGCTCTGCCACCGTCTTTCATTGCCGGTTGCAAGGTGTACGAGAAGAGGAGAGAAAAGATTAGTGCCGCCAAGCAGCGCATTGATAGGATTATGCTCCCGTTGATAGCTGGTTCAGATGATAACAGGAGCATTTCTTGTGTGGACGATTTACAGCCTAGAAAGAAGAGGAAGGGAGCGAAAGTTGATGTTATCAGTTGGGAAGATTTGATTATTGAGACTCTCCTCCTTCATCAGGTTAAAGAAGAGGAAATCGAGAAGGGTCATTATAACACCTTGATGGACTTATATGTGTTCAACTCG
Source organism: Ficus hirta (assembly GCA_038430175.1). Lineage (NCBI taxonomy): Eukaryota > Viridiplantae > Streptophyta > Magnoliopsida > Rosales > Moraceae > Ficus > Ficus hirta. Next base: position 10,844,437 of record CM076589.1, read on the forward strand.
GGAATTGTTCCAAAGATCACTGGATGATAGAGAAGAGGGATAGTTGAACTACTGCTCAGAACATTTTTGCAGTTATAGGATCAAAACATACATTTTTCACAAGCATCTATAGAAATTACAAGGTCCTCTGATTTATTTGTTTATATTTATATATTCGAATTTTGTAAATCTATACGTTCTGCTTTTGTTTGAGAAGCTGCCATATAGAATATCATACAGTCATTCTTTGATTCATTACTAGTCACTCGAATTGGAAAATGTATTGGGAGCAATTAAGTGGTGCCTTTATTGTGCTTACTCACCCTATCGTTTCCTAGTATGTCATGTACTGATGTTGGTGTTAGTTTTGATGCTTTTGCTTGCCGAAAAATAGTTTCGGATGATCGTTTGTCAATAACTGAAGAAAAAACCTCAAATAGAATTATGAACCTTAGAGATTTTGTTACTGCATTTAGCTAAATTAGGTAAAAAGGGTGATTCTTTTATGATCCTTGCTCAATAAAGTCTCTGTATTATGCATCTTAGAGTACGCGGTTCTATTTTACGTAAGGAGTTATAGCTCAACTGAGTATACTTTCAAATAAAAGCCGTTGACTCATCTTTGCTCCTCTGCTTTCCCTTTGTGGTGGCAATTTGTACTCTGCTCTATCTTTTCATTCATTAGGATGTTCACCCACGTTACGAACCCTGTTTGCGGTTTTTGTTTTTTTGATTTTGTGGTAACTCTGTAACGAGGCATTTTAAATGTTTAAGTTGTGCTTATGAGTTTTACAACTTAGGTGAAAAGTGAACTAGCCATTTAACTGGAGGATTGCTCGAAAAGAATATAGAGGAAATTATTTTTATCAGCAGAAAAAGAAATGTTATACTGCATCATCATTTTTATTCTTTGCTCAACATACCACCAATCATCATGAGATCCTCCACCGAAACAAGGCCTTTAATAAGGAAAATAAGGAAAAACTAGAAAGAAAAGATGAAAAAGGAAAAGACGTTGTATTTGTAGAAAACGGGTTGTGAGAGACTGAGTCAATTATAAAGTTTCATGTATCTTGTAGACCTTGGACTGTTTGATGGTCAAGATGATTAAACCGATTTACTGGCCAGCGGCGAAGGCCTCGACAGGGAAAGTCTTGGTGATCCCAGCAAGGCTCTTGAAGTGAATCTTCCCGGTGGGTAGATCATCGACGACTATCTCACTCACAGGAGGCCACAACATGAGCTCCTTGGCCTTAACTCCCTTGAGCTTCTTGATCTTCTTCTGCACAACATAGCCAGTGATCTCAGTGCTGTAGCTCACAAGCTTGCTAATCAATTTGAAGTTGTGTTCCACTTTCTTCTTCTGCAGGATCCACATGTAGCCAGTGCTTCTCACAAAGCCGACTTCGATCACATCTTCAAGAGGCAAGAGTCCCGCAGGAAGTCCAAACTCTTCCAGCAGAGAAACCGCCATTTTCAAGCCCTCCTCATGGCCTGTCTTGATGATTCCTCCTTCCTTCTCGGCCATTGCTGATTCGGTATTTTCTAGAAGTTTCCGATCAAGTTTTCTTTTAATTTCAGGTAGGTATACTTTGGGATGAGAGGCTATTTATGGTCACCTCATAACATGCAAGAGACAACTTAGGTGGAGAAAACTAAGGCGATTAACATTGAATAAACCACCTAGATTCTGATTTCTACGAGTCCGGCCTTACCTTTATTTGCTTTGTCTGAGGCCTAATTGTTCAATTTGGGACGTCTATTACTAACTTACAATTGAAGATAAAAGTGTGGCTTGTCCTTATTTATTTTTTATTTGCATAGTAGCACAAAATTAAACGTGCATTCGCGCTCTATAACAAAACGACCATTTCTGGACACAAAGTCGACGTCTAACGTACCTGATTTACAATGCTGGTTATCCGATCGGCAGATTGGCATCTTTTCTCTCTACTTGACTAAGACCGATATCGTTACATCGATTCGCTGTTTTGTGGAAGTGAATTATGTCATTCTTATTGGGGATTGAAGCTTGGGGAATGATATACACTCGCACATATATTTTTTAATTTACCTAGGGTCAAGGAAAAAAAAAAAATTTACCTAGGGGTAGACTGTAGAAGGAAATGAAGCATGAGTTTGCTTAATCTTGTCGTTTATTTGTATAAAAGTTTGTTCCTACTATTAATTATAATTTCAAATTTTGGTTGACGAGGGACAAAGTTAAACAGTTCTTGTTGAAAATTAAAGAGAAAATAAATTGAGAAAGAGAACGCATGCATTAGAATCAAGTAGACAAGACATAGAGAAGACACCCAAAAGAAGAAACTAGACAAAAACTTCCCAAACTAAATAAACCGCATGACTTAGGGAAAATGAGTAGTTATTAGCCCTTCACAATATAGAGAAGGAAGAACGAAAATTTCAATTCTTGTATCTCCTTAGTATTGTTTCATTATCAAAGGTAACAAATATTAAATTTACTTATATACTCATAATAAGTTTTCATGTGTTAAAGATTTTTTTTAATTGTGTAAAAGATAATTTAGGAATTAGATTAATTAAATTAATATTATTAAGTTTAGTAAAATGGTAAAAAGGAATGTGATTGTTTCTCTTTACCTCATCAAATAGGCAAGTAAATACTAGAAAAAAAAATTCAATGATACTATTGTCCATTATTTTACTTTACTTTTCAATCCTATTGCCTTTCTTTATTACATTCTTTTACAATTTGATAAACTCATCTTAAGAGTATATTATTAGAAAAAAGGACGTACACATAAGCTACGAAAAAACAAAGGGCATAAGCCAAAAAGTACAAGACGATGGCTAGAAGCCGAGATCAACAAAGGCCAAAAGCTGTGGACAAGAAAGGCCATAGGTCGAAAAACAAGAAGCCTCATTAGAGCTTATATTAGATTCTTTTTTTTTTTTTTTTCGGTAGATGGAGACATGACGACAATAGAGGGAGAGATGAACCCATGGTGGACAGTAATGACGAAGCCATAACTTTTTCTTAGGGGGACTAATAACTATATCATAGATAATAAGAGGGTCATTATAAGCAAATTTTTATTTTTATAGGGGGTTACCATGAAAATTTAATTAAAATCATGGGTTATTAAAAAAAAACAAAAAACACAAAACACAAAACAAAAAACAAAAGTTGAGGGGGTAGAGTGAACGAAGATGAACGAAGAATTGATGACGGTGGTAGAGTGGATGATTTCTAATTAGGAATGCTGCAAGAAACATTAACGCCATGAGGGTTAAGATAGAAGAGATGCACTAAATCGAAACTATGATATGATGTTAAGAAATTAAAGAGAAAAAGAAAAGGAGAAAGAGAATACAGATATTTAACGATGTTCACAAACTAAGAGAAAAGAGAACTTCCAGTAATGAGGAGCAATTGTAATTAGCCCCATATAAACGTAAATTGCAAGCATCAATTCGGTTAACTTCTCTTAAAAATATTCAACAATCAGCGTAAATTTAAATGGGAACAAATCAAATCTGAATCCCATAAAATCAACCACTCTGTGGACGCACGGAAATCAAATTAGCCGCAAAATAGAAACTTTCCAATGTTCTCTATCGGCTTGAAGTCAAGCAACACGACTCTAGCTGAAGCAAGTGTCTTCTTCGATCTCTTTCTCAATTTTCACTTCTTAAACTTTGCATACACCATGAGTCGTAAAATGCAAAGAACAGAAGGAGACTTTTTTTCCCACATTTACCAAATTCCTTAGCAAAATAGGAGTTTTTACGGCAACACCTTTTATTTTAAAATGTGAAATTACTATTTTAATTATCGGATTAAATCTTTTAGTGTTTTGATATTTGACTGGAGCAGTTTTATATTTTGTGCTGTAAATTTTTAACGTGAATACTTAACAAATCAAATGTTAAAAAATTAATCTAACGATTGAAACACAATTCTTGTCAATAGTACAAAATAAGACGTTCTACCTTAAACCTTAAACCTTCCTAACAATATTGCCACTAGCTACAGTTTTAATTAATGTAATACATCTGACTTCGGTTGATAAAATTATAGTTTTGATTTCTTTCATGCCTTGCATGTAGGGATGACAATTTTCCCCGTCGACCCGTTAACCTACGGAGACCTGACTTAAATGATCAGGGAAAACCTGATCTAAACGGGTTCTGGTTATAAACAGGTTAAAATTTTAACCCATCAATGGTAACGGGGCAGGGACGGGTTTAGGGGTTCCTGACTCTATTTCCCATTTACCCACCCCATTTTGTTTTATATTACTTTTATATTATAATATTATACAAGATGTTTTATAATATATACGTATCACGTATTAAATTTTAATATGTGAAAAATTAAATACTATAATTTTGATTTATTTTAACTTAAAGTCTCATATCTATGCATTTTTATTTTTTACTTTTATATCATAAAAATAGATAATAGGGTTAATAGGGCATCCTGTGAGTACCTCGAACCTGTGACGAGGAAAACCCACTCCATCCCCGTTAATTTAAATGGATTACAGGATGGGTATGGGGGTGTATTTATTCACGGGGTCAGGTTGGAGAGAAGACCGCCTCACCCCGAACCCGTCCTATTACCATCCCTATTTGCATGATTATCTTTAGGCTTGTCACGTATGACCGTGAATCTGACTTGCACTTAATTGGTCAAAAAAAGTCCAACAAAAATTGAAATCCAAAAAAATTTTACTGACCAACTTGTGTAGCAGTTTCAAGTCAATACCTAAACTGTTATATCTGTTAGTTTAAGGTGAGAAATTCTTTTAAAATATTCATTTGATTAGTTATGTATTGGTTTCAATATACGTAATTGAATGTGATATTTAAAAAGGAATAGGTTCAAAGAAAGATCAATTTGTATTATTAATTATTGCGGTGATCCTCACTTAGTAAACGCTTGTTCTTATCTTTGTCATGTGGATTTATTTTTCTCACGAAGCATTTTGGAGTTAACTAGATACTACACCACACACATATTATAGATATGTGTATAAATGCAGATTCCTATATAAAATCTATATGTTTATATACGGTATCAGACTATCTCTTATTTGGCGCAATAATTTATCAATATTTGAATCATTTCATTTGAATAATTATACGAATATGTGTTTGGTAGACACAATTGAAAATGTACCGTGATCTAAATGTCACTTGAATTTTAGTTCTTAAATAAGAAAAAGTCCCCACCAAACCAAAAAAAAAAAAAACTCCATTCTGATATCCTGTAGAGTATTTTGAAAAATATATATATATTTATATATACAGCTACTTCTAAATAGATATTTAAATGTTTCTGTTTGGAATGTTAACATCCAAATGCTAGTTCGTATAACAGTTTTTTCCATTTAAATGTTTTCATTCGGATGCTTCACTCAAACGGACATTATGACTTTCAAATAAAAAAACTCATGGATGGTAGAGTTTTTAATATTGTTAACGCAGAAATCTGATATAATGTCGGTTAAATATGTTTGTTCAGCTTCTACTCCGAACTTTCCCAACAAATACATATTTTCAAGTGATGCCAATGCACAAGTCATTGTGCCAATATCATTATCCTTGAGAAAAATATTAATTGCGTTTTGGCAATTATTATTAAATTAAAAATCCCTAATATACTATAATATATTCTAGAGTTATATATTTCGGTACGTAATTTAATTTAAAGTCTAGTTTCATCATGAATACTCTATATTAACAAGAAGATACCAAGTCAAAGTCAACATCAAACAGGATAGGCTTGTGGTTCATCGCGTTGAGCTCATTGAAGAAATCAGCATCAAAACTTGACGAGGGGGTTTATTATTTATTATATTCTCCAATTATTTGTTTATGTACATATATATATATATATATATATCACTAGTATATCATATAAGTCCAGCCTACTGATTTTCCTCGAACTTCTTATGTTTCCGCTCCCTTGTTAACCACTATACGATCTCCTCTACTTTTGGATCAATTAAAAGTCAAAAGTACGCGTTATTTTTAATGTAATAATTAGGTTAATGGTCAAGACATATATCTTATCTTTACGTATATTAATTATTTGATCATTTCGTCTTTTGAAAATGCACATTAACAAGTAAAAGTTATTTGTTTGCACCTTAATTAAATAATAAAGCTCTAATTATATATAACTAATTTAGTGACAATAGACAGAAATGCTTTGTTAACAAGTGTATTACATATGCATATATACGACGATAATTACTATCGATGACAATGATGTAGATAAGTCACCTAAAATATCCCAATGTTTTTTTTTTTGTTTTTTTTGTTTTTGTTTTTTGTTTTGAGGGCCCAATGTCTTATTAAAATGGCATGTTTTTATTGAAACTCTTATGTTTTAAAAAATACCACGATAACTTTCTATATTCTTATTTCGTGTTAATTAGCGAAACAGTGCGAAAATACTATTTTGCTAGACTTTTGAATCACCTTAAGTTTGATCAATTTGAACAAAAATGGACCTTTCGTACTTAAGTGTGATCAAATTTTGTCAAAATAAACCCACAAAAATGAATTTGGCATTCTTAAAAGCGCGAGATTGTGCTAAGACAGAACTTATCCCCGTAATATATATCTAAATATATAAATATATATATATATATATATATTTTTTATAAACTACTTTCCAATCTTATGCTTGACCACAATAATAGGGTCTTCTTTATCCGAGTATCTTGCTACGAAAGTAAGATATTCGAGGAGGCCCAGAAAGTCACGCCCTTTTAAATTTCTGAGCACTTGCACTGCACTTTCCAAAAGTCTCCAGCAAGTTTTGTCGCTTCAAAGCAAGTTGAGAAAAAAGAAAATCTATATTCATATATTTATATAGCCTGTGGGGACTAATTCTTTCTTATCCGGCTTTGCTGGAACTTGCTAAATTGCTTCTCAAGGACTAGCTGATTTATAAGATTTATGTTTCTCTGTCCCCCTATATATTGAGACCCAACTCCATCATTTTGCTTCACGTCATCTTTAGTTTTTACTTGTTATAAGGCTTATTTTACACACATATATATATATATATATATATATAAATACACTGCACACACATATCTATAGTATTCGTTGGCAAAAGAAAGGCAAGATTTCTCTGGCTAGCTAGCTCCGAACATGACGGTGAGATCGATATCTCTGTGGCCCTTTGTGATCTTAAGCTTGTTTTTCTTCGTCTGTCGATCATGTATATACATTTATGCGTTTATACATATATATATATATATATGTTTATATTTGTGTGTGTATTCTTTTGATCGGTTATGTTTGGAAGTTTCTGAAATTTGAGAAAGAGTCCATGCGCTCGAATTTATGACATAAATGTTCACACATATTGGTGGTGATAATACAAAACGATGGATATCTCTTTATATATATATATATATATATATATGTATATTAACACACCATGCATTTGTTACCAAAGCCTTGGCGCCTGGCTCTCAGGAACTGTTTTTACTATCATGTCCAAGACTTTCTAATACACACACACACACACGTACACACACTAATAGTTTCATACATAGCTTAGAGAACCTCGTGAAGATTTTATATATATATATATATATATATAGCTTCTAATTTGTTCATGTATTGTATGTTTGTCCAATAATATTAATTAATGAAAGAAATTTCTTGGTTTTGTGAAACTGCAGACGGTGGAGTTGATAGTTCAAATGGACTGCGCTGGCTGCGAGAGCAAGATAAAGAAAGCTCTCAAGAAACTTAAAGGTAAACATACATACATATATATATATATATATATATATATATACCCCGGAGAATTTCGTGGTGTACCGATATTATAAAGACGTAGCTTTTAGTCAGATCTGTATTAAATGCTCCTCCTGATAAATTTTCATATTTTTCTTAATCTGATATGATGTATATTTTTTCTAGTTAAATGATGTCAATAAGATGACAATTAAGCGTCGAGAATAAATATTACAGGAGTGGACGATGTCGATGTGGACATGAACATGCAGAAGGTGACAGTCATGGGGTGGGCGGAGCAAAAGAAGATTCTGAAGACGGTGAGGAAAATCGGGAAAAAGGCAGAGCTGTACCCGTACACGCCGGAGTACCAACACAACGTCGCTGTTCAGCAGTACTACTGTCAGCACCATCAGGGCGAGAGTTATCATCATGAATATCACCCTTTCACCGCCTATGATGTACCGATTATGCCCTCCATCATTTCCCAAAATTACCACCTCCGTAACGGTGACGATCATTTTGGCGAGGGTTATTATGGTCATGAACAACCCCCTTATTCGACCCTCGTTGATCACAAGGCCACCTCCATGTTTAGTGATGAAAACCCCCACGCTTGTTCCATTATGTGATCGTTTCATGGGGTTATTTGAGAATTTTAATTTTTGTAATTATATTAGTCGTGTTTGATGTCTTCATTTTAGAATGTTTAATGTTTTAACTAACATATATATAGTATGTGTATATATATGTATAAGTTAAAATGAATGTACTCGTCTAGTTTCTCTTCGAATATATAGTTCCTTTTTTTTTTTTTTTGCTTTTTTTTTTTTTTTGCTTTTTTTTTTTTTCCTCCAATTACTAGTTAGTTCTATGAACGCATTAATATGTCTATATGTAAATGGTCTATGGCCTTTATATGATGATGGACTATGGTACTTCTTAAGCTTAAACTATGTTTAAGTAACTAGGAAGGAAAGACAGGCAAATAAAATTTATTGAGGAGAGAAAAATAGGGACAAAGAGAAGGATATTGTTATGTTTGGTATCGATTCCCTCCTTATATGTCTTTACTTAGAGAGATTAAAATTTAGGTCTTTTGAAAGGATTTGCTATTTGTCTCTCAATTCACTTCCTCCTTTTTTTTTTTTTTTTTTTTACACCAAATAACCATACATTTAAATTTCTTTCATTAATCTCTGCATTCTTCTCTCTCTCTCTATTTTTCCCTTTCACCAAACAAGCTCTTATGTGAAAAACGAAAAAGCATTGAAGTGGAAGGCCTTGAGAACCATAACATATATGTTTTGAAAAATATAAACAGATTTTACTTTTAAATTGTAGAAAAAGAGAGGAAAAGTCTCAAGTTACCATGAGGATAAAAATTTAAAAATAGCTTATTAAACATGAAATGAGATTTTCCTTTTGTAATTCGTTGAGGAATAATTAATCATAAACTAAATACTTACATGAAAAAAATTAGAGAAAATTACCTAAATAATCATCTTTTTGTTGTTATTGACCAACATAATACAAATTTTCTATTCTTAACTAACATGACACAAATTATAGTTATCTTTAGTTTAATATTGTGTAATATTAGTCCAGTGTTAATTTTTTGTATTATATTAGTGCAATGATTTTTAAATTTATGTCATTCAGATGCTTTCCCATAGAATTATGATAATTTTTCATATTTTTAAGAAAGTTCTCCCAAAAAAACTCTGTATGTGTATATATTTATAAGTCTCGTTTCTTCTAAAAGAGCTTGTGAGCTTGTCAGGATTAAAAGCGCAAGCTTTTTTAGTATTTTATTCAAACACTCTTAAAAATAATTTTTGAATCTCAAAAAGAAAAATTGACTTCTAAAAAGATTTGTTAAATAAAAAATAATAAAAAGTAATAAACGCTATTATGTCTCTTTAAAAATGTAATATTTTTAAAATATAGCCGGATCGTTTGGCCATATATATTTTATCTAAACTGTGGCCAAAAGTGTTATATGTATGTGTCAATAAGAAAGTTGTTAATTAGCCACATGGGTTTATTCTCTTTATTAAAAATCATCTTTATCCATAATGTTTCATGAAAGCAATTTTGTTTCCTGCTGATATCAATTAGGATTTTCCTATTTAAAAACAGAAATGTAAAAGGGAAAATCGTATGGTGATAATCTTAAAATAAAGTTCGTATATACAAACACAGATACAAGGGGAGACATTTATATGTGAACCTTTATTCTTTGGATAAGGTGGGTTCATTATGTTATTTCCCAGCTAACAGTGTATATATATATATATAGCTCAATTTGAAAGAACGTTTGCCTCAAATGCTCAATTCAACAACTTCATAAGCGACATAAAATATACAAATATACATATTACTCTTTTTCAAAAAAAGTTTGAGAAAAATGCTAATTACGCCTTATGCTTTATTCTTTGAATGAGCAGTGCACGTGCTCTTTTATGCCGCCCATTACTTTTCTAGTTGGCATATCCTTACGCGGTCCCTAATATATATACCCATAATCTTTTTTCTTTTTTTCTTTTTCCTTTTTGAGAGAATATGATGTACCCATTATCCAATTTTAGCATTAAACAAAGACAAAAATGCCGTTCTAAAAAATTAATAAAACTCAGCAAGTCGGCCTTGTTGAGATAAAAGTGCTACCAATTTTGAACAGATATAACAAGGATATTTAGAACAACATATCAAATAATCCAAAATCACAATCACAGTTACCAATCAATTGATTGGCGCAACAGTTAGGATGTCTTTCTTTCTTCTCTTTAAGCTACAAGACAAAATAAGATTCTTACTTTGATCGCAATATTTCAAAGTACTGTGAATAGATTAGGATCATTCTTGCAAAACACTAGTACGTCTTGAGTGTCTTCGAGCGATATTTGTAACTCAATATTTACTTTGTGATTTCTCTGTATTGTTGAGAGTAGAGAGATTGGTGAAATGGAGGATTGTATTCTGCTTGATCATAGAATCGAGACTGGTGATCTTTGGGAATAAGCTCTTGACAATTAGGGTTCATTAAATTGAGGATTTCACATTGTTTTAGTAACAATTGTGGCGTTGAGCTTGTGATGGTGCAAATAAAACTAAACTCATTTATATATATATTTTTTTAAATTTGAAGATGAGAGGATTTAAACTCTGTATTTTTAAATAGAGTCACATACTGTATTATCACTAGATTATACTTACAACCACAACTTAACTCATTTTTTGAGAGCTTTTCATTCTATTGCTTAGTCTCCGGATCTCTACTCTAGCCAAAGGAAATGGGAGATTAGATGCGTTAATTACTCCCCCCCCCCCTTTTTTTTTTTTCTTTCTTCCTCCTTTTTTTGAGTCGTTAAATATTTATTTATTTATTTTTTTTTTTTGCTCCAGAATATTTGGTCAAATGATAGACCAATATCATGGCGTTTATTATAAAGTATTGTCGTTTATGTAACTATATGATTAATTAGTATATATGAATTTTTAATTTTTGAAAAATCGTAGTAACGACGAGAAGTCACCAGTCGTAATCTACACCACATATAAATTGCCAGTCATGGAAACGACATGTCGTATTTTAAGAAAGTTTGTTGTCGTTAATGGAAGACGACGTGCTATTTGCCGTGTAAAGATCCTACAGTTTGATTCATAACATACCATAGCATTAATTTTAGTTTATTTGTTGTAAAGAACAGATATTATTTATGTTTTAAATGTTGCTGTCTTGTCAAAATCCTAAAACAGCTTTATGTTATTTATCATTTAAAAGGTTCTTGGACTTATATATGCTATAAAGTAAATGTCGTTTATCCTGCAAAAATGCCCTGTCAACATGGACTTTTTGCATCGATCAGGAAACAACGTGTATTTTTGAATGTTTTTTTTTTTCCCTCCTCTTCTTTTGAAAGAACTACCCTCTCAGTAGGAAAAGAACATTATTAGAAAACACAAAACAATACAAAATAATTCAACCAAACCTATAGTAAGGAAGAGCTACTAATAAAAAGAAAAAGAGCTGGGAGAAAAATGCAACCAACGTCTGTACCTATATAAAACTACATATTAGTGACTGATATAAGTTAGTATAACGATAAAAATATCTTTCATTCTTCTCCTCCCAAGATACCCCCAAATTTGATATTCGGCAACTTAAATATAGGTCATGTTCACCCAAGTATGTTTTCTTGTATTAGAAACTAAATCCATCTTTCAAATAAAATTGAGTCAGGTCATTTTTATTCTATTAATAGTCTCATATTTTTTTTTAAGTCTATCAGAGGTAGCTTAAATGACATAAATGATCTCATTTTTTTAGTTACTCCACCAAATGACTATTCCTAAATGCATGAGAGAAAAATACAAGTTACGCCATCTTCTTGAAAAGACATAAAGTGCTCAACCAGGTTGATCTAGTAGCTAGGCCAAGGAAAGGAACTTTCTAGAGCCGAAGGAACTTAGCAATCCAACAACAAAAGAAGAAATACTTTCTAACCAAAAGATCATACCTCCAAACAATGCCAAACTACATGGATATAGGGTTTTTTTTTTTTTTTTTTTTTTGGGGTAAAAGGATATATAAGTTATAACAACAACATTCACTCTCAAAATTTCAGCCCCCAAGGCACTACAAGCTTCTTCAATGAAAAATTGAAATAGCCCTCCAATGAAAGAAACTCACATAATTTTTGCATGGACTAGTTTAATTTTTGATAATCACTCCAACGAAATGGACAACTTCGTCACAAAACTTGGTTTATATTATGGAGCCAATAATACCCGTATAATATGTGACATGCATGTACAGATTCTTAAATTGGATCCTATTTAGTGATCCCAATAAATTACTAATGGACACAAGTATACCATCAATCTTCTCTCAAGTCCACTCTTTTTAAATTGACAATTATTTTGTGCGTTTGTGGATTTCAATTTCATAGTTAAGACCATTGGAGGGGGTTATCTTTCGGCTCATTAGACCACCATGTCGTTTTTGTAGAAGCCCTTATATATACATACATACATATATATATATATATTGTGTGTGTGTGTGTGTGTCTATATATACATATATATATATATATATTAATGTGGAAGAGAGCAAACGGTGGATTGAGATGGGATTAAACTCTGACGTTTGACCTGACCGTTATCGGTACTGTCAAAACTAGACCCTTATCCCAAGCTTCTCCATTTACGCCATTGCCATTTGGGTTTTGACCATGTGGACCCACCGCCCCACCTATGGTCTTTATGATAAGCTCAAACCAAACTATGATATAACAACAACGAAAGACACCAAAACTTTTTTTTTTTTTTTTTTTTTTTCTCTATGAAGAGAGACACCAATACTGATAGAAGGTCAATATCATTTTGTAGATTTCATGTTATAAGACTCGTTTTTTTTATAAGATCAATATTATCTATAAATTTCTTTTAGTTAATAATAATGTTCAAAATAATCGGTGCAATTTGACATTGTGTAATAACACGTGTAATTTAGTACTAAATAATAATGCGAAGACAATGCTAATCATTTTTTTAGAGAGAAAATTAATTAATACTTTTAAAAGGTAATTATATTACACAGGTATTCTAACAAAGTTCCTACTATATCTCCCATTTATTTATTCTTGAAAACCCCTACCACATTGTTTATGTCAATTGTTTAAAGACACTCTTTCTCTGTTTCTCTTTTTCTCTGTTTAAGGACACTCTTACTCTAGTCACATCGCTCATGTTGTCTCAATGATCCTCCCGTGTGTGGTTGTGTTTTATTTTTTGTCTTATAATAGTTATTTCTATGTATTAACGGTGCTTTATACACCAAATAGATACTGGGCTTTATTTTTTTGTTTATTGTTATTGTTATTGTTATTGTTTTTTTATTTTATTTTTAATTTAGTTAAAGCTCTTATTTCTGACGGTGGTGTCCCCACTATCCGGGCTAATGGTTTGGAGTAGTGTCTTGTGGCGATTTGTTTGTTACATTAAGGCTTCGTTTGATTGTTAGTTCATTTTAAACTAAATTGTACTTTTTCATCATGATTTTTGTCTTTTTTTGAAAAAGTTTTTTATCTTTTCTGAAAAATTACTATTGAAACTAAAAAATCTTAAACTAAACTCATTCACCAAATACCCCCTAAATTTATGTCTATGTGGAGTGGACGGTGGCCTTCATGCCAGAAAGTTGTGGTTTTTAATTGATCAGAAACTTCCATCGATTGTAGAGATTTATTGAGAAAAAATCTTATGTGTGTTCGATATTAATGTACCAAGGTATTTTTCCATTTTCGAGCCTCAAACATGTATTTTTTTTTCTTTTGAGCGTCATCAGATTTCACTGATGAAACCGGTCTCAATTGAAGGTCGTGTCCGTTATAGTGCGAATCGTCGCATTATCTTGTTTAGTTTGTACGTATGATGTTTTTTTTTTAGTATGAATGATATTCTCTTTTTCCAAATAAAAATCCTAACACCAATTATCATAGATTGATAATTCATAAGTCCATAATTTATAGACATGATCTAATTATAATTTTAATATAAGATATGAAGTTTCAATCTTCTACACTAAATTATTTATTAAATAAGTAAACAAATAAGCATTCCAACAAAAAAAAAAAAAAGAAAACAAATAAGCACTAGATTAGACATACCGTCCCGCTCTCAGACTCTCAGGCTTTGTTTGGTGATTCATTTCATTTCAAATTAAAATGTATTTTTTTATCTCAATTTTTATTTTTTTTTTGAAAAATTTTTTATTTTTTCTGAAAAATCAACAAAAATTTTCAACTCAAACTTAAAATTTTCAAACTCAACTCATTTACCAAACGAACCCTCGGATTTTTTTTGTGTAATTTTTTTTCAATTTTCGTCCAGCAGGCAGGTGTCTTCTTCAGATTTGTCGGGACAAATAATTGCCACAAAATAATTGTGTGTGACAGTGTGAATCTTTTCAGCAGGAAAAAAAACATTTTTTTAGTGAATCTTTTTTTTTTCCCCCCTCAAAAGGGGAATATAATTGATTATTTTATTAACATACAGCATTAATATCCAAAGCTGAAAAAGAAAAAAGAAAAAAGAAAAAAAAAGAAAGGAAAAAGGAAAAACTGTTTTTGGACATAATTTGCACCTCACTGATTGTTGATTGTTTCTGTGCAAGGAAATCGGGAAGGTATAGAGAGAGAGAGGCGTGGGGGTTTGCGTAAAGGATAGAGAAGGATAACGAACATTATGGCGTGGATGCTGACTTTGCTTTGATTGAAACGAGAAAGTTTGGATCTTTCTTCTAGCTTCTTCTTCTCTCTCTCTCTCTCTAACTGGGTTTGTCTGTGCTATATATATACGCCTATATTTACATCCGGATGGCCTCGGCTCCTCTGATTAACGCGCGCTGCGGATACTCGCCAAGATTCACTGCCACTTGCAGAAATGGCGGTGTGAGTTCGTCGTCGTCTTCTTCTTCTTCTTCGTCGACGTCATCTTCTTCTTCGGCTTCGCCTTCTTGTTCTTCGTCTTCCTCTTGCTGCTCTTCCTCGTCTTTGAGCTTCTCCTCTGGTAATTCCCCTTCTTTTTTGCTTGCTTTAATTTTCCCTATTTTCATTTAATATGTGAATTTTGTTGGGGAGAGTTTGAATTAGGAATTGGAATTTTGAATTTCTGTAGGTCCAGGGAATAAAAAAGCCAAAAGCTTTTTTTTTTTTTTTTTTTTTAAATTTGATTTTTGGGATTCGTTTGGGATTACTTTTGCTTATGTTTTAGGCAGTAGAAGAAAGGAAATGAAAACTAATGACTTTGTGTAACGTTGAAACCATATTTTGTAAGTGTTTAAGGGAACAAAATTGATATTTAGTTTATACAGTTTTGCTTAGGTAAAATTAAAAGTTTTCGTACAGGAGCTTTTCGGAGAAGTCACTCGCGTTTTGTGACTTTGCCCTTGTTTGGATCAAATCAAGTTCCGATCAAAATTTTCACTTTTTCGAAATCCGCACTGTACTTATTTTTCTCGTTTTCATATACGAATCGGGGATATGGAATTTTCTGGTTCGAACCCGTGCTCCAAAAAAAGGCTTTGATTGTAAGCTATTTATTTTGAAAAGTTCTCCAAACACCAAGACAAGCAACTTTAGGACTTTGGAAGGCAAAATCAACTTTTGGAATATACAATGCCAAACAAGCCCTTATTAGTATTTTATTCGCGATCATGAATACTGCTGCTGAAAAAGTGTTAGACTTAGATTGAGGAAATGGGAATAAAAATCTTATGCTACTGATTTATCAGATTCCATATTTAGGATTATTCTTTCTAGAACTAGAGCAATCAAAGGTCAAGGAGGCTAATGGATCCAAACCTCTATAATCCATTTTGAATCTGGAATCTAATCCAGAGTCTCTTTTTCAAAATCCGAAAACCACATTCGTTTATCGTTCTTTAATTATTCTTAATAGATCGTGACAAGTGTTCCAATGTGATTGTAAGCACACCTTATACTTTGCGTGGAGCGAAGTGAAAAGAAGTTGCATACAAAATCATTTTACATAAACACTCATAACAGAATATTTTACCTAGTGAACATGCTCCATTTTTATGCAGGCACAAATAATAATTGGAGAAATCAAGCTCTTAGAGCTCAAGCTATGTCAATGACCACCGAAGGAAATTTTGGCTTGTCCAGAGTTGGAAAGGGAAAAAATGGACCTGACCATCTTCTAGTCCTTGTTCACGGCATATTGGCCAGGTACATACTCCATTTAACTTATTGAACAAACGATAAGTACCGGGCAATTTGTTATGTGTTGAATTCCCCTGGTGCTTTTCTTTTTTGACCTCGAGTGTTTGTTGTTGTGAGACTGGTCTTGAATTTTCGGGATTAACTTATTTGTGGACGAATGTTTGTTTAGATCTTATCACAATTCTTTTGTGGCAGTTTTTCATGGTTAAATTTCCTCTGGCTTTCAATTCACATAAACTTGATTTTAAGTTTTGCAGCCCAAGTGATTGGACATATGTTGAAGCAGAGTTAAAAAGGCGTCTTGGTAGAAACTTCTTAATTTACCGTATGTCCATCTCCTTTATTGTCTGTTTAGTCTGATTTCATATCACAGATTGACAGCTAGTTTTTTTTTTTTTTGAAGTTTAGGTGCTATTTGGGGTAACATCTCTGGATGGTATTTTGCCATTTGGATTTCAAATTTCCAACTTTAAAAGTCCGTAACTTTTTCATTTCAAATCGAAATGAGATGTTTTTTATGTCAAAATGCTCATAATGACAAGACGAATAAATCAAGATCCATTTTGCATATTTTATTCCAGACACATTTCAAATTTTGAACTATTTTCCATATCACAGAACTTTTTCAAAAGTTTTCTCCCCAAACACACATTTCCAACTCAACCTCCAAAACACTATCTCCAGATGTTTCCCCAAACGGGCCCAAAATATTGGACACAAGGAGTATGATAGCTTCACTAATAGAGTAGGACATTTAGGGGATTTCAATGGAGATACTTAAACATACGAAGAATAACATTTGATTTAAATGTGATACTTGCATAACAACATCGAGTAACAAATTGCAATGAGATAAACATAATAATTGACTTATTATTTACTCAGGAACTCTATCAAGAGTTACAACGCACTGCCTTCTCTAGGAACATATGACTCTCATATTTATTGGTACATAAAACAGCGTACTTAAGAGGAAAAACGTGATCTGGCCTGGATAATAAAATGTTTTGTTGGAGGGTTTAATAGCATAGAAAACAAGGTTAGAGTTAGCATTAAGCAAGCTAGCATTTTGTTTTTCAACTCAAGACAGTCATTGTCTTAAGGTGGGAAAATTTAGTATAGCACATTTGTGCAGTTATTTTCTTTCCCTTTGTCTATTTTCTGTATGGGGGTTTATGTAGGTTTTGATGTTTAATTCGCAGCAAGTTCCTGTAACACCTATACTAAAACATTTGGTGGCATTGATGGAGCTGGAAAGCGTTTAGCGGATGAAGTGAGAATTTGTAATCTTTGCATACATGTGTAGAAATTTTGATTTCTAATTTATGTCGATTTGTTGCATTACCTGTGACTTTCCATCGTAAACAGGTCACACAGGTTGTGCAAAAGACAGAGAGCCTCAAGAGGATCTCATTTTTGGCCCATTCTCTTGGTGGCTTGTTCGCCAGATATGCAGTTGCAGTTCTTTACTCTCCAAATACTCCAAGTAGTTCCAAAAGTAACGATCTTGCAAATCCTACAATGCCAAATCCACAGGCAGCATATTCCTCAAAACGAGGCACGATTGCTGGGCTGGAGCCAATCAATTTTATTACCTTGGCAACTCCGCATCTTGGTGTAAGAGGGAGAAAGCAGGTTTGTACAGAAGGGTATTATGTATCAGCTTTATTTTGTAATGATTACACATGCTAACGTTTAAATATTTTTTACAACCTAAATTGCTTTCTGTTCTGGGTTCGTAACTTTCTTAATCCTTTGCATTCTAAAGCTTGTACAAAGTCAAATCAGGAACTTTCTAATGGAGACTATCACACACTAATCGAGTTAAATATTTTTCTTGCCTTTACATTATTGTTATCGACCCCATATGGTTAGCTCAAAAGAAAGTTCAAAAACCTAAATGTGCACACAGCCAAAATTTAGCTAAACAGGGCGTTAACCTTCTTTTCTGTGGACTTTGATAATCTTGTGATTCTAGTTAGCTCTTCGTGATTCTTGAATTTATTTGAAAACATACTGTTGTTGGTGGAACCTTCTGTTCAGACACGTGATTTTCTTTAATTGATCCTTGGGTATTGTTCAGCTTCCATTTCTTCTGGGAGTGCCCCTCTTGGAAAAACTTGCCGCGCCTATTGCTCCTATTTTAGCCGGTCGAACTGGAAGTCAGCTGTTCCTCACTGATGGTAAACCTGATAAACCTCCACTTCTTTTGAGAATGGCTTCTGATTGTGAAGATGGAAAATTTATGTAAGCAAAGTGACGGTTTTTAGTTACTGGAATCTTCTGTTCTTTAATATTTAATTCTTTTACTTTTCTTTTTGCTTTTTTCTCCCATAATAATCTAATGGCTTCGTCTGCTCTATTTTTGCAGGTCTGCCTTGGGTGCTTTTAGATCTCGCATCCTTTATGCTAATGTATCTTATGACCGTATCCTCTTTCATACTGTTCTAAGCACAGTGACATGACTAACATATCTTTCATTTATCCTCTCTTTGCTATCAATTTCTTAACGTCATCTAGATATGGTTGGTTGGCGGACATCATCTATTAGGAGGGAAACAGAACTTGTTAAGGTGTAATTTCTTTACTTATATTCTTGTTTATGGTGATCCTATTTTGATTAATTGACCGAGAATTATTGACTGTATGGAAAAGAAATCAAAAGAGTCCGTCGTTGGTGAACATTTTTTTTTCTGTGCTTTACCCTTGAATGAGGTCTACAAGAAGTATAACAAGGCTATTGTATTAATCTGGTGATTCCTTATAACATACTCATTTTAAACAGGAAAGGGAATGTGTTATTGAAAAAGGACGGGAATATATTTAAATTTAGTTATGTAGATCATGGAGTTTCATCCGTAGGGAAAACTGATTGGATAGGAAGTTTATCATAATTGGAAAGGTGAGATTGGTAGACAATATTGTGGTAGAGGGTCGGTATGGTGTCTTACGTAGCCAACTTTCCGATTGGTTCTAAAGAAGGCTTGTTGCTAGGCTCATTTATGACGATGTAGAATTTTCCCTATTTCAATTTATTTTCTAGCTGCATCGTTAATCTGTAATGTCATTGCCATAGCCACCTCGCCGGTCTTTGGATGGTTATAAGCATGTTGTAGATGTTGACTATTGCCCGCCAATCTCCTCCGATGGTCCACATTTTCCTCCAGAAGCAGCTAAAGCAAAGGAGGCAGCGCAAAATGAGCCAAGCGCACAAAATACAGTAGAGTATCATGAAATTATGGAAGGTAAAAGTCGATGCATCAATTGATAAGAGAGATACCGTAAACCTGATCAGCTCACTATGCCGTGATGGAGTAATTTTGTATTTGGTTTTATTAACAGAGGAAATGATAAGCGGCTTACAGCAGTTAGGATGGAAAAAGGTCGATGTCAGCTTCCATTCGGCAATGTGGCCCTTCTTCGCCCATAACAACATTCATGTAGTGATCCTAACCATTCAATGTTTGCTTTTTGAGATGTTACTTCTTTTTGAATACTAACTTCGGTTGCGGGTTTCTTAATCCAGGTGAAGAATGAATGGCTTCACAATGCCGGTGTCGGAGTGGTTGCTCATGTTGCAGACAGCCTAAAGCAGCAAGAATCCTCCCAACTTGTTACAGCCAGCTTGTAGCTGTGACGTGCCTGTAAGTGAAAATTAGCTGAAACATGAAAGGAGATGCAATCTGAGACCCAAAAAAAGATGTCAAATTCAAAATTTCAATGCAGTCAGTGCTTTGATTGACTTTTTTTTTTTGGGTGGAAAAGTGCGTCGATTGACTTTTTTTTCTTGGTATAAAAAAAAAAGAATCTAAGGGTGGTCTCATCATTTTCAGTAAAGTGCTTTGATCGACTTACTTTATAACAAAGCTTTCTCATATGAAAATAAAAAATAATTCATATTTAAATGTTTCCAAGGTTACATTGGGTTTTTTTTTTTGGCCAATTTGGTGTTAGTGGTGTGAAGCTGAAGGGTGGGCAAGATTGTTAGGTTAGGCTGCAACTGTGTCAACTGGTCAAGGAAACGTTTTGGCAGAGATTTTCATGTAGAGAAAATTATATGTCGATTGAATACATTTAAGTCTTCCTTTGGAGCATCGTAAATGAAAAATAGTCTAAAACTTTAAATGTTGCTCTATGATAAACTCTCTTTGTTGAAATTTTTACAATCCATAATTTATTACTCTCTCTTAGACCACAATTTTGCATTTAATCTAAAATAAGTTATGACCTGAAAAGTATATTATTTATTTTGTTAAATATCAAAAATTCATCATTAATTTCAGGAGTAAGGACCAAAAATATGACATTTTTTTTAAGGAAAAATACTATTAAGAATTTTACAATGAGAAGAAATCAAAATTATGTATCAAATTGTTTCGATGCTATTTATTCATGACTTATTTACCCCAATAATAACTCTTAAATTTTAACATCGATTATAACAGTGTTAAGCATAAAACACTCGTATACCTAGAGGTTCTTTTTTTTTTTTTTTGGGATTTTTTTCCTTGATGAAAATATTTTTTTAAAAAGAAATTGATTATATTAATGGCAATGGGCGTAAGGCCAGTTCAACAAATTTATACTTTGACGAAAGGATACATACGTAAAGATATCAAAGTACAGAATTTGTTGTGGCTTTCAAGAGTCAAGACTCATTAGTCTGGTTTATTGTTCATATTGATACATTTTTCCATCACTGTAGATACAAAAAATAAAAAATAACAAAAAAATTGTGTTGGGTTTGACTCTTTACACATTGGTAGGTACACATTTGATTTAGAACAATAATGTAGCCAAGAAAATGCAAGTTTAGCTTTTTTAGATCTTTGGAATGTATTTTGTCAATCTCTTTATGGATAGGTCATGTTTTAATAATTCTAAGGCTTATTTATATTAATGTCTCTGAACTTTTTGAATTTAATAATTTAGTCCCTAAAATTTTTTTCCCGACAATAAACCCCTTGAACTTCTGATTTTTAGCAATTTAGTCCGTTTTACTTAAATTCATTAAAATTAAGATAATTTTTTGCACAATACTTACACACTATAGCTCAAAAGGGACAATGTTGATCATATTTGCTTAATTTCAATATAATTTTTTTAAAAAAAATTTAGGTTTAAATTTGAGTATATTTGAATTAAGGTTCAAATTTTTAAAGGAATTTGTATTGAACTAAAACAAAAATGATCAACAATGCTCTTCTTGGACTATAATGTACAAGTTATGTGTAAAAAATCATTCAAATTATTGTCAAAAATTATAAATTTAGGGGGTTGATTGCCGAGAAAAAAAATTAGGGATTAAATTGTCAAATTTAAAAAATTCAAGGGGTATTTATACATATAAGTCTAATTCTAAACTGGCCCTTTTAAATACATTTTAATTTTGATGTATTTTAGTCTTTGGAGCAAGATGAAAGGGTGATGATATTCGTCAACCACCACATATAGCTGTCCGTATTCATTTTCACCATACATGAACAATCACTTCTTCTCTACATATCATATTCGGTTGACCCACTCATTATGTCCATACACATTACAATAACCTTCTATTCCGGAAGTATCATTTTTTTTTTCTCTCCAAAAATATCCATAATTACTAATACAAGATAAGGAAAAAAAAACATAAAATTAATGTTTTAATTCTAAACATCATGATTGCTCAATCTCGTCAAGTTAAATGGGATTCTCTGACAAAATATTGGGTCTTCTATTTTTTTTACCCCCTCTCTCTTAAGAGAATCCAATTAACTCCAGTTAGATTGAACAAGCTTTTTTCTAATCATACAGTTTGTCTAAAAAAATCTTAAAATTCAGTATATAGTGGGTGTGAGACTGAGTCAAATAAATATTATTTGTAGTTTGACTTGTGTGAAATAAATAGACAAGTGAAGAGAATTTATGCACACTAATTATGTATCAAGTTGCTTATAAACCCGAACAAGAAACCCAGCTGTCGTGCTCTATTTGAAAGATACATTCACTTTATATTATATCTAAATAGAATATTATTTATGTTTAAATATCTTATATATTTTATTTTAATATAAAAATACTTAAACAATATAATATATTATTAATATATTTATTTTTTAATCTATTTTTATTAATAACATAATATTTTTTCTCATCAATACATATTAAAATAATTATTTTAATATAAATAAACTCAAACATATATTATATTTGATTACAATATATAAAAGGACATCCAAACACAAGTCATATTTCATATATTACGTTCAGATATAATAGAAAATAGATGCATCCTTCAAAATATCAATAATCTGACAGCTCGTATCCTATTAGTATTACAAATTTACCACCCCAATTATCACCATTTTTTCCTTAAAAAAAGAAATCAGAAAAAGGTAAAACAGTAAAAAAGGAAGGGGAGAAAAAAAAAAAAAAAAAAACCAAACTTTAAGCTTAAAATCCCACCTTCCCATTATGACCCTACACCATCATTTCCCTTGCATTTACTCCCACGCGCTTGCCTCTAAATGTGATACGACGACACAGTTTCCACCCTCCATGATCTTGAAATCAAACGGAAGCGTGGATACACGCGGCTTACTAGAGAGTGGGAGGAAAGAAAAGGGCGGGACCGGTTTTGGGTTGTCCCTCGCGCACTCGGTTTTTTTTTTTTTTTTTTTTTTAAATTTTTAAATTTTTTAAATTTTTTTCCAAAAAAAAAAAAAAAAAAACCAAAATCGAGTCTCCCTCCCCAATCGGTCCCCTTGTTCTTCTTTTTAAGAGAGAGAGTAGGGAGAGAGAGTGTGTCTGTGTAAGAAACAGAGAAGAAGAGAGAGAGAGTAACTGTAAGGTTGATAGCAGAGGAAGGAAGAGATCGGCCATGGCTTCCACCAAAGAAAGAGAGAACTTCGTCTACGTCGCTAAGCTTGCCGAGCAAGCCGAGCGCTACGATGGTTTTTCTCTCTCTCTAACTTCTCTTTCATTTCTAGTTATTCCGAGATTTTTTTTTCTTTTTTCTGTTTGGTTGCTAGGAAAGTAAAGAAAGTATTGAAGTAAACTGGAAAGATCGATTCTTGCATAGTTTATATGTTTCTGACTCGTTGATTTATTGAAATCGTGACCAAATGATTTGATAGTGCTTGAGACTGTTTAATCTGTGGTTTTCTCTTTCAATTTTGATTTTTGTTGATGAAATTGAGATCTTTTGTTTTCGATTTTTATAATTCGTTCGAATCTTGTCCGGATCCAAACGTGGCCTTGTATCTAGGGTTTTGAATTTGATGTCTGTGTCGTTCTTTTCTCATAGTCGTCGTTTTGTGTCTAGAAATGGTGGATGCGATGAAGAAGGTGGCGAAACTAGACGTGGAGCTCACGGTTGAGGAGCGAAATCTGCTGTCCGTTGGATACAAGAACGTGATCGGCGCGAGGAGAGCCTCGTGGAGGATACTGTCGTCGATCGAGCAGAAGGAGGAGGCGAAAGGGAACGATCAGAATGTCAAGCGCATCAAGGAGTACAGGAACAAGGTTGAGTCGGAGCTCTCCAGTATTTGCAGTGACATTATGAACGTCATCGACGAGCATCTCATCCCGTCGTGCGCTGCCGGGGAGTCGATCGTGTTCTTCTACAAAATGTGTGTGGGTTTGGAGTTTTTTTTTTTCCTTTCTTTTGATTCTTTTTCATTTGGTTTGAGAAAAGTTAGGATTTTAGTAAGTGTTTTTATTTGACTGTAGGAAGGGAGATTATTATCGGTACCTGGCGGAGTTTAAGGCTGGCGATGAGAAGAAAGAGGCTGCCGATCAGTCAATGAAAGCATATCAGGTATAATCAATGTGTCTGATTTTTTTTGGCGTTGGCTTTGTGTGTTGGTGCTTTATTTCTTTGCATAGAATAACAAAGAACGACATTTAATTTCTGTTAAATGCGGACCTTTTGCTTATTAGTAATCTAACTTTTGGCACTACCCAGAAACAAAGTTCCACAGAACTTCTATACGTGCTTAGTAGTTATATTTATCGCACCTCTGAGTTGCTCAAAAGGGTATCCACCATCCAGTTATAGTAATCATCTCATCTAGTAATCCGTTGCGTCAATTTTTGCAGACGGCTTCAACTACAGCAGAGGCTGAGTTGCCTCCTACACATCCCATCAGACTGGGTTTGGCCTTGAACTTCTCTGTGTTTTATTATGAAATTCTTAACTCTCCTGAAAGGTATGGCTGGCAATTGGTATTGTATTTATCTTTGTTTAGTTATTATGCATTGTCGTTTGTGCTTGTTTGCCATGACCAGAAATAAGATTGTGAGCAAATATCGTCTGTTTCTTGATAACTTCTGCTTCAGGGCTTGTCACCTTGCGAAGCAAGCTTTTGATGAAGCAATCTCGGAGTTGGATACTTTGAGTGAGGAATCTTACAAAGACAGCACGTTGATCATGCAACTATTGAGGGACAACCTCACGTTGTGGACCTCAGACATTCCAGAGGATGGGGGTAATTTTTAAATTTAAATTCTCACTAGACCCAGTCATGTTCAATTTTATCAATGCTATTTCTAAAGTAACTCTAGTTACTAATTCTCTTTTATCTGTTGGCTTGGGTTTGAATGATGTGGGCGATTTCTTTTCAATGTCTTATCCTCAAAGTATGAGATGCTTGTTCGTGAGAGCTACTTTCATTGTGAAATGGTGGCATGTGTAGAACAATAGATTGTGTTGTGATCCTGGGATAACTTGCGAGGCTATTGTATTAATCAACCTAATTTGTAGTCCTTTTAGCCTTTTTTGTTACCTTTGAAATCCCAGTTTTGCTTTTGTTGTTAAATGGTATAACTTGAAATAATGACGAGATGTTGACTGGCTAGCACTCTTGTCCATGCCAAATAAGCTTACTTCTGCTTTATAATAAGTAGATCTATCTATCCATTTTGAAAAGCCCTTGCTCATGGTTTTGCTAAGAGATAAATGTGGGAGAGAGTGCTGTGTGTCTTTGTGTTTTTGTGTGTGTTGGGTTGGTACAACAAAAAGTTTAGTTGACCACTTCTAGCTCTGTTGACATTAGACGGTTTTGCAATCTGCCACTTTGTAATGTGTACTCAATTAGAAAGTTTCCTTTTCGCTGTTAATTCTTTAGGAAAGTTGTTGTAGCTATTTCTTAAACTGCTATAGTTCTCATGAAAACTAAACGTATTAAGTGATACTAGTATGGTGATTGCATCAGCATGTACATAATTTTGCAAATGTTGCTGTGTGAAAACTCTAAACTATCTCTTTAGGTAGCAAAGCCTCATTTGTCCCTAGTTGATTTAGAAGATGTTTGGATGATCACAAGCCTTCTCCATAAATCAAGCTCTCCCTTAGATTCGGGGATAGGAATACTAGCAGGAAGGGTATTAACATTGCACTTAGTGCTAGGCTTTGCCTGTTGGTCCAGCCCGGGTGATGAAACTGACGTACTTTGGTTAGTCATTGTGGTTGGATCGACTTGCATCTGTCTCTGATCCTTTCAAGCATAGGATGAAGTGAGTGGGGATTGCCGGGTTTCAGCTGGTTTCTGTGCTTAGATTCTCAGTTGTGCAAGAATTATCATTCCCTCTTTCCTTTTATGAGGTGTCATGTCGTGGTTTAATTTCTAGTTTTACCTATGGTTTTCGAATGGAGAGTTCGAGTAATGCCTTTGTTTTCTTTTGTGCCGGTGCATGCTCCAAAGATATCGACCGTACAACAACTTCTTGTCCTGCTGCAGAAACCATAGCATAGAGTTTTAGAATGCAGAGTGTTTCTTCATTTGAGATCATGTTCCTAAGCATTGTTTTTCTAATGCTCATATTATCGTGCAGAAGAAGCTCCTAAGCTTGACAGCTCTGCTAAACCTGCTGGAGGTGACGATGCTGAGGTATCTTATTTACTCCTTCAGACTTATTTTGTTTCCATGTCTTTGGTAGTACAACTCGTAACATTGTTTTTGGTTTTACACTTTTTTTTTTTTTTTTGGGTGTTCATTTTCATGTATTTTTCTGTGGGCAGTGAAATGAAATGGACCATGGTTTGGGTGTGTGCAACGTATAGACAGACAGAGGAGAAAGTTAAAAAGGCCTGGTCAAGTATTAGGGTTCATGATCTTTTATGCCAAGGCACATTCTTTTTTTTTATTAATTTGTTGTTGTTTCTGTTGTCTGCTCCCTTGTGATTGTAGTTTGAACTTTCGACTCAGTCCCATTTTGCAAACCCAAAAAAACCACCCCTTTTTTTCTTCTTTTTTCATGCCGCTGACGATTGACCTTGCAAGATTCGATTTTCTCAAGGTTTCTTGAAAAAAGGCTCTCATCTTTGTACTTGTTTTCAGTTTGTTAATGTGACACCATTTAAATGGAGTCTTGTCGTTTAATTGCCATTCCATGGTAGTATTTCTGTTGATTTTACAACCTTTTTTTATTTTATTTTTTATTTTTATTTTTATTTTTTTTCGGTTTTTGCCTAGCAAATCATGTTTATAATTCTGCCTAAGCCGATCAGGACAGGCATAAGTCGTTATTTCCATTACTGACCATGAAAACTGAAATAATGGCAATTGGCTGCATATTGCTGAGGGCCACACCGCGCTAGTTTTCCTTTGACCTTGATCTTTCCCCCCCAAATTTGGCAGGCCTATGGTTAACCGTCTGCCAAAAACAAAAACAATAGTTGAAGAAACTAGTTTTACATCCTCAACATATAGGAAATTTAGGCATATGGTAAAAGTTCGCTTAGCCTATGTTGGATAAGAAGGAAATAAAACAAGGAGGAAAAGAAAATTTGAAGCGAAAGAAAATAAGAGGAAGACGAAATATTTTGTTTTTCTTTTATGGTGTTTAGTATTATGGAATGAAAGAAAATAAAAAGATTGTGTAATTACTATTTTACTTATCCATATTTATAATTTTATTTTAAAAACAGTGACAAAAAAGTAATTTTAATAATTATTAGATGTATTTTAATTTTCTTCACACTTTGAAGGTAATAAAAAGTGGACTAAATTATAATATTTTTTTCATCGTATTTTCCTTTTTCTTATCTTTTCCTTTCTTACCAAATAATCAACTCAATCAATTTTCATCCAAACTTTCTCTCAACTCACTTCATTTCTCTTTTTCACCCTACCAAACATAGCATTAATGAATTATGATGGACAGGGTAAATCTACCCCAAGTCTGTTTGGAGAAAGAGTCAGGTTGACCGTCGCAGTACAGTTTCACTGCTGTATGGGTGATGAACGTGGGTGTGAAAACATTGTTGATATATTTTTTTTCTTTTATCTTTTCCCTTTTTTTTCAAGCAAAAATATGAAATTATCCCTATATTGATAAAAATGTAATTCATGTTATATTATTTCTATATTGATAGTAATTTGATTCATATGCTCTATTAGCACTGGTATTATTATTGTAATTATTATTAACATGGTCAATTCGGGACTTTGAGGATTTGGAAAATGGAACTTTTTGTCAAGGAGTGATCTTCAAATGAAATGAAAGTGGTTCAAAGAGGGCAGTCAATGCTGTTGTGGGGTTACTTTCAGATCGTGTTCTTATCTACAACCGGCAACCGGTTGTAAGAACACAAAATGACATAATATACTTCTTTCTTACATAATATAAAGAGTCTTTTCTTTTCTTTTTCTTTCTTTCTTTTTTTTTTTGAAATTAAAAATTCTCATTACGTACAACTTACAAGTAGTTATAACAAGCTGCCGATTCCTGAGGGGTTAAAAACAAAAAGACCTTTACCACATTTTTTGGTATTCGAAAGCAGGATGCTCCCATCATAAGGTCTAATGAGAGTAATTGATCACTTAGATTTAAATCTGATGGTCCATATTTTTTGAGGTTAAAGTTTGGGAGATATTTTATAGGTTACACCAATACAATTATTAGACAAGTGTTGATCGATGTAAATCGTAAAGTTGAGATTAATGGCTTATACTTTGAATTCTCTTAAAATTTTAATATAAGTCAACTAATAATTCTTTGATAGGAGAAGGCAGTAAGAACAATTCTTTGATCAAATAAGAAAAACACATTAACATTATGACATAATTTTTAGCTGTTATATTGTAGTCAGGAGGTATTATTATTAAATTGCCTTGCTTTTAATTTGTTATGATTTTGGTTTGATCCAACATTTTAGAATTACATCAAAATATTAAATCTAATGATTAAAATCTATATTTTACCAGTAATTTTAATTTTCTTTTCATATCCATGCCACAAATTCTCATTTTGAATAGACATGAGTGTCCCGTTCAAAAAAGAGAGAGAGAGAGAGAGAGAGAGAGAGAGAGAGAGAGAGAAAAAGAAAAGAAAAAGAAAAGAAAAAAAGAGAGAGAATAGACACGAGTGACTAATAACTCACTCAATTTGCTTGCCATCCAATAAAGAGAGGGGAAAAAAAAAAACTTTCGCGAGTACAAGAATAAGTCTATTTACCGTTTAAAAAAAAAAAAAAGTTCAATTTACGTAATTAAAAGGCGATATTTAATAGGATATCTTAGATTGTATTTTTGATTTTTCAGAATATTCTTGTAATCTTCTAAATTAGGATAGTTAGTTATTTGAATTATTTTGTTTCCTTATTATTAAGATTACGTTTAGCATCATTGTATATATATACTCCTTACTCTCTGAATAATATACATAACATTATTCATCCATATGCCTTGTTAATATTCAACTTACTTGGTTAGAAATTCAAAAAAGAAAAAAACGAAAGAAAGAAAAAGAAAAAGAAACTTAAATAAAAAGTGTAAAGGAGACAAAAACTAAGGTCAAACAGAAATTTAAGGAAGAGAACAGCGGATCAAAACAAACATCATACCACATATAAACAAGGAAAACGAACCCCAACCCCACAAAAATAACTGCCAACCTAAACCACACAACAAATACCCCCAAAAATACACCCACAATTGTCCTTTATAAAAGACATCCTCCTTCTTCACCATACGTGTTGAATCAATCACATTCACCACCCGAATCAAGACGAAAGAAATATAAGAGAGAGAAGCAATTAAGCAGAAACAACAATGACGAAATCGGTACTAATTCTTGCCTCTGCCCTCTGCTTCTTGTCCCTCCTCGGTTTCGCCTACTGCGAGACCCCGCGCCTTTTCGTGGAGGGCAAGGTCTATTGTGACACTTGCCGCGCCCAGTTCGTGACCAGGGCCAGCCATTACATAAATGGTTCGTTAGATCACATCATAATCATATATAAGTACATGTCATATTCAGATGTCACGTGAAAACCATAAAATATATGTTGATTTAGACACATTTTTACTACATGATGCGCAGGTGCAAAGGTGAGGTTGGAGTGCAGAGAATCTGAGGGAGGGAGCGTGACATACAGCACTGATTCCACCACCGATGAGACAGGGACATACAAGATTGTCGTCGACGGAGACCATGAGGAGGAGTTGTGCGAGGTGCAGCTCCTGAAGAGCAGCATCCCGGACTGCTCCGAGGTCAGCAAGGATCCATTCAACAAGCTCAATGCCAGGGTTAGCCTCACGAGCAACAATGGCATGTCATCACCGGTACGCCAGGCTAACCCTCTCGGTTTCCTCAAGAAGACGCCTCTTGCCGAGTGCCCTCAGGTCCTCAAAGAACTCGGAATCACCCCCGACGCGCTCGTATGAAAAAAGAAAAAGGAAAAAAAAAAACATGATTAACGTCATCGCGTTTTTTACTTAATTAGGGTTAATTAATTCATTTCGCGAGCGCGTGTGTGTGTATGTACCAAATAAAAGGGTTTTTGTACCTGCTTTGATCATTCATTTTAAATCACTGTACTTAATTGTTTACAAGGAGTTCTTCGTGTTTGAACTCCTAATCATGTTTGAGTGAATTGTTACACCTTCTACTTGGGCTAAATTTATAATACATACTTTTTACCCATTTTGTATGATCTATTTTGGTGTAAGCCTTGGAAGATCCGGTTTCTACGTTTTTTTTTTTTTTTTTTTTTTTTTTTTTTGCCGTTTTGGTGCCCACCTTGATCGTTTAATACTTTCATTTTTTTCTATATCAAAATCATCTACATACATGTTATGTTGTTTGCGATACACATATATAAATGACCATATTGGGGAAATAACTTAACCGTAACAAAATTTATCGTATGTGCCCACAATGACATATGTGGTTTTTTTATTTTTTTGTTTATTTAGGGAAAGAGGTAAGATAGATATAATGTGAAGTATTTGTTGTTTACTTTTCTTTTTTAAACGGAGAATTATCTTTTTTTTTTCAATATATTTATATATATCCTCATGTTTCGGATTCAAACTTTTGCTTGAAAAGGATATATGTTTAACAACATTAACAATATTTAACATCATCACTAACAAAAGTTGAATCCTATTTATGAATTATATAGTATGAGACTGATCCAATTTTTATTTACCTTTTATTGATCGGTAATGGTTAATATTATCGATGTCGTTTAATATTATTCAATGGAATAACTTTTAAAGAAAATTTAGGAAAAGAAGGTGAAAAGAAAAGGTGTATACCAATTAATTCTTGACAGTGGTAATTGGTGTATGACTTCTTTTAATGTTTGAATCTTGACTTCCTATTTTTATTTTTTTTAAGAGAAAATAATTCGCCAATTATACATTCAACCATTTCAATATTCTGTTTTCACCACAAAAAAAAAAAAAAAAAAAAAAAAAAAAAGAAACCACGTTAATATCTGGCAATGAATAAATGTTGCCAAATGCCAAATGCCAAATGTAGGATTTGGCACCGATTTTGTAACATTGCTTAATACGGAATTGGCAAAGACCAAATTCCATAATTTCCATCCATATGTACAACAACGATTTGCATGGACATCATATTTATGTACATATATATTTATGTATATGTATATATGATCCAACAATGATTCAGTGAAGCCTCTCATATTATCTCTATCAGACGGTTCATATTACCAATTCTATCAGAAAAGTCCCACTTCTTCAAGAACCATTCCATTAATTAGTCGATACACAAAGAAAGAACCTTCATACACACACATACATATATATATATATATATATATATAAATCCCCCTCCTCATAATCTACATTCTCCATTTGCCATTTCTCACAACTACAACCAAAACTCCCAAAACCCCATAAACCCATTCTTCAACCTCCCACTCTCTCACTCTCTTTCTCTGGGATTGAAAAGATGTCGTTCAGTCGCAATGAGACGGTGGAGGTGTGCCAGAAGCAATCAGCGGGCTTCATGGCCGACGCGTTCTATCTTCAAGCGACGTTCATGGCGGCGATTGGTGGGACCCACTGCTTGGTCCAATACCAAACCCGCTACTCCGACGACAGCAAGAAGACCCTCAAGTCGGAGGTCGTCCACGCCGACGTCGTCAGGCCCGTCCCACCCTCCCCCAGCAACCGCACCGACTACGCCGTCTCTCAGAAGGTCGACGCCTACGACGGCGGCGCTTGGTGGGTAGGCCGGATTTCAGCCGTCGAAGGCGACGCCAACTCCCCAGAGTTCACCGTCCGGTTGGACATCAGCGGCGACCAGTTCAAGTTCCCATTTTTCAGACTCAGGAACCACCTCGATTGGCGTGGTGGCGAGTGGGTTCAGCCCGGTCCCTCGCGCGCGTACGTAATACGACTTCCACTTTCTTGTCGTTCTTGATTTTTATTTTGTTGTCGTTTTTAGCTTCTTGGTAGTCGTTCTTCTTTTGAGTTGAGAATTATTTTCTTTTTATGTGTAAATTTTCCTGCTTTTGGTTTTTTTTTTTCTTCTTTTTTTTTTTCACATTTTGGGGAATTTATGTGATTTCTATAATTGTCCTTTCTTGAAATTTTTTTTTGAGTAAATACTTTTTCTTTTCTAATCACTTATATTTAGGATTCTTCTTCTTTAGGAAACATGTAGTTAGGAATTCTCTGTAATTTCTCTCATAAGTTGCATAATAACTTTCTTTGCCGGCTCAAATGAAATTGCAATTGAATTTTTCTTTGGCGTGAAAATTGTATTTGTTCTCTATGGATGTGCAGCTGGAAAGAGCAACTTTTCTTTTAATCTACTATATACGACAGAATATAGAAGTGCATGGAAAACGGCCTCTTTTTTTTTTTTTTTGGACTATTTTTTTTCCCTAATAGAAACATCCTTAGTGTGTGATTAATTTCTCTTGTACCCTACCCAAAAAAAAAAAAAAAAAAGGAAAAAAATCTCTCTAGGTAGTCTTGTAATATAATTGGGCCAGGTCATCTAAATTTCTGTTACTCTGAGCTTTCTTTCAGGAGTAAATCGTGGGGTATGTTTTGGTTTTGAGAATTCGTTGTGTTTAGTCTATAATTGTCTCTTCACTTTCTTGTAAACACAATTTTTATGTAATTGCAGCTATATGTTTTTTACTATTGGTTAGTATTTCTTCATTATATGAGTTTTGGGAAGCTTCTAATTTACTAGGACATAAGATTTCTTTAGGCAGTCTTGTATTATGATTATAGCAATTCTTTGTCAATTATATGGGGAACTATATATAAATATTATACATTTGTTATGTTTAGAGAAATAAGTTAAGCAACGAAATATTCTCGTATGTGCTCACAATGACATATGTGGTTTTTATTTTTCTTTAATTTAGGGAAAGGTATAAGATGACAGATTGAAACTTGGTACATATTAATGTGATATATATGTTGTCTATTTTTTTTTTTTTTCAGAGGGAGAAGTATCTTTTATTTCAACATATATGTTATCATATTTTGGATTAGAACTTGCGGTTGGAAAGGAAAAAAAATGCTTGAGAGCACTAATAGTGTTAAACACTATCATTAATAAGAAGTGAATCTTATTTATGAGTCCTGTATTATGATATCTTTATATATCTTTTATTAATAGGTAATATTTAACGTTTCGGTCCCTTTTAGAATTGATAATCAAAAAAGGAAAAAATGTGAAATGAAAAGATATATGCCAGTTGATTCTCGTCGCATTAGTTTGATACCAAGAAAATTTATGACTTATTTTAACGTTTGAATCTTGACTTTTTTTTTTTTTTTTTTAAAAGCGGAAACAATTCGCCAATTATACATTCAACCATATTTATATTCTGGGCACGATGTAGATATATGTGCCGCCAAATGCCAAATATAGGATTTGGCACCATTATGCAACTTTGCTTAAAACGGAATTCCATAAACCCATTCTTCAACTTCCCTCTCTCTCTCTCTCTCTCTCTCTCTCTATCTGTGTGGGTGGGATTGAAACGATGTCGTTCAGGCGCAATGAGACGGTGGAGGTGTGCCAGCAGCAAGCGGCGGGCTTCATGGCCGCCGGTTGCTACCTTCAAGCGACGTTCATGGCGGCGATTGGTGGGACCCACTGCTTGGTACAATACCAGACCCGCTACTCCGACGACAACAAGAAGACCCTCAAGTCTGAGGTCGTCCACGCCGACGTCGTCAGGCCCGTCCCACCCCCCCCAGCAACCGGACCGACTACGCCGTCTCTCAGAAGGTCGATGCCTACGACGGCGGCGCTTGGTGGGTCGGCCGGATTTCGGCCGTCGAAGGCGACGCCGACGCCCCAGAGTTCACCGTCCGGTTGGACGCCACCGGCGACCGGTTCAAGTTCCCTTTTTTCAGACTTAGGAACCACCTCGATTGGCGTGGCGGCGAGTGGGTTCAGCCCGGTCCCTCGCGCGCGTACGTAATACGACTTCCACTTTCTTGTCGTTCTTGATTTTTTTTTGTTGTTGTCGTTTGTAGGTTCTTGGCATTCATTTTCTTTTAAGTTGAGAATCATTTTCTTTTTATGTGTAAATTTTCCTGCTCTTTTTTTAACTTTTGGGAAATTTATTGAGTTCTATAATTGTATTTTCTAGAAATTTTCTTTGTATATAATATTTTATCTTTGCTTGTCACTTTTAGTTAAGAATCTTTATTGATTTTTTTTTTTTAAGGAAACATGTCATGTAATCAGAATTCTCTGTACTGGTTTTTCTCGCAATTGTATAATAACTTTCTTTGCCGGCTCAAATAAAATTGCAGTTGGATTCTTTTTTGGCGTGAAAATGATACTTGTTCTCTGTGGATGTGCTACAGAAAGGACAACTTTTCTTTTAATCTACTACGTACGAGAAAAAAAATAGAAACAGCCTATCGTGTGTGCTTAATTTCTCTAGATGTCTTCTTTTATTTATTTATTTATTTTTATATCAATAAATATAAAATTGGGCCGGGTAATCTAAATTTCTGTTTCTCTGAGCTTTCTTGCATGACTATATTGTGGGGCATGTTTTGGTTTTGAGAATTCGTTGTGTTTAGCCTATTATTGTCTTTTCTTGACACTTTCTTGTAAAGATGATTTTTATGTAATTGCAGCTATATATATATATATATATATATTTTTTTTTTTTTTTTTTTCTGTTGGTTAGAATTTCTTCATTTTATGAGTTTTGGGAAGCTTCTAATTTACAAGGACAGAAGATTTCTTTAGGTAGTCATGTATTATGATTATAGCAATTCTTTGCCACTTATATGGGGAAATATATATATATATATATATATGTGTGTGTGTAGGGGGAGCTATACGTGTCAGAGTGCATATAAATATAACTCATAATCATCATCATAAGAAATGAGACAGATATCTATTAATTCCGTAAATCAGAGTTAGCTTGTAAGATGAATATAAATTTAGCTACAAAAACATGTGGCATATTAATTAGCTAATTAAAGATAACCACTTCTCTTTTTTAATGTTGGTAAATCATTAAGGCCATCACCTGATTAGATACACCTATATATCACATTGATTATATATAATATGTTTCATATGATTGCATAAAAAATAAATTATACTAATACTATTTGCGGACTTATTCTATCAAGTTGTAATATTTGATTTAAACTACCTATCAATGAATTATTTGATTATATTTCTTGTTGCCAAACAAAATTAATTAATTTATCTTTTTTCTTGATTAAATTTTTCAGGCCACGTCCAAGAACATAGGATTTCATTGCTGAGGCCTAGCTAGCTTCCCTCTTGATGTGTACAGTTTATAACTCATAATCTCGAGGTACAAAAATCATTTGAACAGTACTTGGATTTTTTTTTTTTTTTTTAAGTTGGAAAATTTTGGAAATTTGTTGGAACAAACGAAGACAAAGACAGACAATTGCAAAGTGTTAGTTTAGCAATCATTTACACATACAAACTCTTATACACACTGTGTATATCCTAGTTCTGTATATAATACAATTCATGTCAGCCAGTTTTACATGTTTCAGTTTCTGATTCTTTGTTTTTTTTTATTATTATCTAGTTTTGCAGTTTGAATTTTGAATGGATAAATGAGTATAACTTGTACGAGAAGAAATTAATGAAAGAAGTAACAGAAACAAACGTTATTATTAGTTAAAATTCAAAAGTGTGGGAGTTGTTTGGCTTTTGCTGTCAAAAAAATTTTTTCACAACTTTCATGACCATCCATCCATCCTTTTTTTTTTTTTTTTTTTTTTGACTAAAGTTTCATAACCTACCTTTCCACTTACTGCTTTAGGAAAAGGAAAATTAAAGGAAAAATAGAAAAAAAATGGTACGATCTATTCCAAAAAATGATATTGGTGGTGATGTGATTCTTTTTAATTTGCTATTCTTTTCTAAATGGCTTTCCAAAAGCTAGTTGCTTTTTAGCTTAGAAAATTAATTATAAGTTGCTTTTAGATAGGTAGATGAACAATTATTGCTCTCTCCTTTTTTCATGTCGTTCAATGATGTAGATCAACAACTTGATTATGCTTTCTCCTATATATATATATATATATATATATATATATATATCACAAACTCAAAGTATAATATTTGTACTAGTCGTTGAAAATATAAATTTAATTATGAAATATTAAAACATAATAATATTTCCTTTGGTAAAACTTCCTCTAGTGTGCAAATCAATAATTGGTCTCATTCTAGATGACGATATGGTCACATCAACTTTCATATCCAAGACTAGGAAATTAAAAGCTGTGGTCATTAGGTTTCTAATAATTTACAATTGGGGAAAAACAATTAAAGTTAAAGTTCCAACTTTTTTTTTTCCTCCCAAAACTTCCATTCTCTACATAGACAATGCATTCTTTATGGAAAGAATAACGTTTTTTTTTTCCCCCAAAATAAATAAATAAAAAAAAGAAGAAGAAGAAAATCTTAATTACAAGAAACGCCGTCACTTTTGACATTTTCCCAAAACCCACATAGCGTAATTTGCAATTGCATCAAAAAGAGAAAATTCCCATCGCTCCAAAGAAACGAATAATCAATTACTGTGAATATTTAGATGGTTGTGTTTGTTCAAAACCTCTAGATACACAACATGACTAATGACCATGTGATCTTTTTTTTTTTTTTTTTTCCACTCGAAACGGGGAATTTAAACTCTACTCTTTATGATAGAATAGACGTGGAATTTTTTCTAGTCTGCAACCAACAACCAATCGGACGGTTTGCAATCGATGTTGCACGAGAGATCAAGCAACATGGATTGGTCTCTCCGATCATCTTATGATGTGTACCACTTTTGGGACGTAGCTCAAATATTATATGATATCCTCCATGGCTGGGAGTTCCCTGACCTAAAAAATTATGGTGAATTTGGACTATTAGGGCTTTCTTCAGATCTACTTTTAGCCCAGCCCAGCCCAGTCCAGCTCATCTTTTCCCACATACTCAAATAGAGGTCAACGGTGACCTAGTATAACATTCTTAGTTTTGGCTGGCAAAGTAGTATTGAATTTCATGGTATTTAGTCTTCAATTTGCTGTTCTGCAATATTTGAAAAAATAATGAGTTTTTTTTTTTTTTCTATATTTGAAAATTTGCAAATTGAATTTGGAGAATATTACATATCAAAGTCATTTTTTTTTATATTAATTAGATTTTTTTTCCCCAAAGAGTGAATTTACTCGTCTTAACATGAAAAGAAAACAATCAATAACTGTACCCAATTTCTATATATACACCATTAGGCAATACATACATAACACCATACAATTCTCTCTCTCTCTCTTTTTTTTTTTTTTTTTGAATTTAATTACCTAAAATCTTGTTTGACACTAGCTAACTAACCAAAGATCAGAAAAAGGGCAAAAAAAAAAAAAAGAAATTAAGAAAATGATCAAGCACACGTCTGACTACCTGAACTGCTCCGCCGCCGCTTCGCCACGGGGAAAACATGGCGGAAACCGCCCTGAGCCGCCGCCGCCGCGGCCACGTGCCACTCTTCCACCATCCCGTCCAGGTCAAACTGGTGCACTACCTCAGCAGCCTCATAGAGGCAACCCTCCGGCAAGCCGGCGAGACCACGGCAAGGCGGCTTGGTCTTCCGTCGACCGGCACCGACCGGCACGTTGCGGAGGGCCCCACCGGCCGTCCAGTACCTCTGGCAGCCCTTACAGAAGTGTCTAGGCTGGTTGACGTTATAGTTGTTGAAGTAACAAAACTTGGTCTCCATGCTTTTGCATCTAGGGCAAGGAATGATCTTCTCCGGCCTTTTCATCTCCACCGTCTGATCATGATCTTTCTTCGGCTCCTCTTTGATCACTAACTGTCTGCTGTTTTGCAAAGTGATTGTTGTCCCAAACAGTTTAATTCCGGCCACATCTTTGCCGTTAATCCGACCCTCAGCCATGAAAATCTTGATCTAACCAAAACACTCGGCAATATAAATTGATATTTATATATATGTATATATATATATATTTGGGTAACTTGGTGTATATATATATATATATATATAAATATAGTAGAAAACCAGACAGAAAGAGAGAGGGAGTTTGTTTTTCTATATGGTTCAATGAGAGGTGGTGTGGAAGTGTTTGTGTATATATAGACAATAGAATAGGGGTGAGAGAGATTTTAAAAAGTGCTTTTTAGAAAAGCAGATCAATGAGAGAGAGAGAGAGAGGAAAAAAAAAAAAAGGAAAAGGAAATTAAAAAGAGAAAAGAGAGGGGGGAGGGGAAAAAAAAAATTTCCATGTGAGGGAGCCAGTTAGGTGGCGTGGAAAAGCTGAGGGTGAGCTTTTTGCACACATCATTAGTCCACGTCAGGAGAGTGTTTGTATTATAAAACTTAAAATAAAAATTAAAAAAACAAAGTCTAGAAAGTGGGTCCCAATCCAGGTAGGTAGCTTTGCAAAGTGTCAAAGATGATGGGAGCATAAAAGAAAAGAAAAAGAAAAAGAAAGAAAAGAAGAGGGAAAAAGCTTATTCTTAAAAAAAAAAAAAAAAAGAAAAAAGAGAGAGAGAGAGAGAGAGAGAGAGAGAAAAGGGGTAAAGCTTATTCTTTATAAAAAATAAAAAAAAAATGAAGTTACTTGTGTACATATCCAATGGCCGAAAAAGTTAAAAAAAGAGATAAGATAAAAGAATTTCCTCAATGTTTTGCTTTATGAGATATTGTCTACGCATTTGGGCAATAACTTTTCATGGATGGCATTTTCCACATCATATATGCCCGACTGTGAGGTGCAGTGCTGAATCCCTTTCTACAACTTTATATATATATATATATCTATACATATATGCACACACACATACACACATGTGGAAACAGTCTCAAATCCAACAGCATTAACGTAACTATGTGATAAATATATATATAACTCTTTATTATATAAACATATATATGCCATTTATATGTTACTTTATATATAATATAATATTATTTAAAGCTGTTAATATAAATAACATATTTCAATAAAAATATCATACATCAATAATATTGATATTGCATCATTCATTAACTTTATATACGCGCGCGTGTGTGTATATATATTAGAGGCCGATCGAGCTTAAGTCCTTTTTGTTAGCCAAAAGAAAAAAAAAGGAAAAGGTAGAGAAAAAGATTTAATTAGTTGGTCTAAAAAGGCATGAAATAGGGGAAAGTGCTTTTCCAATTCCAATCCAATTACTGGTTGCAGTTTGTGCAACATGCATATCCATATATTTATCTGCATGCTTTCTTTCAATAGCACTAACCAAGGTGGTGCTTACAACATAATTAAAGGTGCATGCATAGATTTACAGCATATATATAGCATATATATACAGATCATATATCAACTTTTCTGATTTTATTTTTTTAATGAGAATATGTGATAGCTTAGAATCAATTCTCACTTCTCTTTTTTTTTTTTTTTTTGCTGGAAATTAATAAAAACATTTTTTTTTCATTATTAGTTACATGTCAATTGTTATCTTTAGTTATCGTGAATTGATCCTCTTCTTCATCCTATAATTTAACCTTCAGAATCAGATCAAGCTTTAATTTTTAAAGTATTAATTAAAATTAATAGTTTATGATACAAGGACTACCATTACAGAAACTAGATTCCGTTGCACATTCCCAGAGCAATATGGACAAAAATCAAACTATATATGTTTCCCATATATATGGATAAATTAATATACACACACTCTTATATATGTGTATATAAATATGTATAATATATATTATGTGGTACTACGTCACACTTTAATAAAGAACGGTACCTGATCTCTCATGGATTATTTTGATGGAAATAATAAGTACAACAGCTTCATATAAGGAAGAACCATTCACATGTGTTGAACCATTTTTGTCGTCTAAATAATGCTTAACGATGTCAATGATGTTCAAATAGCAATACACTAATGTGTTCAAATATCATACACTAATAAAAATAAATTATATGACATATATCATATGGAGCTCACATATGTATAAGACCTAATTTTTATTATTACTAGTTGTGATGTTTTAATTTCGCAGATGCTCCCAAAATTTTTTTTTTTCTCTTGTCCAATCAGGTTCCACCACTAAGCCAGTTTGCTCCTTGCAAGTGTGCATGAGTTGCATAAATATATATATATATATATATATATTTATAATATGTGATTTTGTAGAAGACATAAAAAACTATAAATGGGGTATAATATTAATCAACCTTTATGGAAAAAGCACTTTAAAGGCAAATTGATCCAAAAAAGTTGTGGATGCTTGTAAATTGTAATGGTACTAAAACCTTTTGTTTCAAAGCCATCTTTTCAGGTTTCAATGGACTTGATGATTGTAACTTAACTTTGTTGTTTTCTTTTTATAATTGAAATTTTGGGTTTTTTTTTTCTTTTTTTCTTTTTCCTTTTCTTTGTTTGGTGGTCCCGGGTTGCTTTTTAGTTTGCAATAGGAATATAAAGTAGAGTTTTGATAAAATGGAATTTCGTTGATAAAGGAATCCCTATTTTATTTCATTATTATAATGTGAAAGGAACCCTCCCCAATTAGAACACCTTTTTCGAATTGTATAATGTAGACAAAAGTAGCATTTTCGTTCGTTTCTTTTTCTTGGAATTGCACTTTTTCTTTCCGATGCAACAAAAGTCTCTTTTTTTATTTTATTTTTTATTAATTTGTTAAAGAAATCAAAAGAATAATATAAAGCAAAAAAAAAAAAAACAATAAAAGAAAAAAAAAATTTCCATATAATGGAGCACCTTATTTTATGACCAGTTTTGGGGAAGAAAAATGCCTTCTATGGAGAATCGTGTAGAATATAATTGGAATTTTCGATCCAATTCGAAAGTACTCAATTTCATCGGTTTATACTCTTCCCTTTTCTTGCAGATTCGTATGCATTAAGACATGACTTTTTTCATAGAATAAATAGAAAAACACGTTTGTGTATGTGTATACATATGATTCTTTTTGCATTTATTACTACAACTTCCACTCATTGAGCGTCGTAATCAATTCTTTAGTTATTATAGAATATATATATATATATATATATATACGCGTTTATGTGTGTGTACATGATTCTTTTCATTTATTATGACTACTTCCACTCTTTAATTAAGCGCCCTAATCAAAATTCTTCACTTGTTATAATAATAATATCTAAAGATTAAAGATAAACATAGGTGAAGTTGGAAAGACTTAGTAAGCATGTTTCTTTTTTTGTGCCTCACTCATTATCAAGTTGCTTTAATTAAATGAAAAAGAGAAAGAAAGAAAGTCTCCTATTTTTCTTTTTCTTTATTTCATAAGTGTCAAGTGAAGTTGTAAATAATCTAATCAATCTACTATACAACTTGAAAGCTTTTGCCATGCCATTGCCAGCCCAAAACCCACACTAATTTTTTATCCAAACTTATTTAAAAAAAGAAAATGCAGATCGGATACTATTGGGACGGGATTTGGCCTGTTCTAGATGCATGCATTTTAATTTGCCAAAGGAATATCTAGATATAGATATCGATGCACTGTAATCTAGTATTTTTATTAAACAGCGCTTGTAACTTTTTTTTTGTGAAATAATATAAAGACCAAGTAATCTTTATTTTCAATTTTAGTTTTTAAATTTGGAGATGAAATATTCGAACTCTACACCTTTAAATAGAGTCATGTATAATATTATTGTTAGATTATACCTGCAACCACTAACAATAAAGTAATTTTAATGTAATATTTTTTAATTATAATATTTTTTTAATTATACCTATCCTTTATACTAATCGAAATAGTAACATTCTAAATAGAAAGTTACGTAAATCAACTAGTTAATTGTAAAGTTTCAAGATAAAAGTTAGAATTGATGGATAAATGTACATGTGTGTGTGAGAGAATGTTACATTAATTCGCCATTCTACAAAGAAAAGAATAGTACAAAATGCGAAACTTCCTTTATAAATATATTTATAGCTGCGAAGTTGGTGGGTCATTAAAGGTACAAATATGTGAATAATGACTTTCTTATTTTTGAACTGAAAAAACGTTCGTGAGGAGGAGCTGATTTCAAAGAATAAGGAAAGGCATTTTGCCACTTGACTAGGCTACAAAAGTGCGTGGAGACATTCAAATATCCTTATTGGTTTATAATTAATCATGACAAACACTCTAGGTTTTAGACTTCAAAGTTCAAAGCCTCTCTCTCTCTCTCTCTCTCTCTCTCTACACTGCCGGGATAAATCTTAGTTTAATTTTTAGTAGATTCAATTGGACGTGGTACTCACCAACGACCTTCTATGTTTAACCTTTTCAGCTTCATATTTTTAAAAAATAAATGAATAAAAGATAACATCTCCATGGGGAAAAGGGTTGATAGTTCTTCCTAATTACAGTAAATACATAATTAATTAATTAATTAAAGTATTGTTACTAATCACTTTATTTATTCCAAATGTTACTTCGATGCGCGTTTAATTGCTAATTCATAATTTAATTTGGTCCTTGAAAGAGGATCATTATGTCATGAAACAGAGTCTTAGGTAGAAATAAGCATATTGTTTGTGTACAAAGGTGGCAAAGTCATAAATTGAGTCCGACATATATATATATATATATATGTATATTATATATATATAACAAAATATATAGAAATCAAATAAATCCAAACTTAGGTTCATCACATTTCATTTAGGGAAATAGAAAAATTTTTCCTACCACCTCTTTTTTAATTTAGATCTAATGCAATTAACCTAATAAATTATAACTCTTCTAATTATTTTTTAAGAAGAACTTCCACTTAATTGTTAATTGAATATTTCCTCGCTAGAAACGATCAATATATATAAATTAATACAGGCCGGAGGTCTTCTCATGTTCTGTGTATCACTTAAATTAAAAATTAATTCAACATTTATTTAGTGTATGTTTAGAAAGAATGCTTTGTTTTTTAAAACATGTGTTTCACTCTTAGTTTTTTAAAGTTTTGTTTTTATATTTATTTTTAAAACCTATATTTTGAAGTTATCAAAAAATCATACCTTATATTCTTATCATACTACATTTATACTTTCCCATTTCAAATTCATGTCCAGTTTTACATTTTTTTCAGTCAAAATTCCCTTCGCATTTTGAAACCTTTTTTTTTTTTTTTTTTTTCCTTTTCTTAAGGAGTATATAGGTATTTTTGATAGTCAAAACTAACCATTTACCCAAAAAAAATAATAATAATAAAGAGTAGAATTGAGTATGAAATCAAAATATGAAGTTATAAATGTAAAACAATCTGTAAGGTTTGGTTTTTTAATAATCTCAAAAACAAGATATAAAAATGGAAAAATACCCAGTTTTTTTTTTAATTCAACTCAAAAAAATTGGCAGAGGCTGCAAGTTGCTTAAAGAAATTATTGTTCATTAAAAAACCAGAGGCATATGGGAATAAAAAATAAAAAATAAAAAAAAAAAAAAGCTCGTAACATAGGTTTTCGAGCTTTATCTGAAAACTAAAATATAAACTAGACTAGCCGAACAAGGCCAACACCACTAGGTCAACACTAATCTCTCTAAGCTTTATTTATTAATAGAAAGCTCTTTTTTCTCCCCCTGATTCTTGGTCACAAAGCAAATAGACACAATCAAAGCGTGGACCTTGACATATAGCACAATGCAAATGATAATTCACTATTTATAATTAATTTCCATTTCCTCGAAAGATTCTTAGAAATAGTGAACCTAAATCACCCAATATTTTCTTATAAGTGTCCATTGTGAAAGCATTGACCAATGAAAAATACTTGTTGATGATACAAGCAAAAACACATTTCAATGTCCATAGCCCACCAGTGCCTTTTCTTTTCCCTTTCATTTCCTTTTGTGGTTTATGGCGACTATTGCTTTAATCCCAAGTTGCCCACCTAAAAACCTCTGTACTTATCACCAAAAAGTTGTACTAAATGATATAATATTTAGCACTGCTATACCCTTAAATTTATCACATTTTAGCAACATACCTCCTAATCTTTCAATTTATATTATTTACTCCTTATACTTTATAAATTGATGCAATGTACTCCATTTGACTAAATTTACCGTTTAATTGGTAATGAAAAACCCACGCACACATCATGTGAAGATGCACAACCCCATTTTCAACAAAAACAAAAAAAACAAAAAAACAAATCTAATACAAGCTCTAATACAAATATTCCAAATTTAGATCTTGAAGGGATAAATTGGAAAAATTTATTGGAAAGTTCACAAAATGTGACATGTTACAACAATTTAAAAAATTCAGGGACAAATTGTCAAAACTAAAAATTTAAGGGACAAGTTGTTAAAGGATGACAAATTTAAAAGGCAAGAATACCATAAATACCACTTAAGGATATGGCCAGCAGCGGAATTTTGGGAAGGAAAAGATGTTTTAATAATTAGTCAACACCCTTACTTGTGTTTTCAAGGAAAGATAAAGACCT
Source organism: Ficus hirta (assembly GCA_038430175.1). Lineage (NCBI taxonomy): Eukaryota > Viridiplantae > Streptophyta > Magnoliopsida > Rosales > Moraceae > Ficus > Ficus hirta. Next base: position 10,889,142 of record CM076589.1, read on the forward strand.
TCCTTGCCAATTGTTTGTCCAAATCAATACTTTTATTCAGTGTTGCGTAAACCACCTAAGTTGGGCAAAGATTCGGGCTATTAAAACCATTAAACAAGGACTAAACGACGAGATTAATTCCACTTGCTGAGAAATCAAGTTATTAGACTTTAGACCAACTTAAATTTCACAAAAAAAAAAAAAAAAAAAAAGGGAAATAAGCAAACAAATTGAGAAATGGAGTCGGATAAAAGCAGGACTAAAATTGATGGGCTTGTATGAAAATAATTGCCTCACAGTTTTCATGGTGAACTAACTTCTCATCTCATTGTTTTACAACAAATTTAACTACAATAAAGAAAAAACAAAAACAAAAAAACAAAAAAGAGGGCAAAATGACTGCAATGAGGTGACAAGACTAGCCCTACTCTTAATTTACAGAGAGAAGCTCGAGTTATTCACATACATATTAACACAGAGATGACCAACTTTGCAGCCTTGAAAGGAACAAGAGGGTCGTTTCGATTGGGGGCTAAAACAACCTAAGCGTCTTACGTGTCACTGTCACTCCAGTTATCATCGTCTTCGCCGTCATCGCTCCCAACAGCCTGACAATATTTTGGTCAGTTTTAAATTCAATTTGTTGATGGAAGGAAAGACAAAGGAATAACTGGACGAGGGAAAGGAGAGGAAACTAGGAGAGTTTAGAACCTGGCGGATTGCGTTTGCTTTCTCTAGTATTGCCGTGACTTTGATGCTGGCAGCAGGTCCAGGTGTAGTACTAGACTTCGATCCCACCGTCGGTCTGAGATTGAATGACTGGTATAACAGTAATAAGAGAGTACGAATCAGCAAAATCGCACAACTTATTAAATCTATTTAGTTTAACGTCCTTGATGGAATAGAATATAAAATGAAACTGGTAGAAATTCAATACATGCATCCTATTTCTTTGTCATTGGATGATAAAAGAGAGCGATCCAGGGCATTGAAAAGGCTAATAGCAGTCACTTGGTAAAATCTAAAATTTCACGGAATTATGTTTCATAGTTGAGAATTGGGCTCCACATACATCCTAAAAAAATGGGATGTACCGTAGGCTTACTCGAATCAAACCAACATAACAAAAACAAGTGTGCTCACAGTGTTTACGATCTTAAAAATTAACATAAAATAAAATAAGGCAAATCACAACAGAGAAAAGTCTACTCACCTTTTTTCTGATTTGTTGCAAGAAGTCCTCTCTTTCATCCATCCCCTTGCCATTTTGAGCGTGATTCACTTCTATCTGCCCGTTCGACTTCTGCTGGCCCTGCTTAACAAAGAATTCCATGATTTCTAATATTTGATTATTGAATCCTTGTTACGAACTTTCCACAAGTATAAAAAAAGACACTTTGAACGAATCTATCATGATACCTTGCTTTTCGACTTAACTGTGAACTCCTCATCAGTTTGCTGTTTGCTTGCTGCCGCTGGTTTAGGTTGCTGGGGAGTGGTAGAACCAAACAATTTTGCACTCAGCGAGAGCTTAAAATCTTCAGATGCAATATCTGGTGTGTCTTCTGCCACATCCGTCTGAGGCTTTGAAACCCGCCATTGCATGGGAGGAAGAGGTGGCGGCATTGGGGAAGGATCCGCAGGTCTTAAAAGAATGAGGTGCTTCGGATTGGAATCTTCTTTTGTTTCTTGCTGAAGTGCAGGTTTCACAGCATCAAAACTTGGAAGATCAAGTACGGCATTGCAGGGAGAAGGTTCGGCATCAATCCCAGAGTTCTCACTTCTAATTACACCATCAAAGCAGATGCTGTTATTGGGCATTCCCCCAAGTTCAAGAGAGCTTGAAACGAGCTCCATTGACGATATCCCACACAAAGCATCATATACTTCATGATCCTGGCCTTCCGTAGTTTCACCACATTCCCACTGTTCTGAATTTGAGTCTGAGTGATGGCTAAGGCAATCATCCGATATGGATGGAGATGATCTGCAAAAGGTGTCATCATCAGAATCGGAGCCATAATCATGCAGAGGAACAGCAGGCTCTGGGATCAATTGAAATGATGGAAACACGTCTCTTGCGATCTCGTTGTTTTGTGTCCCATCAGAAAATTTTAGTTTCAGTTTGGAAGTTTCATAGCCATCTACAGGATGGAAAGAGATTTGCATATGTTCAAGTGGTGGAGAAGCAGTAGGTGAATCAACCATGGGTCCACAAAAAAACAGCTCTTGGAAGGCAGTTTCTGGAACTTTCTCTTGTGCAACTCTATGGTGTTCCCCACTCTGCTCCAATACAATGTCATTCATCGAACGGGATCGTTCAAATTTGTCCTCGACCGCATCAGACACCTTTCTACCAAAACCATTTGAAAGTAACCTACGGCTGAGACCAAAAACCAGAGATGAATTTTTTTCGTTCTCGTGATTGGTTTCTGTAGCAGTGTAGGTGACATTTGGAGCAACTGGAAGCACTTTTTCGGTTCCGGGCATGCTGGTTTCCTTGAGATCACTTCCCCTGGAATTACCATATCCATTTTGCATATGACAATCGGCAACATTTCCATGAGTGGCATCAAAATAACTAGCCGAAAATCCTTGAGATGTTTTCTTAGTAGATATACCATCTTCTTCATCAAGAAATGTTTTGGAGCACTGCGAACTAGAATCGTTAGCATTATGGATCCTCCCATGCATCTCATCCTTAGGCATGCAAGTCTGATTTAATGGACCAACTGTATTAGTTTGATGACTATTAACGCAATACGGACTTACGGGACTTGCAATTGAAAAATCAGGAGGTTTTGATGGCTCAAGTCCCAAAAGCCCACCGTTGGTCCAAAACCTTATCGAACCATTGCTGGATATGTCAGCTGGAGATTCTTGAGACTCACAGAAAGTGCTTAGAGAGTTATCCGCCGACGGATGTTGTACATCAGTGGTTCTAGTTGGAGAGGATGACGGGTCAGCAATTACAGATTCTAATTTTGGATCATCAAGAACATCAGGGGTTCTGGTGATAACTGCAGGATGATCTGTAGAAGCTTCCCTAGCTGTTTGAGAAATTTCTTCATGAACATGACTGTCCAAGGAAAATGAGTTGGGAACGTCAGAAGCTACTTCTTTGTTTGAGGAAATGTCAGATGCAGGCATCTCTTCACGGCCAGAACTCTCCGAAGAAACTGAGCCGGGTAGGTCTGGTAGGATTTCTACATTAGTGGATTTGACAGAATCAAAGTGAGATTCAGATGTTGTAGGACGCTGATCTGAAGAATGCCTGGAGAGCTCATTCATTGCATCTGTTCCCTCATTACTGGAAATTGAAGCAAAACGCTCCACCTCTCGCTTTGTCTGATAATCAATATCATTTTCAGATTCTGATTCAATAGTGTTGAGGGCATCCATATAATTATCTGCTTCACTATCGATCTCGTCAATCGCATTCTGGCTGGAGACTGATTCCTTTGCATTTTCATCATCAAGCATTTCCATTTGATCAACGATTCCAATGTTCCCAGCTCCACATCCATGTGCACCTATGTCAGACTCATTCTGATGCATATCCAGAACTTCATCCATACCACTGTCTTGACTCTTAGGCTCCATAATTTCCGCCTTCTCATCCCAGGTAACACATGATGAACCCGAGGTCATTTGCTCTTGCAATGAACTTCGGGGGAAGTTATCATCTACGAACCCAACATGTTCATCAGGAAAAACTGAATCATGAGTATCATTATGCCGTGCCAAGTTAAAACTGGGCGAATCATTGGATTCTTGTCCTTCAGCTTGCACCAAAGAACTTGGATGGAAAACACATTCAATATATCCCGATTCGATTCCTGAATTAAAAGAATTTAAATGGTCTCCATGATCATAATTAAGTGCTGGGCCAGCAGTGGAAGCAGTTTGAGGAGAGCTTCTTCCAGAGCTTCGTCCATCGACAATAGGAGGAATAAACTGCATGCTGCATGGTCAGAAGTCAAAAACTTACTCAGTTTCAAATCAAAGACGGAAATTAAAAATTAAAAGCAACTCATATAGATCATAAATTGAAAGCAAATCATATCGATCATTTTCTGGTGTTGGAAAGGAGATACCTGGCATTATACCAACCTTTAATAGTCACAAGAAAACTAGTAACTAAGTGCTCTTTATTTATAAATTATACTATAAGAAAACAATAGATAACTAAGAGCTCTTTTTTTAATTTACATACAATTACATCTTTGAATCTCGTGGTTATAAGTATAGATTATTTCAATTACATTTATTAGAGTATTACAAGTCTAATCGTACTGTTGTGGTACCATAGAATTTCCAAATTAATAGACATATTATGTTACCTTAACTTGCGAGAATTGGAAACTGATGCACCACGGGATACATCTCCATTCTGTTTTGATGACCGTTTTTTCTGCACAATACAACATTTTAAATGAGTGAGAATTCAAGATAACAGACGTTCAAAAAAAAAAAAAAAAAAGGAATTCAAGATAACAGAGCGTTTGACATATTCTTTCTGTGACCAAATATATAATTGCCTCAGAATAGACAACAAAAAACTAAGCTCTTCTCTAAAGAAGTTCATGTCAGAAGTGATTATATTCCAAACTTCTAGTCAGCAAGTGTATGATGTCAGCATATGCATAAAGAAAGTCCCAATCATTAGAAATTCATATTAAGCCAGGTAATGTGGTCTATTTGTTCCAAATGGATATTGAAAAAGAGGCTAGAGAGGATGCAAATCTAAGAGTGTTCATTGCTAATATATGCTTATGACAAGATTAAAATTTCCTCACAAGATTCTTGAAGGTGTAAGGCCATACCTTGCTTCTTCGTGCCTTCCTATCTCTTTGGCCTTTCTCAGAATTTGCTTCATCAGATGTAGCTGACACTCTCTTAAAGAAGGTTGGATCTGAATATCGCCTTAAACATGATCCTGGGCCGCCGGTATCAAATCTGAACAATAAAGTATAAGATTCCAAAATGTGTAAGGACAACTAATTTCACCCTCTTCCTATATTTATCTTGAAAACAGAGAATAATTAGAAGCTCAAGAAAATAAAAGGGGATTATACTTGTCAAGCAAGTGCAAACGCGGAGGACCACGGCAATCTTCATATGAATCCATAATAAAATGTGGCAAGTCATTGTAAATGAAATGATTTCTTTCATTCCGTATACGAGGGTGCCACTCCGAACCTACAAAGCAACTGCTTTCATAAAGGACTTGAATTGACTAGAATATTTAACATGGAAAAGTGAAATCTTGACTAGACAGTAATCTCCAACAAATGAAAGAAATAACAAGAATAGAAAAATAAACAAAAATCATATAGTGAGAATCTAGAACATAGTCTGACTATATTACGGTGTCAAACAACCACTTTATTATGAGAAATAGAGGCAAATTTACATAAGTTCATGCAATTTCAATAGATAAATATACAGAGTAATGTGACACTCCCTATCTTTGACATATGAGTACGTTACAACTCAAGTTTAGAAGTATACCATCATGATTCCATAATCCTAAGTGTGTAACCAACTACTTGACAAATATTGTGAAAGTGCCAAGAATATAAGTAGTAAACTTCTGGTGTGCTAATGCAGAACCGTTTCATGCCTTTGTGGAAGGACTATTCTCATCTTCAATCCATGAAGAAAAAAACAATACAACAATAGGCAATTTTTTTCTAGTATGAGTACGAAGGTTTTACATGCAGTTAAAATAAGCTTCGAACAACCATTCGACCAAAACTTACAATACGCAAAAGTTAAAAATACATTTAGTTAAAATAAACTCTAAACACCAGACATGATGAAAAGAGATCAAGCTATAGCATAAGTAGGAAAGCCATACCGGCTGTGTAAGCAAAATGTATGTGGCTCGTTTGTGCCAGCACAACCTTCTCAAGTGGAGGAAGTGCGGCTTCAATGTGTTTTACACGGGCCATCAGTTTATGGCTTCTAGAAGATGTAGCCATCACCTGCTCCTGCAACCCATGAAAAACCTCTGCGGCGAACCTACAAGTGAAAATGCTTTAATGAGATAGTTGTTTGCTCATAACCTACCCATATGCAAACAAAAACAGATCCCGATTTTAGGGATAACATAGCTCTATTTCTTTATCTAAGTTACACCAAAACGATCCGCAAACTTGTATTGCATGGTTTTCCACAAGAACAACAAAGAGACAGAGGTCTCCTAAAAGGAAGGTAAGACAACCATTCGACCCGTGCGGGGTGAACTCTAAACTCCAAAGCACGAAAATAATTCTACTATCAAAAAGGAAAAATCCTGACTGTAAGATATATAGTGCAACAACTTCACTTTCAGGATTTAGATTTGCCATTCAGCTACCTAAAAGGAGCTTCCTTATAACCAGAAACAACCATCTGATTCCGATAAATAAAATTGTCAACCATTCTAGACCTATAGGCTCAGTAAGGCTCCTTCGTTCCGCCGATAAATATCCAATACAAAACAGATTTTTCCCTAGAAAAACAGCATCTTGATTTTCTCCATTGCTATTTGCTTTATAGAGCAAAAACTGTCTTTTGAGTGTAAAATGCCTAAACTGATTGTTTTGGTGTAAGAACTACCTTAATCACTTGAAATTAGCTAAGATTGCATGAAACACCATATAAAATTCGAAATTTGTTTTCTTTTTCAGCAAAATCTTAACTTGAAACCAAAAATTTTAATCCAAAAAACCATCATACAAACAAAAAACGAAATCGTGGTTCGCTTTGGCTTTAAGATTTCCACATAAACAAATGGAGATTGGAAGAGAAATTTCACTCAGCTCAAGAACCTATCCTCGAAAACCGGAACAGCAAAACAAGAAAACGCAAACCAAACACGAAAAGAAAAACAAAAGAGAAATGATTTTAGGCGAAGTTCAGTGCACGAGATTGGAAAGAGGAAAAACATACTCGGCGAGATCGCCTAACTGACGCAAGATCCCGACGAGACCGGCGACGGCGACGCCGTCGAGCACGGCCTTGGGATCTTCCTTGTTGGCGCGATTGTAGAGCTCCGGCTGTCCCAGGCCGAACTCGTTCGCCACCTGGAATCTCACCAGCGGCATCTTCTCACTTTCTCTCTCTACCTCCCTCTCCCTCTCTCTCTCTCTCTCTCTAGGATTTCTCTTGCTCTGAAACTCTACTTATTACTATACAGATGCACGAACGAATTGAATGAACAAATGAGAGGCAATAAATGAAGGAAAATCAAGAGAGACAAGGTTAGAAAGAGAAAGTTAGAGAGAGAGAGTAGAGAGAGAGAGAGAGTTTTGGTACTTTTTAGATAGAGAAAGAGGAGTAGGTGGGAGGGTGAGATTGGAGCAGCTTAACTGCCGAGGAGAAGGAAAGAGAGCGCAGGGTCAGTGTGTTCTTGAGGACATTGCCAACTCTGCAAGCCATTCCTGAAAGGAAGGAAAATCATATGGTTTTTGGTACACTGCAGATTTTTGTTTTTTTGGTCAACGAAATTACTGGATTACCCTCCGTTTTCCCCAGGAATTACCTAAAGGTTCTGTAGAGCTTAGGCTCGTGTGGTTCCAATGTTGGCTGGGTGGGGAAACGTGGCGCCCATAACTTTTTGGGGATTTGTCTTGATTTTTGGTTAAAATAGGAAAACCCACAACGACCCAAAAAAATAATCAATTTCTATAATTTGGAATTTTCCTGTTTTTTTTTCCTGTTTTTAATTTTGTATAATTATTTTTTGCCGGAATTTCTAATGTATAGTATATTTTTGAGGATTGAGTGTGGAATTATTTGTGATTGAAAATACACAGATGAATGACACATAACAAGATTTCCTCGTTACAAGGATATTGGTAATGAAAATTAGAATATTATTTATGTTGAAATCAGACAAATTGAAGTTAAAAAAAATGTAAACCATTACCAAGCACTATGAAATGTAACCTAATAATTAAATAGAGTGTCCAAATAAAAAAATAAAATAAAATAATGAGATGAAGCATATGGGCCAAGAGGAGCTCACCTCATTAGATTCCTCTCCAACAGCACAGGTACGGAAAGATAATGCCAGCATATTTTTCTGTCAGTCAACTGAGTTGACTCCTAACCCAATTCTTAAGTCTGGATCTGGTTTGACCTAAGATCCGCATACATATACATAATCTTTGTTAGCTTTCACTTCACCCAAATACCAAGAAAGTCAGTAACATGTCTTAATTCCTTCTAGTGTCATATTCATATTTTCCTAATATGATACGCGCTTGGTTAGTTTTGTGAAATTTTAGATGCTAAAGTCCTAAAGTTATTGTTAAATTAATTTTTTAACTATTTAATTATTTTTTTAATAACTCAATCATAGATTTAATCGTTGAAAACTCAATATAATAAATAGTATAGCAATGCTAATTCATAGGATTAAAATATAGTTACGACGGTAATTTTTTTAAATAAACTTTAGTACCTAATGGTAATGTTTATACCTATATCACCAACTTATATTTTACATATATTACACACTCTACTTGTTTTCCTATTGAACAAGTTAGATCAATATCCGCTGTAATATTACCATATCATGTAGTTAAGTAGATTTGTCGACACAATTCTTCATCGAGTAATGATAAAAACTTGCCATCACACCTTAATTTTTATCAAAAAAATGTCGTGTGAGAATTACACAAGTTTTTTTTTTTTTTTTTTGGAATATTTGGGAACGTGAAATTAGATCCCCCCGAGAATGTAATTAGTATATCTGCTCTAGAAAGTCGAAAAACTTTTTTTTTTTTTTTTCCCTTTATGGGAGTTAGAAACCAAATCAATTACAAAACTTAATTTAATATAACTAGCTTGTATATATTATTTTACCGAAGGGTGAACCCCAAGCCAAATAATAAACTACAGCCACGGCAAACTTCTTCTAGAGTGGCGGGGCTTCCGCGTTGCTTCTCCACATGGTTTACGTTTAGTATTCAATGTTCAAAGGTACAATAATTTCAAAGTCTTGATTTTGGCCCCAAAAAAAAAAAAAATCAAAGTCTTGAAGAGAGGATTTTGTTGTATTCCTGTTTTCAAAGGAAAAAAAAAATTTAAAAAGGAAGAATTCATCACATGGTTTTGCGGGCTAAGATAGACTAATTAAGAAGATTAAAAAAAAAAAAGGAAGCAAACCAAGTTCATTATTAGACCAAAACATGCTACTATCATATCATATCCTTACACAATAGGAGCCTACTAAATCATTATAAAGCATTAAAACCAAACCAAAAAGAATACTAACCATTTAGAGTTGCTAGTATAGAAATAGGCTTTTTTTCACCCCCGTACACTCTAAACTTCAAGCAGAAATATAATTTACACTTTAAATTTTGATTTTTTTGTAATTTACATCATTTATTAATTAACTTACGAATATGTAACATTTTATCATCTATTAATAATAATATTAGTCTTTCGAAAGAAATCAAAATGTGACTTGTACATGAGTCATTAGTTAATGACTTAAATGATCATTTTTATCCCAAATTTCTTGAGGCTAATACATTTAATTAAAAATTATTAAAATACAAATTTTAAATTAACTTTATTTTAAACATAAATTTGGGTTAATATTAACTAAAAGGTACCTTTTATTCTATTAATTAGCGATCTATATGCAAGCAGGTGTTAATTTTCGTTAAATAATCAATATTTTATCAATAGGGGTAGATTGTAATAAATTTATAAGTTCAGTATGTAAATTATAAAAATTAAAAATTCAAGTTGTAAATTATAATTGTGTGATAAATTCCAAATGCACCGGTAAAAACTTTATAAATATATAGTTTATTATTAATTTATTATATGTAGTTCATCATATTTTATGTAATATGAGATTCAAAAACAAAAGTGAGAGATCTAAAATAAAGAATCCAGAGAGGACCCTCTAAACTAATTGATTGCTGATCACCTGGGGGGGAGTGGAGAGAGCTGATTGCCAGTGCTCTCTTCGCAGGCAGTTTTAAGTTTATTAAGATGATAAATCCACAAAGTATTTATGTGGCCCATACTCCAAAGGTTGGAAAATGAAATAATAATAATAATAATAATAATAATAATAATATTTTTTTTGTGAATTAAAATAATAATAATATGGATTATGGTCCGGCACATCCCCAGATTCCATAAATCAAGGCAGTTAGCTTTTACTTTTCTTGGGGTTTAATATTTAGCTGCTAAATTCATGGCTTCTTTGGTTCGTAACTCGATCAACCACCAAACAGCAAACATCATCAGTCAACCCAAAGTGACATCTCTTTCTCCCCCCTTTGTCACTCCAAAGATTCTCTGCTCACGTGGATTGACTTCAATTTTATAAAAAAATTCACAGCCTGTATATATGTATGTATAGTTATTTTATCTTATTATTTTAACTGTTTGATTAACTTTTTAATAATCTAATCACTACTACAATATCTAGATTACACGACCATTTTTAAAAAAACCGACATATAGATACTTAAAAAACATGGCACAGAATTGCTTTTTCAAAAACGGTCGTGAAAACTTGAAATTCCATAATGGTTTTTGAAAACGTTGTGGAAATTTCCTCAGTAGCACCACATCGGTGCTATTTTTGTAGATTCCACAATGATTTTTTAACCGTCGTGATATCTTTCCATGAGGATTAAAAACCATCGTGGAATCCACTTTTTATACTAGCGAATCTATTTCCACTCATATAGATCAGTTAATAGGATAAAATTACAATTCCTACCATATGTTTCGTGTTAGTAACAATGTGATTTGATTTCTATTTATTTTAATTTAAAGAGATTGTAAGAGATGTATATACGTATATTTCATAATCAATTAATGAAGATGGTCAAGCGATTATTTTCCAAAACAATAATATGGTATCGATGATTGTTATCCCTGCGGGCGCTGTTGGAGATTATCGTCGATCTTTACTCACTTGTGTTCTCAATAACAGTTATATACTCTCTTAATAATTGTCGTCCATGTGTCCTCGACGATTGTTGTTCCAACGCTCTGACGCTCTTTGCCGATTTGCCACCTTACGCCATCCGCTGCAGCTCATGTGCCCCACACCTTACGGCCCTGCCCACATAATTTCATCATGACCTTAGAAGACTTCTCCTAAATTCGCCTCCTCTTCTGCCCGTCACCACATTGTTGATCCCCTAAGTCAAACCCAATCTTTCATCTCTATAAATGTCACAGCTCTCAAACTCATCTTCGCCATCCCATCATCCCTACCATCCCTACCGATTCCTTTTTATTATAGTCCAAGATTGAAATCTCCGACCAAAACTCCGTCCCGCAAAGACATACTAGAAAAAGTTAGTATTTTTCACGTAGTTGCCTTAAGTAGTAATTTGCTTTTATTTGTATCCATTTTAAATTCGGAAATCTTTTTACTTTAAGAAATTCTATAGTTTTGAGTAACTTAACCAACTCTGATAATTTTTAATAACTTGCATATCTCTATATATCTTTCTTATCAATCGATGAGAAGGTGGAAACGATATTTTCCAAAAACATAATAGGGACAACATGTATTCTTAGGATGCGTTTGGTTCGTCAGTTGAAGTTGAAATTTTTAAGTTAAAGTTGATTGATTGTTTAAAAACTAATTATAATTGTTGTTGACATTTCAGGGAAAAAAAACAAAAAACAAAACAAAAAAAACAAAAAAACAAAACAAAAATAAAAATAAAAACTAAGATAAAAAATTTAAGTTGGAGACGCTGAATCAAACGGAGGCTTAATTAATCTTTATTTCAAGAAATTAAATCTTATTATTCTTTCTAAATTGATACAAAATCCATATGTTTTAATTAAATAACATATAGCTAGGAAATCTTTCAATAATATGAATGCTCTTTCAATACTGACAATTAAAAAAGGTTTGTTTTTTTTTTTTTTAACTGGTTGTTTAATTCTTGTAACAATTAATTTGTGAACGGGGTACTTTTACATACACGATATATATTTTTACCATTAATATTTATATATCAGATCGTGGAAAAAAAAAACTCAAACTTCAAAGTTTTTCCACAAAAATCTCCAAATTTATGAATTGATTCTATTTTTGTTTAGCATTGCGTGGAATTTATAATGTTTGTTCCACATAGATCCCCCCAGCCATTATTAGGCATATTCAATTCCCAAACGCGCGGATGTGGTCACCCAAACCATATATAGAAGTGGAAATATTGTTTATCAACAGTACATATAGTTATCCTTCCATCAAAGGTGAGTGCTGCTTGTGAAGAATTCCAACAAAATGCCCCAATTGCAACCAGAATATATATATATATATATATATGTATATATATGATGATTACTTCTTTCAAAATACTGATCGATCATTAATTTGGTATTTCAAAGGACAAAGCATCTTTCTTTTATTTTAATTTTTTTCTTTCTTTCTTTTTTTTTATTTTATTTTTTTATTTTATTTTTTATTTTTTAGTTACAAGGCACCTAATATTTAACGGAAGACCCTCATGTATTATTTGAAGCAATTTTTGGTCTACAAAAGGGGCAGTTTCAATAGTTAGAAAATTTTCATTTTTTAGGGATTTTTATTCTCCATTTTTATATGATGAGTATAAATATATATATATATATAACATATTCTTATTAAGATTCTATATTTAACCATCAACTATTATGTTAATTTTTCATAAATATATATATTTTTATTTTTTATATGATTTTAATGCATCTAACATTTGTAAATGTGTACTAATTTTGGAAAAGAAAGAAAGAAATGCACCCTTCTAACATCAGAAGAATCATTATATATATATATATCTATTTCTTTTTCAAAGAAAACTTGCATAATATATTTAGTGGTGAAACGAAAAAGAGAGAGAGAGAGAGAGAGAGAGAGAGAGAGAGAGAGAGAGAGAGAGAGAGAGAGAGCCAGGAGAGATTTTGAAAGGGTGAACTGGAAATGTCTATCCTTTGCAAGACACGATTAGGAGTACGGCAATTGTATGTCAGGATTTCTGCCTAGCGAGAGAAAGAAATAGCATCATATCATGGTCAGGCTCAAGGCAAGGACCGAGCCAAGAATTTAAGTCGGCGGAGACTATCAACGAAAACAAAACATCAATAAAAATTAATGAAATCATAACTTTAATTTTACTGATATGTTAATGGGGGTTGAGCAAAATAGGTTTTATAACTTCAGTTTTACTGATATGTTAATGGGGACTTTGTATATATAAATATAAAATCATACTTATTTATACATGGTTTTTAAAATAAATAAAAAAAAGTGAGTGGGGGGCTTAAGCCCCCCTAGTCACACATTCCCTCCGTGCCTGGCTCTAGGGTCCCAAAATCATCTATCTTTTGACCACATTAATCAATACG